>CM069298.1:30987500-31587500 GCA_035609425.1 Epinephelus awoara | reverse complement strand
TCCACAAACCTCAGCCACTGAACTGATCTTGACTAGTCAATAAGCAGGTCAAACGGCCTCAGCCAGGAATGGAAGCCCCAGAACGTGATTGGTCGGAGCAGAGGAGTGGTCCGATTGGTTGGAAGAGGCAAGGGGCTTTATTCAGGCTCTAGGCTTGCTATACGACTACTACACTTCCTCCCATGTCCTCCCATGTCACTGACCAATTCACGGATGTCATTGAATGAGTGTATTGGTGTGTGTTTCCTGAGTGTATAGGGACATAGTGGGCACAGGGTTGAGGGCATTGCCATTTTGTTGGCAAATTACTTACAGATAGTGAGTGCACAGCATACAATAAATGTTTATGTGTCAGTAGACAAAGGCTTGGGATGATTGTTGTCAGACTGTTTCCTGTTAAATCTTTATAGTAGCACCTTTGTTCTCTGGATCCTGGCAGAGAACAACCATGGTCTCAATTCAACTTTATTCACACAAGTAAACAAATTCACTGGAAAAATACAGCATGTATAGAATGACTTATATGCTTGGCACATAAGAAAATAAACAAAGAAGCTGTTCAGTAACTGTAATTCAATGTAATTCGGTCCAGTTTATTTTATCTTTATCTTAAGAATAGAGACTATGGTTTGGTCTAGTTTAGTTGTACTAGTTATTTCATACTTGGTGGTTATGTTTTGTTTTGTGCTAAATTCTAAAAAAAAAAGTCTACAAAACACTTTAATTAAAGGGGAACTCCGCAGATTTTACACATCAAAGTCAGTTTGATTTCACAGGCAGAGTAGTACCCATCATGATAAGTAGTTATATAGTTTTATCTGTGTCTCTGGAGCAGCTTTGTAATAGGTAAAACAACCCTGAAGTTGTCACAGCAGCATCACTGTGTTGCATAGTATTGTATATTTTGGCTATGGAGACAACAAATTTATATGAGAAAGACCAGGTTACACACTGGGTTATGGAGTTTGAAAGATGTAGGAGTTTACCGAGCAGGTAGGGTCCAATGAAAGACACTACTGAGTTTATTAAGGAAAGTGAAGGATGATAGAACCAACATTTTTGGGGCTACACTGAGGCACACTGTGGATTATGACAACTCGTAGAGTTTTGCATGTTGGTTTCTCTTTTGTCTTACCAGTCCTGTAAAAGTCACCTAAATTCACCTAAAAGGTCCATCCAAGGCCCGAAGTAAATTGAAAGCTGTTCTTAGTCCACTTTTAGTACATGAACATGCATGGTCTCTTTATTCATTAATTTAAATCTTACCCTGTCCACCCTACCCTGTTTTTCAAAACAACAGTGGAGCCATGTGTTTATTATTTACATATGTTCATAACAGTCTATAATGCCAAGAAAAAATTAAAAACTCCTCTGAAGGTCAGGATAGGCATTGACTCCAAGACCAATAAGACATCAGGCCAATTGCTGGCTATTGATTTGCTCTGACACCTTAGAAATTGGAGCAGGCACCTCCTTCAACACAGGCCCTAACTGACTTTTGTCACCCATATGAGTATTGAAACTCCTATTGGCTCAAGCAAGGTGTCAATCAAAAGGTCAGACTTCAGCCACCATTTTGACAGCAAAGAGTCCCCATATTTACATGCAAACTGGAGATATTATGGATAATATGTAGAGAAATATGAACATTTGAAACAAAATCAAATGGCACTTCGTGGATATCGATGGATGTAATAATGTATTAGGACTAAATATTTGGCTGGATTTAAATCGTCTGGACCTTTGGGAGTGAATGAGAACTGTATGAGCACCTTTTTGTTGGCATATAATCAATCTGTGGATTATTATAACACTTCATTTGTGAGTTACAACTGTTGATTTGTTTGTTGTTTGTCTGACAGAAGCCTTTCTTAAACTTGCTGTGGTGGTGGTATCTTAAAATGGTCAGCATCAATCAAACCACAAGGAGTCTAGCTTTTGAACATAGGTCCTACGAGTAAACCACTAACGCAGCAAATACAGGAATTGTTTACATAGCATACTCACAAGAGCCCATGGACGGGTCATCAGATTGTTATATCAGGCATATTTGTGAGCACATGTACGGCATGTGTGTCTGTGTCTGTGTGTGTGTGTGTGTGGGTGGGTGGGTGTGGGTGTGTGCGCATCCGGGCGAAACTCCGCCGTGCGCGATACAGAGGGCAGAGGAGAATTGTAAATGTCGGTGCGTCGCTGTTAGTTGCATATAGGGGAAACACTGCTCTTTTTGGTATGAGTTCTTCTGGGTCATCGTGTACAGTTGCTTCACTTTCAGGACTCTCTCCGGCAGCCATTCTCGCCTCTAAACGTTTCTATATGCTCACATTCTCGCCTGCTCAAGCACGCCTGTGGTGTGCAGCGGTGAAATGGGTCCCTGCTGAAACATTTTCCTGCTGCGCACGTTACGGACGTTGTTTGGGCTATTCACCGGTATTGCGATATATGAAAAATTCATAACATAACGAAAATAAATACCGGTTTTCGGTACAAACCGGTATACCGCCCAGCCCTAAGCACAAGGACATCCCAAAATATATTTCTATCACCAGTTACATGCTATTCCCTTGATAAGAGTTACACATTTTCCATTTCAAAATTTGATACTTTTCCAGACTCAAATTTCCAGACTTCTTTGAAGCTTTTTCAAACCATATTTAACAGATAAAAAATCTAGAAGTTAATTATGTAAATAAATGGTTTTACAATCCAGCTGTTGATATATATGTTACATTTTGTCTATGTATGCGACTATGTTTACAACGTATTTGCCAGAGGACTGTAGTGAGGCACTGTAGTTTATCATATTAATTAAATAACAATATATTATTGCTTCCCCATACATTTAGACTCTTTTATAAATGAAACCAAAAATTAGCTGAAAATTTTTAAATCACTTAAATTTCACTTCGTCTGTACAACATTGTTTATTCATAGAGACTTTGTATGTTCACAAGAAAATTCCACAGGACACCTTGAATACACTTGTTTTGGAATTACTGTTAATTTAACATAATTCATCTGTTAATAATCCAGCAGGTTTAATGGCTGTTCATATAAGATCATGTGTGTATTTACTTAAACTCACTCTGTACTTCATAATTCAAACAAAACTGACCACAAGTTTAAGCTTACAGGTTACTTTTGACATAGACAGTCCTGTGAAATTGCTTGTGATGCCATCCTTAGATATATTTCTGGATACAAACTATTTCACACTAATATCCTGTACACAAAAGTATATTCATATAATATGGTGTTAGTGAAGGCCCAAATATATTTTCTATGTAAAATGCAGTTTGAGCAATCTGTCATTACAAAGTGAGAAGCAGTGTCTGAGGTCAGACTGCAAGCCCAAGTCAACAACATTTGTCACTGATCCATATATCTGTTCAGTGACATGTCCTGACATGTTCTTTTTGCAGCCGTCAGACTGCTCAGACTGAATTCACAAGCCACATCCAATTACTATAGCAACACCACACATCCTCATCTCCTCCTGCTTTCATCCCCAAATCTCATAAATGTTGGCACTTCTCCAGCTATTTGCACTTATCCACAAAATCCATTTCTCAACACTTTCCTCATTCCTTTCATCTACATTCATATCTTGCCTCAACACATGGAGATATTGTCCATCCACACCATCGCCCCCCACTACTCCTGCACCAAAATATCCATGATCTGAATGAAAACAATGACTAAGTGCTAATAATCAACCCTACTCTAGTGTTTACATTGTTGAATAAGACCTCCCTATTCAATGATATGAAGGCTAAGATGCACATTAGGCTACAGTGCAGGCTACACGTCTACAGCTAGGCTACAGCATTTATATTCTGTGTTGAATCAACACTGCACCTACGGCATGGTGCAGTGTTTATAGGGTTTATATGAGTAAGGTTAGAGCAAAACTCTGCAAGCCACTTGGCTAATTTATGCAGTTTAAAATGCAAATAACGTTAGCATGTTGTATTTGTGGGAAAAATGTATTTAGCAAAGGCAAGTGTATTTGTCTGTGGAGTTATAACAGAGACAAATTCTGTACTTTTGTTGAATATTATCACTGTTAAGCCACGTTTCATGTGTGTTTGAGGTGTTTTTTAATCAACCAAACTTTACAGCACATTACAGAAACTCAAAACAGCGGCATAAAAACCCAACTGCCACTAGTGTTTGGGAGGTGTAATTGCAGATTGACAGAAACACATCACAGCACAAGTATAAATGCTCACAATGACATAGGCCACTTGGTTAGGCCACACTGTAGTCTCTATGTAGAGCTTACCCACAACAATAAATCAGCCTTATAGCAGGGATACTCAACTTGCTTTGCTCATGGTCCAATTCTGCAAAAAATTGGAGGCCAGGGGGCAGTTCATAAACAATCATTATCATTTTTTAGTATATATAATAAATCAATTGCCTGTTTTAAACCTTTGGACATTTGCTGTCCTCGCTAATCTTTGCAAAAAGGTAAATGAGAGCAGGGGCATTTCTAACATCTGAAGCATTTCAGGGCTTAGTCTGGACTTAGGGGGGTCCGGGGGATCCACCCAATTGACTTCTTTTTGATTTTAAACAAAGAGGCACTATTTGGATGTTGTTTTATGCACTCTGGCACCTTATTTATATTCAGAGTACAAAAAAGAGAAATACAAATTGTGAATCAATTTATATTCATTGTGAATTAGAGAATGCTTGGCTGGCCACTTGGCACCCTACTGCGGGCCAGATTTGGCCCACGGGCCATAAATTGAGTGTCGCTAGACTAAAGTAAACTAACCACACAGCACTGTCAATGCTTGATTGTAATCTGAGCCAGTGGGGTCTGAGGGCTGGAAAGGTGGGCCAGTAAGTAATTAGAAAAGTGCAGGGTCAAGGTTTTGGCCAACCCCTCCAGAGCTGCACAGGCTGTCCTGTGTGTAACAAGAACTGAACAAAAGTAGAGAGCGCTGCAGGATGTTTTTCTTCTGAGCTTGCCAAAGTGCTGGTCCGATGCGACCGCGAAGTGTTTGAAATTCTGGCTCTGGACCACAGGGCCAAAACTATCACTGGACATTGGCATGATTAAGTACTAGCCATACCCTCTGATCATGCTGAGTAACCTTGGGTATCCTTATTTGGCCCCATCTCGCTGATTGCTCCAACCACAGACTCCGTCCTGCTGCTCTACCATCCTTTCATTAAATAATTCTGACATCCACCCACCCATTGTAGCGTCCTTAAATTAATTTCAGCATTGATCCACCTAACAAATGTCTATCTGTCCATTTATCTGTCTACTGGTTATGTTGACATCATTCACATGTTACTCACCAGGCAGTCTGTTCATGTTGACTCCCTGGGCAGACAGGCCGATGCCCATGTAACTGCACACAACAAGAGAAGAAAATGTCAAACTGCAGTAGATTCTACATAATACATAGCATGCCCCCACACTGAAACATATCTGCATTAACATTCAGGTGTTTTCTCAGGTTAACTTTGAAAAATATTCAGATGATATTTTGATGAGTGTCAGGCAGAGGTAACTTTGAACATACTGTCTTTGATCTCCTTTCATATCCTAAATGTGTGGACTAGTTATGGCAGAGGGAGCTGCCTCAAAGGGAGAGTCGTAACATCAAAAGCGACTGCTAGAGTTGAAGCTCAGGGGTCAACAGTGACATCATAAGTCCGTCACACAAGCACAAGCGCTTGGCCCGCATCATTTTCACGTAAGAGAGCTTACAAAAGCACAGAAGGAAACCTTTTTGCTCAATTGAACGAGTCATCAATATTGTCAGTTGAATGTGTTTGGCATAGTCTCAGCTCTCTTTGGCACATGCTAATGTCATCACTCAACTCCCAGCAATAAATTGTTTCTTGTCGAAGCCAAACGGATGGCCTTCTTTACAGGTTTTCCTCAATGACACTGAGGATGCATGAGGAGGACAAGACACGCATGTCATATCAGACAAATGGAAGATGCTTTAAGGAAGTTGTCAAATAAGCTGAACTAGGGGTAGGACAAGAACGATGACGCAGAATAACAGGAAGAGGTCAATATCACTTCAGCAAATGTTTGTCTAGGGAAGATTTCATTATTCAGTCTGCTATTATAAATAAAGGCAAATAGTCTACTGCCATGCTAGCAGCACTGTGAGGCTGTACTCTGGCACAGCCATGCTTTGAGCTTATTACTAATATCAGCAGAACATGTTCAATTTTGAACTGATGATGCCACTAAATGAAAAGTTGAAGGACAACCACAGTTATTATGATTCACCCTTACGTTGACATGAGTGTATGTCCCACATTCCACTGCAATCCAACCAACAGTTGTCGAGGCATTTCACTAAAAAACAAATATTCAATCTATCTATAATATGTTAAGATATTTCACTGGATTAGGGAAATTTTGACATGCTGTTGGCACTAAAGGAAAGTCAGGGAATTACCAAAGTCAGTGGGCTTTATCCTCTGGGCCAAAAAATCTAGATCAGAAATATGCAATTTTTGGAAATCCCATGTTTTGCTACCTAGGATCAGCTAATTTATCATTCTTTTGTAGCGGTTTTTAAAAAAAACATTGGATTGGATCGCCCTGATCCAGATACAAACTTCAAGATTATCAAATATGGATAACCAGTGCTTTAAATGGGACTACATATCATAATGTAGGCAGTCTGCCAACAAACACACTGCAGTTACCAACTACTGTCATGGGACACTGAAATGCAGATCCTCTGGTTTATAACTGAAAATGAGTTTTTTAAATGATATTAACAGGTTAAATTACGGGGGACTATTTTATGGGGATGACATCCTTATTTTTTTTTTTTACTTTACTGTAGTTAAAGGCTGAATAGATAGTTTAATATTTACTTTATCAAATAGGATGTTAAACAAATCTAATGCAAAATATAAACACTTGTATATATAATTAACCAATTTGAAAGTTCAATTACATTTTGTTCCTGAAATCCACCCTGAATCCCGATTTCCTGATTTTTGAATCAATGGTATCCCAATCCTACTAAAAAGTTTTAGATCAAAACTAAGACTGGATTACATGATCGAATCTGATTTTAGAATACCCCCACCCCCCAAAACAACCCATTTCTAGATTTGATCCAATCAAACAACTGAAATCTGATCAGATTACTTCTGAACAGCTGGGCCCTTAAGACCATTAATGCTTTTCCAAAATTCCATGACAATCCAATGTAATATTTGTGAGTTTTTTCAGTTTGGAAAAAAGTATTAGACTTATCACTGTCTGTGACTGATAATGTTTTTCTTCCCTGTTACAAAACCAAACTCAAATGTGTTTGTGTGGGGTCCACGTAAACTCTGACAGCTTGATGGACAATCACACAGGAACGGAGCTTGGCAAAGAGTTGGTTACAGTTCTAATGATATAATTTACATTCCTATCTGTCACCATGGCAAGGCTTATGTTAGTCAAAATAAAACATCTCAAAGTACTATTTGAAAATAAAATGGTAATTCATATGGGCAATATGCCATGGCCAAACATTAAATTGAAGCCAAAAAGGGTTTACTTTGTTTTGTTGGGCTAACACAAGTATTAGACATAAGAGGTGGCAGTAAACCTAAACTTTACCAAAGAGAAATGTAATGAAAAGTAATATCTAGTGGGAAAGTGTAACTTGGATTAAACTGTTGTGAAGGGAGATTAAATCACTCACAGTTGATAAAAAGCACTAATTGTCAAGCCTGTTGAAAATATCATCCAGACTTATATGTAGCCATGACAGCAGACAATGTTTCAAATATAGATGTTAGTGCAAAGAAGCTGCTTATTCTAAAATGTGAATGCTTCAAGCACATCTTTAACCCCACAGCACAGAAGATCTATACAATTAGTTTGGTATCAAGGTGGGCACCCAAGATTATTGTCACCAATTCAGTATCTGGCCAAATGTGACCTTTTGGATATAATATGTCATCACTTAATCATTTTATTATATTAGACCTTAGTCGTGATTAGCATATGAATTCTTCACTTATGTCCAAAAACCTGTTTTGTGAGGTCACAGTGACCTTGACCTTTGACCACCAAATTCTAATCAGTTCATCCCTGAGTTCATTTGTGCCAAATTTAAGGAAATTCCCTCAAGTGGTTCTTGAGATACCGGGTAAACAGGAATAGGATGTACAGTACATTCGTACATATGGACTGATGGACAACCTGAAAACATAAAGCCTTCAATCACAGCTGTCACCTGGGCAAAGTGATGAGACTTCAAATTTTAGTTAGATTTTTCCTTCATGCTGTTGATTAAGACTGAAAACTGAGGCTATTGCATTGACAGTTGTGTTTTTTGAGTCAGAGTTCAGTAGTCAATATCACACTTGGGTTTATTTTGGTTTATTTATTCAGCCAAGTTCCTTATTTAGAAATACACATGCAGTGCATGTTATTGTAGTGGCATGTTGTGGCATTACTCATGCAGTATTTCCTGACATACCACTTCTATCTACACTGTTAGAATGAAAGGAATGTCCATTCAAAAGTGTTTGTGATGCAATATGTGTCATTATTTCATGCTGCAACTCAAATTCAAATTCAAGATGCCATTATATCCTGCCTATGGTCCAGTGAACCAGACAATCACTCCATACAAACACACTGGCACTGTATGGTGTTTCAAGTCAAGCAGCTAAGTTGATTTGTAAGGCTAGCCCATTTATAGCTACACGTACAGACACTCCCACATTGCAGTCGTCTTTCACACCACTGTTTTGTTCTGTTCGCTGAGCTGCTTAACTGGAACTGGGGAGTGTTAACAGTGTATTATGCAACCTGAGACTTTTATTGGGGAGGATGGAGGAGAGTTTCAGTTACAATGCAGAGGAGCCTACAGGTCAAAAAGTGAGTTTTGAAAGCCAGGAATCTAAGCACCTATAGCAAAGAAATTGCAGAGTCGCTGGTAATGATCAACAACCACAACAGTCCCAGCAGATGCTTTAGCTAAGGGGCAGTAATATGCCGTACTGTAAAACCAAATTCATTTTTAAGGTAATTCAGTTACTTCAGGCACAGTGCATGATGTCACCTATTCTGGCTGCTATTATAGGACAAACAATGTCTGGATTGGTTTAATCACAGGGGAAAAATTCAGTTAGTACTGAGTATACTATGGTCAACATACAGTACAGCAGCATGATACAGGTAATACAATTTCTCTGATACTGCTTTAAAACTACATCAACCAGAACCACTAAAACACAGTTAAAAAAGGTTATTCTGTATTGCATTTATTTTAGATGGGGTTTTTTTGGCGTACATTTTTATGTCCCATTCCTGTGTCTGGAAATACCTGGGCCAAATGTCACATTGAGATCATTCTAAGATGAATCTTTTGATTTTTCAGCTACATAGAACCTCGACAGTCAGGTCTTATTCCTCACATTTGACAAGCCAGGGCATGTCTCTTAATCACTTTTGGGTTGAAACATTCCTATTTTCACTGACACAGCAGATGGGTTTAAATGTCTAGCACTGTTGATGCAACTCCCTCTGTCGTGACACCAAAGCATTTGGAGAACAGGACAGCTGATACAGATATTGGCAACAAGACTGAGACCACTCTGATAAAGGTCGTGAGTGACATATTTGGAGGCACTGTTTGCCATTTGGCAAAGAACATGGAACAGTGATATCAAGATTGCTGTTTCTATGCAGACCCAAGGTGAGGGAAATGCTGCTGAAGCAAGTTCACAAATTCACAAGCCATCACAGTGACCCAGGGATGTCTGACCTTTCCATCCTCTTTGGCTGAACTGTAACATTAGCCTCTTCAGAGGTGCTAGGTGAGCTAGCAGTAGATGCATGCTTCCTTCTGTGCGGTGATACAGTTGACAGGTATAGTTCCGTAGAAAGAAAATAGTTCCTACATGAAACTGCTCACAACAAGGCCTGTGGATTTTCTTGAGTAACTTGGTCATGAGACATTGCTGTTGAGTTTTTCAAAGAAATTTGTTTGGTACTTTGAGCACCACAGGCCGAGTGCCATCTACTACCATCATGTTTGAGAGAAGGCAGACGTCTCTAAGACCGATATCTCCAACACTCAGCAACTCACACCAAAACAATCTAGATTGATAAACAGCACTACAGGTAAGAGGATACGATTTTTAAATTTTGGGGTGAACAATCCCTTTAAAATTCATTCCAAAGTGCAGCTGGGGCACACATGAACTCAGACGTTTGTTTTTGAAGTACTCTGCTGTTAGGTAAACATGGGCAAAGACATTATCGTTCATCCTCTGCAAACTCTGAATTTCTTTACTAAATCTCAGAGCAATCCTGTCAATAATTATTAAGACTGACCAACTACCGTACGTCGCTGTCCCTTAAGCCAGTGGTACTGAATCAGTTTAACGCATTACTAATGATATCTTTTTGATAATGACTTACTGTTTGTTGCTAACAGCTAAAATTCCCATATAGACACATACACATAAATGAAAATGAAAAACATATTTGTAGTGTTACTCCTGGCTGGCACTTTTGTTTATATCTAGCAATAAGAATGTCCATTTGGGCAGAACAAGTTGATTTCTCATCAGATTGGCTCCTTGGTTCATATTCTTAGAAAACAGCCAATGCAAGACAGGGATCCACAGACCTGAGCATGAAACTGAGACTCTAATGTTGTCATTGCTCCAATCAATTTGATTTGAAGAACTATTTTTTGTTTTGTTTGGGCACAGTGAAAATAAGTGTAACCATGACCTGGAAAAAGTTCTTGCAAGTCAATAGAACACATGTAATAAAGCTTCAATAGAGCTGTATCTATCTGCTTACCCATCTCGACCTTTGCTGACAATCTTGACTTCAAAGTAGTAGATCCCACAGGCAGCAGGGATTGGGTGTGTGGCTCGCACTGATGCTGCATCCTTGTGGTTCTTACCATGGCCTGCAAGAGGAGAAATACAAGGTGTTCATGAACAATATGGTAACTTCATTTCATGTACGGATTTAGTCTTCTGGAAAATGCATTGTCAAGGTTTGTTGTTCCACTGGAAAGAACTAAACCAACAGTTGACAAAGAGACATTAGCCTGTTGCTTCTGATTCTCTTTCACTAGCAAAATGGAGCTTTAGAATGACATTGGGCTGTGTTTGATTGCTGATTTTCTACCAAAGCTTGTACAGCAGACAAACAGTTTCACCAACATGTTTGGTTATTGGCTAAGTTTAATTCCCAAACCAGCAGAGGGAAAGCTGTAAAAATCCTGCATTTGTGCACTCAACTGCCTTTGTTTACACCAACTGGGTGTTGAGCATCTTTAAAATTGTAGTGTCTGGTTTCTAGCAGATCTAACTGCAGATTTACACTTTCAGACTCATTCCCTGTTGTAGCAGGAGAAAATTTAGAAGTGTAAGCTGGTGTAATATCTACTTCTCTACTAAACTAGAATTACTACCTTGTGGTTGCATGCCTCTGCAAACCCATCGAGTTGCAGTTACAGTTTACATCCATGTCTGTGAAAACGCTGGTGCTTCACACACATCTTCCTCCCTGACAGCACAGAATCGGCAAAGTTTCAAGGTAGACACCCATGATGAGTGTCACCAGTTCAGTATCTGACCAAATGTCTCCCCTTCTGTTCCTGAGATGTGACGTTGAGTAATGGCCAGAAAAGTGTTTTAGCAGAAAATTACGTCACAGTGAAGCTGACCTTTGGGATATTAAATATCATCACTTCATCATTTTATTTTTATACATTTCTGTGAAATTTTGTCATTAATTATCTCGTGAATGATTGAGTTATAGCCAAAAACATGTTTTGTGAGGTCACAGTGACCGCTGACGATCTGATTCTAATCAGTTCATTCTTGAGTCAAAGAGGAAGCTTGTGCCATATTTGCTGAAACTCCATCAAGATGTTCTTGAGGTATTGCGTTCATGAAAATTAGACAGGGACAAGGTCACAGTGACCTTGACCTCTATTCAGTCTAATCCGGTAATCATTGAGTCCAAGTAAATTTTTGTGCCAAATTTGAAAAAAAGTCCATTAAGGTGATCTTGAGATATCACTTTCACAAGAATGACACAAACAAGGTCACAGTGACCTTGACCTTTGACCTATGACCACCAAAATCAAATCAGTTTATTGTTGAGTCCAAGTGGACATTTGTGCCAAATTCCCTCAAGGCATTCTTGAGATACCCTGTTCATGAGAATGGGGTGGACGGATGGAAGGACAACTGGCTATCACCAGCACAGAGGCCTAAAAATAAACCATATCCTGACTTGTTTTGTTACATTGGCATTTTATGCCTTTTTCTACATTTCAAAACTCTTATGTGCCATGAACTTAACCTAAAACAAATTACATGAAACAAATTCAGTGTGGCTTTTGGCTTTCTACTGATTCACACATCTGAGTATGGCAACAAATAGCAGATCTAGGTTTGGTAAATCTGATCTTGTGGTAAAGTTAGGGCCAAAGAAAACACAGCCAACCAGCTGACCAGAGCCTGACTGCCCTTACTACAAGCCAAAGTATAGCACTGGTGGCGATCACTTGTCAGCCGTGTGACAGTATTCTGTTAGGGCCATGACTTTACTGAACTACTGCGCTTTCACAAGCTTTTGTTTCTTATCCCTGGGCCTATGTTTGATGAAGAAGCTCCTCTTTGTCATACTTCATTTTCAAGGACGTCTTATCAAATCCACATATCACAGCCTACATCTCATCTAACAATATGACTTGATGCACTAGGACCTGATCAGTCATGCACAGAGTAAACTAGGACTGACTTTCTCCCAGTAATGCAGACTTCTATTAAGGTGACTTTTCCATAATGAGATTATATACAGTATGACATCATTTTCTTTTTGTGTCTCTGTGTGTAAAGATAATAGACTTTATATACAGTCACTGGTACAGATCTGAGTAAAAAGGTCAAAGGGCTCACGTATTGTCTCTGGACCAATTAGACTGAGGCACAACAGTCATTACTGTCTGTTATTCTATATTCAGATGGCTGCTTATGCAATCCCTCGGGTCATGAGAGAGAGAAAGAGAGAGGTAGAGAGACTACCATGTTCAGTAGTGCGTTGTATAACTGCAGTAAACATGTGCATCCCGTTCTGTTGCATGTAATCACACCATTGACTGAGTTCATCTGTCCTGATAAAGTCATTGTGAGCTCTGTGTGTGTTTGTATGTGCATGCATGAAATGTAGATAGGCTGTAACCTTAAACGAAGCAGCTGGCTGTCAGCAGACACCTTGAGGCCGTTGCTGTGTGTGTGTGTGTGTGTGTGTGTGTGTGTGTGTGTGTGTGTGTGTGTGAGTGAGAGACAGAGAGAGAGAGGGCATGGAAGTTCCAGCTACTAACACACAGCCAGATAGAAACATACAAAGACATACAGTAATGATCAAATACGCTAGTTGACTGCAACTGAGCTCAGTGTTGTGGTCTATATTTAACTATGACATACTTCTGCTTTTTTTTTTTTTTTATGTAACATTTACGCTTGTGGTGATTTTCTCGCTCATGCAGTCATCACCATACTGTGTGCAGACAATGTTTACAGGAGATAAATGTCATGCAATAATTCCCTAAAACTGTTACCACCATTACCATGATATTAACATGAACTACATTATAATTTGCAGAACATTATTAGTACATAAAAATATACACATATTCGTGCATCAGTGTCATCAAGTAAAAAGACCTAAGAAAAACCAGAGTTTTGTAGACTGATTTACCAGTCTATATAAATGTTAATTTCAGATACCTGTTTAAAAAACTGACATGTTCTTAATATATTTATATAACATAATATATTTATATTACATAACTTTAATTCAATTGCAGATATCAATAATTCTTTTTTCTCTAATTTCTCTAATCTAGTAATGATCACAGATATCTACAGTTGAGTTTCCACATATTGTAAAAGACTTGTGCGAGCAGTGGAAATGTAATTTTCCATTTTAGGCATCAACAATTGTATTTATGTCATGTCCAACATATAAACAAACCATTTAAAATATGTGGTCATTATTACACTGAAGTACCACAAAGCCATTGGTCAACTTTTTAAATAGGCAATGTCTACCTGAAAATGACTTCATTTCAGATATGCACATATGCCATTGAAGATATCTGCAAGAACATTTTGAAAAATTAAAAATTACAGGACAATGAATGTCGACTCAGAATTATAACACGTCAAAATTGAATTATAGACATCTGAAACTGAGTTTCAATAGAAGTCAATGGTAAAAGTCTACTAGTTGTAATAAAGTTACAGATATCTAAAAAGAGCATTTACACTAGTAAATAAAGAAAACTAAAACAAGTAAAAAACATTCTGACTAGGGAGAAATGATCATTAATTAGAACTGCAACTAGTTAAAATGAAATTATGTAAATTTCGGCTTGGATTTGTAACACGTCAAAATTGAATTGTAAAGATCTGTCAGTGAATATGAATAGAAGTCAGTGTTAAAGGTCAAGCAGATGTAATTAATTTACAGATGAACATTTCCACTGATAAGAATTGATGATATAAAAAATTAAAATTTTGACTACAGAAAAATGAATTGTACGTATCTTTAATTAGAACTGCTTCTAGCTGAAATTACATTATGGATATTTTGGTTTGGAACTAAATCTTGTCAAAAAGCAATTGTTGGTATCTGCAGTTGCTATTACCGCTACTGACTGAATGTTAAAAGGGCTTGCCATAATAAAACTGAATTCTTCCTATTCTACAACTCAACATATGTTTTCCATGTGACCAGCACGCCTGTGCGTGTGTGTGTTTGTGTGCGATTGTCTGGTCTAATGGTTGCAGCAACATTCATGGCATCTATTTTTAGCTGCTCTTCATGAGTCGTCAGTAGGCCAACAGGTCTCTTTACAGCTGCATAGATGGGTAGGAGAAATGGCTACTACTTTTAACAACACCTACCACCTCCTAAGTGACAGCCTATGTTCATTTAAATTTTTGCATTTATAAAAGAATAAGCCACAACTGTAAAGTCCTGTAGGATTTTTCACATTGTCAGGTGATTAGAAGAAATAATCTGAGGGTATTCTAGAGACATATACCACCAACTACAAAAATATGCTACTACATCAGAACTCACAAACTTTCTCTTTTTACAACCAAACAGTACACTAAAGTATACTTCTGAAAACATCTGAGATGAGAAATAGGCAATGCAGTAACAGAATTCTGATTCATATTTGTTCAGCTCTGCCTACTTTTGACAGTTTGACCGTAGCAGTATGAGCAGTGATTGACAGCTGCATTAGAGACTCCTTGGCTCTGACTGGTTGTTTTTGTTCACATGCAGTAACGCGTGCAGGAGCACGAAAAGGTTATAGCGTGGGCAGAGGAATATGATCCCCCCCCCCCACACATATTACCTGTCTCATTTAATGTTGTGGATATAGTGACAGTTTAAGCTAGGGATGCACTGAAATGAAAATTTGTGGCTGAAGCCTAATAAAATTAAACGCTTGGCCGAATACCGAGTACCGAATACCATTGTTTAGTTTTTCATTAGTTTTAGCAGATGAACACCCTCCAGATTAGTGTTGTCACGGTACCAAAATTGGGACCCACGGTACGATACCAGTGAAAATATCACGGTTCTGAGTAGTATCACAATACCACAGCGAAAATGAGGCAGATGTGCCTTTTGTCATTTATAAAAAAATAAATCACTTTTCTATAATACATCAATGATATTTCAATGGAGTAAATTACTTACTGACTTATTCATATTTCAATAACAGCATCAATAAGTGATTAACATGGGGGGGGGATCAAAATAAAATAAATAAATAAAATAAAAATTAACCAGCGACCCTCCTCCCCTGACAAGTAAAGAACAGTCCCTCCATAAGTAAAGAACAGTCCCTAAAGTGCGGTGAGGTTTGTGGGCCGTTACCTGCCACAAAGAGAGAAATGTGAACGGTTCGTTTCTCCTCTGACACGTCACATACCTGTGTTCCGCCACGGCTCGGCTGTTCAGGTACTTTTGGGCAGTCATGATGCCAAGAAGAGGATATTATTGGAGCCGGACTTCTCCGTCGCCGGTAAGCCTATGGCCACCGTATTTGACAGGAATGCATTCCTGTCTTTGTCTGTGACCCCCATTCAACCCACAACTGGCGGGATTCGCCTTTCGTTTCTGCTGCTGGTTGAAATCTGTACTTGCATAGCGTGCTGAATGATTTATTTTGAAACTATTTTTAGTCGCAAATGCGAGTGCGGTGACAGACGGAGTAAAATATCGCCACACTGCCGACATTTTACTCCATCCGTCACCGCACGCTGTTTGATTGTGTTATCAAAACATGCCGCTATTATTTGGCCTTGCTTTTCACTTATTCCACCGAATACCGAATGTGTGTTTTTTTGCAATATTTGGCCGAATATATTTGGTTACCGAATATTCGGTACATCCCTAGTTTAAGCAAATATGACGAAAGGGTGTTTTTTTGTTTTTTATAAAAGTCACCAACTACAGCTTTGAAGACAGTAAAATAGCATGAAATAAAAAGTCCTACACCCACTGTTGAACTTGTATAACATTTTTTAGCGTTGTTGAGGTAACGTTGTCACTGCAAAGAGCTGTCCTGTTTGTGATTATATCATATTGGAGCCAACCTCTCGCACTCAAGCCCATACCTGGTGACACAGTAAAGTCTGTGAGGGTTCAGGGCTCAGGCCATCAAACCTCACCACAAGAGGTCAAGGGTCAAAGATTAATGTCCTGTTCTTACCTCACAGCATTGTGAGGCCTTAACTGCTTACTGAGAAACCAGAAATCCCCTCCAGGTTCTAGCCTTAACCACAAGCAGGGGGGAAAGTGCAAAATCTATCAGTTCAATAGCAGTACAATAAAGGCCTCAGCGCAACATTGTCCTCTGCCTCTTCCTGTCAGTAGCAGCAGAGGAGTGATTAGCACTATGTGACCATTGAAGAAGAGAGTCACTACACGACACATTGATAATGTCTACAAGTACACTGCAATCAGAACAGAATGCACAAACACTAATTTGACTTGATGAAAAGACTCACTGCCATGCAAATAAAAGTCTTGCTTATTTTTTCACCTGAGCCCCTTCTTTACACACAGATCTTGTCCTGCACACACAGCCCTTGCATGTAAGAAGCAAGCAAACTCTAGCTTAAGTTCTCAAAAGACAACAGCCCCTTGTTATGGATGCCATGCTTGATTATTACATAAATTGTTAGACTGATTAAAGAAATGCTGACTGACTACATAGACTAAACAACTCTCAACAAACCCAACTCCCAACGTGGGAAGCTCTTCTGAGCACATGAGCTCAAACAAGCCAATGGCACACCATCCTTTTAGTATGAATGTTACTGGTGGCTGGTATAGACGGTAAAGCGTTTTCTTTTGCAAAAAGTGATTATTTTAACAGAAAGGCATGATGGCCAAAAATATATAAAGAAGTTGGAATAATGCTGAAAAACTTAGACCCTACACACCTATGGAACATTTACACAGGTGTCACTTTGTCCCTGATTAGACCTCTCCACATGACTATGACGGCATGTACAAACTGCATGATTGTTATTTTCTTTACTCCTATTGGTTTTGTTGCAGCAGGAAGATTTACACCTTTAAAGTTCTAAGTTAACAAACTGAAAATGCGTCTTGGGGGATCAGATCACAAGTGGACAACTTTAAGTACAGGTGTTCTCAATGTGTCTTGAGATCCGATAGCTCAGACCACATTCAGAGGTGATCTGGGCCGTATATGGCCACATTCTTTCAGCAGTGTGTACACTAATGTGTCCTTCTGGGCCACATTGAAGGACTGCTGCTCATTCTGCTGAGATCCCTACTTCTCCAGCTCCAGAGAAGCAAACTTTCTGTTGCTGCCCTTACACAATCTAGACAGATGCAGCGCTGAAGAAACCTCCCTCCAGAAAACAGTTTAAAGCTGCCCAGCTAGTTCAAGCTAACACAGCAGCTGCTGTCCTAACAAACTCAAACTTACACCAAAATGTCTCTACTCTGTTATTAAATGCAATAATAGGTAATGTTAGTAGTGTGATGCTAACAGTATTCCCCCATACTGTGTGTGTGTAGGCAGACGCTCATCAACTGTCCCCAGAGGGGTTCTGTTGTCAATTTCAGCCATAACTGTAACATTTAAAAATATATAGTTAGACACTGTGGTCCAACCTATCTGACATTTCTTGCTTATTTTATGTACTTTGTTGCTTTGCTAGCGTCATTGATTAACCCAATCTCCTAGAATATAAGTTAAACAATATTCTTCTGTGGACATTTTCTACCCAGAAGTTATTGTCATCAAACATTGTGATTCAGTCTATAGACCATTTCTTTGCTATTCTTTTGGTAGGGCATTAGCTTTGATTCCTGTGTACTTCCTGTCAGCTACTGCATAAACAAACTTTCCAACAGGGAAAACAAAAGGGGCCAACTGACCCTTTGCTAAGCCCCTCCTACTTGTGATGGCAGTGTGTACAGATGAACAGTGTTTGGCTTCCCCCTGTGCTGCCAGCACTTGAGCACTTGAAAACTGGATGAAGCCAAACACCGTTGATCTGGACACAGTACGATAAAACACAGCTGGTTGAATATCAGCAAAATTTCCCTGCTTCTCTTCACTGGTTCCTGTGGAGCAGGTTAGGTAGCAGGTGTTGTAGTCATTAAAAAGCAAAAGTAGCATTGTGTATACATTCAGTAGGCTATATCTTCAGTAGGTAGCTCGTTAGCTAGCTAGCTAACCCTAAACTTTTCAGCATTTGATTTGGTTTTGGAATGGTGAAGGAAAGTATATCTCCTTCCAACCTCTCCACGTAACGATTATCATTAATACACATGCCCTAGGCACAGCATTTAGCTCTAAATCCACAAAAGCAGCCTGAAAAACAAGGTTTTGGTCTCTATAGCCATTTTCCCTATTCACGACAACTCTGCGGCGGGTGATTCTTTAGACAACTCTCTTTAAACTTTATAAAGGCTTAAAGTTACACATAACTGAGGGCGTGGTCACTTTGAGCAAAAGGCTAAGCTAGGGTCTGCTAAGCGTCACCACAGTCTATGAGTCAGATCTGCCCTCGCTCCTCCACACCTCCACCTGCTTGTCCAAATATGGCTTGTCTGGCTCCAAAACAAAAACAAAAATCAAGATGGCAACATCCAAAATGCCCAACATGAGGCTTCAGAACAGGAGTCCAGTACCAATAGGTGATGTCACGGTGGCTGTATCCATCAGTATTATACAGTTTATGGCTTTTACCAAAAGAGTTCTGTCATGTGCCACAAATCCCAGCATGCACCCATGGTGGTGGAGTTACCTTTCAAGGTGCTGGCCACTTGGCTGAGAGAAATCAGGGTTTGAGGTTTTGATCAAGAATATGTCCAAATGTGAACGGTTGGATCCAAGAATTGAACCATCCACTCTGTGATTAATATACAATCTGCTCCTGACCCAGCGCCCTCTGTTATATCTAGTATTAGTACATGGAGTTTAGATACTTAACAAACATAAACCTGAACAGAAGTCTAATAAACCAGCATCACACATATGGACGAATGTATGGGGCCTTTTAAACAGTGAACTGCCTTAACTACTCTCTTAAAATGTTGAAAGCTTGTTATAAAAAACTCTCTACTGACTTACTGGGAATCAAAAGAATATTTTAGAGGTATTTCACGTCCATCACATAAATAAACTACAAAGTTTGGAATTGGATAAGTACAGTAGATATGGTTTAACAATTAACTACAGCTAAATACAGTGGTCCCAGCTCTGTTCCAGTCTTCTTTCACTTCACCTACAGTAGCATAACTTGACGAAAATGCAATGCATCCACAAGAAACCTCAGAAAGCTGCTGTTAGCAATAACATTGATGAGCATGCAGCTAGAATTTCTAACTTATAGCATTACTTGACTGTTGCTTTTTGTATCTAGGGCACCTTTCTGTTTTACTCTCTGTGTTAAAGGAGCAGGGGGTTTAATGAACTTGGACATGTCCAAGGTGTCCTGAAGGGGTGGCTCTGGGATAATGGGCCACTGGAGCTGTTACTATGAGCAATTAGGTCCTTGTATAATTGGACCGAAAGCTTTGTCTTCATCCTTGGCACTTTGTCAAGCGCTTTCTCGATAGATGACTCCATTGTGCTTTGTCATTCTGGTTGTAATTTTCAAGGACAAAACTGTAAGGTGCAGCCAAAAACTGGAGGATGTCGGGTCTTCTTTGGTGACCTCAGGATTGCATGTCAGATTTTTTCAAATGATTTAGTTCTGTTAGCTTTGTTAGGCTGTGACCTACATCACTTGGGGATATTTGCCTCTGAGCGTGCGGTGGCTGGGATGAGGGTCAGAACCTCAAGGTTCATGTAAGGAGAAGGTGAATTATCCCCAATGGATTTGGAGCGAAGTGCTGCCACAAGTGCAGAATCTTAAAACTGCATTAATTAATTTTCTGCCCCCCTTGGGGGCTGTGCAACAAGTTAAGATCTCAACATTTGTATATGACTGACCTTAAAAGTTGTTTTGATGAATTTGTTAGCAGACAACTTCTTATTTACACATGCAGCAGACACAGAGCTATTAATTATTAATTTGCTATTAATTTTAGGACGTGTCTGTCTTTCGCTTTGTGCTGGGGTGACTCCTGAAGGACATATCTGGCTCTTTAGCTGCTAGATGCTCCTATTCTTTGTTTACCTGCTAGTCACTAACTGTCTGTCAGCCATTTGGTGCTGGGCTGGTAGGATACAGTGGGTCTGTCAGAACATTGATGGTTGTTAAAATGGTTTACAGGCCAACAAAACAAACAAGACAATGGTTTAAAGGAGACTAAAATGCACATTTTACTTTCAACATCTGCATAGTCTCAAGAGTCAGCTGCCTATTTACACTGCCTCTTCAAGGAGGGACTGTTGCGCCATTATTTTGCCTCGCTATATAAAAGGCACAATCGCAGAATGAGGGAACAGAGTTGTCTCACCTTTAAGCCGGCAGCTGAGGTAGTAACAGTGTCGAACTGACGTCTGTAGGAACAGCCGGCATGGTGGGACACAGGTGTGATGCTCTGATGACGCATTATGTGTGAAACCCACCAGCATTAGATTTTAAAAGCAGCTAGCAGCAGTTAGCAGCTAACTCAAAGAACAGCAACCAAAAATGTCCACAAATTGGGGAAACAATGAGACGCTGGCATTGTTGTGTTACACCTCACGCCCGTCACACACTGATGCAGAATTACGCAAGCATTATTTGATCCTGTGTAAAAAAGCACAGCTGGTACAATGAATGGATATCATTGTGGTCATATCACGAGATTTATACACTATACAAGCAACCTTAACCTCACATTTCATAATTGTGTTACATGGTATACTGGTATAAAATATTACCATGGTACTAGAGTATTCCAAACGGTACTATACTGCATTTGGAAAATACCGGTACTTTGAAATTGATTCAATTCATTCATTTAGTTAATTTATTTTACTCATTTATGCACACAAATGCCTTTCTTGTTCCTATTGGAGCCCAGATTGCACAAGTGGTGTGTATGACAACACCTGTATCAACATTCGCAGCTGGCGCACGTGAAAAAAGACAAGAGAAAGTCTGCCTCGCAAAGGGAGACAACACGAGACAACACCAACTTGGTGAAACATTTGAGCAACCAAACCATGACATCCATACCGAGGTACTTTCGAACTACGATTTTTTGGTACCGTTACACCCCTACTATTTATTGTTCTAAAGGTTTGTAGCCAAAAGGACTTTTCCTTAGGAAAACTACCGAAAAGTATCGAAATTCATATTGGTATGGGTAGCGAAACAAAGATTTTGGTATCGTGACAACACAATTTAATAATTGTGTGATTGTTCATATAAAAATATTGATTAAAGCAGCTTTAAGTACTTCACTGTAGTTTTCAGAAGTGTGGGTAAAAAAATGTATCACAAAGCTTCCAATCAACAGTTAAAACAACACCTGGCCAATAGCTTTGGGTAGTGACAGTAAGAACAGGATCAAGTGAAGTGACTAAAATGGGTTTCCTTCACAGCATGTTTGGGCTCACCAAGCTTCCAGACAGCAGGTGGTTTCTGCTACATCTGCCACCCAGAGACAATGTTCTGTATTTTGAACGGGCGGTAATAGAGCCCAACACTGCTAATGTAGCTACTGACTACCTCTGATCCTACTATTGACCTGTACTACTTTAAATGATAAAGCTTGCAACTATCCACTTACTCTAATTTCATCACTTGCTCATTAAAATGGGTTGTAGCTTGAAATGAAATGATTAGCAACATGACATTCTTATAGAGGCTAGCTGATATCATAACCTATATTAGTTCAGAAGGGATAATCAAACTTTAAAGTTGCTTCAAGGCCATTTCTGTTTACATTGGAATGAATGGAGACAAAAACAACAGTCTCTTGCTTCCTGGAGTCTTGTTTTCCAGGCAGCCAGCGAAGACTACAGCAAGTTACCGTGCCAGACCAAGAAATAGTCAGGCAACTTAAGTATGTCCTTAAACATCTTAGTCATTCTAGGGATGATCGAAAGATGCATTGAATCTTAGCCATTCTATTTTTAGTCAGATAAATATTAATTCACACTTAAAGGAAACACAGACAACACTATAGGGTATGCTGCAGTACATTAGGCATGTACAGAATGTTTTACTGCCTATATGTATAGCTCCACCTGTCAAGCAACTGTATCTGTCTTTCCATTTATCGATCCTTAAGGCCTATTAAAAGAACAATGATATCATCTCTGCATCAGAATAAAGCAGAGAAATCCTTTGAGAACCAGAGTGCTACAGATTTTGTAAAAAACAAACAAACAAACAAACATTCAATTGGTGTCATCATAGGCTCTAAATTGATATGTTTATGTGTTGCAGTGTTTATTTATGTATCTATCTGTTGAGACTGGGTACATTAATCTGTCTGTGCACAACAGGAATAGGTAGACACTGTGGCCTTGAACAGAGAAAATTGGCACACTGGTCAAAATAGCATTCAAACCACAAGGGTGAGGGAACAGAGCAGGAGCGAGAACTACCAGGAGGGGGAGAATTATCCTGCACACTCCAGAATAGACCTATTTATATATCATCCCTGAACAATCGTGCAGTGTCACTTAATCTGTGCACTTTTCATAGCCATAAAGACTCAATGGCCTACATAACGCCAACATGTCATGACGTGTCTCATCTTCAGACAAACATGGGCTCATTCATCATTCTTTGGCCAATGCCACAGCTGTGACAAGTGCATTTGTAATTCTAGTCAGAATGCCAGATTCTCAATACAAGTGATTATAATTGAAGGCTAGATGAAAAAAACCTTTGTCACAAGTCTTTTCTGTCACATTTTCAACAGAAATCAACATGGAGCATAACAGCATCCACAAAAAATACCAACACCTCTGATAAACAGAATGTAGGCTGATATTAAATTTGACCACTGCTCACAGCAACAGCAGGGCCCTGATCCATTATGCATCAAATAATCTGTGGGTTATATCTGACTATCTGCCCGAGAGTCTTGATCTTAACAAATAATAGGCCTTTCCAGCTATTCACAAACAGCAGGACCATTACTACGTACGTGCCAAATAGCTTTTCAAAATGGGTTACACAGCCTGCCTGCATCCTCTCATCCTCTGCATGTTTTACTGATGTAAACAGCCAGCAGGGCCCAAAGTGGCCTTGCAGTGGCTCTGTGGGGATTTTTCACAGTCTGAGATGCAGGGCTAGCTTGCCTGCTACTGGGGGGCTGCCCTGACGCGTCGCCTGACGAAAAATAACAGAGCAGGCAAAAGACAGAGACTTCACACAGAGTCACCTTGTTTTGATTTAGGAGCTGGATGTATAAAATAATCCAGCGGACATGCCTGACAGTCCTCACTGACGGGTTTTAGCCATCCGAATAAGTGATTGACTGCACCGTCAAATGAGTTAAGTTACTGTTATTGTGAAAATGCCAAAATCTGCCGATACCGAGGATTTATTACAAGATCGGTACATTTGGCCTAATGCAATGCGCAGAGGCCTCCTCCCTCACAGCAGCTGTTGAAAACGAGCTGGCTGCCTGCTGGAGGTTGGACATGAGACTGTTGTTGAGCTCAGGGCACATACAGATCTGAATGGAGTTGGACCGGTTGCTTCCAGGCTGGAAAAAATGATTTACGAAATTCTGGAAAAGACCTCTAGAACACTGCCACTGAAATCACGCGAGAAAAACACAACAATGCCATTTTTATTCTATTTTGGTGCTTGCTGTTGTCAAAAAAACTGAACAATTGCAGCATTACCTTTAGTGCTAGCTACGTTGTAATGTGTTAACAACAACTTTGGCTCGTGTCCATCTTGTAGTCAGCTTCTCCCACTGTTTTAGCCCCAATACAATATTAGTCACAAGGAACAGCTAGGTTGGCTAACGTTAGCTAGTTAGCCACAAGGCTAACTACTGTATTTGCTTAAGAGATAGCTTGCTGTTAGCTAGCTCCTGTTTGTTAAATACCATTAGTTAGCTTATTGGCAGACCCTTGTCTATGCGTCGTTACTGCTACCAATGCCCCCCTTTTCCAGTACAAACTATGGAGAACGTCAGACGCACGGTCAGTTTACTGCAAACAAATAACGTCATAAATAAACAAAGGAGAGCCGTGTTGTTGAAGGTGAATTTCAGCGTGGTGGTAATAAGACCAACTGTCAGGGTTAGCGAGTTCACTGTCACCCATTTGGGCATTCCTCTGCTCATTTGTGAAACAAAGCAAGGTTACAGGACAGGAGAGGCAGCTCAGACTAGATTTACCAGGAGTGCACACACACACATACACAATCAACATAATCGCATACTGTGTGTGTGTGAGTGAGTGTGTGCGAGTGAGAGAGGGAGGGAGAGAGAGAGACCCCCCCTCCGCAACAACACAGTGACATATTTGAGCTGAGACCCTCTGCTGTTGTGACTACTTGCTCAAACCATCAGGGCTGAGGCAGCTCTCTAACCTTTGTAATGGACCCGCAGGTTGTTCTGTGACAGCCCAATGTAGCTGTATTTATCCTTGGGGCTCCAGGATCGGGGTAAAGGGGTCTCTTCCTCGTTCACAGCCGGGTAGAGCCGTTTCAGTCGCTCGTTCAGTTCGTGTTCCTGGTAATTAAAAGCAGGATCCCCTAACGGCAGGCTTCCCGCTCCAAGCTCTGCCATTTTGGCCTCTGTTTTGTATCTTATTGTTCGTTCTTTCTATCCAAAGCCCCGTGTCAGTCCGCTTGAGCTGTAGGCTGAGAGTGAGAGGGACTGAGGGGAGAAAATAGCAGCGGTGTGACATCCCCGGATAAGCAGCAGAATGTACTGTAGGCTGGAACAGTGCCGGCTGGGTACTGTAGTTCAGCTGCGCGCTCGCCTTTATGATACTGACTCTAGAAATGACTACACAACTCCACCACGGTCATCCTGGTTCAGGGCTTCCACTGAGAAAGGGAGCTAGGAAATGTAGTTTTTGAGCTGTTGAATTTATAGACCGTTTTTTAGAACATTATATAATTTTATCATCGTCTCTAATTCTATCCACATGTGGCACATGTATTAGAGGAAGTGTGGCATAAATATCTTTGCTAGCTAGGTGAAAAAAAGTGTATTTTTAACTAAACATGCCTACTCCTAAAGACAGTTTCTATGCATGTAATTTTAGCATATAGTGTTTTGCTTCTTTTTTTTTTTTTTTTTTACATGCCGTTACTCCTATATCACATCATCTAATTATTATAATTATTGAAAGTTGTAGTTTTTATATGGTATTTATAAAGTAGGTTACCCGTTTGTTCATTTATTCATCACATAGATATATTTTGGAGCTAGTTAAGGTGAATGGTATACACACACGCGTTTTAAAAAGCAGCATTTTCCCGTAAGTACAAAGTGTGTCTCTGTTTTCTGTTCGTGAGGAAAGTTTTCATCTTATACAATTTGAAATCTAGTTAGGCGCGCCACGGTCTACTATGTGGGGTCTTGCTGCGTGCCCCGTCCTCGTTACCATGGAAACCCTGTTACAAAGCTGTGCCCTGTAATGCTAAAGCCAAGCTTGAGCTAAACGGACCAAATTGAACGATTTTAAAGGGGGAAGAAATTGTTGTGTTATTATTTACCTTTCATAAACAAGCTTGTGATGTCACCGCATAAAGATATTAAATTTCCGCCTTTGACACCGTCACAACAACAAAGGCAAGTAATTAAAATATTGTCATACAGCGAAAAAATTATAACTGTTATTGTGACTAGCTAACTAACTATATATAGCTTTAAATGTATAAACTTCAGTGTTCAATGATACTTAGTTCTGTTTTTGTTTTTATTATGGACTTAGATATGACCATAGACTACAAAATGACACTGTCCAGACATCAGAAGAAAGCCAAGAAGAAAGTGCTGGTGTTGTTTCTGCACAACGTGCAGCGAGAAAGGTAAGCAAACCAGGTGGTTCATCAAACCTGGCAGAATTTCATTCATTAAAAAAAAACTTATTTGTGTTACTGATAATGAATCATAGATCAGGTATTTTAATTGTTGTGAAGATGATTTGTCAAAATGCCCAACCACTGTCTCCCCTCTTCCACTGTCACTATCAAAACACTTTGTGTCTGTGTGTGGTGTGATCAACCCTATAGTTGTGCTGGACTGGTAGCAGTTACATTTATGCTGGACCAGGAAGAAAGCCTGATCTACTGATGCATCTGGAGAGCTATGTGAACAAGGAGCTTCATACTATCAGCTCTCATGGGCCAAATTTTCAGGAACTGAAACTACAGGTGTTGTGTTTTTGTTTTGATACCAGAGGAAATACCACACACACCTTTTCTTGTCAGAGAGAGTGCTCACATATCTTAATCTGCTTTGGCCACAGGTTTACCGTGATGTCTTTGGTCTTTTTATCAAAGAGTTCAGAACCTACCAACCCCTTCTTTCAGCCATCAAAAAGGAATATGAAAACACTTTAGGTCAGTTCCTCTATGGTTAATCATGCTTTGAGTATCATTCATGTGGAGCTGCAGCCTTAATTGTTTCTATTTTTTTATCAATATTTTTGTCATTCTATCAGGTTGTTTTTTCAGTTTAACAAAATGACAAATGCCCATCACAGCTTCTTAGATCCTGAAGTGATTGATGTCCTCAAATTGCTCAATCATTTACTTTACCTTTTACAAAATCATTGTTTCAGTGGTATAGTTTCCCGATCGACCAGTTGAATGCCTTTGTTTTTAATCTGTTCAGCATATCAGCAGGATCAAATCCGACAACTTGAACCACTGCGATCCCATCTGAGGCTGGTGACAGAGGAATGTGACAGGAAGATTCAAGCTCGCTGGGCAGAGGAGCAGGCTGAGATTGAGGTTTTGAAAAGGGAGAAGCAGCAACTGCAGAGGGACATTGAGGCCATGAGGGAGAAAGAAAAGGCCATGCAGGCAGTGGTACATGAAGTACTTGTAAAGTGGTGTTCTAACCACTATTCATTTATTCAGCTATTATTCAAGTGACTTTTAAGCAATACAACTTGGTGTGACTAATTTCCATATGAAATCCCTCTTTTAGATATTATCCTGAACATTTATTTCATCAGCTGTCCTTCTCTAAAATGTGTATGAAAAACCTATTTAGGTTCACAGGTCCCAAAAAATTATTTGTTTGAGATTCAGTTCAGACAGGAAGGTCGATGCTGGATTACCATTATCTTGTCTTGCCCACCCCACTGTCTTCTGTCCTTTTCTAGGTGGATCATCTGCAGTCTGAACTCTCCAACCAGTATCTGCAGTACCGGGAGGAGCGTGATGCCCGCAAGTTGCTGATCTGGCAGCTTAATGACCTAAGAAGAGGGTCTGTGAAAGAGGAGCATCCTGCAGATAGAAACACAGGTACAGCTGCAACTATTCTGCAATTATTCTGTCAATTCACCAACTGAAAATAAAAAAAAATGATTTTGATAATCAATTAATCATTTCACAGTGGGTTTTTTTCCCAAAAAATTCTGTAGTTGCAGCTTTTGAAATGTGAATATTTCCCATTTTTCTACGTTTGTAAACTGAATATGTTTGGATTGTAGACCACTGGTCGCACAAAACAAGATATTTGAAGACTTCAGCTTGGGCTTTGGGATGTGATGTGATGGGCATGTTTAATCATTTTCTGACATTTTATAGATAAAATGATTAATCAATCAAAGAAAATAACAGACAGATTAATCAATGATGAAGATAATTGGTAGTTGCAGCCCAGCCCAGCATTGTATATACTTTATATTACACTGTATTCCTCTGAAACATCACCCACTGACTTACAATTTGTCTATCAAAGAACAGTTCTATATTATTCATATTTTACAAGTATAGGTTGGGGGATTGCAAAACAGGGAGTGTCGTGTAAAACGAACCTTGGCTGACTGAATGTGTGATGGAATGTATTAATCAACATGCACTTACCCACATACCTAGTAACTACATACCAATGCACTCATTCGCACATTTAGTGCACATTTAGTCATGTATTAAATATATGTCACCTCTGATCTGGTTATATTATTAGGAACACTGTGATTAAATATATTTAAAAAATAAAGTAGGTTTAGGCCTGAATATATTGGAGGGACAAGTTAGACCATGACTGTGCATCTCCAGACTTGCCCAAGACATTACACTATTATGAAGTCATAACCAGACATGCCATTATGTTCTGGCTTTAGTGGGAAGGATTAAGGAAAAGAGGTGGAGACTCATTAGAATTTCCATGGGCATAAAAGGTAGAGCGCGGAGTGAGTCTTTAGTATGGTTCCAGAGCCTGACTCATGAGTTGTATGTGTTGTTGCCTGTAAACACATTAAACTCAATTGCACCTGATCCTGAGAGTCTCCAGAGTACTGCCTTCTTGATTCGAAGTTATATTTGAGGAAAGAAGACAAGTTATGAACAAAGACGTCGAGGCGAGGTCCGGAGTCATCTGGCCCAACTCCAGACATTGTTTTTTACTTCGTCAGGAGGCACATCAAATAATTTTTTAAGCACTGGGGAGGGACTGATTTGTTAGGATGATTTGCATTCTGCTTAAGAAATAAGCTCTTTTGGTGATAACTCCCTCTGTGCCGTTGCTCCTTGGCTCCAATACTACCTACATTTGTTATAAATTTTTCCTAGTCACTCAGGGAGGGTAAAGGAAAATATATTTGTAGCTCTGGGGGGAGTCAAGATAAAAAAAACAGAAGAAGAAACAAAGTCCCCAACCCCTACCACCTCTCCTCAGATAAATAGCAAACAGTCCCTAAACTCATTTTGGTCTAAAATTTGTTTCCATTGTGAAAGAAGAGGCTAAGGACCCTGTGGAGCTGCAGCTCGCTCTGAGGGTGTGTCGGGAGGACCTGACTAAAGCCCAGGAGGAGCTCAACAGGATGAAGGCAGACTACTGGGATGTCGTGCCAAAACGCAACTGGGACACCCTGGAACAAACACACAAAGAAAACCTCCTGCAGGTGACACATGGACACATACTGTACACACGGTACACACCTGCATGTACACCTCTGTAGAATTCATAATTGCAAATCTTAACAGTATCTTTCGTGGTGTCTAGCTGAAGATGCTGCAGGGTGACTTTGATCAGTTGAAGGGTGAGTATGACACCCTGCTGAAGCTCCATAAAAAAGGCAGCATGCAGAAGGAGACACGTGACCCCAGCACTGTGCAGGTACTTTATCAAACCTATTGGATCAAAAGTGGGCACAATATGTTGTGATAAGCAGATATTGAGTTGTGTCTCCTGATTTACAGTAAAGGTGATCATGTGTGAATTCATCTTAACTTACTGGCTATGCTAATTAATTTATTTCCGACCCTAAAAACATAACACATTCAACCCAAAATAGATAAATGTTTGCACACAGATTTGTTTTGATGAGTTATACTAACCTTATTTAAAAAGTAAGGTATTTGCTTTCTTCCCAAGAGTGATATGAAAAGATTGATACCTACCACTGTCCACATGTATTCAATATGTAGCCAAAGACAGCTAGCTTAGTTCAGCATAAAGACTAGAAACAGGGAATGCCAGCCTGGCTGTGTTCAAAGGTAAACCAAAGATCCAATTACCTTTCGACCTTTAGACAGAGCCAGGCTAGCTGTTTCCCCATTTCTTTGCTAATGCTAAGCTAACTGTCTAACCGCTAAGCCACCATCTCCAGCTTCATATCAAACTAACAAAAATCTTAGCAAAAAGGCGAACAAGCAGTTTAAAGGCTGTTTGTTGTTTTTCAGATGGATGAGAGTGTGTCCCAAGGGCAAAGCCAGATTCAGTCCAACCACCTAAAAGAGCCAACCAACTCTGATGCCCCTGAGAGCAACACACTCACCGTCCAGGAGTTTAGGTGATATAAATAGATGCATGCAGGAGCACACACACAATTGTTGTCGAGTCAGTTTTCTGCACATAGCCTAAAATCTCAAACTGTGCAGCGTGTGACTCCCTGTATCCTCAGACCATCAATTCAGATAAGGAAAAACTTCTGGAAAAAAAAGAGTTTTTGTTCTCTATGGCTGTCTCTGTTTTTCTCTGTCAAAAAAAGAGTCTTTTGTGTATATGCATGTATGTATAGGGTGGCCCTGAGGACAGCGCTCCCTCAGAAGTCAGATGAGGAAATAGATGAACTTGTGGCCTCGGCTCAAAGCGAACCAGACAGCAGCAATGACACCATCTCTTCTCAGAGACTCCACAGCCTGGTACGTACCAGCAGAGGTTTCACTGTCTTGTCAGTCTGACCGTACTTCATATGATTCACTAAATGTGATTCATGTCTTGCATCTGCGGCCATTCTAAGACCTTTCTGCTCTCATGTGAGGAAAACACAGAATTACACTTAAACATTTTACAGAAATCGTGGCTACATAGACCAACATGGCCATCTTAGTAATGCAATGTGAAATATGCAATACATTCAGGAAATATTTAGACCCCTTCACTTTTTTCACATTTTGTTATGTTGAGTATGAACATAGTATTGAACATGTATTTTAAAAAAACCCTGAAACATCACATTGACATAAGACTCTTTGCTGTGAAGCTTTAAGTAGACCTTTTTCAATTTCAATCGATTTCAATTTTATTTATAAAGCCCAATATCACAATTTGCCTCAGAGGGCTTTACAGCATACGACATCCCTCTGTCCTTTAGACCCTCACAGCGGATAAGGAAAAACTTCCCCCCCAAAAAACGTTAATGGGGGGGAAAAAATGGTAGAAACCTCAGGAAGAGCAACTGAGACTAGACCTGTGTCAGCCTAACTAGGGGCTGGTCCTAAACAAGCCTGAGCCAGCCCTAACTGTAAGCTTTATCAAAAAGGAAAGTCTTAAGTCTAGTCTTAAATGTGGAGACGGTGTCTGCCTCCCTGACCAAAACAGTAAGATAATTCCACAGAAGAGGCTCTGGCTCCTGATGTACTTGACCACGAGTAACCCTTTTTCACAGCAGACATTTTGACTTGTCACAGCAGGAAAAGCATAGGTGAAATTAACAGTGGCTAAGGTCCGTTAAGTGTCCCAGTAAGCTGTAAGATGTTTCTACAGGTTGGTTGGAGTTCACCTATTGTTAATACAACTGATTGGACATGATTTAGAAAGGCACACACCTGTCTAAGGTCTGATAGCATGAGGCTGCTACATAACAAAAAGTGAAAAAAGAGAACGGGTCTGAATACTTCCTGAATGCACTGTAATTCTTAATAGAGTTTGAATAGTACTCTGCTCTCTCTCTAAGAGTATTACTCTCATCACTTTAATGCTTCAACAGCTAGCAGAATCCACTGTGGTGACCTTACCTCCAGTTCCTGAAGAATCAGAAGAAAATTCTGCATCAGATCACCTTCCAGCCAGCGACTGACTGATGTACTATTCATTTTATTAATTATTGGTTAATAAGGTATAGGCCAACTTCAACCTTAATTCTTGAATCATAGATTATTGATTATTCACACAACACATTTTTAAACATGTGCAAATATGCACAGTAATATTCCAATATCACCGTCTGCCATCAATTACTTAAAATCAAACAATGCTATTCATGTCTACCGTCATTAGAGTTGCAGCAGTACTCTCAAAATTAAGGAAATGTTTTGTGATTTGAGTGACTGACACTGTGACATTGTTACAACCATGTGTGCCTTGTGGAATGAGATAATATCCTGCCAAATGCAACTTATCAAAATATGAATAAATCACTTTACTTGTAATGGTCACTCAGGTTGTTTTTCATTAGTATGTTTCTTGCACTCTTAAGTCCAGTGTGTAGGGTTTAGGGGCAGTACTATATAGTAGTCATAACTATGTTTTTATCAGTTAATAATCACCTGAAAAGAAGAATTATAGTGTTTTTGTTGTTGTTACCTTTGATGAGCCATTTATCTCTACATATGGAGCAAGTCCTCTCCCATGTGGTTTCTACAGTAGCCCAGAATGGACAAACCAAACACTGGCTCAAGATAGGGCCACCGTAGTTCTATACATTTGGCACACGGGAGAAGTTTCAGCAATGCAACCTCACTGCTTAATGCCACTAAATTTTACACACTAGACCATTTAAGCTTGAAATGTATGTTTATCACCAAAATATTTGGTAGGTTTGGCAGCTCACACTTGACACTGTGTTTTGAACACCTCTTTCTTTATTTATTGCAACTTCCAATGCATGAATAACAAAAACAAGCAAACTTACTTTTTCTTGTTGGAATAACGCTGAAACTCCTCCAAGAGCCTCGTCTCTAGTCGGTGAATTGGATTTTGGCTCATGGAAGAAGTAGCACTGCGCGGTTGGGCGCCATGGTGTAACAAAGGTAGAGACAGAATATTGTATCTTTACGAAAATTAAGATAAACCAGTAAATGTCAATCCAAACTGACATTATTCACATATTGTATATTCCTCATTACATGCTTTTTTACATTCACCACAGCTTGTGAAACATCAATAGTCAGGTCACACTTTTGCACTACATTTCTTACAGTTTGAGAGCAGATAGCAGTGCAGACAGTGTATATATGACTGTACTGTAACCACATAAAGAAAGTGACGAACCCAGCCGGCCTCAAAACCCCTTGAAGTCTGGGGGAAAAGATTAATGAATGTGCTGTTGATGATAAAGTAGACACCTCAGATAAACCCTTTTCAGTTATGGACAATAATCTGCCCATTTTACTGTTCATGATGACATCATGTTTGAAAATGTTCTCCAGTCCCTTTTCCCTCAAACGTTGCCCTGTCATTGCCAGAATCTAGTCACATTTACTGAACCTTTTATAAGCAGCCACAATCTGTTAACTGCATGCAGAGGATTATGATGGTTTTATGTACGTTAACGTCACGTAAACTTTAACTGCTGGAGCTTGATCACAGACATCGTTTCTGAAGTGGCAGACTTGACTTTGGACAAAGTTTTTCAAAACAACTAACTCAGACACAGAAAGTTGTTATTATCTGAAAACCAATTAAAAATGATGTGAGATTTTTACAACATCTACATATTCGTTTTTCATACTGCGCCTCGGAAGGCTTTTGCCTTTTTGTTTTCTCTTACTCCAATGCTCTCCACATACACTCCTCCATTTCCCTTATGTTTTATGGGGGGGACACACATTAAGGTAAGTTTCAGTCTCTTCATTTCCTGCATTCTGGTGAATTCTTTAAGTAAAGGAAAATAGAAACTTCAACGGCAGGTGGCAATTTAAAATATCAAATTGTAATGGAATATAATGCAGTAAGGCTCTCAGACAGTCTGTGTTGCTTTCAAATATTTATTCTCCTGTAGATCAGCTATTCTCAGTTAATGTAATCTCTGCTGAGCTAGCACACGTGGGCATGATTTGCTCCTCTGTCTTCTGTTATGTCATTTGTTTGAGGAAGTAACCTCTATAAATGTACATGTGGCACCTATTCATGTCAATGACACATTCATTCATTTTAGTTAATTTGTAAACCACTGGACTTTAATAGCTCATATGTGGTGTCATATACACACACAGAGAGAGAATGGTTAACTTAGACAAGAAGAAACTGTGTCAAGGATTTGTTAGTTACTGATCAATGCATGTTGGGTCATTTTAGAATCTGTAGGGTATAGGGGGATTTTTTTTAACATTTTTATTTGTTATTATTTTGCTTTTGTTACTGTTTTGGACAATGCATATTTGTTTCTTTTGTGTTTAAATTGTGTTGGGTTTTTTCATGTTTTACAAGTAAAACTTAAGTGTTCTTATTTGTTCGTAAAAATGTCTTGGTGCAAGCAATTTTTAGGGATATTTTTTAACAATTTATGCTTGTAAAAGTGATGGGGACAGACTCGTCCACTTCAAAAAGAGGTGGGGACATGTTCCCAGCATCCCCACTGTAATGACACCCACAGTGTTTTATTGCTTATTAAATCACTTTTTTAAAAATAAAAAAAACCCTGCAGTAACTGAATTTTCCGGCCACTTCGGGGCAGCAGAGACATATTGTGAACATAACATTGACGTATCATTGTCCTCAAGAACCTGTTAGCAAACAGTTGCTTATTTATACATCGAGTTATTACAGAGCAATATTATCATTCATTTGAAGTTCTTTCTGGCCATCAGTGGATTTTTTGAGATTTCTGCTCTGGATCAAAGGTGTGGACCAACCAACAGACTGACACTGCCAACCCTCAAGCCTGTGTGGTGAGATTACCTCCCAAAGAGGAACCAGTCTTCCCCGCCCCGGCCACCACAAAAGGCTGCAGAACATCATTCTTCACTGCTGTGCTGGCAGTCCGGCAGTCCAGCACCACCAGACACCCACAAACATCTGTCACACATAGGCAGATCATAAAAAAATGGGCCCCTGGGCACAGACATGCAAAAGGCCCCACCGCCTGTCCTTCATAGAAGCAAGACACAGCATTTGTACTGGTTTTGCCTTATTGTTATTTATTTGTTGTTTTGTGTCTTTTTTGTTGCTTTCTGTCTCTGTAGTCAGTTTGTGTCTCTGTTTTTTGTTGTTGCCCCATTTGATAGTTATTTTGTGTGTTTTATCATTTTGTCTCTTTTAGGTACTGATTTTCTTTAAGGGCATTTTGTGTCTTTATTTGGTTGTTTTGCATCTTTTTGTGGTTATTTTGAGTGCTCTCCGTTCTTTAAAGCAGATCAGATCAGATAGGAAAGGTATGTGTATTTTTGTGGTCTGATGGACTTGCAGCTGCACGCTCACTGGACAAACTGAGACAAAAAATATATATACACATTACACACACCCAGGCTCCCAATCACATGCCTGCACACACACTAACAATTTAGCCACATATGAGCCTTAGTGTAATTGTGTCCAGCAGTCCTGGAGTAAGAAGTGAGGTATAAATTACATAGAAGGAATGGAAGTGTTTTTGAGGGTATGTTTCTACCGTTACTTATTGCTATTAATATGTGACAGAAGTTGTCTCCTTGACATTTTGCCTTCACGTGACGAGTGAGGAGTGAATGAGTAAGCCAAAGATAAATTCAGATTCTGTACCACATTTTGCTGCAAAACAATCTTAAAGCGGTTTGGTGCTGGAAGTTTCCACAGTGGATTTATTAGAGCCTTCTCACTTGAAACAACTGTCTGCCAGGGACTGTTTGTTCTGTAGAAAGTGTAGATAGTAAGATCTGTGGATTAGCTAGAAAAACAGGGACACTGTTTCTGGAAGTGATTTGAGGAATTTTGAAAATGAAAGCCTTTCTAATTCTGTGGTACATCAAACAACCCTCCAATTATGGGGGTGAAAACAAACATGTCAGACACAGATATCTTCAAACCTGAAAATGTGTTTAATATATAGAATAGGCCTACTTCTTCCTCTGAAACCTACCTATCTACCCAGTAGTACATCCACCTCATCAACTACCACTACACCACTGAATGTACCATGTTGCCTGAATATTGCACATACAGTGATTGGGTAATTGCATTTTCCACCACAGTTTTAAATTGCATTAATAAATGGTCTGAACTTACACATTTCTTGCTCACAGAACCTCAGTCCCAGAGCTTCCTGTCTAAATCCTTCAGAATAAAAGGTCCTCTCTACAAATGTAAAAACTAACACAAAGCCTGCACAGAAAAAAGAAAAGACAGAAAAGAAAAATACACAGGCCCAGGGTCAGGAAGATGTCTGTGTGCATATTTAAGTAAAAGTACCAATACAACAGTGTAAAAATAGTCCATTAAAATTATTCAAAGACACCCCGCCCCCTCCAAAAAACAAACAAAAGAACAAACAAACACTGAGGTTTGTACATTTGTTACAGACATAAAAAAATGCAGCGGGGGAAAAAATCCAGTGCTTTTTCCTTAGCGGTGCCCCAAAGTGATAGGCCATAAGTCAAAGTGAGAAACAAGTCTTGTTCACTGTTAGGCTTTGCATCAGTCAGACTGAAAATGTGCAAATAAAGCCACAATATCACAACACAAATACTGACCATGTTTTATGGCCATATTTATTTGCCCGTAGAAGTCACCAGTTTTTTGTGTGGCTATTGTTTACATTACTATTGTAAAGGAATGCACACCTGTTTTTGCTTTATTTTTTTTCTTTTTGTGTAGCATAAAGAAACTACAACTGCATTTTGTCCTGCAACAACCTTGTGTTGTGACCTACAATAACACTAAATGACCTTGTTTCCTTGTTTAAAGGTCCAAAATTGTTCCTACGTAAAGACTACAATCCCCATAAACCACCGCGGCGCAAACGGCTTCAAGTGCGTGCCCTCGTAGGGGAGCAGACACTGCACTGTGCGATCGTGCAGCCGGCCTCGGCGTTGGTAAGCGGTAAGTTTTTATTACTTATTTTAGGGAAACCGTCCTATGGAATAGTGAATGGAAACATGTGTGAAAACAAAACGCGGTAGTTACGTCCTACATTTAAACAGGTATAAGGCAGTATGAGTGGTTCAATTGACTGCTCCACCCGGTGTAGGGCCAGCGTTGGGCACGCCTATGTAGGGTAACAGTTAGCCGCTCCGGGTTTCCAGAGCTGTGCGCGCGGGCCCGGAGGAGGCAACAACACTTGGAGGAGACGGGGTATTTTTAGCCACTGTTGAAAAGGCCAACGCCTGCCAGCCAGTTAGCTAACGCCTAGAAATATTATTTACCTGACGCCTAACATTAGCTGGCGGGGAGGCATACGAGGTAGCTGTATGAACTGTATTTATCAACACGGGGTAAGTTAACGTTAGCAAACAAGACAGCTGGGAAGCTAGTAGCAGCTAGTTAGCTTACGTCAACTAACGTTAGCCATAACGTCAGAGCTTTTCGATTTATTGACGTTTCTAACTACGCTCATTTTATTGTTCTGCTAGCCTTAACTGTATTTACCGAAACCTATAAGTGTTTGTTTCCCGTCGGTGTGTAGGGTACGTTGTTTCGAGTTCATTGCTAGTCTTCAGAGCTCTCGGATTGTTCCAGTAAAAACAGTGCATCGATATGTGGAAGCACATGACTTGTCCTGTCAGTGTCACCCAAGCGGATAGACTGTTGAGGCGTGTTCAGCAAAAGTCGTCCGGGCCATTTTAGTTAAAGTAGTTTAACTATTTGTGGTTTTCTCGCCGTGTGGTGATATTCATACACCTGCAGTGTACTTTGAGTCTTACTGTGTTTTGTTGTTTTGTTTTTAATGGGGTCGGCATCAAGAAAACTTAACTTACTGTTTTACTGAAAATGTGTCAACTAAGTGAGCAAGTTTTGTTTTAATCTGTGTGCTCCTGATAGTGTATTTAGCCTTTCTGACACTGTTTTGGTCTGTAAGGTGAGGGTATACACTGGATTTAAATACTGCATTTATAACAGTATTGCTACATTGGAATACCTAACTTATACCACTTGCCTTGGAGATTATACTGTGTTGTGATGTAGCTGCCTTTATAAGAATTTTGTTGAACCTTGCTATGAGGAGTGTCTCTAATGATAAATGAATCTTACTGATATAAATTGGGGTGGACAAAATACTAGAAACACTGGTCAGATCTCCCATAGGTGCTCAGTTAGGCCATAGCATATGACTCACATTGTTGTCATACTCTTCTATCTAGCCAACTTAGCAGCCTTATTAAATAAATAAGGGTGCTGCTGTTTATGTTGTATTTGGTCTTTTCTCCCATTTTTCCTCTGTGTTTTTGACCTGTTCCATTTCCATGTCTCGATCCTCCCAGTGTGTGTTGCAGGGTGATTCAGGATGGTGGACCAGCCTCTGTGGGAACAGATAGGATCCAGCTTTGTGCAGCACTACTACCAGATGTTTGACAGTGACAGATCACAACTCGGATCCATATATGTGAGTGTAACAAAACCATGCTTTTGCTCAGTTACGATATGTTTTACCTCAGGGCTGGGCTGAACTGAATTGTGTTCTTGGTTGTCCCAGCTGTTTTGTCCTCTTTCACCAAAGCTAACATTTCTGGCTTTTCCAGTCCAGGTATGACCCAGTGAAAATCAGAGGCTAGGTGAGGTATCAGCTCACCTATAGCGGTTTCACACCGGCAGGGCACCGGCATGGTTCTTGTTCCGGCTCTGGCTCTGTTCTGGAGTCTCAGAACCATGGTGCTGTCTGGCGAACCAGCCCGTGTCTACACCAGTTTAAGCGGAACCAAATTGGGAGGACGTTACTCCGCGTCACTCAGGCGGAAGTAAACATAACAGCGGCAAGCAGAAATAAACACAGCAGCCGGCAAAATGACAGATCGCATGGATTATCTGCAAGCTTTCGCTTTGTTACTCCAGTTATTTGTTTTCATCCAACAATCCAGCATGCACCAACTGTTGATGATGAGAAGACTTAGAAGACAATTGCGTGTAAGGCGAAGGGTATGTAAAAAGTATATGCTTGTGTTTTTATAGATATTTATGGTCTTCACAGCCTAGAATGTCACACGCCCACTTATGATGTCACGATTCGCAAGGAAAAACCAACTATTTTTTCAGGTTACGAACCAATTGTTTTTTTGGTCTGGACGCGCCAACCGGTTCAACATTGGGTTCGGGAACCAGAACCGTGCCGGTGCCCTGCCGGTGTGAAAGCCCTACTAGTGAGCACACCTGGTGGGTGTGTCCACAGTTGATTCATCAGTGTCATGGATAATATCCTACTTCACAAATGGATAAAAAGACACATCATTGCACAGCACTACCAGAGGAGAGTTTGGAAGACATTTAGAGCTGAGAGAACCGATCGGTTAATCAATTTGTTGATAAACAGAAATTGAATTCTTTTTTGATAATACCATACTCGTTTCAGTGATGTTACAGGCAGGGAAGCCAAATTGTCTCTGGTTCCAGCCTCTCAAATGACAGGATTTGCTTGGGATTGATTGGGTAAACTGAATGATTGCATTTTGGACTGTCCAGACAAAACAAGCAATCTTGGGCTCTGGGAAATTGTATTGGGTATTTCTCATCATTATTATTATTATTTGCCATGTTATAGACAAAACAATTAATCATATTTATTGTTGTCAAAACAATTGTTAGTTGCAGCCCCAAAGGTTATGTTATATCTTTAAGCACAAAGTGTATAAGGATTTTTTTATGAATATAAACATGAGTCTATCTCTCGCTATGTTTTTGCTTATTATTTGAAAAATGTTTTATTTTAATTTTATTTTTTTTAAATGGGCCTGCTGATTGAATAAAAAAGGTAATAAGCCTACTGCCTAAGAAAATTAAGATTGGGCAGGAGCACAGTCAGCTGGCATAAGTCATGTAAAGACAGATTTACTGTAATGCATTCGCAGTGACAGTACTTAATTACATTCGGAACAATGTAAATAGCCGTTACGTGTGTGTGAGAAGGTTATCATACACCAACAATTGACATTTTATGTATTTTATTTCAGTGTTATACATCAGATCATCTAACTCAGACCTTTTATCCACATCATGAAAATAAAAAAACCAAAATATTCATGAATTAGTTTCATAGCGCCACCCAAACCACCACCAACCCCCCAGTACAAATCTCTGACTGTCATGACTTCATGCAAGTTTTTCTCCTATGTCAGTTTCAAACAGATAAAGCTTGAAGGGAGCAAAGCAGGTATCACTTAAGGCATGTAATGTGGCGATTTTGGTATACCTTTCATCTGTATCTCTACCTCTGTCTCTGTCTTTCTCTATCTCTCGTCTTCCTCCACACAGACCGATGCGTCATGCCTCACATGGGAAGGACAGCAGTTCCAGGGAAAAAGAGCGATCGTTGACAAACTCACTGTGAGTTTATCTGATAATTTGTGCTATATACTGAGGTAACCTGTAACAGGTAGCTGGTGGCCTAAGTGAGAACCACACTGGCAGTTAGTATGTTGACATACACACACAAAAAAAGGTCATTTATGTAGGTAATCAGACAACCCACAAATACCCCATTTCTACCAAAGTAGAAAGCAGCATGGAGGCCTGTGAAAATGGGGTTACTTCTTTTACATATCTCTATATAGCAGTGTTTGAGAGCTGCTTGGGTGGAGTCAGACGGTATTGTGTGACGGCATGTCATTGCATCTTGCTGGTTAAGGGGCTAAAATTAGGGCATTTACCTGGGTGTTGTGTTTCCATCAATGCCAGTCAGAACCAAAACAAATAAATTCCTGTGACCACTGCAGAGTCATTTGACCTGGGTATGAATGCAGATTGTTGCCTTTTGCCATTACAGTAATAAGCCAGATGTTAGCAGGTGTTAGTTGTTTTTCTCTGCAGTGGAAAAGGGGCTTTACATGCACTGTAGTCATCTGGTTGCTATAAGAGTTGTGTAGACATGCAGCAGTCACCTTTTTGGAACCATAGTACAATTTTACTGAGGGTTTTAGTTTTAATTATATATTATCAGTATTGTTATAAGTTTCAGTGAAAGTAGTTAAATGGAAGTTAAAGTAATCATAGGTAAACGTTTTGATTCTGTATATTCTTTCAGTGTCTGATATTCCTGTATTAATTTTCTCTTGTGTATTTTTCCTCTACGTTTTTGTGTGCCAGAGTCTACCCTTCACAAAAATAGGGCATAGTATAACAGCGCAGGACCACCAGCCAACTCCAGACTGCTGCATCTTGAGTATGGTCGTAGGACAGCTAAGAGTAAGTAGCGCTATCATTCACTCCTTATTTTACAGCATGTTGTCTGAATTACAGCCAGATCCTCACACATTGAATTCTTAAGTATATATGTTTCAATTTGTACCAGTGGTCAAAAAAAATCTATTAAGATACTAACGAAATGTTCAAACAGACAAACGATGTAGTACTCTTTTTTTTAAACGTATAGAGTAGTACTTCCCCAAGGCCTATCAACAGACTTTGATGTGTCAAATTGGCTGCTTCAGTCATTATGTCAAGCATGTGCTCAGGGTTGACTTGAACTTCTGCCCTGAGGCCTGTACTGCGAAGCAGGATTTGGTGTTAAAGAGGTAACTTTAGAGTTTCGCTCTGTGAACTGTAGTCAAAGGGTTCATCCCAGTATCCCCTCTCGACTCCTCTATCCTCAATCACTTGACCTTGAAATCGATCGAGACTCGCCATCTCAATTCGTTAAATGTGCTCAGAGGAGTTGAGGAGAGAGGAGGCTTTCAGAGAGGTGGGAAGCGAGGATATGAGTGCAGCCTTCACGGAAGTCTTTTACCAACTGACGCACACCCCTGATTGGATATCAGTTATTAATTGGAGAGCTGATCAGACTGATCTGATACATCACGATATCACTGGAGTTTCATACCAGAGGGAAGACAGATAACAGATTGAACTCAAGTGTATCACTGTCAGTTTCATATTATATTGTTCTCTGTTTCACCATCAAGTTGTTTTGTTGTTTTCAACTTTATGTTTATTGAGCAACGTTCCAGATGTTACATATTCTTTTTTCTTTTAAATTCTACAAAAAAATGGAAATGATAGTATTAATAATAATAAAAATAAAATATAAAATAAACCATTCATTTCCCTAAACAGCCAGTCTGTGTACCACTTTCCAGACAACTTTTATCTGCCCACTCATTCAAACACACATCTAAGTGCAAGCACATTTTCCTCTCACAATTCCTCTCATCAACTTAACCCTCCTATGAAACTATATTATCCTGGACCAATGTTTATAAGACCATTAGCTACCCAATACCAAATAGGAATGAAAAAAAAGGATTAAATCAACAAGCCCAACAGGCTATAAAAAGGTAACATACACACCAAAATTAACATAGGTCAACAGCAGCCGCGGATCCCCATCTCATCACCAGTAAGTCACCTGATGTAAAAAAAAAAAATGCTAAAATGTAAGTTTTCCACACTTGCCTATCTCCATTCCTCCCCCACCACTTCAAACCAAGGTGCCCATCACTCTGAATTGTGCATTTTGCAGTCTCAATATAAAAGTTATTTTTTCCATTGTATAAATTCTTTTAACTACTGACTGAAATGTATCTAATGTTGGAGAGTCTTTTTTAAGCCAGTTCAGGGTTATTGCTTTCTTTGCTGCTGCAAGTATCACCATCAAGTTAAAAATCTGATCAAGAAAAGAAAACAAACGACTTTCTTCATTCATTTAAGTATTGGGATAAACCCAAACTGCCAAACTGGGCAGCACTGATCAAATGTGAATCAAGATTCTGTTACAGCATTGCCTGTTTCTTGTCTCGAATGTTTTCAGAAACCTATTTGAGGAATGAGAATTTTAGCCGGCTGGTTGGCAGTGCTTGGTACTCATTTTAACTGTACCTAACATCCAACAAATACAACATGCTAACATTATTAGCATAAGCCTATGACATTTTACATTACATGAATTAGCACAGCAGAGTTTTTCTCTGCTTATACAAAGCCGATACAAAAAATCTATTCAGATCACAAAAATAAAAGGATGTCTGAGCTGGCATGACAAGCAGTGGGGAGGTGCACATCAGGCTACAGCGTAGGCTGCTGCCGAAAGTATGCCGTTGATTCAACACAGAGGTATAGATCCCGCTTTATCTTCTCTGGTTTCTGGCTTTGAAAGAAGATTGCTCATGATCCCAAGTACTGATTGAACCTACAAAGGCCATGGAAATAACGTATTGGAATTCTTAATTTAGATGTTTTTCCCCTGTAAGCTAAACTAACCGGCCTTGATAGGAGCTGGTTATTTGGAACGGTAAACCCTGCACCCCACCTTAAAAGTAGCCTTTCAGTTTTGCGTTTCTTGACTCTGACTTAAAGCCAAGAAACCTGGGTTCCTTGCATTTTTTTCTCTGACTTGGTACAGAAGAAATTCCACAACTATTTCACCGAATTACTGAATGATACTCCTCACAACCCATGTACTAACTTTGATGTGTACAGTTGATAAATTAAATCACTTTACTGACAAGTTTGTCCTGAACCTCTGCTGTTTTTATTTGCATGTGTGTTTTCAGGCAGATGACGACCCCATCATGGGTTTCCATCAGAGTTTCATCCTGAAGAACATTAATGATGCATGGGTGTGCACCAATGACATGTTCAGGCTGGCTATTCACAACTTTGGCTAACCCCCCCCTCCCTGCGCTGGTGGGCAGGGGCAGCCATAGTGAAGGGCACCATATGATGAAGTATGGAGGGAGGGGAAGGAGGAGTTGAGGATGGAGAGAAGAGATAACACTCATCCCTCCCTCCTGCTGTCTCATTTACGCCTGCTTGACAAGCAAGCAAACACCGGATTCTAGATGTCAATCACTGAACCTCATCCAGGTGGGTTTTCAGCCCAGCCCAGCCAGTAGAACTGCGACGCATTTCTTTGCTGAGAGCCGGTCGACCAATCAGATGCCCCTGTCTGCTACCGCTGATCTGCATGACGCTGGGAGTCCCCCATTAGGATATCTACACTCAAGCCACCAGAGAGACAAAACAGCTGACCGACGCCATTAACTCATGCTCTGCTCCGCTCTCCACTGTTATTTACTTAACTCTAACCCATTCTACTCAACTGTTGACTGCACTGCTGTCAACTCAGTTCTGTTAGCACTGTTGTTGACTGGTTTGTAGATCCATGTTCAGGTTCAGAGTCGGCTTCATCAGTTCCGGCTCCTCGTGTTGTAAGTTGTTTTTAGATGATGCCACTTGTGTGTTGCCTTAGTGTGTTTAACTGAGTTTTATCTTCCTTTACACAATTATTAACTTTGCCATGATTCACCCTCATGCCAGGTTTTGCTCGTGCAAACCAAAGAGTCATGGAGGACATAAAGTTTGACTTTGCTGTGTGGTGGGCTCCTACATATTCTCTCTTGCTCTCTCTCTCTCTTTCTCTCCATCTGTCTCTCATTCTTTCTGTCTTTCTCAGTCTGTCTTTTTCTCACACACACACAAACTACAGCCACAATAGACAATAAAACCTGGACTTTTTTCATAACGGTGTGGCCTTGTCTCTCCTTGTCAGTCTCTCCACAGTAAGTCTTATTACAATTGTTTTAAATGCATATTGTTTTTGCTTCTAGCAAATGTATTAGTTTGGGTGATCTTACTGCAGAGGATCAGCTGGGAAAAGTGACCATACTTGGTTTATATTTATTGTGATTCAGTTGATTGAGAATTGTCAAATAAACGCGAGTCAGCCATTGGTCTGCTGAATCGTAACTGTGCTGATACTGACCTTATTAAGAGGATTGTATATCTGCCAGATGTGACCTGTCCACAGTTAATACAGCTTGTCAATGTTATAAAACTCACTCTGTGTTAGTTACATTCATTAAGTCATGACAGGCTGCCAACTCCGTTTTATTAGCATGGTGGTGGAGTGGAGGAGACCAGACTGATGATGCAGGTCTGGAAGTAGGAGCTAGTCACCTGACATGCACATCAGTCAGAGCCTATATATAGAGTCTGGAGTGTGCCCACTGAATAAATGATAGGTCTTCAGTGTTTATATGAAGTAATACCTTGATTAAGTCAAATAGCAATAAATAAATCAAATTGGTATTAATATGAAGCCATTAAAAACAGTTTAAGTTACTCAGATTCAGTAAAATACTACTTCTCTGAAAAAATATGAAACTGGATCTAAACATAACTTGCTAAGGATCTTTATTATGTGAATATGAATCACCACTTCGCCTTCCAGGAAGTGCCACTCTCATCATGTCAAAAATTTCCATTTCTACTCAAGAACCAAAAACCTGTAGGTGTATTTAGATAGGGAGAACCAAAATGGCCAGTAAAGGAAAAATGAAGGCACCATGAAACTATGAGTAACTTAATCTATTGCAAGACATTTGAATGAACAAACCCTTTGTATCAAAGATATCCAGTGCACAGGGATGGGGAACTTGTGAGGAAAGTACTTGGCCAAAATAACACAATACTGTGCCACCGGAGCCCTGTTGTTTGAAACCTAGATAAGGGATTAAGCTGGGATATGTTGGTTATCCTGGCTTAATTTAGCATTAATTAGGTTGTTCAAACATACTTTGACATGGACATATCCTTACCAATAAAAGGATTAATTGTTGGAATAAACATACAAGTAGGTGCATTTGGCATTAACACAATTAGTGGTTATTCGGTTTCATAACTGTATGACCTTCCCAAACTATATTCTCAGTCAACTGGACCAATAACTCCAGTGTACTTTACATCAATGAATGAAAACATGAAGATGAAACCACAATATTCTTTGACCTCATTGTATTTAAATGATACTAAAATCAGTCACTGTCTGATTGGAGCTGTGGAGAGAAAGAGAGAAATAATATTGATTAATACATTGCATCACAGTCATGCTTACAATATGCATTAAAATCACTTCTTTCTCTAGTTTCTTCATTTCTCAGTCCAGTTTCCTTAAGGTTTTTCCTTTTAATTTGTCTGTCAAGCTCCACGTCCTGCAGCTTTCTCTTCTCACACTAGAGCTTGACATCTGCCAGGGCTATTTGCTTCCTCAGATGAGTAGCATATAGCTGTCTGACAGTTTGGGAATTCTGTAAAACACATATCTATTAGCACAGCAGTTGTGGACACCGTGGATGTCCTTCAGGCAATACTCACTACATTTCCAGGCAAGCTGTCAGGCTGTTCATCTGTGTCCTGTTACAAATATATTTTCTATGAGCACCACATCACTGACTTCTTATACATTAAGGACTATATTATCTCCACAAGACTGGCAGGTTGCCTCAAACCTTCTGGAGTCCAGAGAAAGTGTCTCCTCCTCATCTGCTGCAGATGTGCCTTCACCCTGCCACATTAAATAGAATTTGTATTGACCTAATGTAAACTTGCAAGACATGCCAAGCAAATGCCTCTAATGAATAACACTCACCAGATCATCTTCCAGTGGCTCCAGAAGGGTCAGTGTGTCACCTGACACTGCAAGACAATCCAAAGTCAGACAGTCCACATAACACCAATGGCTGATTGATGAATGAATAAAATGATTGATTCCATGTACAGTACACTGGAATAATGAACCTTGTGTGAAGAGGGCAGTTTCTGTGTGTGTGTGTGTGGGGTGGGGGGGGGGGGGGGGGGGGGGTCTGTAGCAAATGGGAACACAATTTAGATTTTCTCTCCACCAGCCCACAGACACAACGTTTAAATGTCTAACAATTAGTGTTACTGACTGTGGAGGGCGACATTATGCCTTGCTGTGTACAATATGTGTACATTACCTCAGAAGTTGAAGTAGGAACCAATGACCTGCCGCAGACCCGAGTCGGAGCATACGGCGCGGACATGACGGAAGTTTAGACGGTTGCTCTGGGTGAACGAAGGGAACACTGACAGCATCGCATCAAACACGAAATTATTCTCGCCCCCTATATTAACCCAGTTTCCCCTTTCCCTCACACATGGCGTCCAATTCTAATATAGATATTGAGGGTGCGACACAGCATCTCCGGGACATCCTCAAGCTCGACCGTCCCGGGAACAGCACCGGTGAGTGAACCGGGAATGAAAAGCGGCTGCGCTAGTTTAGGCCGCAGAGGCTAATGGAATGCTAGCTAACTGAATTGGTACCTAGCTAACGTGAGTTGGTTTAGCGCGCTGCTGTACTGGAGTAAAGTTAGCACAACAGTAGTTTCACTGTCTTCTAACGAAAGCCACCCACCGCATGGAAACACAATATAGATGTCAATGAGTGTGCACATGTATTTTTTAACTAATTCAAATGTGGTTAGGTATGTCGAAATGTTAGACCGCTAACTGCGCCGGAAAGGATATTTTCGCAAGTGTTAGCAACGTTGCGAGCTAGCTTATGTCTCTGTCTATTTTCTGGGGTAGGAAAACTGGCTATTTTGCCGCTAGGCGACGGAAAAGGAGATAAAATGTTTCTTTAATCGAAATTATCCCTGCAGCACCTCCTCATTTATGACTTAAAAGCAGTAAATAGAAACGTGTCTCTATAACGTATCGCTTTGCCAGATTTATTTCACTGCTATCAAGAATTAGCTCGAGCCTCCATAACTGCGTAGAAGGTCGGTGTTCTTGGCTAATTTCGACACACTCGTTTTAGGGATGTTTGTGGTTCTCTCAGACAAGTAATACTTGGTCATTTGGAAACTTAACCAGTCAAAATAACCAGGTTATTGTAAGGAAGACACTACTGGCATTAGAGGAGATGGAGAAAAAGAAAACAGATTTCCTTAAGTGTGGACTCAGTCGTGCTCCCGAATGTTTTGCTCCTGTACTAACGTAACTTTGTAGTCTAGTGTTATGTTGTATATCTGTTTTGGGCAGTACACCATATTCACATAGCTACACACAAATATACGGCTATGGACTGTGGAGGTGCAGAAACAATTCATACACATAAAAAAAATACGATGAAGTATGTGATCATGTGATTAACGGCGCTAGCAACTTTTTCAAGCTATATATTTGATTTAATCCACATTATAGCAATAGCAAGACCAAACATTGTGTGTTGAATCCCTCGGACAGGATTTATATTCCAGTTGAATAGTAAAGTGTTTGACCTGCTCCTGATCTTATTAGTGAAGTATTAGCATGCGTTTTTCAGGACAAGGCTCTGCAGTAGACGTGGATTTTAGGATTTTAGGCCTTTTTTTATAATCATATTTAAGTATTTGGAAAGACAGCATGTTACTCAAATGGCTCTTTCTTGATGCCAATAGATGTTTTTGTACAGCAGGTATTTTGATTTGTTGTTAGAGGTAAAGGACAGGTGTAGGCTAATTGATAAAATTGATTGTTGATCTGTTTATTTATTTATCTTATTGTTTTTCATTGTGCAATAAAGCGATCACAGAATAAGAAAAGACAGGTACATGAACACATTAACAGTTAATTATATAAAATAAGACCAAGACAAATGATGAAAACCAAAAAGGAATACAACAAAAGTTTAGAGGGTAATAAATAAGGCATAAAAAGGAGGCTTAGCAAACTGTGGACACAGATGGATGTGTGTGGTGTGTGGGGGGTTATGTGTGTGTTTGTTTATGTATTTGTGGTGCAGTTGTAAGAGAAGATCGAGCATATCGGGGCTCTGATTGACTGAAGTATCCCAGTAAGTAATGGCTGTCAGCCAGCATGCACATAACTAAGCAGGACTTTGGAACTGGATTGGTAAATGTAAATTGAATACAGTCATTATTAATGTTAATAGTTCTACTTGCAGTTTTCCTGCTCTGACTTATCAAATGTGTGTGAAAACAATATTATGCTACAGAGAGAAGTGTTTTTTTTTTGGTGTCTGAAAGGGAGAATGATGGGATAAGCATCTCACAGACAACTTTGTCCTTACTTATATGAGGATATATAGAATTGGTATGTAGGAGGAGCCTTATTAGTTGTACTTTGTCACTCTGTCTGAGTGACTAAATATATTAAAAAGTAAAGATAAACAACTTACTAAGAGTAAAACTTATAATATCAAATAATTAGGATAGAGGTGATGGTGACATGGTTTTTCTCATGGAGAATTCTTGTGTATTACCGAATACTGAGTCTAGTTACTGAGGACTAGGGCAAATATTTAATTACCCACCTTTACCTTTAGAACAAATATTTTCTCCTTGCAGGCTTTGAATTCTCCACCTTGATATTTATTTACATTTTTGTACAGTGTTTTAACATAATCCCTGCATTTATTGTCTTCCCTCAGATGCACCATCGACTGATGGCCCAAGAATGCCATCATTTAATGGAGAGCTGAATGGGCTATTGGGAGCAGCAGGCCTTCTGGGAGGCACTGATCGGTCCACCATGTCAGAATCTAGCAGACCCATCTCCACAGACCTCAGCAGTGCTCAGGAGTGTCAGATAATGTGAGTTCGTTCTTAGAATCAGTCACTTGTTAAACCTAGTAGTTAGGCAGACTTTGTCACATGAAGCAAAAGCACATAGAGATCTCTATCTTCTGTTTAAATCTCATCATTAAAATGCAGAGACATTTTTGTAAGCACTTTTGTTATTGAGAAACTAAATCCCTATTGAACTTAAATGTATGTGCTGCAATTTCAGCTGCCTTTCGGGTGATGATCGCTCCACCTGTATCCCCATCACCTCCAACAATGTGGAGATTGTGGCGAGTCAAGATTCCAGCATCAACAGCAAGGCTCGTGGCAGCAACAAGGTAAAAAGCCAAGTTGTTCTCATTAAGTTTATAAATCAGTGGGACAGAAATGAAAATCTACAACACTGACAATGTATGAGAGTCAAAATGACTAACCAGAATTAAATGCTTGCTTTTGGACAAGTGATTAGTTACAGTGCTTTTTAAAAATTCAGATGTCTGCCTCTCTAATCAGGAAATAACGTGATTTTTTTTAAAGAAAACAAATGATCACAGAAGTATACATTTGTATGAATTAAGTGTTTCATGTTTAATGGCCTCATGGTTAAAAAAGTCATTGAGCTTTGTGAAAGGTTCATTTATTGAGCTTTAACTTAATGAACTTTGTTTAGAGAACATTAATTGAATGGTGAATGTTTTATTCATTCAGGTGAAGATTCAACCTGTTGCCAAGTACGACTGGGAACACAAATATTATTATGGCAGACTGATAGCCGTGTCCAACTCCTTCCTGGCCTACGCCATCAGAGGTGAGAGTCCCGGAATGCCTTTTTTTTCTTCCATCACTTGACACAAATATCAAATAGCACTTTAGATGTTAAAAACAAGAACTACTACCACAGACAGTTCAGGTCATGATACATGATATGTGGTGTTTACAGTCCAGTGATTTCATTTTGTTTTTAATCTAAAGCAGTGGGGAAAAACATAGCAATTCATGCACAGTGTCTTCAAAAGATATTCAAACCTCTTCACATTTTCCAGACTCTCTTGTGCTCTAGATTTAATTTTTTAGTGGATAAAATTGCCATTTTTGCCCATTAGTCTTCACTCAATAACCCATAATGACGAAGTAAAAACATGTTTTTTGTTTGTTTTTAGACATTTTTGCAATTTATTTTAAATTAAAAACTGAAATCTTCCATGTACATAGGTATTCAGACCCTTTGCCGTGGCAATCCAAATTGTTGTCACTTGTCACACTTTTGCTTAAATTCAGTGTGTGGTGAGGCATAGATCAGGGCAGAGTAATAATACCATAAGTACTGTAAAGCTCCAAGAATGACAGTCACTTCAATAATTGTGAAATGGAAGAGGTTTCGGACCACCAGAATTCCTTCTAAAGTTGGCTGTCTAGCGAAACTGAGTACGAACCAAGACCCCAACAGTCAGTGTAAAAGAGCTTCAGCAACAATCAAGAATCAAGAGCTTGATGTTTTTTAAGTACTTGGAGTAAAGCTTTAATAAACAAGTTTAAATACAGTGTATAAACATTAGTTTCTTCTTAACCTGTGGTGATGCTCACAGCATTGAAAGATGCACATGCAAAAGAAATATTGATCCTGTTAGTGTGAATAATACATGTCACTGTCAGTGACAGTTTACATAGGAACTATTTCCTTAGTAAAAAGTATTTCTAACAAAAATTGGTGTTTGTGTGGGTGTAAGAAGGAAGCAGGAAAGTATTATCCCATTCCACTACTATTTTCATATACCATGATCAGATAGTTGCTCAACTGAATTAAGTTCTATGATACCACAGGCATCTTTATCTTTTTCTTTAAAACAAACATCTCTTCCCTCAGGAGCCAATAACCATGCAATGATTCGTGTCCTGAGTGTGAGTTTCGCCGAGCGCTCCCTCCTGAAGGGCTTCACTGGAGCTGTCACAGATCTGGCTTTTGCCCACCTCGACTCCTCCCTGTTGGGTTGTGTAGATGAAGCGGGCAACCTGATGGTCTGGCAACTCACCTGCACTGGAAACAAGATACTGTATCCTGACATGTGGGAGACATTGGAATGTAGTGTGTAGGAGGGTGTGCAGGTCTATGTGCGTCTCTGCAGAGTGGATGTTACTGCTTGCCTTTCCACTGTTTATTCATCTTAGTTCTGTGTGTGCTTTTTAAATGGAAATAATACTCACAGAAGCTCAAACTGCCTTGTGATTTTTACACAAATCCCTGTGTTACCATAATGTGCTTTGGCGTAGTAACCACAGAAACAAATCTATCAAGAAATTGTCTTTTTTTTTTCCTATTTAACTTAACCCATGCTCCCTGCAGTGATCAGGTGGTGGTTCATATCCAACGGCCAGAGAACACTCCACTGAACTCTCATCGTCGCCTCATCTGGTGCCCGTTCATCCAGGATGACAATGAGGAGAACCAGGACGACACCAGCCAGACCTTAGCCCTTCTTCACGAAGACATGGTATCAGTGTTTTTGCTATCAGAATGGAATCAGGAGAGAGAAAATTGGGAACTTCGCATCCATAAGTTTACCATCTTTTTTCTAGGCTGAGGTGTGGGACCTGGAAGTCTTGAGGGCCAACAACAGCAGTTGGCCTGTCGATTCCACAGATGTAAAAGAAGGCCTCATCACAGTCAAGGGACATAACCAGGTAGGAGTCAGGATAAAACTGCAATCTAAGAATTTTTGCAGAATGTTTGATAATATGCAAAACTATTTTCAGTACTAAAAATGTTCTTAGTTTTCATTAGAAAAATAAAACCACAATAACAACAAGTACAAAGTGGTGTGCTGTATGATATTGGGTTTGTTAGATGCATTATTTGCATTAGTGATTGTGTATGTTGCCCCTCCAGCGAGTCAGTGAAGGGGCCCTGTCTCCAGATGGAACGGTGTTAGCCACAGCCAGTCATGATGGATACATCAAGTTCTGGCAGATATACATTGAGGGGGGACAGGATAAGCCAAGGTAAGCAAGGAGGGAGGTTTTCTAATGAGCATTATGGTACCGTCATATTTATTTTTATACATTATCATGTAATGTAAATGTCATTTCCTTTAACGAAAAAAAAAGCTGAATGAAATGAAACATGAGGTCCGTGTTGTAGTCTGTCACTTACTGACCTATTGTCTTTTTGACCCTTACCTACTTTGTTGTTGTGGTTTTCTTAACTTCACTTTACTACTTCTCTTCACGCTCTGTTGTCTAGATGTCTTCATGAATTGCGGCCCCACGGAGGACGTCCCCTTTCCTGCCTTCTTTTCTGTGACAACCACAAAAGACAGGACCCAGAGTTAGTATACACCGGTGCACACACAGTTTTCAGTTAAAATTGTGACATCTGAGGCTGTTGCCTTAAATTTTAGTTCTTTTACATTCTCTTTGTCACCTCTGGTCCTTCCACGTTGCAGAGTTCCTTTCTGGCGGTTCCTCATAACCGGAGCGGATCAGAACCAGGAGTTGAAAATGTGGTGCACAGTTTCCTGGACCTGTTTACAGACCATCAGGTCATTGCTTTTCTTCATCATTAAAAATTTAAATCCTATCTATGCACTGTATCCTGTGTAATAAAACATGACCTTACTGAATGTCTGCCTGGAAGTCTCCCATCAAATTGGTGCTTCATACCAGTCCAAATTTAGTTCTCAAATAAAGAGATGTGTTGAAGACTATTCCTGCTATCTGAAGCTCATCCTATTGATTTCCATTGTTGTTTAAGAGCAGTAGATTTAAAGACACTAATGGTGGTTTTTCATCGTTTAGGTTTTCGCCAGATCTGTTCAACTCATCAGTTCTGCCGAGTCTGAAGGCCAGTCTGGACCTCTCTGCTGAGTATCTTATCCTCACCGATGTACAGAGGAAGGTCAGCCCAATGTTTTCAGTTTGCTTTAAGTAATGTTCACAAATAATCATTTTCACAAATACTATTATTTTTATGCCCCCACGCCGGCGATAGTCGTAGCCAGAGGCATTATGTTTTTGGGTCGTCTGTTTGTCTGTCCCATCCTCGTGAACATGACATCTCAAGAATGCCTTTAGGGGTTTTATTTAAACTTTGCACAATTGTTCACTTGGACTCAATAATTTTCTGATAAGATTTTGGTGGTCAAAGGTCAAGGTCACAGTGACCTTGCAAATTTGTCATTCTCGTGAATGCCATATCTCAAGAACACATTCAGGGAATTCCTTCAAATTTGGTACAAATGTTATCTTTGACACAAGGATGAACTGATCAGATATTGGTGATCAAAGATCACTGTGACCTTGTGTCTGTCTAATTTTCGTGAAAGCAACACCTCAAGAAGGCCTTGAGGGAGTTTCCTCAATTTCGACACAAATGTTCATTTGGAGTTAATAATGAATTCATCAGATTTTGGTGGTTGGAGGTCAAAGGTCAAGGTCACTGTGACCTTGCAAATTTGTCATTCTCGTGAATGCCATATCTCAAGAACACATTGAGGGAATTCCTTCAAATTTGGTACAAATGTTATCTTTGACACAAGGATGAACTGATCAGATATTGGTGATCAAAGATCACTGTGACCTTGTGTCTGTCTAATTTTCGTGAAAGCAACACCTCAAGAAGGCCTTGAGGGAGTTTCCTCAATTTCGACACAAATGTTCATTTGGAGTTAATAATGAATTCATCAGATTTTGGTGGTTGGAGGTCAAAGGTCAAGGTCACTGTGACCTCATACAACATGTTTTTGGCCATAACTCAAAAATTCATACACTAATTATTAAAAAAAATTACACAGATGTCAATTAGGATAAAATGATGAAGTGATGACGGTTTATATCCAAAAGGTCAAAGGTCAGCTTCACTGTGACATCATAGTGCTCTGCAAAAACACTTTTCTGGCCATTATTTAGCACCATAACTCAGGAACAGAAGGGTAAGTGTGAAGTGTCCACATTCTTACAGACATGGATATAAAGTGTAAGAGAAACTTGACAGGTTCATGGAGGCATGCAACTGCAAAGCGATAATTGTAGTTTTCTTTAGCCTATATTTAACTAGGATCCGTCCCTTTGAGATTTAAAAAAAAAAAAAGTCTCCTTTCAAAGGAGTCCTGGCCAAGATAGGCAGCAACACAAGATAAAAACAAGTGATTGTCAACCGACACAAAGCAGAAAAAAACAGACAGTACTACAATATAAAACATCCCAGTGAACAAAGTGCTATACAAGCCACGTATCCAAAATGTCAGATAATTAAACAGACAGTTAAACACTAGTTGAATTAAATCTTGGACTATGCCACATCTGAGAGAGCCAGTTTTAGTCAATTTTGTTTAAGAGGCCACTCTTTGTAAAACTAGGGTTAGTCTGTCCGTGAAAGTGGCCCATTATTTTGATGTGTTGGCCTTGGTTTCTGGACATTTTCCCTGCCACCCACATAACTGCTTCATACTTGGTTGTCTTTCTTTGCCAGGTTCTGTATGTGATGGAGTTGCGGCAGGATCTGGAGAAAGGCAAGGCCAGTTTCACAGCGGTGTCAGAGTTCCTGCTGACCCACCCAGTGCTCAGCTTTGGGGTCCGGGATGTTGCCCACAGCCGATTGCGACACACTGAGGTCCTCACTGCAGAGGAGGAGAGTGAGAGCATGACAACAGGTGTGCAAATCCACTTACATACATTCTTGATAAACAAAAAAAGCAAGTAACTCTTTTCACTCCTGTAATCTTTGATCTTCCCTGTAGCACACTGTTATCTTTAAAACAAGCAATTCATTTGCTTTCAGCTTTCAGTGAGGACTTTTTGGGAAGACTATTGAATTAAAATGTGCATTAAATATGTAGCAGCATTGATCCCAATTAACACAGCATTACTTGCGTGTGTGTGTATTTGTGTTTTCTTTCAGAGGGCACTCAAGGACCCACAGAGTCTAAGTCTGGGATACAAATAAAACTCTACTGTGTTCACACCAAGTAAGTTTCCTTCCACTGCCTGATGTCAGTGTTAATATCAAATTTGCTTGAGTTGAGCTTTAGTGTCCCCAAGGGGCAGTGTGGTTACAGTTTCCAAACACCAAAGGCTAGCTTTTCATTTTGAACAGTCAAGTGAAGTCATAATAATCACAGTCGTCTTAAATTAGCGTGTTTGTGTCTGTATTTGTTTTCAGGAGTCTGCAGGATGTCCAGATCTGGTTTCAGCCCAACTTGGGTTCCAGCTCGGCAGTCTTCCTGCCCCATTCTGATTCCCAAGATGGTTTTGGTAAGTCACACTCCCAAGAAGTCAAAAAAGAACCTGTGCGAAGGACAAATCTTTATTTGTACATGTTTCTTTGTCATAGTGTGCATTTGTTAACTTCTGTAAATTCTCCTGCACAAACTGTGAAAAGAGAAAAGCTATAGAGGTTTAGTTCAGATAGAAATACATTGGGATGGGTTAATGTTAAATTATTTGTTTTTAAAAACAGGTATGTAATGTAACTGAAGAGCTGACTTACCCAGCGTGTTAAACATTTAACTCAGTCTAAAGGTATAAATATTTCCACTATTGGAATTTTTCTGTTTAACTTGTGCGCTTCTTTCTGCTCTTCCCTTTTCATTTCACTGTCTCATCTCCTCCATCCTTTGACTTGGTCTTTGACCTTAGATTTCATTAAATGCTTCAGTGCGAAATTATTACAGAAATCGTGGATTATGAATATGAAAAGATGCTATAAAGACACATTGGTTTATTTGCTTTACATGTTTCACATGGCACCTTGTGTGTATGCCTTCTTTGTATGTCAGATATTGCCTAACAAATGAAGCGCTCTTTGATTCTTTGTCCAGCAGGGTTTTCAGACCATCTTACTGACCAGAGCTCTGACAAGGAATCAGGAAGTGGCTCCCAGACTGACCTAAGGAAGATCCCATCGCTTCCTGCTCCCACTGACTTCCTGTCAAACTCAGGCGCCAGCAGTGGGACCAAGCTGATGACTCCTGACGCCTTCATGACACCAAGTACTTCGGTACAAACACTTTTTATTCTGCTACTCTCTATCTTTCTATGGGCTGTCTCGTTGATGTTTGACTCCAGCATGCAGTTTACAAAATAGTCAAAACACTTGAACAGAACACCGTGCTTCAAACATTTTCGTATTTGTTGCCTAGCAACATCTGGCCTCATGAATAGCACCTTCTCCCACGTATCAGTCGAGTGATGCTGCCGGCATTCAGCAGACACAAGCCCACAGTCCTGTTTATACACAGTCTTTACAAACTAAAGACCAACTTGCCTACCGACTGTGGCTGATTGAGTTTAGGTGGAGACACAACTTTAAAGAGCCAAAGATAAAGTGGGTCTTTAGTTTTATCCACGTGAGGTAAGACGCTGGGAGGTAACAGAAGGATGAGATTTGTGTTATTACTTGACAAAACAAGACTCTCAAGATAACATTTTTTCTAAAGATTTTCATCTTTAATGTGACTCATGGATTCATTTGGGTTGTGACATGACCCATCGGAGTTGCCTACAGATTTCTTTATTTTTGTCCAGTTTCATGTGATCTCCTACAAAATGTTAAAGGAATACCTTGATCATTGTGATTATCAAAATGATGATTTCTGTATCTATTACTTACCCCGTGTTTCGCTGAATTCTTGAAGAAAATGTTTTCTGTCATGATTCCACGGTGAACGAAGAATCCAAAAATGTAAAACGTTTTTGATGAATTGGAATAAAGGGGGGTTGCGTTAAATAACAACAAAACCTTATCAAAACATCCATTTACAAAATCTCACACACCAGTGTGGTACAATCAGAGTCTCATTTATCCAATTGCATTTTCAGATGCACTCACATGGCACACGCTACACCCTGCGTGAGAGTTTTTATATGCAAGGGTTTTAACTAACAATTGGATAAATGAGACTGGGATTATACTGCAAGAGATTTGTTTGAGAGTTTGTAAACAGATGTTTTGATATAGGTTTGGCCCCAGTTTACAATAGTTCATCAAAAATTTCTTTGTTTTTGGATTCCTCATTCACTATGGAGGCATGCAAGAAAAAGCTATTCACATGCAAGTGATCATTTTGTGGGTGAAGTATTCTTTTAACTGATGAACATCAGAAAGTATGACAAGGAAAATAATGCAGGATAATGTAGAAAGTAGTGTTTTGAGTAGTTTTTTGTCCAGAAACACTTCATTATATTTGCTGCTTGTAAATCACTTTTTTGTCACCCCCCAGGTACCGGCCTCTCCTGGCAGCAGTGCCAGCAGTCTGACTATTGTGACAGCTATCAGCAGCAACTCGGACTCAACTAACAGGTGAGCTTTTCTATGCAGTTTAGAAGAATAAGAGGTCAGTCGTGACTAGCACATGTATTTTATAGTCTGGCAATATAATAACATTCATTTTGTCTGTATCCTAATCACATGCACTTATGATCTCAGCTGGAAATTGGATTGTATGGATAGTTACAGAAAGTGATTACAATTTTAACTATTTTCATCATGAAACTTTTTCATTGCTTCTTAACTCCAGTTTCTCCAGTCACATAGAACTTACCGGGTATTTTGTTACCTCAACAGCTATTTTCTTTTATGTTAGCAATGGTATGTTTGACTTTAAATTTTTGACCGTCGCTACTCGCTACATGTTAGTTGCTTTCTTTCTCATTTCTCAATTCTTCTTCCTCAACTCTGTTTATCCTGCCTGAAATCAGACAGAATTTTCAGCTCCCTACACTTGGTTTCCATCTTCAGTCTGACAATGCCTCCACTCTAAACGACTTCCATAAGGGAGGGGGGTTGGATTTTCTTCGCAACCAATTTCTGTAGACCAACATAATAAATCTGCCAGAATCTTATGTCATTTTAAGTCCTCACTGATGTGTAGCCACGCCAACATACCTGCTTTGCCAGGGTTTTAGGAGTGGAGTAATCTCTGAAGACAGATTCTGCAATTTACATTGTAGTAAAGAAAGGAGAAAAAAAAGGTTTTTTTATTTTTTATTTATTTATTTATTTTACCAGTGGTTTTCCAGATTGGGAGTGGAGTAAATCGAGTAAAACAAACTGTGATGTCAGGCGATGTTGAGAAGACATGTTGCTTTTGAACAGCTTCCATAGTGGCGTCTTTCTCGTCTAAGGCGCTCACTCTTGTTGTTATTACTACTCACTGGTTTCGGCGCAACATTTGACCGCGCTTGACATTAGTTCCACCCATGGCACTGATTCCCCCCAAGGTGTTCATTGGTTGTTTGTTATATTAACCAAGAAACCGCTGTTTCATGTCATGATGTCAGATGAGTCCGTCAACTTGAACTTGGTGCAGTGGGCACATTCAAAGGTCTGGACCCAGACAACTGTTTATCAACTATAGAATAACAACCTCTGGTCATACATGTGAACGTGTATCCCAGAGTACAGTGTGTCTGTGTTTTTTTTTGTGTGCAGAGCTATAGACGATGTGAGTCAGAGTCCTAACAGAGCAGAGAACAACAGCAGCAGCAGTTTGGCACTCTCCACCTCCACCAGCAGCCCAAGAGCTGCCTCTGCTGTGCTGCTGCCTGGACTGGAGAGCCTACAAGTAAGACTGGACACTCTCCTGCTCTTAATATTCTGAACGGCATGGTCTTTTTTCGTAACACTCCTCATCTCCATCTCCAGGCTTTAGCGTCCCCTAGTGGTCCTCTTGCACTCGACAGCCCTCAGGTTCTGGATTCTCCCCTCCTGCCACCTCTGGCTTCTCCGACCAGGGCGCGCTCCCCTGATGTCATCTCCTCAGCCTCCACAGCCATGTCCCAGGACATGCCGGAGATTGCATCTCAGACCCTGCAGCTTCAGCGTGGAATGGTGTCAAGCTTGGAGCCCTTACCTCTTTCTGCCCTTCAGACAGACAGCATGGCCTCTGCTGCATCTGCGCTGCACCTTCTCACCTCACCACGTACAGCCAACAGCAACAGGTATGCTGATGACAAGCAATGATAATGTAACCTACACAAAAATAAATGCTGATTTAATGGTCCCAATGAGAAACAACTCTGAAACTGTCAGCAAGGTCGATAAGTCCATCTGTCTGTCTGCTTAAACAAATGCACTTGACAAGGCTATTGTGTTTTTTGTTTCAGCCTGTTGCCCCTCGAACTCGGAGGTGCTGATGGACCGGTGGGCGGGGCCGTAGAGTCAGAGCCCAGACTCAGTCACACCCCATCTTTACTTGAGAATGCCTTATCACAGGAGAACCCTGGGGTTGGTGGAGGGTCCTCAGATGGTAGTGTTAGCCACACACCTTGGCCGGCTGCACCCGATATCACGAGAGAAACCAGGAACAGTCTAAGAGACAACGGTCTTGGTGACTGGTAAGAATTTGCATGTACAAATACATATTTTAAACATAAACATCTACATGAAGGATATAACAAAGTTCTAAAAACGTATTTTCAAAATTTGACCACCACTTTACTTTTGAGAAAATGACTTGTATAAAAGTCTCAAGCATTTCATGATGTTTTGTAGGATTGTAACCGCTTGTGTTTTTACAAACATGGGAAATTATCACTGGTATAGCAGTTTTGTTCACTATTTCCAAAACCCTTAACATGCAAAAGAATATAAAGCATCTGGACATGAACACACATTAACATAAACAAGCATTTGCATGAGGCTTGCAAGCATACAGTAAATGGATGCCATGGCATTAACAAAATGACTAGGTGTGTGTTTATATCTGTTGAAATTATGAAAGCAGTGTGAAAAACAATTTTACAATTTTGTGTGTCCACTGTGTTGTAGTTCAAGAGAGGAGTCAAACGACAGACACTTGAGCTCACCTTACCATCGACGCTCCTATCACCTCACACAGAATGACAGTCAGGAAGCTGGCGCAGAGCAGAGGTAACACAAATAAACATGCAATCTCTTTGTTAATGCAAATACGACACGCCTGTGTCATCCTAGATGATGTCACAAGACGAGGCACAACACAAATTCAGCACTTTATTGATAACATTCTGATTTTATTGATCTTTGATGAGAGAGTATATGGTATACACTCTGCTACACAGATTACAGCAGCTGTCTTATTCTGTGTGTATCTGTATGTTTCTGTCTTTGACCCAGTGACCCTGATGATGAGGTGGCCAGCCTTGCATCATCCTCAGGAAATTGTGGTTCTCGTTCTTCTCACAGACTACCAGTTAAGGACTGGAAGACCTCGCCACGAGGCTCGCCAAAAGTAAAGAGGAAGACCAAGAAAGATGACAGGTATGAGCATGAAGTTTGAGAGCATGAAGTTGGGATGTAATAAAGACAATTAAGCAGATCTGTGACGTGTGTGTGCGTGTGTGACATGTAGTTGAAAAAGTGGTAAAAAGTGATGTAGAAAAAAGTTGAGTTGAGGAACAATGTTTAGATTGTGTCATTTGATATTTTGAATGCAGCATAAATCCCTAGTGTAAGGTAAAAGCAATATAGATAGGAATTAAGATGTGCACCGGGCCTCTTAAAATAAGTCACCTGCTGTTTTTATCACAATGAATCAGTCATTTCCATTTTTCTTATTACACCCACTCTTAAATGTAAAAAGTCTGTACAAATGATACTTTTTATTGGTAGAAAATCAGATCAGCTTTTATGATTGATGATGCTGTCAGTGAGTGCATCAGGAAATTGTCAGGCAGTCACTTAGGCTTGGTCATAATAGGTTGTTGACTGACAGAGGGAAGAGATTAGTCACACTTAAATTACTGTTAAGATGCAGTTTTATGTGGACTGATTGTCACATCAAGTAGCAAAACAAACAAGACTGCTTTTAATTCATCCCGTAAAGCCACAGTTAGTAAGATTTATGAAAATAATGTTTTGCCATGTTTAAATATATTGGAATTCGTGGCGCACCAAAAACAACCAATCAAAGCGGAGTAGTCTTTGACACAACTGTTAATCATGTTAGTCACTGCCCGTGATCTGTGGTCAAACTGTCAAATGAGGCAGTGATGATCAAATATGAGTCAAGATTCTGTTGCTGCATTGCTGCATTTCTCACCTCAGATGTTTTCAGAAGCATATTTTATTGAACTGTGTAGCTATAAAACAAGAAAGTTTGCTGTGGCTGGTGGGTGGTGCTTGGTTTCAGCTCGATTGTTTACAACATGGTGGCTGAGTCACAAACTTTCTCATTTTAAAGCTAACCAATACACTACAATTTGTTTCTGAAAACATTTGAGGTGAGAAATGAGCAGTGCAGGGACAGAATCTTGATTCATATTTGACCAGCACTGCTTAGGTTGACAGACTGAGCAGTTCACAAGCAGTGACTTACATAATTGACAGATGTGTTGGAGACTCCTCGGCTCTGATTGGTTTTGATCATGTGTAGAAATGACATTAGAGGAGTTACAAGGTAATGGATTTTTTCACAAATAATCTGTGTCATTAAATGCTGTGTGGATATTGTGACAGTTTCAACAAATATGACTTAGTTATTTTATATATAAGTTACCAACTAAAGCTTTAGCAACTGTGGTTATGTGGATGGTCAAGATTAAACTAAGACCATGTTAAAAATGTGTTTGTAGCTCCAGATATTTTTTTTTATTACTAATGGTATTTAGTGGATTATTTGGCTACAATTAATTGGCTTTCTTCAAGTCTTGGTAATACAGTCACAAGCCCCTTTTACACTACCTCTTCAAGGTGGGAATTTCCCATCGTTGTATCGCCTTGCCATTCTGTATAAAAGGTACAATTGCGTAATTGGTGGACAGATTTGTCTCGCCTTTAAGGCGGCATCAGAGGTAGTGGCAGCACTGAAACAGTGTCTGCCAAAAAAAAGGGACAGCCAGGTGACCGCTGGCAGGACAGGGAAAGTGGGTGGTATGGGTGTGATGTTTTGACACCGTGTTATGTGTGCGACCCTTGGGGAGATTTAAAAAGTAGCTACTGCAACCAATGATTCGTGTCATTGCTTCCAGTATTATCAATAAAAGTGTTTGCCTCTTCTTTCTCATTTGTCCTCAGTGAATCATCTCAGTCCAGGCAAATGGACTCTGGTCAGGTAAGATGATCATAAAACATATTGGCCAACTTCTTTTATATTCACTGATTGCCACAATGATACCATGAATGGATGAATGTATTTTAAAATGATTTGTACTCTTGGAAACACAACCAACCATTAATTGATTTTTGGCCACTAGGGGACAGCAAATATCAAAACAAGTGGGCAGATACTGATCCACCAGCTTTTATATTCACTTTCAATCTCTTAGCAAATTATTGTCTACTTATAACAGCATTAAAGTAAAAAAATATCAGTTGAGTGTAATTCATTTGTTTCAGCAGCACTTTCCCTTGGTCCACTTTGTCTCCTTTCTCAATTATTGTTTCCATTCTATAGATAAATGCAGAAGTACAGGACGAGTTGTTGATGCTGCTGCGCAGCCAGCAGAGGGAGTTGACTGAACTGCGAGGACAGATTGAAGCTATGCAGAGCACTATTATGGCCCAGGTAGAGCACGTCCTTACCAACCACCAGGAACAAGAGCGTATCCTTCAGTTTTTTCTTACTCATTGAACTTCTTTTGGTAGTTTCTTCATTTAACATTTCATCACTTATGAAACTTTTTATGTAAGCACTAACTTAAAAGTGAGTACACAAGGTCACCTAAGGCTACAAAGAGGTGTCTGCAATTTTCTATTCTGCAAGTCTCTAATTGTATTTGAACCCACGTCTTTTCTGACAAACCCCACCAATTTTTTGTAACAGTACATATGTAGGACTTGATGATGAGCCTTTCACATGATATTCTTGTGAGCCTTGACCTTTCATGACCTCAGAGCGCAGACTAGAGCGAGTTCTGGCAGAGAGTCAGAATCATCAGCAGCAGCTTCAGGAACAACTCAGCCAGCAGCTCAGCCACACCCTCAGCACGGTGCTAACCAACAGAATGGACAAAGTGCTACGAGAGGAGATGAAGAAAACAGTCCCACAAAGTAAGCACACACAAACAAACATCAACAAGGGAAAAAAATCAGCAATCACAGGGTCAAATGTAACCCTGCTGAAATCAAGTGGACTGTATGTAGGAGCAGTTGTCCACATTCGTTACCACGTGATGGTTGTATTGCACCATTTTGTTTTTTTGCCAGTTGCAGACAAGGATGACTTTAAGTATAAATCTAAACAGTTCGCATATGTAGCACACTGGTGTCTCCTGTCCTTGGGTTATTTTCTCTAGTCTTTCCACCATCCACTTGCAAATGAATGCTTGGTTCAGGAGACAGAAATGCACAATGAGCTTTATCGTTGTAGCTGTGTCTAAGGTACTTTGAAAATGTGTGCCATTTCTAAGTGACACTTGAAGATGCCTTGTATTGTTTTGTATTTCTTCACCTCACTTTCTTTAGTTTGATTACTTCAAGTCTAAGCAAAGCACATTGCTTGGTCCACTTTATCTTGCAGCTCAGACAGCTCTCTACTCAATTTATAGCCAAAATTTACTTTCACAGTTTTAGCTGTTTGAGGCATTTTGCAGCAAAGCAGATGTTTGAAGTTTTATGAATAGAATAGCTTATAAGTTATCACCATTGATCTTGGCCCTCTGTGTCTGAAGGAACAGATAGCTGGATTGGTCACGAAAATACCTCCGAAATACCACATTAAGACAATGAGCCCTAGAAGAAGACCATAGAAAAATGCATGCTGTGATGTGTCATTTATCTATAGACTGTTTCAAACTGGACAACATAAACATTCTAAATGGGTCCCTTTGTGTTTCCTGTATGCAGAAGCTGACAGGAAGTAAACAGGGACCAAAGTTGTTGCCCTAGCAACAGAATAGCAATGAAATGGTCCATATCTGTAAGAAAAGCAATGTTCTAGAAACTGCTGAGAAACCCCCTTATTATCATTATATCTATGAAAACTATCCATCTTGTGAATGCCCAAGATCTCTAGTTTGTGATTGCAAAGTTTCAGGAGGCTGTGATTATCATAAAGGCCACAACAGGTCATTTTATACAGTGATGTCAAGTTTCAAAATGGTCTCACTACAATGAAATGACTGCGATGGAGACTAACATCGTTACACATGAATAAAATTGGGCTCATGGAATCCACAAGAGTCAGTCATACCCAATTTATGCAATTCCAGGACTGTTTAGGGACCCAAGTATGCAGAAATATTCAAATACAATAGGCAAAATATCACATTTGTACTGCATGCACATAAATTGCATGGTTTTTGCCCCAAGCTGTATGGGGTTAACATAAAGCTGGCAGTTCTGTGAAAAGGAGACTTGTGCGTACCCACAGAAGCCATTTTATTCAGATTTCTTAAGGTAAGAGGCCAAGGGACCCCTGTGAAAATGTTCGTGTTCCCCACACCAAAATGTTGCCTAACTTTGGAGTGTTATTTAGCCCCCTTCCCAACAACCTAGCACGACATGGTTGCTACCAATGGGCTCCTTAGGACTTCTAGTTTCATATGACAACTAATGTCAGTCCTGCGGGTCTCTTAGGGTTAATAAGGTTAGTATTGCTGTTGATAACAGTCTGACAGATGGAATTATTACATCCCTGATCTGAGTTAGCAGCAAACACTGACTGACTAGCAGGCCCTTGTGATTTTAAGTGAATCTTGTGTACTTGCTGTTTTTGCTTTCTTTTATCTTAACAGCAAAACGCAGCACAGAAAAATGAGTGTACACTAGGCTGTCCATCAATAAATTACTGTGTTATTTTCATGCTTGAGATCACCGAAGGCATAAGATGAATTAGATATACTAAAGGCAGCTGAGGTGTGTTGGACTGCCACAATAAAATTAGGCAGTCTGTAGGGAGATGTTTTCTTGCCTCGCCTCTCCTGCCCTCAAATTCAAGAATGAGATGTTCCTGTCTTTTTCCTCCAGGCTTGATCACATTCCTAATTATCAGGGAGTTCTTGCTAATGTTTCTTGCTTATTCTTTCACCTCTCTAGCAATCTCAAAGAGTCTGGAGCCAGTGACAGGTCAGCTGAACAATACAATTGCTGCTAAACTGACCGCCGTGGAGGTCACCCTGAAGGACAATGTCAGCAAGGTTGTCAAATCAAAGGTAAGCAGCTGGCCCTATTCTGTCCAATGTGAAATCTTCGTAACATCACCTGCTCTCTTCTGCCCTGCTCACTGTACCTTCTTTTCGGTTACAGAACACAACGGATGCAATTGGTCGAGCAGCAGCTGAAGCGATGCAGGGGCCCATCCAAGCAGCCTATAAAGACACCTTCCAAAGCATCGTGCTGCCTGTTTTTGAAAGAGGCTGCCAATCCATGTTCCAACAAATCAACGACAGCTTCAAACAAGGCACACAAGAATGTAAGTCCATTTCAGCAAACATCAAGATGTATGGTTTTGTTTGCAAAAAAATATTAATATATAGTTCAGATATCAAGATATGATGGCGATAACCTCCTACAACATCACTGTTTTACTTGCATGCTGTGAAAATAGACTTTCCATTAATTCACTACACGTCTAGACATTAAAAGTTTTGGCCCTTGTCCTTTTTGAGACACCTTGTATTGGCACTTTTTTTCTGCTAGTTGTTCCCCATATCTAGCCCTGAAATCAGGGTCTGTTTATCTGTAAGTCTAATTAAATAACCATCTCTTTCAAAAAGCTCAGGGACAGCTTTTGTAACGACGCCTTTTTAGACTGAGCCAGGGCACTGATGTGTTGATAAGCAGCCTATTTATTCTGAAATTGTGCTCATGCCCACCTCTGTAAGCTGGCAGCTTGGTGTTTTTTAAATGTACCAAGGCTGTCATAATGTGTGCAGAGGGGAGACGCACACAGTTACCCTGCAGTAAATAGGGAGGCCACAATACCCCTCTGAGCATGTGTGCTCTTGTGAACTTGTTCCAATTTAAATTTAATCTGTGATCAAATTCAGGGTTTAGCTTTGTGTGTGTAAATATTGACTGTAACTTTGTGAATGCTGCATTGCCTCTGCACTGCCATTCAACTACTGTGCCAGCCTTCAGCTTTGTCGTTTATGCCCACATTTTCTCTTGTTGTTGCTGCATGGTTTTTCAAGGGGCAAAAAGCAAAATCGTTTCACCGCTAGGTTTGCTGTTGTGCACTGCCTGTAGACCAAAACAAAGTGTGTCATGAGCCACACCTCCCTCTACCTCTGCTCTTCACCCCCCACCCCACTTGCCTCATCTGTGCAGCCGAGGACTGCAGCATCTCCACGGACTATCACATCCAGATGGTCCCGGTGTTTCTTCCGCAGGCTCCGCTTCACTCAGCTGCCCGATATACCTGCTGCTTCTTCCCACATTAACCTGAATAACAAACCAGGGCTCGGTGCTCTGGTTGGATCCAAACGGAGAGTTGGAGCTAACGTTATCTGGGAAGCTAGCGGAGGCTACCTGGCTGTGCTGGCAGCTGAGTGAAGTGGAGCCTGAGGAGGAAGCACCGGTTAGCCCCGGTTTCACTACAGGCAGATTCACTCTCCACGGGGGAGGAAATAAAACCTAAACAGCCAACTTAGTTTGGCTTAGTTTAGCGGTTAGTGATGTCTTTCACTCACTCTCAGTCTCTGCTGTGTTTAGCTATTTCCCTGCTTTCCCGTTAGCACAAGTCAACTGCCACGCTAACGTCCCTACTCTCTCTGTGAGCCCAATGAGCCTGACGGGCCCGCTCACTGCTCCGTCTCACGGAGAAGAGTAGGGACGTTAGCGTTAGCTCCTGGAGTTAGCACTAGAGCTACTACGGCTACTTGAGTAACTTATAGCTATGGAGTGCTTCTACCAGCTCTTCTAGTCACTGAACCTCGTCTCCATTTCAGCAAATATATTGCATCTATTACAGGTACCATCATCATTGAAGTAGGCAGGGGAATAGCTTAACACAGCCCGCCAGGCTGCCCGCCGGGCTACATTTTGCAATGCTAATTGCAAGTGTTAGCTGGGTTGCCGAGCTACTCACCTAACACAACCGTAACGCCTGACCCATTGTTGGGACAGAGCCGCTAATAACTCAAGCTCCGGACATTAACTTATGCTACGATTGTAACATTAAATTTTTAATTGAATCGACATAGCAACATTTGCCTAACGTTACTGTAACACTAATTAAAACAGACATTTGACTTTATGTTGTACCTGTCCAGGAGAAGAAGAGCTAGCTCTGAGTCAAATTGTAGCCCCTTTAGCTCTCACAGTGCTCTCCACCTTGGAAATGCAAGGCCAGTGTTAATCCGAGTTCTGTCCCTTTCTTTATCCGACAACTTCTTCACCAACGACCGTTGTGTCTTAAGAGGTAATGTCAGATCCTGGTCGTATTTCTGTTAGTTGTTCCCTGTATCTAGCCCTGAAATTAGGGTCTGTTTATATGTAAGTCTTATTAAATAACCATCTCTTTCAAAAAGGTCTTGTGTGTGTAAGAGCAGGGGCTTAGCCCTGCCTGTGGCAAAACACCACACACCATAAACGACAGCAAAAATGCGGTATGAGACTGTTTATTTGTTTTATTTACTTTATTTCAGCTCAGTGTGAGTCTCTTGTGATTTGCTGTTATCTATAGCACATGGTGTTTCATCACGCTGCTCAGACGAGACACAGCTCTTGTGACAAGCTTAATCTGCGTAAAAGATGTACAGACAACAAAAGTAAACACTTAACGGAATACAACTCATTCACGTTGGCTAACTCAGACAAGGCTGCAACAAAACAACAGACACAGGGAATAGTCTATTAAGTGGACAGAGGAATTCCCTCAAGACAGCGACAAGGCCAGAAAGATTTAAAAGAGAGTTTGTTATTTTAAATGTCATTATTTTATAAATAATAATAACAAATTAAAAAATATGGAATAGCTAGATGTAGGAATTTTTTTCTTAATGCATTGCTGAGCTATGAAATAGTCAATCATAGGCTATACATTATATTGATTTTGATAAATTTACAGTACTTGAAAAAGTCTCAGATTAGGACTTCATATATTGGCAGATACTCAAAATTAAATGACTCGGATCAGGATTTGGGGAGGGGGGGATTTTGACGATGTGGAAAAGATGTGGAAAAGTTAGCGAGAGTTCAAAAGAACAATCTTAAAATAACAATCGGAGCCTGTCAGTGGCAAGAATAAGCGCTTGCAAATGGATGATAATTGATGCTGTGTGCAGCGTCAATTATCATCCATTGAAAGCGCTTGTTTTGAAGGGATTACATTTCAGCCTTTTCAGTCGCTGCTGGCTGTGGTGGTTTCTCTGAATATTGGACTAATTTAAAAAATGTTGTCTCCATTAATCACTTAGACATAAACACATGGGAAAACAGTGGCCAAACTGGAAAAACACCAAGTTTCCCTACAAGTTTGATACATGGAATTGCAATAATGTCCCAAGTGTAATGTATATGGATACATCATGCAGTGTGCCATAATACATTTTAGACGTGTGTTGACTGTGAATAACATCCACAATCACACAGACTACCATCATCTGTTGGAGGGAAACCATAAACAACCCAAACATCCTTGCTTCCATTGTCGGTGTAATTGTGTTCAGTTCAACACTGTCACCCCAGTTATGGAAGTAGCACTTGAGAGTGCAACACATAAATCAGCTACTGGATTTGTCTATAGAGCTTCTGCGCTGGTTGCTCAGTCTCTGTGGTTTTGGCATTACTGCTGCCCTTTCACATTACACTGAGCCAATTTATAATGTGTTTGCTTATGTTAGGAGGAGGAGGAGGTGGAGGAGAACTGATTTTCTGTTGACTTTCATCTTTGCAGACATCCAACAGCTTGAGACCCATATGAAGAACAGAAAGCAGAGGGAGCAGGAGTCACGAGACCCCATGATTGGCCAGCTCCAGCAGATGATCGACAGCTTCCAAAGCTCCACTGATCAGCTGGCCAATAACATCACAGCTAACGTCCGGGCAGATGTCCAGCACCAGATCCAGATGATGGTGGGAAAGTATGTATCCAACTATCCCTCATTGATCACACTGTTTGCCACTTGTGATCAGAAAGATGTTACTGAAACCTTGTTTTGTTTTGTGTCAGATTTAATAGAAGTGAATCTTCTCTGAACCATTCACACTTTCTGTCCTGTTTTCTTTTCTCTGTCATTTAACTTCATTTACATATATCATCATGCTTTAATTAGACACAGCATGTCTGCGCTCATCAAAACAATTTTTAATTCTAAAATAAATTTAAAATAGAACTCTGACGGTGCCCACTTAGCACAGTGAAATGTAACCATCAACTTTTATAGGAATCCTGCTGTTGACTGGTATTACCTGCAGTGGCTGATCTGATAGCATTGATTGACATTCCAGGCAGATATTTTGAATATCAGATATGCATATCAGCAGATGCCTGTGCCAGCAGCCCTGGCCTTATTCACTGCCTATTGAGCTGGTGCATAATGGGCTGGAGAGTAGAAACAAGCAAGGCTTAATCCTGGGGCTAATGTAAGAACATAAATTCGATCGAGTCTCTTGTTCCCTCTGCAATTAATTTCATGGCCTCTAGAGTTTATAGATTTGTCGGGGGCGGAGCAGAGAGAAAGTAGTTGGCCAACTTAAACTTTAAAATCTTGTAAAGGAAGTGACAGCGCCGGATTGTGCAGAGCCAGATTTTTTTTCTTTGCTCAGAGATTCAAATAGTTTGTATGTTAAGTACATCAATTCAATCAAACCTTGTGCCAACATAGAGACATGATTACACTCACAAAAAATGATTGAATGCCAGTTTGTTGACGTAGCTAGCCTGCTGCAGTGCAGGATAGTGCTTGAAAATATATGTAATGGGGAGGATTACCCTTCCTCTCACGTTTCCTTTTCTGTCCTTTTCCTCCACAGTTTGCAGGAGTCTATTCTTAGCCACGTGCAGCGAATTGTCAAAGGGGAGGTGAGCCTGGCAATGAAGGAGCAGCAGGCAGTGGTGACCTCCAGCATCATGCAGGCAATGAGGTCGGCGGCCGGCACGCCCGTCCCCACAGCACACCTAGACTACCAGACACAGCAGGCCAACATCCTGCAGCTCCTCCAGCAGGGCCAGCTCAACCAGGCTTTCCAGCAGGTAACACACACACATACACACACACACACACACACGGATATAACCAGGTGTAGCAGTGGACATATTGCAGCCTCTGAGGTTGAACTGTTTTTCCCAACTGTGAATAAATGCAAACAGCTTGTCATCATGCACAAGTGTGCTTACGTGTATGTTCACACAAAAAATTCCCACCAGGACAGTGAGGCCCAGAATGCCAATATGCTGCAACTACCTTCTACTGTCTCCTTTTTGCAGACACCAGTAGTGCATTAGCTGTGCTGCAGACACCCCTGCATTTTCTCCCAAGTGGCTATGTATCTGAGTCTACCCTAAGCAGCTGCCAAAAACTCTCGTCCCATCCCCCCTTTTTACTTTTTTCAGCTGTTTTTCATCCTCCATGTGTATGTGCATATAGCTCAGTTCTTAACCCATGGACTTTTTGTTTGAAAACTTGAAACCACCAAAATGGTCTGTCTGAGCTCATATTTAGTCAAAACCCCTGACTTACTTGCATGCTTAGTAGGAGTGTACATCACAAATTTCACCAAGATACAATAATGTATCAGTCTTTTGACAACAATTAGATATTTGCTGATATCACAAATTCTGGCACAATATGACACATGTCAATTCAGAGGCCCTTTGATTGATATATGACAGTATTTGTAAACCTCCGCATTGTCTTTTTCTTGGCTGCATACCATTGTCTCCCTGGTGCTATGCTGCTAACACTGTTAGAGTGTATAGGAAGGAGGTGCGCTTGGATGGTAATGGTGACAGATTGGCCGTGGGAATTTCAAAATTCAGGCATGTCTCAAAAGTGACAGTATATATTGATGTTGGATCGTTGCTGTTGTGGAAACCTTACCTTACTTTATTACATTAAGATGTCAACAAGCAACATAAAAACAAAAAATTGTACTATCTTTACAGACATTGCTCTGGATACTTTTAGAAGTAACATACAACCACTAAAGAGGATGCAGTTTTGGTCAAACTCTTTCTGCTTTAAAGCTGGTGGACAAGTCCTTTTTTCAGGAAGCCCACTGCGACTGTACAGGAATGTTTTCTTATAGGTTTATTGCAGTGAAAAGGATATTTGAACTTGAGTTTGAGTGTGCAAAGATGTACGACAACAGCTTAATTTGAATGTAATGCCCTCTTTCTTACTTTTCTTGCAGGCTCTGTCAGCAACAGATCTGAACTTGGTCTTGTATGTGTGTGAGACCATCGACTCTCAGCAGGTGTTTGGTCAGCACCCCTGCCCTCTCAGCCAGCCCGTGCTGCTGTCACTCATCCAGCAACTTTCCTCCAACCTCTCAACCCGCTCTGAGCTCAAAATCAGGTGAGGCTGTTTTACTTATGCTGTTTTTTGCACAGTGTGTGATTTTTACACTTACTTGCATCCACAGTAACACTAATCCCTGCTTAAAGATTACAAAGTTTTCCTCTTGGGTCAGAGTAAACATTTGGTGGGTAATTTGTAGATGAATGAAAACACAATGTGGATTCCAACATATAAGGTTTTGCAGTTGAGATACAACCTTTTATGACAACAACAAAAGCCTGTTTTTTTTTTTACCACAGAGATGCTGCGGTAGAGCTACAATAAAGACCTTTCATTTTACAAACCCAAACAACACTGGCATCATGCTGCCCCAGTGTGTAATTGTAGATTGCATGCCAGCATTCCTGAAGCAAAAGAGGTGTGACAGGCGTGACATTTATGACAACCTCGGACTCTATTGTGACATAAAACATATTCGTCTGTCAGTGTTTTCTAAATAATAACAATGGTATGACATGGCAATAGCAGTCATTTACCGCCCCTGTTATACGGCTGTTGATCTTGTCCTCGACTCAAAGGGTAAGGAGCTCCCGCACCTCATTGCTACTGTTCTTCTTCTTTGAGTTAGTTGCTAACTGCTGCTAGGTGCCTTTTAAATCTCCCTCCAATGGGTTGTATTCATAACATGTCTTAAAAATGTCACACCTGTCAAGTCCTGCCGGCTGTCCCTTGTACACAGATGTCGATTAGGTGCTGTTAATACCTCCACTGCCGGTTATAAGGTGTGGCAGCTCTGTCCCCCCATTCTGCAATTGTACCTTTTATACAGTACAGCAAGGAGGAGTAACAACGCAACATTCCTGCCTTGATCAGGCAATGTAAAAGGGGCTAATGGCTTGAGATACTTAATAATAATGAATGTTAGTAAGCTGAAGGCTTCCCTATTCTTGTACTAGGACATCAAAATAATGACAGAACAGTTGCTCGGCATTAAACCCGCTGACCGCAACTATAAGAAATCTTTGTGCAGCTGCAGTACAAACAAACGTGTTTTCATGTGTTTTCCCCCTAATGACAACTGAGGGAAGATGAAGGACGTCTGGGTACAGTATTAGCCTTGTCTCGTTTATTGACACAGCACATCAGATCCACTCCAGTCTCACTTAACGGCTTGGAATAGTTACAGAATTATTGATAATCTGCTGCATCTTTAATGAGGAAAAAAAATATTTTTTGCACATAAAAGAATGCAGGATTTGTAAATATTGACACATGAACAGGCCTGTCAGGAAAATTACGTCATCGACTTATTAAGGTCAGCAAGAATGATCAAGGTCATATCTATCTATTGTACAATATTTTTGTTGTGTTTACATGTGTGTTTATCTACATTAGAATGCCCCCAACATTTAAGTTGACGTAATGCCACAATAAAAAGCAGGGTTTGACAGTATAAATGTTTAAAAGTTATTTAAGAGCAGTTTTTGTTAACAGAGCCTGGGAGTTTATTTTATTTATTGTTTTGATAGTATGGTTTTAGCTTATTTATCTATTCCCTGAATATTCTTAGGAATTAAAGTTTGTTGCTCTTTGAATGGGTTTACATGCATCATTATGCTATTATATTATCATTACATTAGTGGAACAAAATGGTTTTAAATTGACAATTATATTGTTTATCACAGTTGTTGTCCATCAAAAGTAGTTATCATGACAGGCCGACAGATGAAATACATGCACCGTTTCCAATTGAAAATAATGAAAGTACTGCTAACTTTTACCTTTATACTTTTCATATTACTTTATGTATGTCGTCTCACACCGCTGTAGTTTGATGTAAGACCTGTCTGGCAATGCAGCAGGCATAACTTGGCTTTAATCAAAAACCTGTGAGCTGTATAAGCTTACTTCTTCCCAAAATGTCTTCATTTTAAGTTCATTTTCTCTCAAAGCAAGAGAACAAGTTTGGAATTGCATCACACGCCTCCTCTCGCACACAAGCTGGATCCCGGGCTAACGTCGATCTGTAACAAAGCCAGTCTTTGCCTAAACTTTTGCTCCCCATCTCATCTCCATTGTATGCCCATTATTCCTCATCTCCTGAGTGTTACATGGTGCTAAACTGCTGACCCCATCACCCTGCTCCGTCTGTAGCCCTGCTCCATGGCTGTCCAGGGAGTACAGATGATCCTGTGAATAGCTTCACAAGTTTTAGATGCTCTCAAACGTTCTGTTCTTTCTGTGTCCTTGTATGTCTTATCCTGTTGTTCACTCTTGCACTCCTGTTTGTTTTTTCCTGTTGTTTTACAGAAAAGTGTGTTGTGTTGTTCTGTAATTCTCAAGATGCATGTGGACATGTCTCCTCAGAGAGCCCCTACCTCTCTCACTCCATGTCCTAATCTCTTAGAAACCCTTGCATCCCGTCTCCTTTGGTTCACGTCTCCCCCAGAAAACCTCTTTCTCTATCGGAGTCCCTTTACAGCACCGCTCTGTGTCTGAATCACCTGTCTGGTTCTGCGTTTATGTTGCGGCTGCCTACTGCTGCTAATACGGCCCTCTGGTGCCCCTCTGTGCCATCTGGAGAGAGAGAGAGAGAGAGAGAGAGAGAGGGGGAGAGAGAGAGATGAGGGCAGCAGGATGTGGTTCAGTCTGAGGCATTGTTAGGACAGAGCACGGTTGTGGTTGGATGGGTTGTGGTGTGAGGGAGTTCAGTAGATAGAGTCAAAACAGGATAAATCACAAAACTTCTCACTCGTGCCTACTTTAATGGCAAATTGTATTTGAGCCATGCAGGAAAACACTGTGCCCTCATGTGTAAATGGAAGTCAATTAATATTGGGATAAGACAAAAACTACAACAATTATAAGGTATATTTTAGAAGGCTTTGCACAAGATAAAAGAGCCTTCGTTTTCTTTACTCCTGATTGTTAGTATCTTCGAGGAATCCATGAAAGAATCGCAGAGAGAAACAAAAGCAACGTTGGGATTGTTAGGACCAGAGAGGATCATTAGCAGGATCGTTAGCTGGTTTTGAAGAACACATTAGTGTTGAAATGGATGCAAGAATGATGTGAACTGAGGGAGCATGAAAAGGAATATAATGTATGTCTTTTTTTGAGTGTTGGAAAGGGTTGGACACAATTTAGTTAGCTGATCATTTCCTGTAAGACATAAACTAACTGGTCAGTATCTGTGGTGTTCTGTGCAGTGACATTAAATGTCGTAAAGAGTGTGTTGGCAGTGTTATGGGGATTTGATAGGCTTGTAATGTGTGTGTGTTGAGGGGAACTCTGGCTAGAGGCCAGCTGGCGATGTGGGAACAGCTCTAATGCTAGACTGGGATCAGGTAATGCTCCGGACGAGGAGATGAATGGTCATTTAAACTGTAAAGACACAGGGCGGAGGAGCAGGACAGAAATAGAGCACCGCTGGACAGTCTGACCACCAGATGTCTGACTAAAACAATTAATTGAGCAGTTAAATGTAGTGTGGTCTGAGTGGGAGGACAGGACACAGGTGACAGTGGCATAACTCAATTTCTGCTGTGGTATTTGAGCGAAAAACACAAGGTGCACACTTACACAGTCGGCAGGCAGCCAGGAAGGAGATCAAGGACGGCGCTTGACATTCAAACTGTGAAAGATAGTTGAGACAGAAGCGGACGTTCTTTCTGTCCCCTGCAGCTGCGCAAAGGGCCACAAACACAAATTCTAAGCAAGTTAACCTCGTAGTGCTTTCAAAGCTGAACGAATGAAGTTTCTGGTTGTAGTCATGAAAGTATCTTTCATTTTGTCATTTTATTCACGCAGGACAAACTTAACCATGGCCTCTTGTGCAGACTTAATTTTTTATTATTCTGTTTTTTTCTTGAACTAAATTCTGCCTGTCCTTCCTGCTTATACTTTAAGTAGATAACCGAGAGGTGAAGTCCCTCTGCTTCCAGTGTTCCCCATGGGACCTTATTTCAGAAGAAATATTGGTGGTAGTTAGTGGAGAGACAAATATTTTTTTATCCAGTTTGAATTGTGCCAACAATGAATAACAAATATGATGCTTGTTAATTTAAAATATATTTTTCAAGTTAATAAAGTCACAGTTTGTCATAGTACTATCTAGTTTTGTGCAAAACCATTCAGTGAACTACATCTCTCATCTCACATGATATACGTAACCAACACCAGCTAGCAAGCTAGGTGACTTAGTTATGTTCCACGCACAAATGTTATGTTATTTACCTGATGTGTTTTATCCAGCGACTCTCAGTGTCTTTATCAGGCAAGCAAAAGAACGAGCAAGACTCCTTGCTAATGTGAAAATATGTCTGTATGAAACACATAGGCCTTGGAGCCTCAGCAAGAGAGAGAAATTTTAACAGTCTACTTCAACTATTTTATTACAAACTGAACTTTTTTTTTTTCTTGTAAAGTTAATACGGCCTTAAAAGTTATTAAGTAGCCTTAAATTTGAATTTGCGAGGTCTTAATTGCCACAATCATTTTTTCAAAATTGTGTTATTCTTTTGTCAAAATGAGTCAAACTTTTAATCTTTGAGCCTACACCTGAACCAAATACTGTTTATTACTTTATACTTGCACTTACCTGTTGACAAAGTGTACATTAGCCTAACTCTAACAACCATATTCCAACATAAAGGCTACCTCTGCATGGGACTACATATATATTGCTTTATACTCACCTGCAATGCTTGAATGAAATCAATGTTGATTAGTTGTTTGATAAAAGATTATCTTGAAATGCCCACAACCCAAAGCGACGCCGTGGCGGCGTGTATTCGGTGCGACGCACTTGTTTTTTCGTCCGGCACACAGCTCCACAGACCTGCTTCTCCCTCCGGTGTTGTGTCAGATCCGTGTTACCCCTCGGGCTGTGCCTCTCCTACTGTTTACCACGGAGCTCTGCCCCGTTTGAAAGGTGAAAGAAGCCCGTATGTGGAAAGATGTTGCCTCTGTGATGTAGAATGTCTATTAAAGAAGAGAAACACACATTTCAGAACCGCTGACTTGTATCATCAGAACAGACATGTCCTGTGACTTTCAGCCTCCTTTCATATTTGATAGACGGGGGGCAATACCTGACAGTAATATTCTCAGCTGTCAGGATGTGCCTGCTGTAAAGGGTAAATATAATCATAGAAGGCTGAAAATCACAAGACATGTCTGCCTCCTTTTATATTTAATATTGGGGGGGGCCTTATGTAAAAGTACAGCTGGCAAGATACCCCCCCGCCACAGGCCTTTACCCCCTTGGTCTCGAAAAAACCATATGTGCCCGACTGGAAATGTGTTGGGGTTTTTTTGTCTTCATTATTTGATATGTCTGTCCCTCTGTGTCCCTGCTCAGCTACCTGGAGGATGCAGTGATGAACCTGGACCACGGGGACCCGCTGACAAGAGACCACATGTCCTCTGTGCTGGCCCAGGTTAGGCCGAAGCTCTTTACCTTCTTGCAGCAGGACCCCCACAGCCCGCTCAGCAAGAGGGCGCGGCGCCTAATGATGATGCTGCAGGGTCTCGTCAGCCACTAGTCCTACATTTAAAGAATGGTGCAGGAGAGTCGTTTCCTCAGTTGCAGATCATGAGTCCATTTCTGTTATGAGTCCACGAATGTTTGAGAGAAAAGAGCAACAAGGACAACTTCACCCTACTCTGTTTTGGAGCTGAGGCTTGGACATGCTGTTGGTTGGTGAGGGAGGACGAGGGCTTCTAAATGACTGAGTTTGAAACCCCTCGTTTGGTTCAAGAAGGTTCCCTCCCACCCATCTGTCCCTGAATTCAGCTCTTTCCCCCATTCCATTTGTTCCTATTCCTCCCCCTGCTCTGCCTGCACCAGTTATGTGTCAAGTTAGGAAGTAGAAGCTTGTTTTGTTTGTTTTCTCCTGGAAATACCTTCAATGCAAGACAATAATGGTCTGGACTACTCTTAAGTTCACTGTAGATTCCTCCAGACCTTCGTTACTGCTGCTTTTTCCCCGCAAGAGGCATTCTGGTTGTGTCTCTCATCCTTTCATCCCCATTGAGAAACGGAAGACTCTCAGAAACAACAGCAAGAGAGCCTGAAATTTCATGTCGTCCTTGTCTCCCAGACACATCATACCTGACACTCCTTTGATGCCACTTCATCCAAATGTGCATAAGACTCAAAGAATGTTCAGCCGAATGGTCTTCAAGACCAAACATCGCTGTGGTTTTCTGTTGTTGTTTTTTTTCTTTTTGTTTTTTTTTCTGTTCTACTGTGTTCCTCTGACCCGTCAGTCAGACATGTTGAGTTTTGGGATACTGAACAAGCTGTGATGCAGGGGCTACTTCTAAGCAACAGAAGGAACAAAAGTATGCTAAAAGAAGACATGTTTTGCCTCAAAATGTCGCCTTGTATCTTGGCCTTAGAAGCAAACAGCAGGCTTGGACACATTTTTTTCCCCCCAATACAGACCAGCATCCTCGCTAGAGCCAACTTGGAATTCAGTTGCTGTAGGATTACGCTGTCCTCAGTTCAGGTTTTTTCAAACATCCAAGCTAATCCCGGCAACCAAAAGTATGTAACATTCAAAGCCATTTTGTGTTGGTGGCATTTTTCCTTTCAGTTATTTTTTAATAGGTTGGAGACGGCAACCTCGCCAGGCCAAATCTGTCTCAGCGCTTTGAAGAGGATCAACATGCTGAATTGTTTTACGGAGTTAATTGAATTTGTTCCTGCGTTGGTATTCAGGATGAAAAGCATATTTTTTACTTTTTTCCATCTGGCCTTGTTTTCACAAATCATTCTAATGAGGGTCTCTGAAGGATACAAACAAGATTAAAGGATGAGAAGTAACATTTTTGAGATGTGACAAATATTTGCGGGGGTCCTCCAGGGTGAAAAGAATTCCCCTTTAAAATCTGAAATGTTTGGAGCCCAACATCGAGTTTGGCAGCCGTCCATGTGTACAGCTCTGTCCTGTAAATTAATCAGACCTCTCCCTGTGTTTCCTTCTGTACGTCTGTCCCTTTTTTATATAAACATTTAGCATTTGTAAGACTTGTATACTTGCTTTAAGAGTTGTCAAACTAGTTATAATACATAATAAAAACACTTCCTAAACATAATTGTTACTGATGATGTTATTTTATCAGGCTGTTCCAAATGTTTGTGAATTTAACGTGCAGTTACTAATCATAGGCTCTAGGAGGCAGCACTTAGTTGGACTGCAGATGTTCACCCTCCTTGTCATTTAGGTTTTGGATTCAGAAATCATTCCTGCTCTTACAGTATCTCCTTTTACCAAACATCGAAAAGCCTGCACCTGTCTGTTCATCTTCAGAGTGTGTTGAAAGTGTATGATAATGTATGTACAGCCCATTTACACACACATCATAGTTTTAAGTGCAGGGTGACCACACTGTTTTGCTGATTGTAAAATAAAAGTTCTGTTAATTTGATCTCTGTGTTTAGATTCTGTTAAGTTGGATTTGTCTAGCAAGTGCCTTATTGTACTCTACATGTTTTACTCCAACATTTGATCCCATTTGGGCCTTTAGACAACTTGTTTGAGCATTATCCCACAGCAGTTCCTTTTTAGTTTTACAAGCATTTATGTTGTTGGATCTGACGTAAGGCTCAAACAGCACAGCAGGGGAGAATCTTTGTGTTCTGTTTGCAAACATTTGACTACCAAGACAGCTGATTGAGAAAGATTTTTGAATGCTCATGAAACACAGAGCGGTATTATTTTGACTACTGCCACCTTCACCTTTGAGTCACAGACCGCAGTTCATTGTCCTCTGAGTAGAAGGACAGGTTGACTCCTGCTTTGCCCTGAGTGGGAGCTGTGTGTGAGAACCAGCTGAGGTTTGTGTGGATATTGTTTTTTTCGGTTTCCACTCTGTTAATTTCCCTCTGCTTGGATGCTTATGTTGTATGTTTTACAGTTTATTTTACCCTAAACATTTTGGAATAAAAAAAAGACTTGTTCACTTTATTGTGTCATTATTCGTCCTGTTTTTGCAGAAAACAATCCTGACCTAAAGTTCAAGTGAGCTGCTTTAGTGTTGAGCAGTCTCTTCCCTCCACAGGCAATGTTAGAACAGCGCCATTCCCTGAAGATGGGGACTCAGGGCCTTGCTCGTGGGCACTTCAGTGGCCCACAGTGGTGGAAAGAAACTAAATACATTTCATAAGTGCGGCTCTTTGCACAATTTTGAGGCACTTGTGCTCAAGGGTTTCCATTTAATGCCACTTTATACTTCTACTGGACCACGATTCAGAGGGCAACACTAGTTCATATGCTACTTCATTTATTCAACAGCTTTTCAGACAAAGATTTTACATAAAAAAAACACATGAGCTTACAAAATACCATAAATTGTTGAGGATGAAGCCAGTGATTCCATAGCTTTGTATGTGGCCCCTCAAAAAAAAACACTGAAAAGAAAAACAGTGTCTGGTTGGGATTTCTATCCATGAGATGCTAGTTTAACCCAAAGTGACGTTTCCCCTTTTAAAACTTCTGGGGTAGGTCCATTTGTTCAACTGATCAAGGCACAAAAAGGTAAAATTATCAGAGTGGCCGTACACACACACGCACACACCTTTTTGCTACGTCCCCTTTCTAATCTCATGAACCAGTTCTTGGTTTGTGAATCAAGCAGCAACCTCCAGGGCTGAAAAATGAAAACAATGCCAAGTGCCAAAAACTGCAATTCCTCGAATGACCACTTGAGGCTGGCTCCAAATCATTCCCCATAGACGTCCATATTAAAATACCCAACTTTACAACACAAATAAACATGTTTCCCCACTCCAGTCCTGACAACTGTACAGGGGTACATTTTGATAGAACGCACCTGTTTACATTTTAATAAGGCATTAAGTTAGGCACAGTAATAGCGTTGGTAAGGTAATGTAACCATGGTGTAATCCCAGATCCGCAGGCAGAACTACTCCATAGTATGGAGTATAGACATAGCTGTCACTATTTCAGTGTTTTTTCACTTCATTGTAGCATTTTAATCCCCTAAAAACAGTCTTGTTTAATGTAGCACTAACAGACATCCATCTCATCCAAAAATGGTCACTTCAACGACCGAAATGCCAAATGGGTGTCGAAAAACCAATGGCTGACGTCATGGTGGCGATGTCCATTATTTTATACAGTCTACAGTGTGAAGTCATGAACATGCATGTGTCTACATGGTTGCGGCTATTCAAATTTACACTTTCCTCTTCCATGAGTCCTCATAAGATTTTTTTGTGACCCTTCTGAGGGCACCAGAGCCCCAGGTTGGGAACCACTGGACAAAACTTTCTAGTTGGGCCACACAACCATCTAATAATGTCATGTTATATAATGACACATCAATTACAATTAACTGCAGAATGATACTTTGATACTAGAGGTATGTTTAGGTGATGACACCTCTGCACTTTTACTTTAATAGGATCTTGACAGCGCGCAGTATTTGTTAAGGAGTCTTTCTACATTGTGACTTTCACCTAAGTAAAGCATCTCTACCACCCGTCCATCTACAACTGTGCAGCTCACCGGGGACTCTCTGCGCTGCTGTAGTGCTTCTTCCTCCTCCTCCTCCTCCTCCTCCTCCTCGACACGGACGCGCCCTCCCCTTCAGCGGAGCGGATCAGCGCGCGGTGGATGCGCTCACACTGGAGTACAGAGCTGCACCAAGGACAGGAGGGAAGCACTTGGACCAGCACTGAGGAGCGGGACGGTGCGGGCTGCGTTTTCTATTGGAAGAACAACTTGGGGATTTCGGTGCAAGCCTCAAACTTATCTGTGAGGACGGAGGACGACTTGTCGGGTCAGCATGGCATCTCTCATGAACTCTGCGTGCCTCCTCTTCTTGCCTGTTGCTCTGCTACTGAGTAAGTACTGAACATATTTGCGTGATTCTGTGGAAAAACTTGTGTTTCTGAACCATGCGTAACTTCCACTGCAGCAGTGGAGAGGTTTGGAGCAGTTCTGCCTGCGAGTCATTGCGCGTAATCGGATGGCACGGATGCATTTCTGGACTTTGTCTGAATCTTTATGATGCCTGTTTAGCAGTCTTATGTTGTAGCCTTCGTCCCCTCATCTTCTAGACTTGACTCTGTCCTGCATCTCTGTGCACTGCAAGTTAGAGTGTCCCGTAGCTCCACGCATTCATCTCCAGCATCCAGCGGAACATGTGCCTCTGCTGCAGGAGCCATCCGATCAGGGAGAATCCATATAGAAACTAATGAAAAATAGCCTAAAGGTTGTGGATGCAGCCCCCCAGCTTCTAATACTGTTGCTAAATGGTAACTTTATTAGGCTATAGTATTAGTGCAGCAACTCTAGATTCATTCGTGTTAACTAGGCAGATGATGGGAACCTTATGTCAAACCTACAGTGGAGGTTTCTCTTGGGATTCCCATCGACCACTTTGCAAGTTTATTAAAGTGAAGTGATAAATTAAAGGGGCGCTCCAGCGATTTCATACTGCACTTCGTTTAAGTTGGGGGACTCAGGCAGAGTGGAAAAAGAATGGTCAGAATCAGTTCAGCAGAGGTTGAGATATCCTGACTTTACAGGGATAGCTTGGATCCCAAAAGTCGAAGATTCAAATCATCCGTCGGAGACCCCTCAGTCAGCTGAGATTCTTCAAGTCAAGCAGTCTTTGTTTTGTTTGTCATTGAATTAGCTGTGCACTTCTAAGGACATGTCCTTCCTCACATTCAGATGCAGAGTGAGTGGCCCTTGATTTCATGCTGCTCCGGTACAGGCAGCTGCGGTCCCCAGATTCAGGGTGAGAGTGAGATGGAGGCAGCTGAGGCTTTTTTCTGCTCAGGCTCAGAGATATCGTTACCTTCCGCCTTCTGCTTAGAAGTGGTGAATTCATAGCTCTTTGCAACTTTATACGACACTGTCTGTGGTTTTTGTTTGATATCTAGTGTTGGCAAATAACGTTGTTGCACCTTTACAATCTGTAGTGAGTGTAGTTGGCACGTATAGGCTTGGAGGGCTAGCTTGGCTTGTTTAATGTTTAATGTGATGGTCCCTGTCACCCTGTGGTGACTGAGGCTCAAAGGAGGAGTGGGTCGTCCACTAATTGGAAGATCAGCGGTTTGATCGGCGGCTCCTCTGGTCAACATAAAGAAGTATCCTTGGTCAACATACTAAACCCCAAACTGCTTGCGATGCCTGTTCTATTGGTGTGTGAAGTCATGTGAATCGTCACTGAGTAGCAGGTGCCACCATGTGTGGTAGCCTCGGCCCCCAGTGTGTGACTTTGTGTGTTAATGGGTGAATGTGACATGTAGTGTAAAAGCACTCTGAGTAGTTGTAAGACTATAAAAGTGCTACATACTTTAAGTGCAGTCCATTTATCATTTACCCTGAGCGTTCCACCAAACCCTGCTCAAACTCTCAAACTCTATATGGAAAAAACTCTGAGTCGGGTACAGCACTAGTGTGAGGTCCTGGGTCTGCACCATTACCACACCAGCACACGCCTGTTGTGTGCCAAGAGGGCGGAGTCTGCACACCATTTGACAGTTAATGTAGTATGCAGATACAATGGATTTGCCACTAAATCTCAGCAGTGACACAGAGTCAATATTCAGGCTTACATAAAATCATATCTTGAACATTACTGTTAATGCAGGCAGTTATTTGTTAACAAGAAAAGCTTTTGCCCTGTTTTGTCAGCTGAAAATTATGTGATTGCAGCCGCTGACTGATAGATTGCACTCCCCCGTATTAATGGGGTTCCCTGGCGCACTGAAATGGAGTGGACCCACTTTTCCATAGTCAGTGTATTACAATCAATAGATGTCACTCGGCAGCCCCCAGCTTGGTGAAGTGGGCAGGAATACCGACATGGAAGCCTGGCAGTGTACTGCTGTGGATGGGGCAGCAAGAAAGTGTGTTTTAGCCAACCTAAAACAATCTATAATAGTTTGAATGTAAGCGATTTACCAATGGGGAGCTAGGGCCTTTATATCATCCTCTTCAAAGCCAGAATCCACTGAGAAAAAAACAGTAATTTAACACTGCTGGACACAGGAGCTGCTGGTTTACCGATCACTTAGTGTTTTTTGTGTTATTTAGAGACTATGGCTGTTGAAAGGGTCAGTTCAGATTCACCAAAGTCACATAACAACACAAACAAACTGATGGAGGCAGCAGTAGAAAAGCAGTCTCCATGTCCAGTGAGCCAAAATTACTGTTGTCAATGGAGTCAGGTGGCGGATTACAAGAGCATTGATGGGGAATTGAAGCTGTTAACGCCCCCATCACGGAGCCACCTGTGTATGAATAAATTGGCGAACATGTTCTCAATATAGTGTACATTTAAATTGTTATTGATTTTTTAAAGTGACGTAAATAGGTTTTGCAGCTGCCCATCCAAGGAAGTACATTGCTCACCTTCCATGGTGGTACGCCTGCCTGTTTCTCCAAACTGGGGGTGTGCCAACAGACATTTACTGTAGGTAATACACTGACTATGGATAAGGATCTCTTGCATCCCCACCTCAAAACATCTGAACTACCCCATTAAGTCCATAGAATAGGTCAAGCTCCAAAAACACTGGATCTTACATTTCCCATAATGCAACTTTACAGCACATTTCATCAGACCCTCCTTGTCTGGTGAATGCCCACATCTTCCAAACTCCATGCCCTCAGTTTGTAACAAAAAACGTTTTGTTAAAAGTCTATATAGTGTCTAAAATTAAGCCAAGGTAACCTAGGTTACATCACTATGACATCATCGTGGTTATTTTGTTAAATTTTGGACAGCTCCCTCCGGAGCCACAGAAAATGTTACACAAATGTTTTTTTTTTCTTTTCAGGCTGCATAGTACTCTTCATGATGACTAAGCGGAACTTGAGGTCTGAAATTGGTGGAGTGGCTCTTTAAATGAACAAAAATACTATATTGGTGATCTGAAACAAATCTAATCCACTTTAAACTACACTATATGTTAAAACCAATCATCATCATTGATCGTTGTCCCATGCTGCTGTGGATGTCAGAGCAATGTGGAAGAGGGGGTAGATGGGATGGGGCTCCCATGGGAGTGTGACACTATGGGGGGAAAGGAAAAAAATGTCCTACGGATGGAGATAAATGATGAATGAATCACATCTGTCCCCCTCCTCTTGCACAGCAGAGTCTCTGGGGACTCCGTTCAGCCCTGCATCTGAACCTGACGGGGAAACACTTCTGTGCTGCTGTCATCTCATTCGCTCACTCTGTCTCTCATGTTACTCTCACAAAAGGAAAAGAATAGGCTCGTTACGTATTAATACAGGCCGATATTTTTACATGAAACTCTTTTTTTGTTCCTATCAAAATCCTGTGTGTGTGTGTGTGTGTGTGTGTGTGTGTGTGTGTGTTTGCGATATGTGTGTGTCCATGAGCGGTGCTTGCTGTCACCTTTGACTCTGACTATCATTAGTCACAAATTCTATAAATAACTTATCTGAAGATCAAAACCTGTTAGAAAAAATATCATCCTTCAATGCTTCAAATACACTTAAGCAGCTATTAAAACATAAATTGGTTAGGATTATTAATAGGACTAGTATTTATAGCTGCCTTTGATCACTATGGATCTTTACAGCACAGAGCTATTCTTATGTGTCATACAGGAGCACATCAGTGTGGAAAGTCTTTCCCGTTTGTTTTGTAAGTTGGCTCTCAGTCCCGTGGGAGGAATTTCACAATATTTATACAACATTCTGCAAATGTTGCAAAAAAAAAATCAAAATGTTTCTCAAAGGAAAAAAAGGAGGGGTTTGAAGCAGAAGAGTGAGAAAATTTAATCAGCTCAATATGCACACACATACAGGCGTTTTATGTTTTGGGTTTGGCCCTCTTCCTCAGCAGCATCAAAGGGGTTGTTCTTAGGTGTCTCTGGGAAGAAAGAAAAAGAAAGAAATGACACACTGATTACATCATAAACAAAAAGCTATTACTACAAAACAAGAGACCTTTTTCTCACAAAAGACATTTAGACATGTCACAGTTGATGACTGCATTCAAGTTAGTTGCTTCAATTAAAAGGTTCTGGTCTTATACATGCTGTGTGCCAAAAACTGCAGTTCTTTAAACTTGAGGCTGAGCCAAAGGGATAGTGCACCCAAAAATGAAAATTCAGCCATTATCTACTCACCCATATGCCGAGGGAGGCTCAGGTGAAGTTTTAGAGTCCTCACAACACTTGCGGAGATCCAAGGGGAGAGGGGGTAGCAACACAACTCCACCTAATGGAGGATTATGGCGCCCCAAAAACGTCCAAAAACACGTAATTGAAAGCACAAAATATCTCCATACTGCTCGTCTGTAGTGATCCAAGTGTCCTGAAGCAGGCTACAATGAGGCTAAAAACAGAGTTCAAATGACATTTTTCCAAACAACTTTTTATGTTGGGGCTTCAGGACACTTGGATCACTACAGACGAGCAGTATGGAGATATTTTGTGGTTTCAATTATGTGTTGTTGGACATTTGAATCTGGGGCGCCATAATCCTCCATTAGGTGGAGTTGTGTTGCTACCCCCCTCCCCTCGGATCTCTGCAAGTGTTGTGACGACTCTAAAACTTCCCCTGAGTCTCCCTCGGCATATGGGTTATTTTTGGGTGCACTATCCCTTTAATCCCCATAGACACCAATGTTGAAATGCCCAACTTTATAGCAGAAATAAACATGTTTACAGCCTGGTACAAAATATAGTTTTTGTCTTTATAGCTTATTTCCTTTTTCATGAGAACTCTAAGGGAGTGAATATTTATTTAACTCACCTGTTTACATTTTATTAAGGCTTAAAGTTATGCATAATTAAGGGTGGGCCGCTTTGAGTGACTGTTTTCTGATAGTGTCCTCGGCTTTTAATTCAGATCCACCCTTCACTCCTCCTCAGCACCAGCCTCTTGCCCAAATATGGTCACTTCTGGCTCCAAAAAACAAAGATGGTGACAGCCAAAATGCCAAACTTTAGGCTCCAAAATTGGAGTCCAGACACCAGTGGTTGGCATCACAGTAGCAATGCCCATTATTTTTTACAGTCTGTGTTTCCTACTTCAAGGAATGTATAGGTCCGTCATGCACCATCCTGTGAGGAATGTGCTCTGTTGCAATACTTGTGCCTGTTGCGGTGGTTACCTGCAGCTTCCCTCTTGTATTTTGTCTGGTTTGATAGGCTAATTGGGCCAAAAGGAGGAGTGCCGCCTTACCTTTGCGAGTATGACTGTGCTCTGCAGTTTGTTAATGAGCTTCTTCTTTGGAAAAACACACAAAGAGTACACACTCAGTCCAAAAACAAGATAGTTCACAATGATATGTAGGCAGAGGTCTGTAATCCATTCTTGGGCTGACAAGTCATGGATCTGTGTTGTTTATCGTGATTAGATCGTCCCAACACCTCTGCCTGGCACTGTGATTCAAATTCTTCTAGTACAGTTCCTTTTCTTTCTCTTTTCCTTCCTCCATCAGATTTGACTGATGACAGTTTTTTGTCAAACAAAACAAAAGGTAAGCGCGTAAACCACCATGGCACACGTAGATTACAAGATTGTGCCCCCGTCCCGAAATTTAAAGGTGTAGTATAATTCTGCAGAGAGATAACTGATTTAATCTCATTTCCAAGTCTATAAATACCAACACTTTGGGTTTGACGTTTAGTCTGACTACCAGTTTAAGGATGTCGGTATCAATATACGGGCTGGAAAACAGGTTAGTGAACAGTAGAAAGCAGCGTGGAGGCCAGTGAAAATGTTATGCTGGTTGATTCTTTTTATACCTCTTGCTCATCCAGTCTCTCTCTCAACATTTTGAATAAAATGTTTGAGTGCTGCTTGGATGGAGATTAATGGTATGATGTGGTATCGCATCATTGCATTGCAGGGGTAAGATCAGTGTGCCCAGGCGGATGTCATATTTCTGTCACTGCTGATGAAAGCCAATCGTAGCTGGAGCCAATAAATACCCTTATTAAGGGTATTTATTGGCTCCCTTATTAAGGGTATTTATTGGCTCCAGCTACGATTGGCTTAGCTGGAGCTGGAGCTGGAGCTTGGGGGGGGGGGTCAATATCAATGTTATGGTTGCCATTTTAGTTTAGCATGTTAGCAGACTAACATTTGCTAAACTGTTAAATACGACAGTTTGATGCTAACAGGTGTTTTGTGCCAGTAATTCCTGGACTCCCCACTGGTTGTTTGCTGTTTTTACACTTTGTTTGCTGTACAGATTAAACAAAAAACATATAACGTGTTATTTAGTTGGCTTAATTTGCTCGTATGCATGTTTTGTTACCTTTGGACTGAGCCAGGCTAGCTGTTTCACCATTTCCAGTCTTAATGCTATGCTAAGCTAACTGTTTCCAGGTACATTTTTACTGTAGACACATGAGAGTGGCTTCAATTTTTCAGCAAAATCTCGACAAGGAAGCGAGTAAGTGTGTTTCCCAAAATGTCAAACTGTTCCTTTAACTTTATCTCAAAGTGTTAGTATTGAATATACTTAATTTATTGGAACACAGGGAGCCTTTTTCTGTGTCTGTCCTCATCTCCCGCTGAGTTTCTGCTGTTTGTCTCCTCTGTCTCAGCTCAGAAAGCTGCAAGTATCAGGGCCAGAGACACAGAGAGGTTTCCCCTGGGTGCAGGTCTCCTCTGTGCGTCATCAGCGCCCCAATAATCACATTAAAAGGACTCCATGGGCGAGGGGGAGAATATATTTGGCTTTTAATTGTTCTCCTCAGGAAACGCTTCCTAACCTCCCTCTCTCTCTAAGTTCCCCCACAGTGGGTTGACTGCAGTGCTTTTTAGAGGTGTTTTTTTTTAATGCAGCACAGACACATGTAGTGGAAGATTCCTCATTAAAATAGGTTTAAAAGTCTCGTGGAAAACTGCCTGCGCTTTCCCTCCGTCCTCCCTCATTTCCTCCCCGTGCGACTCACAGAGATCACAGTCTCTGCTGCTGAACACACACACACACACACACACAGCTGGGTCCACCACACTGCACACTTTCCTTTCCTTCTTCCCCCCTGCTTCCTTCGCCCCCCCTCTTCTTTCCTTCCTTACTCCTAGCAAACCTCATTTCCTCGTTTCTCTTACTTCTCATGTCTCTGCAGTCATTAATATCTCTGTGCCATCCCTCCATCGCTCCTCTTCTTTTTTTATTTTATACTTGCTCATCTCTCTGCTTCTGCTTCTTTCATCATCTCCTACTCTTTTTTTCTCACTCTTTTCTGTGCTCCCTTCGTCCTTTTCATCAGGGATTCACAAATATTGATAAATGTGATAGCGAGAATCCTGCGTCACATGTGTCAAATCAAAGCAGAGCTGCTTAATTTCCAGGATTTTTTTTTCTTTTAAATAGAAGGATCTTAAGAGATGTCCTGGGGTGAGATGTACAGTACATAAGCCATGTGGGCCACACGGTCTGACTGACATGTGATCTCAGGAGATCACAAGTGAGGAAACATGGCAGCAGTGATTACTCTGCACCAAAGATGGAGGGAAAATAAAGGGAGCATTGAGACACTTGCCCCTCCTCTCATTCACATCCACTGAAGCCTAATCTGACTGACCAGGTCAAAACATCATCCAGTAATCATTACAAGTCATTAGAAACAGCTTCTGAAACAGCTCACCATGAAGATGCACACTGTAAGTCCTGACTGTACAAGACAAAGCAGGTAGCAGCTGCACCTGTCTCCTCTTTCAGTCAGTTCAGCCTGAATAATCCTGAAGCTGAACAGTCTCCTGAATCGTTAGTGTCACTGTGTCTCAACTTTTGCATTGGAGCTCTACACACTGGGGACTGAAAGTCTGAAAGAACATAAAAAAACTCCTGCATGGAAACTATACAATGCTTAAGTTTAGTAAAAATATTGCAATTATGGCACATTCATTCTGGTTAAATCTGCAAGAAAAAACTTTTTTTTGGCAACTTGAGGGCAGCAGGATTAAGTTATGAACACAACGTTGACATAGTGCCTTTCAGCTGATATGGCAAACTCGTTTGCAAACAGTTGCTTGTTTAAGCAACACATGAATAAGCAACTGCCCGAAAACTTTATGTGAGCGCCGCTAACTGAGAGTGAACCAGAAGAGTGAAATTAAGAGCCAGACGGCGAAACAAAGAGCTGAAACCCAGTATAAAGCCAAAGGGACGTGCAGGTGATAAATCTCTATAGTTTCATCACTACAAGCTCTTTCATGTCATCCCACTGTTTTCACTTTATTATTTGATTCATTTTTTATTTTACAAATACCAAATGTAGCTACTTTAAAGTAAAACTCCTTGACATTGTCATGAAATCAAACCCCAGTTGATGTACTATTTATGGTCAGCATTTAGTCAGCAATAGCCTTTCAATGTATTTACATTCAGTGATTATTCCTCTAATGGTCATTTTTATTGAAAGTCGCGCAACGGCGTAAGCAAGTTATGACAGACTGCAGTGCACACTATCACGAATGTATTGTCTTGATGCAAATAGAGACTTGAAATGGGCAACATCAACATACATATTACCCAGCAATCATCACTGCATATCTGGGAAAATATCAGAGAAAGTAAGAAATTGATAATTCAATAGAATCTTTTTTTATTGTATATTGATAGACTTTATTGCTTATATAGATAGAAGCATATCATCAGTTTTAGATAGCTACTGACTATTTAGAAAAAGAAAAAAGAAAACCATGACGTAATGTGTTTGCCTTTTTAAAGAGATATATAGCAAATGGCACCATTTTCAAAGTAATAATAACATGTGTATCTGCATATCCGCAGCGAATCTCACAAACTACTGGTCCAGTCAGCCTAATATGTTGTGCGCACATTTATGGCTGCTGTATGCTAAAGGTCTCCCGTGGTTGTGGTGATTCACATTTAATGAAAAACCTGTTTTATTGGCTATTTTATAACATCACTGACTGCTGATTATTCAATCCTCGTAAGTGGTTAGTAGGGGCTGCAAGTTTTCCAGAAATCGTCTCGGCTAAAAACAACAAACCTTATTGTCTGTTCCAGGCCACATTTTGGTCTTTGTCATGGCTCAAAAACTGACATCTATGTCATACCTGATACGTTGTGATCCACTAAAATTACTAGATAAATAAGTCAATTGGTTTTTTTTCCCACCTGTTTTTCCTAATCTGCCTGGTCCTATTTCCTCCCCTTCATCTGTCAGCCTACCAGCTCCTTCTACCTTCCTTCATATCCCTTCCTCAGTCTCCCTGTTTGTGTGATCTTATCTTCAGCTTCCAATTGTTAACGAACATGCAGACACCCCTTGTTGGGAGAGTAATGCCTACACACACACACACACACACACACATGCACTTAATTAACAGACAGAAGGATATGAGAACATGCACATATGCACTTAAATCTTTCAAAGGCCCTTAAACCCCTCTAAGGGCACACTTGAATCTTACACCAACAAACACACTGAGCACATATACAACAGCATACGCACAAATGTTACACACTTACACAAACACACATTAGCGCCCTGCATTTTTTTTTATCTGCATCTCCTTGATTTCCTTAGGGGGGGATTGTTTTTGTAAGTGTGTGTATGTAAGCAAAGTGTGACAGTTCTTATGCGTACACACGTGTAGAATGAAGAAAGGATTGGATTTAGACAATTAAAACCACAAGCTTTGAGTGTGTGTGTGTGTGTATGTATATGTGTGTATGTCAGAGTTTTCCTAACAAATACCAAGTAATGAAGTACCAGCAGAGCATGACTCTCTTTTCCCTATCCACAAACTACACTGAGCATGAATATTCATACACACACACACACACACACACACACACACACACACACACACACACACACACACACACACACACACACACACACACACACACAGAAACCCCCCACACCCATCCCCACACACACACAGAGTTTAAAGACGCTGTATGGCATGCACCCACACATATACTGTATGAAGGAGTCACTGTCCTCTGTTGTAATCAGTGAAATTGAATTCATCTCCTGTTCTCACTGTGTGGTCATGTGTGTGTGTGTGTGTGTTGGCATGTAGCTCCCCAAACCAAAGTTTTAATCTGAGTGCATATGCATATATGAGTGTGTGTGTGTGTGTGTGTGTGTGTGTGTCTACACTAATTCTCCCAAACCCCTCTTCCCACAAACACACACACACTCTTCACCCTGCAGTGTGTACAGAGAGCATATAGGAATGTTATTGGCAAGAAGGAGAGGACTGGGTGTCCAAGGTCAGCGGAGCTCTTGTCTTTTAGTCAGCCTCCACACCCCACACACACACACACACACACGCACACACATATACACAAATACACAATTCTATAGGGAAGCAGTGCAGAGCGTTCCCTTTCGGTCTGAAAGAAGCAAGGGAAATAGAGAAAAGTGAAAAATTGCAGTGTAGTTTACAGGAACACAATACAAGAGAAGAGTAAGAGAAGTGTTATGGAGGTGAGTGAGAGAGGCAGAGGACAAGTGAAGAGAGAGGACGAAGAGAATAAGATGGAGAGAAGGAGGAGGAGTGAGGGATAGAGACGCAGGGAGAGATCAGGACCTGTATTTATCAGGCCTGTCAGAAAAAGGCGGACCATCATGGATCACTGACCAGAGCCTCCGGACAATTCAATTTAATAAGATCTGAAGCAAAAGAAGAAAAAAAAAGAGAGACAGAGATCCTGCAAAAGCTCTCCAACTGAGGAAACTTTGAATAAAACCCAGCAGAGAGGAACGGAAAGACGGAAATGGAGGAAGAGAGACAGAATACACAGAAAACCAGCAGTCATGTCCAGTGAAGGACGAACGGGGTGCAGATCCATTTGCCACACAGGTTCAAAGGAGGAAGACTTCTTTGAGTACATTAGCAGCGTAAACAGAGACAGGGGGGCATGTCGCAACTGATGATGCCGTCATTAATCAAAATGTAATCAGGCTTCCCTCTAAATGGGCCGAAAATGTGATAACGCCTGTTAGTGTAATAAATGGCCAGATTATGTAGCATCTTTAGATTGATAATGCTCTCATCTTATCCCTGATGGGCAGACCATTATCCAGCAACACTACACTCAGAGAGGCTCTGCATGTGAGCAGGAGCAGACTGGCGACCACTGCAGTTCACTAATGCACTTTATGCACAGCACACAGTTTGCTGGTGTTGTTTTAAAGCTGCAATAATTGATTTTTTGTCCACTTGGGAGCAACTGAACCAGCTGGATACAAAACACTGACATATTTTCACCTATAAACAATTAATTATGGCTAACATGTTTGCAAACAATTGCCTATTTAACTCTCTAGCAGAAACAGAGCAACATTAGCATTTATTTGGAATCTTGATTCTGGCCCCCTGACGAATGGTAGTTAAATCTTTAAACTCTCCTTCTTAAATCATTTGAATGTCTTTTAACTCCTGAGGGAGATATATCTGTCTCTTTAGTTGCTAAATGGTCCACTATGTTCATCGGCTAGTTGCTAACTTTGTCTGATTGCTGTTTGGTGCTTGGCAGGCAGTCGGTGAGAGTTTTCACTGAGAACAGCTGCCTGCTGCTGTAAAAGAAGTCTATGAGAGCGATGTGTAAACCAGGTTAAATGATGTGTAGAGCTGAGAGGAACTGAAGAGTCAGGTGAAAATTCTCTGTGCGTTCATCACTGCAAGGGCCCCCTTTCCCCTGGAAACATTAGCTCCTTTGACACTGCAAACTTCAAGGTGGGAATTTCACACTGTTATGATGCCTCACCATCACAAACGTGGAATGGGATGACAAAGTCAGAAGCAGCATCAGTATAGACTGGACAGTGGGCAGGACAGGATCATGGCGGCACAGGTGTGAGGTTTTGATGATATGCTATGTGTGCGACTTATTTGCGACACTTGTTTAAAAATGTAGCTGATAGCAGTTAGCAGCTAACTCAATGGAAAACAATGGAGCTCCTTACGTGAACGAGAGCAACCGCTATATAACCGAGACGGTAAATTATTCTTGGTGCTATGTTAATGCCATTGTTGTTATTTAGAAAGCACTGCTGGCACATGTTTTATGTCACATTAGAGTCACTCTTGTGCTACGTCACGCCCGTCACACCGAATTTGCTTCCTCAGAGCCAGCATGCTGTCTAAAATCATGTCGCTGTTGTTTGGTTCTGAGTTAAAATTCAAAGGCAAAATAAAGAAGGGACTTCGTAGTGGCCCAAAAAGTGCTATTCAGTGACTGTTGTTTGAATGTCCAATCAAGATGCTCTGTTATTATTAATAGTTCCAAAATGAACGTTTTCCTGTGATGTTACCTGGCCGTCAGCTGAACATCCTTCCTGAGCATCCTAGATACATCTAAATACGACGTTAACACAACCGAATAATAAACAAACATTTGCCCTCGATTTGACCCCTAGTCTCTTGGATGAAGCCCTGTGCATTACCCATTCCTCCACCATGAATTTTTATCTAGGTGGACATTATTGCTCTTTACTTGACCTTACCTCACTCTCTGGCAGGACGCCCTGAAGGCTACTTCACTCATGTGCGATCAAAGACAGCTTAAAGACTTCTGGCTCTTACAAACACTACAGGCTCAAAACAGTTAGACAGGAATACAGTTTAAATGTAGATATACATAAATCATATAGGCCTAAATGTCTTTTTTATATAAAAAAAAAGGGCATCGAGTAACACTGGTATTTGGACGTGGAGTAGTCATCACAGTGTGGCTGTCTGATTGTGACCATTTCACAACCAAACCAATAAATTGTCGATTTCATTGTGTTAAAAAACAACAACAACAAAAACAAAGATACATGCAATTGGTTTTTTCGTGGCAATAATGGTGTCCAACTGGGACCATTTTTGGTATTTGATCCATCGTTAATATAGAGATATTGATTAATGCAGCTTTAATCTTATTACTAATAAAAATGCTAATTATATGTTCCCTGCGTTGGATTACTTATCTCAAGCAAGTTTAAAACCTGTTTTTTATGCTTTTGTCATAAACTGAATAGGATCCAGTGACTGGAACCATTAATTAATTCCCAACAGATGGTAAGAAGTATGATCTACAAACTTCTGACAAGCTTTGAAAATGGTCATTAATAATGTGTAGTGAAGTGTGTGATGGGCTGAACCATGAGAAATGTTCCAGCTAAAAACAAATGACATTACACTTTTGCTCCGAAGCGTATGTCGATTGAAGAGATGATGTTGCTGGCCATAAAAACCAAAACAATGGGCTAAAAGAAACATTTTGCAGAGCTGAGGGGAACTGCAGTTAGGTTGTAATTCTCTGTGGGTTTGTCACAACAAGCGCCCACTTTCACAAGATAAAAATACCGATTTGTGCAGCTTGCTGCTTTTTGCAGTTTCTTTGGTCAGTGCTTTGAAACAGGGAGAAATCAAGGCTCTACACAGTAAGGCCCAATGCAAATATTTAATACCAAGTTATTAGAATCTTCATCTTGGTAAAATGTTTGGAAAAAAGGGAATCCCAGAGCGTCTAATGACATGAAAGAGAGAACGCCTGTGTTTTATTTTAGTTTTATTTTAGTTTTCTATGAATTTAGACATCAGGAACATTGAACTAGGAACTGCATAACAAATTTAGATCAATAAAAAAAAAAGAATTAGTGCAGCACTCACAACCTTTAAACACACTTTATTTTTAAATGCTCAGATAATGGGCACAGAGCCTACATTTCTTCATGCAGTCCTTTTGGCCTTCTTGAACTTTAGCATTGTGTTATGAATGCAGATATTTTATCAAATGTATTCACCTCATTGAAATTTTTCATTTTGCTTTAGCTTTCACAAATCAAAAAACCTTGGGGAAAAAAGTTTTTTTTTTTATGGATTGCGAGACAGCATCGATTTCATGTGCACTGAGCACAAACTTCAGTCAGACTGTGGTTAGCTTAGTTCAGCAATAAGACTGGAAGCAGTGGATAGCAGATAGCCTGGCTCTGTCTAAAGTTCACACACAAAACAAATGAGATACACTGTGATAATTAGTGAGCTTTCAAATGTGTTGTAAGGTGTTTCTCTCCCACTTTCTCTCTTTTTGAGGACAGGCAGACTCAGTGGTTTGGTCTAGTTCATTGTAGTGGGTATGCTGTGATGAAGTCGTATCAGCTGTGTGTTGAGACAGAAAATATCCTAAATCATGTAAGGGTATGCAGTAACTGACAAACTGAATTATTCCTACAATTTTGCTCTAAATTAAAAAAATAAAAAGGTATGCAAAAATTGCCGCAGATTGTTGATTAGTAGGTCAGGTGAAGGACAGGCCACCACTTCATAAGGCGTCACCCTGCAGTTCAGAGGCAAGGCACAGAAACTTTACTTGGTGCTTTAGAGCTGCAGTGTTCTTTCATGGACAAACTGCACTGTACATTTACTACCATTTGACAGCTTTACCACTAATTTCCTCTTTGCTCTGATCGCCAGCACCTGCTCTGAGCGCATCCATCACTTTCTCTTTCTCGCTCTCTACCTCTGCTACACACACTACGCACTGAGCTCAGCGGGGTGAGGGCGAGGAAAGATGACAGGTCTCTTTCTGTATGTTCTGCAGCATTTGTTCAGTTTACATAGTATTGGACGGTATATAGGTTGATCCAGTATACTGGCTGTACTTTACCGTACAAAATGAATTTTTCATATTCCACCATACTGATGCAAAGCTGAAACAACTGCTGCAACTCTTCAACAGACAGTAAAATACACTGTGCCCCATGGCAGACCCAAAGTTAACTCTCTAAACAGACAAAGGCTCAACTAGAGGCCGGAACATATGAATAGGTGCCAAGCGCAGTTTGCAACGGGAAAAAGGCAAACAAAGTTTTATTTTCTAACAAAAATGGAACAATACTTTTAACCCAAGGGAGGAAAGAAAAGGGCTGGAGATCCTGGCCGAAAGAAGCAAAAGATGGGGAAATCGCAGGGCCAACCACTCATCCCCCTAACTTCCTCAACTGAAATGAACTAAACCAAACAAAATCCAAAAACTGAACTATCGCTAACCTTAAACCCAAACTAAAATAACAAACTTAAATAGCAAAGCCTAATAACTTAATATATGCTGGGAATGAAATGGGAAGAAAACCATTCCCCCACTACTCCAGTGCTGCTGCTGCGGCCATATGTCGCTGTGTGTCTCGGTGTATCTCCCGCACTCTGCGCCTCAGCTCCTTTTATCCTCTCCTCCCAATTGCTCTCAGGTGCTGCACTCCTATAGAGAGAGACAGGTATGGAGGAGTGACAGAGAGGAAGCTCGAGGGGGAAAGAGAGGGAGAGAGAGAGGATGAGGGGAGTAAAGACGACCACACCCACTGGGGTGCACAATACACACAGTACAATGCAGGGCCACACGTAACAAAAACAATTAATAACCCACAACTAACTCTCCAACATGGCAAAACACCACGGCACAAAACGATGTGTAACACAAATACTTGCACATTTACAAAGTAACACTGTTGAACTGCATGCTGGGTACAGCTCACTTACTGACACGTAAAGCAGTCTATTAACAGCTGGGAAAGGTTCTGTCGTTAAACCATTAAACTGAATTGTGATACTAAAATCAAAAGTCTAATCAAAATTGTGGATTTAGAAATTCATGAGTCCGCGAGTATGACGACATTGACATGTTTTGTATTCTATGAAGTCCTGGCAGGTTTTAATATATTGTGATACAAATTTTGGTCAAACCGCCCAGCACTAAGTTAACTCTCACATCTCTTGGCCCTTATAAAATATCTGAAGTAAAAGTTCTGTCACAAACCTGTGTTGTCATGTATTGTTGTGTATGAAGCTGAAGCTACCTTGGCTCTATATGTCACAGAGAAATAAGACTAATATCAATCCTCTTATCTTATTCTCGGAAAGAAAGCAAATAACCGTATTTTCATCCGCATTGAAACGATTATGCTTAAGTGATTCATGAAACCGATTTGCATTCAGCGTTCTGCTTTTGCAGCTTCCCAAACAGTTCAGTTAATCTAAAGTCCTGTTCTTGTGTTTTTGTTTGTCTGCATCCTGCGACAGATGAGAGAGGAAGTTGTTTGAATAAATGTGCTCAACCTGCGAGGATGTGAAGTGACACGAGCATTAAAAAAAGATGCGCATGCCTCGGCGGATGAGCACATATGCAGGCCTGCACCTGCCCCTGCGTACCTATGTGTGTTCGGTTGTGTGTGCTTGCATGCATGAATGCGTGTGTCTGTGGGATGGAGGGGAAGGTAAAGTGGACAGAGCTCAGGTTTGTGGCTGCGGGGCCGAGGGCTTTGAGGCTTAGAGACGAAGAAAGAACACGATCGACCACAGACTCCTTCAGACGCCAGACAGAGGAGATAAAGCAGATGCAGTCAAAGAAAAGAGAAAAGCAAGCCAACGGGAAAATCAAACCAAAGCCATCAAAGACGTGAAGGTTGAGGAAGACACATTTGTCTGCCTGCCTGAGTTGTTCACAGCTGAGGCAACCTACACAAACATTTAGACACATATAGTTGTTTTGGATGACAGGATCTTAACAACTTATGACCTTTTCATAACCTAAACCTCTAAGAACTTGTGAGGCTTTGACACTCAGTTCTTTTGCTTTGTGTTTCAAATACAAAAATGCTTTAGAAATAGGTACCAGTAAGAGAAGTCTAGTCCTTGATTTTTACATAATCTTGTTTGAGTTTCTTCATTTCCTCTGTGCACCTTTTGAACATCCTCAGGTCTGTAAAAGAACTGCAATATCCTCTGCTACACATTTTAATTTCCTATAGCTGATTCCAGCTCCATCTAAATGGCATCTTCTTCTCCAAATACTCGTCAGGTCATTATAATCATGTTCTTTTATTCTCACTCATTTTTTTTTTTTTTTAAATCAGAGTCATTGCGGTAGTAAAATGGTGTTTGTTATGTATTTGTTGTAGTAGTTTTTGCTGTGATGTGACACACCTGCTTGAGCAGCAGATGTATCTGGAATTTAAGATTAGTATCACCTCCTGAGCAGGCCAGAAGGTGAGCACCAGGAACTTCTGTAATCTCCTAGTGTGCAGAGAATAACAGGAGTAATAGCCCACAGCAGGTCGCACGTTTGACTGGTGAACGGCTTCACTTTTGTGAGCAAATTAACTGGCTATTCCATTGAAATTAATTGATGTCAAGATGCTGTTGTAAATGCTGGTGTGACCAAGCCCTTACAGTGGCTATATATCAAAGTCCTCGGACGAAAGGCAAGTGAGGTTTAATACTCGGAAAACACTCCTTTTGTCAGAAATACTGAAGAGCAACTGGTGTATCTGTTTACAGTGCAGCCAAACAAACTCAGAAGTCAGTCTGTAATTAGCCTTTCCCATCATGCCATTAGCAGCTGCTGTCTAATTTAATGATGTGCACATTGCAAATGCTTTTCCACTCAACAGCAGGTCATATCAAAGTAAGTTATCTTGCTGAGGAATTAGTGGTGTGTGCAGCCTGGTGTCTGTTCCATTACTCCCAATATTACAAACTGATCCACTGACCAAGGGAAAAAAAACACATGATAATGATTATCTAACAATTAACGTTTTCTGGTTTTGCAGGTGTATTTCTGATGAGTGATTTCTGAGTGATCAAACCTCTGTGACACATACCCAGCTGACTTCAATATGAGTTTAGAAAGACAGATGTTAAATTTTGGTTTTCATTATTGTCCAATAAACCTTCTACAACATATCTGATTGGTTGCGTGTTCCTTGCTCGTGAAATGTTGTTGTTCTACATCAACTTGGCGATGGCATAAGACGTTGAGAAGGCAATGGATTTTGGTCTTTGGTATTTAAATGATATTGACGTTGGCATTACACTTTGTCCTGACACTGAATTTCAGTCACCCGATTTCACAGCCAAATATCAGCGTCTGATGATGTTGACAGCTAGCTACGTAGCCTTTTCTGCGACTGCTTCACATTAAAATCCACCCTGTGGTTTCACCATGTGAAAGCTTTTAATGTGAAGCAGTGCCAGTAGGAAATGTGCCATTTGCATATGCAGTTACTTAATACAGCTTTGACATAGTGTAAAAAAAGTAAACATGAAAATCTTAAAGATCATAGTTTAAGCCACTTTCTTCAGGCTATGTCACAGATCATGATAAATTAAAAGATGCTATGATAACAGAAGATATACAGAAAGTCACATTACGTTAGTGCCTACTTGTTAATACCAAAGTTCCCTCCAGGTTGGCCCTAAAACTGAGAAAACATGATGCAGTGCCATAAAGGCTGCCCAACATGCTAGAAATGAATTCATGCATTACAGGGTTTTTTTTTTGTTTTTTTTTTGCATATACCCATGCGTTTTTATGTGTTGATGGTTTTTTTTAAAATTCATATATTGTGTGACCTACTCTTCATGCCTCTGCAAATTGCCCCTCAAGGGACAAACAGAGTGTTTTAAATTGAACTGAATGCAGCTGGTGCCCAGTTTACTTTATTCTTTGCCCTTGCCCTTCAGTCAGCCTGAGTGCGGCACTGCTCGGAGACATACACATGCCTGTAAATACACACATATGCAAATGCGTTGATAACGGCGCACAGCCACAGGTTCACTCCTAATCACTCAGTGCTCTGAAATGTAAATGTGTATGGAAATTACCACATTTATCAACACATCCTCAGGTTATCACACAACAGCATCACACACATGCACAAACAGACCCAATTATTTACTCTGAGTTGAGTAACAGAATTTAAAAAGATCTACTTTGATTCTTGTGCAGAAATTTATACACACGTATGTACATCAGGCTCTTTATAGAGACATAACAACACATAACACATTCAGCCCCTGGGACTGGAAGGGGAAGGTTAGATTTCCATACTGCGTACATTCGAGGTGTTTTTCAGCCAGAGGATGGTAGCTTCCTGTTTGTGTGTTAGCATGTGTGTGTTTGTGTATGTGGCCTAAAGGGAATAGAGGTGCAGGTTCAGACCCAAGGAGTCAGCCACAAAGAGAACATCTTTCATCTTTTAGTGCTGAAAGATTTGAATTTGACTTAATTTCAGTGACAGCAAATCCAAAACTGTTATGTTCTTAGCCTACTATAATGAGAAAGATATGATCATCCTATTCATAAATCCTCACTAAAACACACAGTGTTTAAACAGATCATTTTTAAACTGAGCTGCTGTCATGTGAGAGATGATTTGTGATGGACCACATGAATAAAAGTGACATCACTTGAATTGACGTGTAAGGATGATGACTCCAGTTTGGGGGAAAAGAATCACTGCAGGGATGAACAGTGGAGCTCGTTTCGTTCAGCAGGGGTACGCTGTTACTCCTGTGTTTGTTGCCATGTAAACCAAAGATCTTGATTGTGCGCTGTTGTTTTCCTTCCACCATTATGTTTGTGTTGATGCTGCCTCTTAGCAAGGTCTTGCTTGGAAAGATACATTTACAGAGTGACCTGCAAGTCCCTTTTTTGTGTTTTTTTTTTTTTTCTTTTTCATTGTTGGTGATACTGCTTTTAATCAATATTTTAGGCTATAGTGTGTGAAGGTGTCACAGTGGAATATCATTTATTTATAAGTGCTTTGAATGTTTTGTTTCTGGTGATGGAGGTGGATGGAATATTAGAAACGGCTTTAAGTGTAATGCAGTCCATTTTGAGAAGAAATACTTAATGGCATGAGCAAAAGCTAAATATTTAAAGATATTTAATATAATAATGAAAAATGACAATAATCTTGAAGCCCGTCAGGATCCTGTATCGTGACTGTAGCTCACACAAACAAATTTTATGTCAGCAGAATTTAAAGTTGAATGATGAATTCAGACTGTTTTCCTTCCTTGCTTCCCTCCTTTCTTCCTTTTCATGCCTCCATGGGCATTATGTTAATTAATAATAATGTTTATTATTATGTTTTCGGCTTGTCCGTCCGTCTCATTCTTAAGAACATGTTATCTCAAGAATACCCTGAAGGAACTTCCCCAAATTTGGCATGAACGTCCACTTGGAGTCAATGATGCAGTAAAGAGAATTTGATGGTCAAAGGTCAAGTGTCACTGTGAGCTCAGAAAACATGTTTTGGCGATTACTGCAGAATTTATACACCAATAAAATTGGAAGAAATGATGAAGTGATGACATGTTATATCCAAAAGGTCAATGGTCAACCTCACTGTGTCATCATGAACAGAAGGGGAGATTGTTATCATATTTCATGCCAAATTATTGTTTGATAACTTAAAGTTTCAATAGACAAAGTTTTTTTTCCCCAAAAATTAAAATGTCTGAACTACACATTAACATAAATCCAACATATTAGCAAAGATAACTCGACCTGATCATAAAAACACCCATTTAATTTACAGCACACAACATTAATGATATTGTGCAGAAGGTGATGCAAATGCACCTCGTCATGCTACAACTACTGCTGACTCAGCAGTTATAGGCAAGTGCTAACAAGAGAAGACCTGAAAATATTCAGAGAATTATCTCAAGTGCAACTCAGTTTGATACATGTAGTAGGGGGTCCAGGCTCCGTCTCTCTTTCAGCTAAGGGGACCTTGGCCTGAAAAACATTGAAGACTCCTGTACTAGATGAACTGAAGGCCGCCAGATGGGCGAAGAGTTACCTTTTTTAGCAACCAAGTTTGTTGGCACCATTGTGAAGATTTGCCACCATCACTGATCAATATCACATGGTCTGGGCTTTCTTTTTCTTTTTAATATTCACTTGTAACGTTAAATAAAAATCACTGGTTCTGGTGGTTGGGTCAATAAGTCACAATGTTCGGAGTAAGTTATTAATACTTATATACAGAGAAACACTGTATGCAATAGTCCACCGTACACCTCTTTCCCTCTCTGTCTCGCTTCTGGGTTGAAGATGAGTGTAAAGGTGTTGAATTTTAGCTTCTTTGCAGCAACATATATATTTGAAGCATCATCAACTGTCATGGCTACATGTGAGTCTGAACAGAAATAGACTGCAACTTGACTTGTTGATGGAGGCATACGACCACGACACAGTAATTCTAGATTTCTACAGACTTAGTGGGACAGATTAGAGACATTGTTAATGTTATTAGTAGCACCTGTGTCTTTTTACTGCGACAAGTCTGCTGCTCCTTTCCTCACTAAATTCACTTCTTCCTACATAACAGACACAGCTCTATTTACTCTACAGTATAGTGAGCAGTAAATTGAGATAACAAGCTATGAAACATGTTTAAAGCTTACTTGTGAGTTCCTCTGTGTTTTTGTATCCCGGGAGATGCTGTGGGTTCACACACTGAAAGCTGACGGTTTGTGTGTTCCTGTGTCTCCATGGATCTTTACACACACCCACACACACACACACACACTCACAGTGTATATATATATATATATACATATATATATGTGTGTGTGTGTGTGTGCGCGCGCTCCCCTGTGTGTAGTGCGTCAGGGGAGTGAGGTGCTAACAGTGATAAGTTATAGCTGCAGCTTCAGGTGCTGAAGTCAATAAAAGCTCATTAACTCAACAAGGAGTTCAGTGGCTCCGTCCACCATAATATACCTCCCACTTCGTCTTCTTCACAGGGGAGCGCGGTGTGTGTGAGAGTGGCTGCGTTTTTCTCCGTGTATGCATGCATGTGTGAGCTGCTGGATCAATGGGACTACACGGTTCATTTCCTCTGACTTTTGACAGAGCGGGAGGGAGGAAGTAGAGGGTGGAGAGTGGGAGGAAAGAAATGAAAGAACAACAATAACATGGTCAATAATAACAGTAATTATGACAGAATTTGTCATAATTCTGGAGACCTGAAAATTGCTTTAGATCAGTAATATGCCTTGTTCAAAGCAGATATTTTGGCCAGTGATTGCAGGAAAAGCACAGGTGCAATTAATAACACTAACAATGAAACTGTCCAATTTAAGATCACCAGCTCCAAGCCCTTAGTATAGCTCTTTTGAACTAGCTTCACAGTACAGTCCCCATTGCTGGCTCATTAAAATCAAGCAGCATCCTCTGGGGCTGAAAAATATGAAAGTGCCAAAAACTGCAGCTCCTTGAACGGCCACTTGAGGCAGGGTCCAAGAGCGAGTCAGTCTCCATGGAGCCCCATGTTAAAACGCCCAACTTTACAGCAGAGTACAAAAAACAGCTTCGGTCTCAATAGCTAAGGGGGTGAATTTTCATGGAACTAACTTGTTTAAATATTATTAAAGCTTTAATTCATGTATTAAGGGTGTGGCCACTTTGAATGACAGGTAAGTGCTGTCTGTTGACAAGTTGCTACAACGGCAAGGAATTAACGGAAGCAAGGTAATAAAACTATGGTGTAACCCCAGAGCACAAGTGTAGCCATAGCTGTTGCTATTTGTTTTTCTATTTATTTGTTTGTGATTTCCGTTCATGTAAGATAATTGTAACGCTTTGGTTGGCTAAAAAAGTCTTGCCAATCATTTGCTTGTACTAAAAGACACTCTAAGGAGTCAAATATAATATATTCCATTTTTTTGTCCATTTATTTTAATAGTTTTAAGCCTGGCTTTTGCTAGCACAAATTAGCATTACCATAAGTATTATCACAGTTAACCATCACTGTAAATGTGCCTTACTAAATAAGCTAGCAAAGAGCGTAGGGTTAGCTCCACACACTCATCCAAATACGGTCAATTCTGGCTCCAAAATCCAAGATAAGGACAGTCAAAGTGCCAAACTCAAGCCACAAACCAACAGCTGATGTCACTGTGGCTACATCCATTATACAGTCTGATGCTGTGTCTCAAATCACATACTTCCATTAGTGCACTTCCATGTAGTATACTATGTGCACTACGTATTTATTGGCGTAGTGCGCGAATTTCGACAGGGTAGTGTTGTCTCAAACCAAACACAGCCGTTGTGCGCTCACCGGAAATGATGACCACAAATTAGCTAGTTAGCAAACTAGCATTAGCATTTGCGTTATCGTTTGCGGTACCAAATCATTACAGACTGCTAAATTAACCCAATAAACACACTGCTGACTTATACCTGACAACAGTATAGTGGTGCTTACATGTAGTGCAAAAAACACGTTTTTGCACAATGCAGCGATGTTAACGGCCGCACAGTCCTCAGCCGCCATTTCCAGTTTGAAAAGTGGTCCCTCCCCCTCCCAACCATTGAGGGCGAGAAGTGTCCATAGTTCCACACTCAACTTCTTGACCGTTTTGAATGCACCATCCAGGTACTCATAGTGCACTGCATTTTGTGTAAGTACAGAAGTATGCGATTTGAAACACAGCATAGGTTTTGATAATCTCATCAGGACATTACTGCCATCATTAATGTTAACAGTATCTCCTGCTGACAAGGCAAAATGTATAGGCTACTACTTTTTATTGCTTATGTGAAAACAACTGAACTAAACTCAATCAAACACTTTTGAAGTCAGCCTCCCAGGGGCTATTTCAGCTGCAGTTTTTAGCACTTCTGTGTTGGCCTCATTTTTCATTGCGGGGCATTTGTGGCTGTACAACTATATGTATTTTTTTGTCTGTTTTTTTGGTCCAACCTCACCTAAATAATATACTAAAAGGTTTCTAACAGTCATGCAATCGATCATATTACATCTGGATGACCTTACTATACAGATAGCGTTTGTCACTTGCTCTGAGCAGCTGAAATGCATCTTTTGTTCATTTCCTCTCCCGGCTTTGAATGTATCCTCATCCCTGCAGATTAATCTATTAATCACCAGCTATTTCTCACTAAAATTACCAGCATTTTCTGTATTTGGCAGCTGCTCTTGACACTGGTTGAATTTTAGTCTACAAAATTACAGTTTTTCTCCTTGACTTCCTTAAATGTTAAACTGATTCTCTCTGTCGAATTATGTTTAATCAGTCATTCGTTTGCAGCATTCTGACAACATTCAATGCTATCATCACATCACATTTTGTATATCTGAACAGCACAGCAGCTGTAGCCCTTAAATCCTTAGTAGTTCCTTTATCACGGTGGGGCAGTGGTAAGCATTGTTGCCTCGCAGCAAGTGGGTTCATCATTCAATCCCAGGGTGGGGGAGCCCCTCTGTGTGGAGTCTGAGGCCATGTCTACACGGAGACGAGATTGGGTGTATCCGCAAAGGGTTTTTTTTGTTGCATAACCCTTTTGTAAACACGGAACCAGCCTTTTAGGAGCCCAAATATGCCAACTTTCTGTATTTACAACACAGTACGCCTCTTTTCTGAAGCAATGACACCATAACCCCACCTCGTCTTTAACCTGCATGCGCTAGGCATAAAGGCGCCAGCTGGGATAGGCTCCAGCCCCAGCAGATACAGAGAATAAATGGAAGAATGAATGAGTCATTATTTTGCAGCATTCTGACAACCTTTACTGCTATCATTACAATACATTTTGTTTATCTGCACCACACAGAAGCTGTAGCCCTTAAATCCTCAATAGTTCATTTTCCTGTCAAAGTATTTTTTATTTTGCATTTTCATCAACAACTTTATAACATCTATTTTCAACACTCACGTGTATCCACATAGGTTTATATCCATCCTACTTTACTGAGGCCTATTCAGTCAAGTCAGTTTTCTTTATACAGAACAAAAACACAAATTTGCCTCAAGAGGCTTTACAGTCCTTACAGCAAAACCCTCAGTCCTTATCCCTCTCCTACGATAGATGTCTTGTGTACAGAATAAAACAACATTGTAAAATTACAATACAAACACAATGACAAGATTACAGATTGTAAACTAATATTTAGCTATATTTCCAATATAAAACTGACTTTGGAATCTTTGATTAAGGATTACACAGTTGTGTTGTTTGTCCTGTGTTCTCAGTACTGCATTTTGATTTTAGCATTTTTCTAACAACAATTACAAAAGCAATATAACAATATATATGTAATATTGCCGATCTCCATTTTATTTGGCCTTCTTTAAGTCTTTGTCCAGGGATGATCTTCTTTCTTTGTCTAAATCGATCTTGGTCCAGACGTTCAGAAAGTCCTTGTGGTTGGCCACTTCCAGAAGGACTATTTTGTCCATGTTGCCAGTGGAGGAATACGTTTCTCAATTACCTTAAAGTTCAGAAAAATAAAATTAAGACTGTGAAAACATTCAACAAAGATGCGAGAGCTGCAAATCACAAGATTGTGCAAAATGTTGCTAACTCACCCGACCTCTGGTGCACCGTCAACGCACATCTTAGAGACAACAAGAAGGAAACATTCAGTGAACGTCCTTCCTGCTGCCAAGACGCGTGCTGCTCTGAGGCTGTCAGCCAGCTGGTGCAGATGTTGTGCCATGCTGCCTCTCACTGCAACACAATGGTGGCTGAGGAGGGACAAACACAGGAGAAAATAAATCTACTTACTGTGTTCTATTATCCTATTGAATTTCTTTTTAATGTTTCTGCTGATAAAATGAGTTAAGCGTCCAGCGTCTCTCCTCTTACCTCAGCCCTGTGTTCAGCAGAGCGCTCAGGATGCGACCATGGCTGCAGTTTGCCACCATGACATCCAGTGCAAGATTGGCCTGCTGCTGAATAAAGTCGTTTGTAGATGATGCCAGTTTCAGCAGAAAGGCTTGGCCTGTTCCCTCCACCTCCGGGTCCATGGTCCTCTGGAGGTGATCACAGCTCAGCTACAGTGTTCATGGCTGCACAGGCCACTGCAGAGCGCAGGTTTTTCACTTGTATCGTAAGAATAAATATCATCAGTCAAGATTTAGCTTGCATACTCATAGACAGATGGCGGCAAATGAAAGCGCATGAAATAAAAAGAGGGAAATAAAGATACCAAGAGGAATGTGTGTATAATACCTGCCCAACAAGAACCGCACTTGGTCTTCAGGATCTCTGAGTGATGTTGTGCCAGAGCTCAAATGATTTTCAGGCTGTCAATTTCCTTCATCCTGTATGTTTAAATGTAAAGAATAATTAACTGATCACAGTCACATTTGACGACATTTACTGGCTCCTCACAGACGTTCAATAGGAAAGTTTCTGGCACAGTGTATTGATGTGAAACTGACAGGTTTCATGTCAGACTAACTAGTTGCAACATGACTGACATAAAATCAAGCATGCGTTGCGCCAGTACAACAGACTGCTCTCCAGTGTCAGTGTCTTACCAGTCATCTGAAGAGAGAAGCTTGAAGCAGTCGGACAAACTCTCCACTGGGTTGGTTAATGGCTACAGCTCCATCTTTTTGACCTCTCTGTCTTTTGGAGCCTGAGGACTGTAGTCTAGGGCTGTCTTCTTGCCTGGTAAACAACAAAATCCTCTATTTTGAAATTCTGAGCTGATACTGATGTTTAAAATAACAATTTGGCCGATAGTTAATACAGATACCAATGTCTTTTGTTTACTTTTGTTGTTATTTATTCCTCCTTTTGTACCAAGGAAGCAAAACAATTCTAAACTATTAAAAAAAATAACTGAACTGTTTTAAAGTTATTCAGTCCTTCGTTACACTACCTTTGAATAAGCAAATTCAGTCATCTATATTTATGAAACAACCTTAAATATAACCTTTCACATGAAAAACATCTTTTTAAAAACTGCTTTAAAAGCCTTTTAACCCTTTATATCATATTTCCCTCTCTAAAATCTATTTTAGATTGCTGTGGAAACATCCCTAAATTCCTGCTTCAAACAGCTGCATTTATTCAAGTTTCTGACCAAAGCCTACACTTTACAAGATTACAGCGAACACATCACGACAACATCAAAATTTGCCTTTGCACAATACTCACTTAACTGAGTAGAGCTTGAATGCATCATAATGTCACTTAATGCAACCCCGTTGAGCTGTTACAGTAGTTGTGGCCACCGACTGCTAACAGCTCATGTCACCTCGCTCTCCTCCTTTACACGGATTTGTGGTAGCACTATCAGAGAAACAATAGGGTGTGTTTGACATGACGAAAGTGAGTTTACTGCGTCCTTTGAGGTGAAGATCTCTGACTGTTCCAAACACATTTTCTATTGTCCCCAGTACAACGTGTTGCTCGCTGCTACTCGCCCTCTCGTCACACAGCAGTGAGGTCACAGAGCCTATCTGCCTATCTGTCATTGTATTCTTCTTGTACCTGCTCATTAATTTAAGTTTGTGGGCGTTAGTCTTGGGCTCTGTTTTTTAGTCTGCGCAAAACTGACATAACAGAAAAACATCAGCCTCTGCCATTTGCGAATGTCATCTTATTTGCCGATAGGCCGATGGCACTCAACAAGGCGAAAATGGTCCGATACCGATGTTCAGCCAATAAATCGGTGCATCCCTAGTGATATCATTTCTGCTCTGTGTGTGTTTGTGCGTGTGGGCGCGTAATATAAATATATTTAGCTTACATTTACTATATTTTGTCTCAAAATATTCAAATTGTATAAAGTAATATGGTACATTTTATCTCCCTTCGACACCATTGCTGTTGTATACGTGTGTTTTATTATGTCCCTTTTATTCAGTAAAACTGTCTTAACATGAGGCTACTACAAAATATGAAAGAGATTCTTTTAAACAACTACACTTTTATTATGTTTCCCTACACTGGTGCAAATGCAACAGCTTACAACTGCTCCAGCATATACAGCACAGTAGAGATAAGACAAAACACTACACCCAAATCAGTGCTGCCACAAATATGTAAAAGGCTTTGTATTAGTAAAGGCACTCACATTCTTAAAATAAGGCATTTGGATTCTGGTTGAACCCTTTATCCCGGTACAGTTTTAAAAAACATTTAATGCTTGAAGAGAACATTTGCAGCGATCCACTTCAATGCATCTTAGATGAAACGGCCAATCAACTTTCCAAAAGTACCACTTTAAAGTGCAATAGCTTTACACTTTCTCTCAGGACTTTGAGAGGGAACTCCAACATATGTAACCATTCACTAAGTGTTATCACCACCCACATTGCTTCCACGCCCCAAATTTGGCAACCTCAGTTTCCTCAATGATGATGGACATATCAGCAGAAGTGGGGCTGTCAAGTGCACTTTCACGGAGGACAAAGATCTTCACGACATGCTCAGCATAGTCCCCTGTGACACTTTCTGTGCTGAACTCCTGCTAAAACATGTGAATCAGTGCTCAGATGCAGAATACTGTATGTGGTTTTTTTAAGCATACGTTCACAACAGACATACTTATTCTAACCCAAACCATTATCTTTTCCTCAACCTAATCAAGGACTTTTGTTGCCAAAGCCCACTCAAACTGCAACAGTTTCACAACATAAACCACATGTTTAAAACTGCGACGAAAATTGGGTTTATTGGGGCTTTGTCACTGGAAACAACTGCCTGTTGCTGCTGGTTGACCAGATGAGAGTAAATACAAAACAACTACCTAAAAGATGCTGATAAGTTTGTGGATTTATAATATGAGTGACCGCTTTCACATTACACCAGTGTTGGAGAGTAGCTAGTTACATGTAATAAAATTAAAAAAGAAATGTAACTGTAATCTGAGAGTACTGAGAAAACTGTTTAATTAAATTACAGTTACTTATCAAAATGTTGGTGATTACAAAGGAGTTACATCTGAATATATGTGCTTTTCAGTAAAAATGTTATAGTACAATGTAACATTCATTCTGTTGTTTTGGATCTCTTCTCTGTGTAGGAATGACTTCTTTCAGCTTTATTGCCTAGTTTAAACCATTTGTTAGAAAAGTAATCTAAAAGTAATTGAATGTAATGAGTTCTATTCCTCTGACAAAGAAATTAAAAAATAGTTACATTACTTATTACATTTTTACCAGGGTAACAAGTAACCTATTTCAAAAGTAATCTTCCCATTACTTCAGCATCATGCCATAGAGAGTATCATGACGACAACTGTCCTGCTGGTCCATACCGGTTTGTTTCATACTGGTCTGCTCTGTGCTGCCATGTGCAGCGAGCTGCTGTCTGTCTCTGCACTATAATGCACTGTGTTCTGCTGACTTGTTTTTGTCTGGAGAGGTTGTAACTTGTGCCTCGTCTGGAGATGTTAGCTGATGCCTCAGGAGAACTTGATTAATTCATCTGAGATCTCTCTGTCTCTCACTCTCTCTCTCTTACTCTGTCTTTCATTCTTCCTGGGTTTCTAGGACTCCTCGTCTCTTTCTGATCTTGTGTTTCATTGTCACTCATTCTCATTTCTCCTTCTCCTTGTTAGGGGTGTTTGTCCTTTTGTCCTGCATCTGTACTGAAATTCCCTCCTAACTCCCCTCTCTGTCTCTCCCTCTCTGCCCTTACATGCCCATCTCGCAACTGCTGTTTTATTGCTTTACATAACACAGGCTAACTAAACTGTTTTTTACACATCAATCTTTTATTACGGCTCCGTTGTGAGCTCTTCTTAACAAGCTTTTAGGCTAAATAATGCACCGACCGGTGGCCGGCGGCCTCTGCTGCAGGTCTGTGAACATCAGTTGTGTGTGTGTGTGTGTGTGTGTGTGTGTGTGTGTGTGTGTGTGTGTGTGTGTGTACTGGATTGTGTGAGAGTATTATCAGATTCACATTCTCATAGGTCAGATTCATTTCCATAGCATTCACCCATCTGCTGCTGGCATTGCTGCGGACAGCTCTGTGGCCCTGCAGGGAGGTTGGAGGGTTAAGTGCCTTGCCCAAGGACACAAAGTAGGACATATGGGCAATTTCTCAATTAGTTGAGAAAACGACCAAAATTGTAACAATTTCACATGTGGGGCTGTGATCGTTCTGTCTCACTTGGTAAGGCAAAAATGACTTTAAACAGTCAAATAAAAGTGTGAAGGTTAATGCGACTCCTCATCATCAGTGGACACAAACTAGCACTGGGATCTATATTCTGTTAAATTAGAAGCCGGCATCTGTTTCCTCAAACATGTTAACTTATTGTAAATCAATACTCTGTGCCTCAGAGGAAAGGTCAAAAAGGTATATGGTGGCTGTAATGACTCTGCGGAGGATTAGTAAGGTCACAGGCATGAGTCTGGATATATACTTGGTAAATGTTTAACTAATCAATATAAATCACTTCCTTGAAAAACATTAATGCTAACACATCAGCTGGGCCCCAGATCCTTAGGTAAGTGATCACGTCGCCCTGTCACCACTGTGTGAAATATATAATTAACATCTGCAGCCCCTAAAATCCTTAAAATCAAAAAACATAGGAAAAATATAAATAAATAAGTAAATAAATAAATATAAAGTTGATGTGGCTAACATGCAAGCAAACAGTGTTTGATTTATCTAGACAGAGAGCAACATGCGGAGTCGTGATTCTGATGTTCACTCTCAGTTTTGGTCTCTACCAACTGCTGAGAAAAATACCTGACTCTTCATCAGATTGATGCAGGGTTGTGAGTGCGGTTGTGCCAGGTGGCTGTTTTTTGGCTTTCTGAACTGATTGCGTCCACTTTTGACAATTCTTGTAATTCAAAAGGATTAATGTAAAACACAGCCACAGGCCTTTGATCTATGCTGCTCACAACTGGACTTTTAACGGTATTAACTTTGTCTGTAGGCTACAGCACAACAAAGTAGGAAATAACAACAATAATCAGCATTACAGCAGGCAAATAAAGAAATAATGTAACTATATTGCCCGCTTACTAACGGTAAAAGCTCCAGTATCAAGGAAAAGTGACCAAATCAACAAAATTAGCATGTCTTCAAAATCAGGCAGGCAAAACGCTCCATGCTCCCAGTGTGGTGTAACACCCTTCAGCAACAGAACCAGACTGGATCCCAGCCGATACATGGTGCAACTGCACCCTGTGGAATTGTCCCTCCCAGCTCCCTTACAGTCAAGATGGCGGTGACGATAGCAAAAAATAGTGATCTATTCATCTCTTGTATTGTCCCATTAGTGGACAATATCATATTGGGTATAGGACTAATATGCAGATGTTTCAGTTTCAAATGAGACCAAACTTTTCTGTGGATGTCAGTTTTTGAGCCACGACAGAGGCCAAAATGGCGCTTGCATCCAACAGTGAGGCATGTTGCTTTTAGACAATTTCCACCAACTGCCGCCCTGGAGTCAGCAGTCATTGACGGCATAAAACAGTCAATAAAACTGATTTTCCAAATATTCTGAATCAGCACAACCACAAGAGGTCCTTGAGCATATAGTCATTAATTTACACACAAAATTATTAGGCTGATTGGTCCAGTAGTTTGTGGGATTACCTACAGACAGATACACACACTTACATTCTCACAGATACAATCATGCACACAAGACCAAACGTGTAATCCTCTCCAGGTTTACACTTGGCAGAGATATTGAATTATAGCAAAATATGTAACACAAAGAGTATAGACAAAAACATTTAAATGTGCTTCACACTGTTTTCCAAAAGAGGAGCATTAAAGATTCATTACAAATACATTACAAGATTGAGCACATTTATCACACTAACAAATTCATCTCAAGATCTATGATTCTTAATGTGAGTTTTGTAGAAATGAAGAAGAAACAACTAAAAATCTCTTTTATGAGTGGATGTGACATTTCCTCGAGAAAATGAATAAGCTGACAGTTTGCTGAACTTTCTGGTTTTCGTTTTTATCGTATTATATCCTCAGCTCCTAGCGTAATTGAATGACCGGTTTGAGTGTCAAAATAGCCCTCTGTCTTTGTTTTTTTTTTTGTTTTTTTCAGAAATCCAAAGTGTTCCAGCATAAAGCCAAGATCTTGAGGCCTTGCCCTCTGTTTCAGGACTGAAGGATTAGTTGGTTATTATTAGCATTTCTACTTTTACTTCAATAAGATTTGTACCTGAAGTGGATTATACCAAGGTAGTATTTCTACTTTTACTGCCATGAGGTTAAGACTTGTAATGGAGTACATCACTGTAGTATTTCAACTGTTACCTCAGTGAGATTTGTACTTGTTATGCATTGTTACACTGTAGCATTTCTGTTTCTTATTTGCTCGATTTGACTTGTTTAAACTCATCTGATGCTTGAAATGCAAACCCTGAGTAGTTTACAATTAATAACTTGAATGTTTTCACATTTTTAACCAAGACTTTATTTGAAATAAGGAAACAAAGTTCCAATTCAAAGTGCTGCTCTCTGCCCTGGAATGATGAAAAGCTTGATAACCACTGCCTCTTCTTCCTGCTTTCAATTAGTGATCCACTGTCTGTCAGTTTCCCTGTTCCCTCCCCTTCAGATCTACAGTGTAAATATGGGTGTTGTCAACATGGTGATGTAAAGCGAGCGCTGACAGGCTGCATTCACTGCAGAAACACGCCCTGTGTAGCTCAGAGGCCAAACTAGTTTCACTTCTGAGAAAGCGAGACTGTCAACAACAGTCGTTGTCAGTGACAGGTGAAATGGCTCAGAAAGGTGCTCAGCTGGACACAATTTCTTGTTTCATCTGTCAGGATCAACTGAAGGATCCGGTGACTACTCCTTGTAGACACAGCTACTGCATGAACTGTATTAAAAGTTTCTGGGATGAAGAGGATGAGAAGAAAATCTACAGCTGCCCTCTCTGTAGGCAGAGTTTCGCACCGAGGCCTAACCTGCTGAAAAACACAGCGTTAGCAGTGCTAGTGGACATACTGAGGGAGAAAGCTGCTCCTGCTGGTCTCTGCGATGCTGGACATAAAGATATGGCCTGGGATGTCTGCGCTGGGAGAAAAATGAAAGCTCTCACACCCTGTCTGTCGACCTCTTGCTGTGAGAAACACCTCCGGCCTCATTATGACTCAGCTCCATTAAATCAACACAAGCTGGTGGAGCCCTCTACGAAGCTCCCAGAGAACATCTGCTCTCGTCACGATGAGGTGATGACGATGTTCTGCCGTACGGATCAGCAGTGTATCTGTCATCTCTGCCCTGTGGACGAACATAAGGGCCACGACACAGTCTCAGCTGCAGCAGAGAGGACTGAGAGGCAGAGAGAGCTGGAGGTGAGTCGACAAAACATCCAGCAGAGAATCCAGGACAGAGAGAAAGATGTGAAGCTGCTCCAGCAGGAGGTGGAGGCTATCAATCGCTCTGCTGATAAAACAGTGGAGGACAGCGAGAAGACCTTCACTGAGCTGATCCGTCTCATGGAGGAAAGAAGCTCTGATGTGGAGCAGCAGCTCAGATCACAGCAGAAGACTGAAGTAAGTCGAGTCAAAGAGCTTCAGGAGAAGCTGGAGCAGGAGATCACTGAGCTGAAGAGGAAAGATGCTGAGCTAAGGGAGCTTTCACACACAGAGGATCTCAACCAGTTTCTACACAGCTACCCCTCCCTGTCACCGCTCAGTGAATCCACACACTCACCCAACATCAACATCCGTCCTCTGCGCTACTTCGACGATGTGACAGCGGCTTTGTCAGAAGTCAGAGATAAACTGCAGGAAGTCTTGAGTGAGAAATGGACAAACATCTCACTGGCTGTGCCTGAAGTGGATGTTTTACTGCCACAGCCAGAGCCCAAGACCAGAGCCGGATTCTTAAAGTATTCATGTGAAATCACACTGGATCCAAACACAGCACACCCACGTCTGTTATTATCTGAGGGGAACAGAAAAGCAACAAAAACGAGTGAACCACAGCCTTATTCTAGTCACCCCGACAGATTCACCAAATATTGTCAGGTCCTGAGCAAAGAGAGTCTGACTGGACGCTGTTACTGGGAGGTGGAGTGGAGCGGGGGCGGAGTTTGTGTAGCAGTCGCATACAAGAATATCGGCAGAGCAGGTGGCTCGAATGAATGTCGTTTTGGATACAATGACAAGTCTTGGGCGTTATATTGCAACGATGACATTTATAACTTTTGGTACAACAGTGTCCACACTCTTGTCTCAGGCCCTCAGTCCTCCAGAGTAGGAGTGTACCTGGATCAAAGTGCAGGTTCTCTGTCCTTCTACAGTGTCTCTGAAACCATGACACTCCTCCACAGAGTGCAGACCACTTTCACTCAGCCTCTCTATGCTGGACTTTGGGTTGACTTCTGGTTTGGACTTTCCTCTGGAGTCACTGCCCAGTTGTGTAACCTCAACTAGACAGAAGTCATTAAAGGGACAGCGGGTTCAATTCTGTACTAAGCTCTTATTTTGTCTTCATGTTTGTTATTAACAACTGATTGGTTTTTTTTTCTGCGCTGCACAGAGATCAGCTGTCAATCAAACATTATGGGTGGTACTTTGACATCTTTTTCATGAGTTGCTGGCCCCTGAGCACAGATATGCAAAAGGCCCAATCACCTCTTTTACATTAGAGCAAGACACATAGACTTTGTGGTAGTTTTTTGGCTCTCTGTAGTCATTATGCATCTTTCAGTCGGTTTGTGCGTCTTTGAGGTAGTTTTGCGTCCTGTTGAGGTAATTCTCTGTGGTTGTTTTACCCGTTTTTGTAGTTGTGTGTCTCTTTATCAGTTCCTTTTCATCTCTTTGTGGTCATTTTGAGTTACCTCCTGGTCAGTAGGTGTTAATTTAAGAAATATTTTGCAAGTGAAGGCCAGGGGGCCCCTGACACTTTGGGCGTCTGGGCCTACGCCTGAAAGCCTCGTTAAGCGAGCCATCCATTCTTCTTGTACAACCCAATTTCCAGAATAAATGTTGGTCTTGCACCTCTGTGCAAACTACATGTTGTCAAATTTGTATGTTTCATATGTAGCAGATATGTTAAAACTTAACATCTGTTAATGTTTAAATTTGTAATTTTATGTAGTGCTGTGGGTAACATGTGGGTAGGTTTAGGTACAAATACCCCTTGGTTGTAGTTAGGAGATGGACAATATTGTTTTCCTCTAGTGACCGGGCTGTCCTTGTCTTGTCCGTGTAGCCATGAAGGCTATGACTGCTTATGATGGTGTTTGTTTTCCTCTGCATAAAAATAATGTGAACTCCTTAGTGCTTGAAATGTTTGTTGAATATTTGCATTGATGTGTTTTTATGTTCTTGTTTCTAATCATACTTTGTTCTCATTGTGTACATTTATTAAGAGATCTATTATTATGTTTGGCAGAAGAAAGGTTGTTTTGAGATATTATAGAACTGCCATTATCTTGATCATAATAAATAAGGAGAACATTCACTGTTTTATTTTACATAGCTGTGAGTCGTGTGTGGGTGAAGGGAGTCTGTACATGAAATCCTTGAGTCATTGAACAGACTTTGTTGATGGAATGTGTGAACATGTGTGAAGCTTGACGTGTGGAATAAACAAACATGGACAAAGTGATTTCTTCTTGTCTTCATTCCAGGGTAACATACAAAGCTGATGGAGAAAACTTTCAACTGACATGTCAGTATAACTGAGGCAGTTTTCTTTCCTGAAACACCACAAAGGACAGTGTTCATGCTTTAAGCAGAAGAGCATTTGTCAGCCAGTCTTTGTCCATTCAGCCTTCCTCACTAAAACAGCTTTGCCACAGAGAAATGAGCACAGGTTGTTTTTTCAATTGTCGCTTTATACAAGTAACCTTTTCTTTGAGCACTTAGTCAATAAAAATATTTTTTTCTACTGAGTCAAATACACTAGAGAATTAGTTGGAATTTATTCAGATGAAATTAGATTTCTTTTCTATGTGTGTCAGTTTTTGAGCCACAGTGAAGATCAAAATGTGGTCTGCAACAGAGGGTAAGGCCCGTCTGTTTTAGCCAGGCTGATTTCCAAAAAACTTGTGACCTCTACAGGTCGGTTAAGAGGAGTGAGGAGTAGGCAGTTTTTCAACCATTGTGATTCACTGCATGAGAGATCTTTTTTTTTTTTTAGAGTTAGATTTGTGTCTTTATTACATGAGAGAAAATATTGTCTTGGGAGTCAAATTCAACTGAATCATTCATCATCTGTGTCATCATCTTACCCAAACATTGGAGTCTCCGCTATGCCGGTGAATCGACCATGGTGGATGAATGATTCAGTTGAATTCGACCCCCAAGACGATCCTCACCCAGCTGTCAATTCGATTGAGACTGGCCAATAGGAATGTGGCCCCGCCCATGACATTATTTTCGCAGCGATAGCAAAATCCTGACACAAGAGCAAAGACTTTTTTTTTTTTTTTTGAGAGCAAGAAGAAAAATGGTTTGAGAGAAACAATTTTTTTTTTTTTGTTAAAGATATTTTTTGGGGCTTTTTAGGACAGACAAGTGTGAAGGGGGGAGAGAGAGAGAGAGGAAGTGACATGCAGCAAAGGGCCACAGCTGGAGTCGAACCTGGGCCGCTGCAGCAACAGCCTTGTACGTGGGGCACCTGCTCTACCACTAAGCCACTGGCACCCCGGAAACAGTTGGGTTTTTTTTTGAGAGAGAGAGAAAATGTTTTCACACTGATAGGAAAAAAATTATATTTGAGAGTTAAAAAAGTTTTTTGAGAGAGTTTTTTTTCTCAGAAATCATTTTTTAAATCTCAAATTATTATTTTTTAATATTCTATGACAAAATACTTTCTCTCCAAACTTTTTTTAGTCTCAAATATTATTATTTTTTTTCCATCAGTGTGAAAACTTTTTCTCTCAAATATTTATTTTTCTCTCAAACATTTTTTTTTTTCTCTCATATCATTTATTTTTTCACATGTGATAAAGACACAAATCTAACTCCATAGTCTTTGGGCATACTGTGATTAATGTGCATACAAAATGATTAGGCTAATTGGTCCAGTAGTTTGCGAGCGGACAGAATGACTAACCCTAACCCTGTATGGCTACTTAAGTAGTCTACAGATTACAAAATGTAGTAAAATAGTGTTGATTTTAAGTGTTCTGTTTGGCTAAGACATAAAGTTAAGTATACAACAGTTAGTTCTGACTGAGTAATTTGATTGGATGAGAGGCATTCTGTAAGTGCTGATATAGAGTATAACATCACTGGGACATGTAACAGTAAAATCACTCCGCTCACATGTGTTATAAATATAAACACAACCGTTAATTAACCAACTGTCACAGTCGCTACATTGACACAAACTGACACTAGCGTTACATCAAGAAGATGGATATTTTCCCCAAAATTACATGTGAATTAAATTATGAGTGGTCGTCAGGAGTGCCAGGAGTCTTCTGTGCAGACCTCCAGGTGTGTCTGGGTAACATCAGCCGACCTCGACAAACTGGAGGAGAGCAAAAATTAAGCGAACACAGTCAGGAATTATCAATGATCACCTGTGAGCGGAGTGATGTTACTGTTACATGCCCCAGTGATGTTATACTCTATATCAGTGCTTCTCATCCAATCAAATTACTCGGTCGGAAATAACTGTTGTATAATTAACTTTATGTCTTAGCCAAACAGAACACTTAAAATCAACACTATTTTACTACATTTTGTGATTTGTAGACTACTTAAGTAGCCAAACATACCCCATACATCACATCAAAGTGTAGTGTGTGGCATATCCGATGTACATGAGTTATTACCTCAATAATGTTATAGTGACACAAAGCCAATTAGTTACCTGGATGTATCTCCAGGGGCCTGTTGGACAAAAAACCCTAAGTTGTCTCCTTAAGTATGACACTTAAGGCTTAATTTCTCCTTAGCTTAGGGACTTTTGCAGTTGCACATAATCCCTTAAAAGGTTTGCTTTGCCAAGGAAAAACATCAACTCATTTACTGTACTGAAAGACATTTTACAGTGGTACAAGTCTCCATGGAGATTGTTTGCTTGGCTTATAGTTAGATGGTGGAAAAATGGCAGAATAAAAGAAGAAAGAAAGAAAAACCATATTGGTCAGGGGAGGAAAGGATTAAACTTCTGGAGGAATACAATAATAGAAAGCATATTCTACAAAGTTGATTTGATCCCAAATACCAGAAAACAGAAACGATTGTAAGAAGAAATTGCAATGAAAATTAATTCAGTCAAATCTAAAGCATCCATCGGGTTCTCCTGGTTGCAAAACACTCTTCTCAGGGTGTGTTAGTTTTTTTTTTATTTATCACCATAAACTTGATCATGTTGCAATTACGATAAAGTCAGAGGTACCTCAAGTTTTTTATTTATTTATTTATTTATTTTACCTTTGGTTGTTGAGGTGTTTTGTACAAGGGTCTAGGGGTCTTTAAGTATAAAAGACCAAGACAAGGAGAAAACCATAAATACTGAGGTGAACATTTTAAGGAAACTTTAAGACTTAAGGGTGTTTTGCGCAGCTGATTTTATACCTTAACTACAACTAGGAAAATTTTAACTTAAGTTGTTTTGTGCAGCCAGCCTTAGATCTATATATAGACACTGACACAAAAAGGCATCTTTCACAGTACCATACTACAGTGTAACTAAGTTACAATATAAGAAGTTGGAAAGTGCCTATAGCACAGTTGGGAGAGGAGGTGGAATGGATCCAACAAACCATGGACTTTCACCTGAGAGGTTGCTGTTCACTTCCTGCTTGAATATTGAGCCAAACCAGAATGGTTTTTTTTCAAACCTGACAACGTACTTTGGTTGCACAAGGAAATACACGTAGATACAAGGTGCTTTACTGACTTTCAGTTGTTGTTGTTTTTTTGAGACTGTATGCATCTACCGAGCAGAAACTGTGTATTTCCTCCAAAAACGGAAGTGTATTTTGAAAAGACACAATGCATGTAACAAGCATAAATTGACACAGCACCCTATAACATCAACAACAGATGCAAGAGGATACCTAGAGAGCCATATGTTGACGTCAAAGATGAGAACGTATTGAAGATCCATCAGTTCAGTGTAGCACAGTGAAATCTGTATCTAAACCTAAGTTGTTGTTAACCCTTTGCAACAAGTTTAAACCCAGCTGAGGCAACAAAAAAAGATGGATGGAGGTTTCCTGGCTGGTTTATGATATTTTAACAGCAAAACATCAAGATGAAACTTAACAACAGCAACACTACTATAAGCTCTGTCCCATTTGCTATTTGAATGTTATGAGTCACAGATTTATGCTTCAGTGTTAGTTTTGAAAATGATAAAGCAGCAAAAAGGATCATCATACTTTCTCTTATTGTGAAAAGCCACTTTGCGTAACTGTCAAATAAAGTAAATCCATTCTTCTAGCGACAGATGAGGTTTCGTCTGCGTGCAGTCTAGTCTGCAGCATTATTTGTGCCATTTCAGTGCTCTCTGATAGGCTGTTATGTAATGTGTATTCTTGCACACAACACCTCATAATGCTACATGGACACTTATGAATAAAGCACACATTGTAACTGTGCATAAGTTTGACAGAAACTGTGATAATTATTTTTGGAACACGGCTACATTTGCATGAGCTTTGAGCAGAATCAGAAATGGCCACAGACAGCAGATTATAAACAAGGTAATTATCTCAGGGTGTTGCGTGAAGGCATAAAAACAAAAACCCTGCTCGACTGAAGTGGCTCTGTTCACAGGCAGTAACTCGGTGTTTGGCTCTTGCCAAATGGGCTTTCCCAGAGGTGGAGTCAGTCTCGACAGGGCAGCCAGTATTTTTAGTTTTAATTTTTAAAAAATGTTTTTGTAAGCACTTTAGTTTCTTCTGATTTTGTTTTTTACATTGCCATGAGGAATCGAGTTTATGGCTCAGCAGGTTGCACTTAAAACACCCACGGAGCTGACGGAGTCATCAGACGAGACAACCGAAAACGGCTGGAATGAGCTGGAGAGAAAGTTCACTCTAATTTGTTTTTAATTACCTGGCAGCTGGGTCTATACTGACCAGAGGACAAGCAAATGAGGGTAATGGAGTCCAAACAGGCCAAAGTGCAAAGGTGTGAACTTCAATACACTGCTGAAATTTTGTCTAAATTTCAAACCAAAATGTTTTTACTTGTAAGCTCCAAGTATCATCTATATTCCATGATGTACGTCTGCCAAGAAACAGATGACGCTTCGGTGATTTTGGAAGGAAACTTCTTCTTATGGCTCCCCTCTCTTGTCTCCTGTGGCCAGGTGCGTTTGTTTTATTGTCATGCTCTGTCCTGATGCGCAGAGAGGCTGATGGGAGCAAGTCTGCTGAATAAAACACAGGCGCTGATGTTAAAAGCTTCCTGCCAAAATGATTAGATCCTCCACCTCCTGAGGTGCAACAGTCACTGAGGTGTGTGTGTGTATAGCAAGGAATGCATTCAGCTTTAAACGCCCGGAGGATCCCCTACCACTTTGTGCACATGCACACACACACATGCTTTTGAGAGGTGAACAGACATTCCTCAACAAACGCCTTTGTTCAAAGGGCTTTTTAATCACCCCAGTGTTGCTCTGTGGGGACTGAAACTGAGGCAGGATCGTGTGTGTTGTCTCCACTTACAATGGTGTGTGTGAGTGTGTGACAGAGAGACAGGGACCAGTAGGGAAATCACCAGGAACAATCATGACCACACATCGCTGCTTTCTTTGTTTCATACGAGAGACTGACAGATATTTATCACAGCAGAACGACTTTGTCTCTGTCTCATTTTCTGAATCTTTCCGTCCATCTCCATCTCTCTCGTTGCTTTCTCTGTCTCTTTCACTTCTTTATCTACTTTCTCTCTGTTTTTTCTGCCTCCTCACAGCTGTACCTCAGAACAGTTTAACTAACTCCCAGACAGAAAACTCACACATGATTTGGGTGGTTGCATATTTAATCAACCGTCATTTACTCTGCTTTCTCCTTCTCAAGGTGTCCTCTTCTCCACACTTCTTCTTCTTCTTCACCATCACCACCACCACCTCACCCTCCCTTCTCTTCTTTTCTCTTCTCACCAACCTTTCTTTCTCACTCCATCGTCCCAACTTTCCCCAGAGCCTCCTCTAACTTTTCCTCCCATTTTTTTGTCCTCTCTTAAAATTCTTCCCAGCCTCCTCTCTCTCTCTCTCTCTCTCTCTCTCTTTCTCTCTCTCTCTCTCTCTCTCTCTCTCACTCTCTCTCTCTCGCTCTTTCTCTTTCTGTTTCTCAGATAAATGCATCAGTCGCTCCCGCTCAGAGGATTGCCTCCGTTAGATCGTCTTGTGTGAGAGTGAGGTTGTACCCATCAGAGTCGGTCTCTGGAGGAATTCACTTTACACATGTGCTGCGGCGGTTCAAACTGAACCTTATACATATTCATCGACGTAACTCTGCATATTTCCAAAAATGCGGAAAGTCTGATGTGTTCCTGTCCAACTTTATTAAGCTGTGTTACGTGCCACTCTGTGTGGTGACATGATGCAGAGCAACAGTGGAGATTTAGTGGGGGGTAAACCCACCTAAACTTCCACTATTTGGCATGTACTTCAGACAAAGGTAAACCTTCAAGAATACTCTTAGTTTGATGTTCACAGTTAGCAGTAACAGCAATGCTGGCTTAAAGTCTTATTCAACAACCTGCATGTATCTGAAGAATAACACATTATAGCTCCTGATTAGGAACAGTATCTTCCACCACCTCAAAACATCTCTTTTAGAGAAGCAGATATAACCAATTGAACCGTTAATAAGTAGCATCTTGTGCTTCTATAATGCTGTGTCTTGTGTCTTGTGTTAGCTAACTTAAAGAAAAAATATATTTATGGACCAAATTCATCCTCAGTCCTGCTGACAGTCAGAATCAGACATGGTTTATTGTTAAGTGAAGTGGGTTGGCACCATAGACGATATAAAATAATGGACGTAGCTACCATGATGTCGCTCATTGGTTTGTGGACTCTGCTCGGCTGTCGCCATCAAGGTTTTTGGGAGCCAGAAGGGACCATATTTGGACGAGAGTGGAGCTGTGGAGGAGCAAGGGGTGGATCTGACACATAGACTGTGTTGATGCCTCGTAGACATCCTGTCACTCAAGCAGCCCCACCCTTAAATATGCATAACTTCAAGCCTGAATAAAATGTAGATGGGTGAGTTATATAAAAATCCACCCCCGTACAGCTGTCATGAAAGTTAAAATTACTTCTATAGACCAAAACTGTTTTTGTACCAGGTTGTAAACATGTTTATTTCTGCTGTAAAGTTAGGCATTTTAACATGGTGGTCTCTGGGGATTGACTTGCTTTTCGAAGCCAGCCTCAAGTAGCCATTTAAGGAACTGCAAGTTTTGGCACCTCCACATTGGCTTCATTTTTCAGCCACAGAGGCTGCTGCCTGGTTATCACATACGAGGAGTTTGACTTGATGATTTGGTGCATAACAATAAACACGGTGCAAAAGTATAAGGGCATAATATAAAATAGAACTAAAAAAAACATTACAATAAAATATGGAGAAATATATGTGGAAAAATATATCTGTTAATGTAGTGTATGTTTTTAAATTTTACAGCTGTGCACCTGAGGGTCCTGGAGGCATATAGCTCCTGGAGGGAAGGCAGATTGCAGCCAATCATCCTCTTCACTGCCCTTGTCCTTGACAGCAGCAGCAGCAGCATTCCAGATGGTGATGAAGGAGTTGAGGATGGACACAGTGATAGTGCACTATCATTGTCTTTGGCAGGTTGAACTTCTTTAGCTGTAACAGGGAGGACATCCTGTGTAGTGCTTTATTGACGAGGGAGCTAATGTTCACCTCCCTCCTGAGGTTCTGGGCTCAGGAAAAAGACAGACTACACAGCGTCTACTGGGGAGTCATATAGGGTAATTGGGGAAGGTGGAGCTGTGTTCTTTCTAAAGTCCACAACCATCTCCACTGTCTTTAGAGCTCCGAGTTGTTTTGACCACACCAGGTCACCAGGCGGTCAATGTCCCAGCTGTACAGTAGATGAACTCATCCCCAACAGAGAGGGTGGTGTCATCTGCAAACATCAAGAGTTTGACAGACCAGTAATTGGAGGTGCAGCTGTTTGTGTACAGGAAGCGCGAAGACACAACTGTGAAGGGAACCTGTGTTGATGGTCCAGGGGTCTGAGACCCACAGCAGTTCCACACTTCCACATGCTGCTTCTTGTCGTCCCGCAGGTGGAGTTGAGCATGTGTAGCAATTGAGATAAGAATTAGGGATGCACAATATGAATTTTTTTCGGCCCATACTGTTAACTGATAACAACTGCTTCTCATGGCTGATACCGATAAATTATTTCTCATTTTAAAAAGAGGTGCAAAACCTGTAATTTATGCACACATGAGAGGAAGAAAGGCTAAGATGCAATGAGAACATATGATTTAGTGTTCCATAGCGCTGACCCAACCAAATCTAACTGACATCACTTGAACAATTCTGACTCTTCAAATGTTTATTTTTTTGTAGTAAAGTTTATTAACAATTTATATAGCATTTTGCCTCAGAATTAGAATTAAATGCTTTGACATAATCTGTCAAAACAGACATGCCAACATGTTAAAGCATAAAGTTAAATCCCTCCCAGTGTACCACCACCTATTGTACCAGGTGTGTAGATGCTGCCCTTGTTAATTTAATGATAGCAATCTGGCTTTGTATTATCAGTGCTACTTAGCAGCTATAATTTCATTATTGGAACACATAATAATGTAATATAATATATAACTTTCCTGTTATGTCCCTATATTTGGGGTCGTAGCAGCTCAGTCCGTAGAGACTTGGCTTGGGATCGGAGAGTCCCTGTCTGCATCAAACATGGGATGAGGACTGGTAGCTGGAGAGGCATCAGTTTACTTCCTGGGCACTGTCGAGGCACCCTTGAGCAAAGCACTGAACCCGAACTGCTTGGGTGTCTGTCCAAGGCTGCCCCCTCACTCTGACATCCCTCCATTTAATGCATGTATAGGTCCTGTTAATGCATGTGTGTGTATTAACAGAGTGAAAAAAATAACTTCTCTACAAGGATTAATAAAGTATCTTCTTCTTCTATTGAAACTAACAATCAAGAAAAGGGACTAAAGCTTACATTTTTGTTTTATCAAAAATAAAACAAAATCCGGTGCCAAAGTTAATACTGCTCTGAGGGTGACCATTTTCTTTTTAATGACTAACTGAAAGTCATAGTTAATTGAGCAACATGCATGTGACACTGCGTGTTTGTTGGGTGTATATATGGTTTAAGAGTCTGGGGGATGGACTACACCACTCACTCACAAGCTACTAGAATTGCATATTTATCAGCCAACTTTCTGAGTAGCTTCAATCAAATAAATATATTTAGAGAGTTAATCTTTAACACTAGTCAGCCTGTTAGTTGGTTATCTGATTGAGATAGTCACTATGCCAAAATCCGACAGAATCGGCTGGTGTTAATTTGAGACTCCCTCTGATCCGTCCAACTTTGTTAGTGGTGGTGCCGGCCTGTCTGGGCTTCAACACACCTTAATCAGAGTCTCGATGTTTGTTTGTCAGTGGGAAATATAGGTTTTGGCAGTGAGTCTGTAATTGGCTATGCACCAGCAACTTAAAGCCAAGACAGAGCCTCATTACACAGGTTTTACTCAGTAAATCCCACCCCAAATTGGGATTTCATCCAGTGATTGTTAGTAGGAATACAGTACGTGATATTGGTGTAATGAATGAGTGAATGAATGGAAATATGCACATGAATAGCTGAGAAATATTTTAACATATTAACACTTTTTTAAATGAGCAAAAGAGAAGAGAAACACGGAGCAGTGCTATGGCAGAGGATTTTCCTCCTGACTCTTGCTCCAGCAGTTTACACTCACTTATCGATCCAAATGCCACAGACATATACTGTATCACCTGGTGGAGACACAGTATACCCATCAGCAACACACAGTCACTATACACTGAAGCACTGCATGCGCTGCAGTCCTTTCACCTCAGTCTGTTGACTGGCATCTTAACTACATCTTGTTCTTTGGAATGGAGAGGATGGACATGGCCTCGGTGCGGCAGATTTGCTTGGTGAACTGAGAGAAGCACGAAGTAAAAGCAAAGAGTTTGGAAGATGTTGCTGTACTAATGCAGCACAGTGCAGTGTTAATGGCTCAGAGACCAGGAGCGCTGCATTTGTAAATACAGCAATTTCAACTTTTCTGTGTGAAAGGGGCCAGAAACCCTTGTCTGTGACGTCATCAAGAGACTCTTTGTGGAGCAGCTCCATTGAAAATTAATGACTTTGTGGACCCAGCTTTAGTATGGAGGAGTCTTTTAAACATAATGCATGAATAAACACGTAGATAGATAGATAGATAGATAGTTTGGGGATAGGTTAATTGATAACTCTAAATTGTCCGTAGGTGTGAATGTGAGTGTGAATGGTTGTTTGTCTCTATGTGTCAGCCCTGCGATAGTCTGGCGACCTGTCCAGGGTGTACCCTGCCTCTCGCCTGATGTCAGCTGGGATAGGCTCCAGCCCCCCCCCCCCCCCCCCCCCCCCGCGACCCTCAAAAGGGTGAAGCAGTTAGAAGATGAAGATACCAGTACCAAGCCCAGTACTCTTACAGTGATACCAATAGACTACTTCATTTGATTATTTTTTTTATTTTTACTTCATTTTATAGCCATCATGCGAATGGAAGCTTTAACGTGCATAAAATAACCACAGGTCACACTTCAGATTACTTCAAATTTTTGTGTCATCACAGTACATTGTACTGCCGACTTCATCAAATAACATGTCACATTTGATCAAAGAACGCTTGCAGTGATTGGCTGCGAGCAAAAACATACAAATAGTTATTTTTTTCTAGATCTGGGTACAAAAAGGATCAAATGCAGGTATCATTTGTTTCGATACCACTTGGCACTGGATTATTCTAGTTAATACCTTAAAGGTGTTGAAAACCAATACCCAGGGCTGGCTGGCTGGTTGGATGGATAGATAGTATTTTTCAGAAAGGAAAACATAATATGGAACCAGCTGGTCACTGGATATGATCACATCCATTTGACTCGATTTAGTCAGAGAACTGATCATTTATAACAAGTGGGTATTAGTGTTAGGCTCATCACTCTAAAAGTGTAATATATTACTCATTACCCGTTACTCTTTGCAAAAGTAATTACTTATTACTCCCAGCCATCAGTAATTTGTTACATTCCTCATTATATTATTTTTCTTTTACACCTGATAAAATTGGTAATTGCGAATTTCCCCAAAATTCAACTGTGTGCCTCAGTGTGAATGTCAGGGTTATCGCTGGTAAGTGTGGCTTCCTTTTATTACCTGAGGGTTTTTTGTTGCCTGTGACTGGTATTTCTCATGACTCATGGAGCAACATTTCATACACTCCATATCCACCCACAAGCTTCATAACTTCTTTGTAGCCCGCAGCTGTCCACGATTAAAATTCAGTTTTAGGTGTTTAGTCAGTGTAGCACTACAGCCGACCTCTGCGGCCATGAAGGGCTCACCTCTGGTGGAGCTTCATGTTGTTGTGCTGTCAGTCGTAGTAGCCAAGGTGTTTCAGACTGGAGGTTTTTTGCAGTGGACAGAGTTTTAGTCCAACTATGTGCAGCAACAGGTTTTGTCAACTTTCCTCCTGACAAATTCAAAGTAATGGGAATATTTCCAGCCGTATTTCAACTGTAATATTATTACTGAAATTTCACTAATAATTACTTACACTACTCACTACACAGTATTATTATTACTGTGACGCGTTACTGCCCAACACTGGTTGGTATGAAGTTTGATGGAAAGGGCTCTGTTCAATTTGGAGGCTCTAAACGAGTAATAGCAGATCCCCCTTAACACACACATACTGTATGACAACATACGATCCTATACATCAGCTGATTTATAGTGAGAAGTTTTAGGCTATAAAGGCCACACTATGGACAGGCATGAATTGAGCCCGATGTTAGCTGGGATAGGCTCCAGCCCCCCGTGACCCCAAACAGGATAAGCAGTTACAAAAAATGAATGAATCAATCAACAAAAGAAAAAAACAAACAGTAAAGTCTGCATAATTGTGTGGAGCAGAAAATTATGGGTTTTTTTTCTGCTTTCCTATCCTGTCCCTGAGATTTATCTTGCAAACCTTGGATACCCCTGACTACCATTTTATAGACAATAAATGTTGTTGCTGCAAAAAACACCAACACAAAAGCACAATTTCCGAATCTATGAAGCTGTTTTAGTCCTTGTCCTCAGCAAGAGCCCGGGGCAGTTCAGGATGGAGTCAAGAAAACAATTAGAACAATTATCAGACCTCTCTACAGAGTCTCAGTGGGCCTCATCATTTCTCTGGTGTTTTTCTGCCTGCTGTCCTAGAGACAGATGCACAGTATAAGAAATCAACAAATTACAACTACAGTTTGTCAGTATGTTAGTGCAACTGATTTCCTACACAACTACAAATCACCTACAGCAATGCCACTCTGAAATGCAAACCAACAATATAAGTCAGACGTTCCTGCAGTCAAGGTGCAAACTTTGAGTGTTGATTGAAGTCGGAGAAATGCACTCACTGATTGCGACTGATGACTGAAAGTGAATAACAAAATATGTTTTGCATCTTATAGTGGAGTGAGATGAGCGCTCTTATTTAGAAGGCAAACAGTTAGTCTCCTGTGATGGCTGTTAATAACACCTCTTCAACACAACAAGCACCAAACAGTAGCAAAGCTGAGTGTCAATTCATTGCCGGTGGACCAGGAAGAGGTGGGCACAAGCCACAGCGATGAAGATATCAGTCCTCTGCTGTGAAAAATATTGATTGGCAGCAGCAACCAGCCGAGTGAGTGAAATAAATGTGTACAAAGATTCAGTGCAGACTGAGAGAATCAGTGAGCCGCCCTCATTTACTCCACACACTGGACAGCAGCAGCAAACACCCACTGTGTGTCTGCATATGAGATTAGCCAACTTTTATATTCTGTTGGACCTTTTTTTTTCTTTTTTCCCCCAGTAATTATAATATGTCTATTTGTATATTCTGGTTTAGGGAGCAGGTAATCCTTTGTTAGCCCTCTGGTTACACTGTGGCAGGTCTGAGTGCATACCTGGTGTAGAGCTGAATCGATTTTCCAAGGAAATGTTGCTGTGGAGCACGAAGGAACAACTACAACGGCATACAAAGTGGAAGCGGATGTTCTGCTGACATAGCGTATTGAGTGTAACCATTGCATGCTGTAACCATAGCAACATATATTACAGACCAAAGGTGGTAAATGTCTTATTTGTAATTTCTTGCTTCCACTTTAACCTGACATTCTTTGGCATTCCTTTTGACTTCTTCTCCACACATAAGAGGAAAATGGCTTTCCGTGTATGTAGGCATCGTGTGTATGTCTTACTATCATAATATGATGTTCAGTCACTGGTCCGGCACTTCTCTGGTGCAGAAATGATCTGAATCAGCACTTCATGTTTGCCCTGATAGTAGAATAGGGTGTCACGCTGGCTCATTAGCATGTGTAAAGGATTTAAGTGTCCCACGAGGAGAATGAGGAGAAACGGCTGTATTTCACTGCAGCGTGAATGCAGCCCGTGTGTTCCGGCTGCTCTTAGGATAAACTCCAGCTGTGACCTCAAATGTGTGTTGTATCAATGAATATTCATTCACCTACAGTCACGTATTGCCAGCCAGCAGGGGCCCAAACAGTTTCTGATACTTTCTTGTTCCGTCCTTTACCTTTAACACAGCTCCAAGATCATCCAGAGGTGGAGAGAAGGGGAGGCATCTGCTTATGGAGCAATGAGGAGAAAAGGGATTCATATGAGGGAGAAAACACAAGTTTTTCTCTAAAATACTTGTCCTTTATGAGCACCTGCCCCAGAATAGAGCGAGGGGAGCGAGAGAGTTGCAAAATGCGGCTACAAGCTCCAATTTGACCAATTTATATCAAAGCAAAAAAAACACACTTGCACCCACACATGCTCAGACCTCCCTGCTATTAAAGCCAATTTAATCACTGATCACAAGCCTTATCAGACTTAAAAGCCCTGCGTAAACTCTGAGACTTGTTTCATTTCATCTCTGCTTTAGAGGGAAAGTTGTGCTAGTCCGCCTAGTTGGTATTAAACATCTCGCTCCTGCCAACTGTCTAATGCACCAAACGTCTTAAGATCAGAGCTGGCTCGGTCTGCAAGTGCAATAACTTCTACAGAGTTGAGCTGATGGCTTGTTGGTATAAATACAGCGTTGGCCCAATTGTGACAAAGTAATTCTTCCTGCTGTTTACATTACTAATAATATATTTGGCAAAAAGAGGACAAGTAGGATGAAGGAAAGATTTTCAGCCCCTGATTATTATACGTGTGCTTATTTGTGACATTAAGTAATAGTTGATTTGGTTTCCAGGAGTACTCCCTGACAATAAAAGTTTTACTTAAATCAGTTTAGAACAAGACTTAATGGATATTTTCAACTGGTAAATTAACTGAGTCATGCCAGCAGCTCAGTGAGGCTGTACTTTAGCACAACACTTTGAGCTAAATGCTACTGTCGGCATGCTAATGCACAGCTGCCAACTCTCATGCACTGACCGTAAGACTCGTGAAACTAACACTTTTCACACTTTCTCATGCGGTTTGTAACTGATAATGTTTTGATGCATAAAAAGAATAACACTGAAAGGGTGTCATGCCAGTAGTCCAAAATAAGGTCCCATTGGGCTGAAAGCCATTTGTACGACAGACCAGTTTCCCAAAAACAAACGCCAATTGCTCCACAGACCCATTGCTCTAAAAATACACACTCCCTGCAGTTACAAATATTCATGACTGCAGCCCTGACTCCTAATGTCTTACGCCCTCTTTACCGCAGTTGACTCGGAGCACCTGTCTGTATATGGCTGTTGGAGCTAATGTCCGGTAACTTATCAACTACACCATTCAGCCACTCCAAACAGTTCCCAAATGTGCGTGTGTGATTTGGATGTAGCCTTATCATTAATTACATCAGTCATTAGAGGAAGCTGTGACCGTGAGCAGCATGTGTTACCGGGACTCACATACAAGCAGGGCAGGAATTTCACGAGGGCCATGGCTCTCGTGCCCTCCTCATTTGGCTCTGTGCCCTTGAAAAAAATATCTGCCCTAAGGCCACAGTGGTCTTGATGCCCCGCCCACACTGCCTAGGTGATTTTGCGGGTTTCTTCTCTGCCTCTTTCCTGTCAACACGGCTTTGACACCTGCGTCTATCGAGAAAAAGAATGCGATGACATTCTGGACTCTTACTGGGCAACATCAAATGAGACAATGCGTACATCACCAGTGGGGGGTTTGATTCAAGCCTGGCATGAAGCGCTCGGACGGGCTATAACGACAGTTTGACACCAATCTATCACCGGCCAACCAGGAGACTTCGTCAAACACCCGGGCAGGGATCGTTACCGAGACCCGGTATTAAACAACCCAAGCAAGTTTAATCAACACCGTAGAACACCGCGTTACTTTTTAAAGTTTCAGTTTCATGTATCATCTTCAAGATGACTCTAGTTAATGACATCTACGCTTGTTACTGTGAGTAAGTGCAGCCAAGCCAATACTTTATCTATACATGTGATCAGCATGTGGAATATTTCAATTTGCTGTGTCCACAGTCTCTCCACTGCTATTATGATTTATGATCGTGGTTGACACGAGCACATTGTACTCGCGGTGCTAACAGCAAAGAGTTTTAGACTAAAATGAAAGCTGTCTGTATGTAGGCTAACACTTTATCTGAACATGTACCTGAGGCAGCCGACCTGCAGACAGTGAGTGTCCTCAGTAGAGGAGGGACAGAGAGCAGGATGAATGACTGATACTGATGTTTGTCTTCATGCTGAGATAACGTGACTTTCTTCACTCAGTATTGTGATGTCAGGAGGAATATTTATATTCCAGTGAGATATTATTGGGTTTTAAATATTGACTTTGTTGTTGTAAACATGACTGTTGCTGCCATGGACTGTATAAAACTATATCCTGTGTAACTGACCTGTAAGGAAAGCATCAGGAGGTGAGGTGTGTGTGTGTGTGGAGGAGAGGAGAGAGGGAGATGCTGGTAGAGAAATAGTGTGTGTTATTGGATACTGTTAATGTTACTTATTATGCTTCTGTGCATTGATAGCTTTCTTTTAGTCTGTTTCTGCATCATGTTGAGGAGGGCCATGCCTGTATACTTATATATAAATATATATATGTATGCAAAAAAAAAAGTGGATCGGTTGCTCGCTGCTAAAAATGTGGCCTGTCGACATGATCTGGTTTTGAAATGCGGCCCAGTTGAAATAGTAGCCTAATTGAATAGCCCTGCTGTAGTTGTTTGTTAGCTAGCTATCTAACAACACATCAAAAATAGGCTAATTATAAGCCGGGCTTGTTCAGTGAATTAGTTTATCATGTACACTCTAAAAATATTTAGGCCTAATATTTAAGATTGTTTTCTTATAAATACATGAACCTGGTTGTTCTATATTTAAAACACATTGAGTTTATTAGTGCTATTATGAACACATGAAGGCACATGAAGAGAGATAACTCTGCCTCTGAGTAGATTTACTTCGGTAGAATTATTATTATGAATCTTTTTTAAATTACAATGAATTTAATTTGTAAAGTTGTTCTACAAATAATGATCTGAGGGCAACTAATGTGATTTATTTAACTTTATTTGTTTTGGATATTTCCTAATTATTCGTGTACTTCTTCTACATCTCTCCAGCACATCAAAGCAAATTTTAAGTAAACTTTAAATTTGATCGGCTAAATGAAAATCTGCCTCTGTCTTCCATCAGTTATCTGACAGTGGCTTACCTGCTCACCTTCACTTCAGAAATTAGGTTAATAGAACACGCATGATGATATGTTACTATGGTGATGTAGCATTGTTTAGAAAGAATGAAATAAAATATATTAAATACAATTTCAACCCCAATTCCAAAGATGCTGGGATGCTGTGTAAAACATAAATCCTTTTTGACCTATATTCATAAGAATACAGTAAAAAAGATATTTAATCTTTAAATGCATAAACCTTATTATTTTTTGTAAATATACACTCATTCTGAATGTGATGCCTGCAACGCATTTCAAAGAAAGTTGGCACAGGGACATGTTTACCACTGTGTGACATCACCTTTTCTTTTAACAATGCTTAGTATGCGTTTGGGATCTGAGGACACTAACTGTTGAAGTTTTTATAATAAAATTCTTTCCCATATTTGCGAGATATACGACTTCAGTTGCTCAACAGTCTAGGGTCTCTGTTGTTCTATTTTGGGTGTCATAATGCGCCGTGTATTTTCAGTGGGAGACAGATCTGGACTGCAGACAGGCTCTTTTAGTATATCCTGTTTGCTGTCTGCTTGATTCCATGTGAATGCAACATTAGTTTAGCACGATAGTATGCTAACGTTAGCATTACAACCAAAGCCTGGTGGGAGTGTCATAACTTCAGCAGGTGACTTAGTCATAATGGACACATTTTTCCCTGATGGTAATGCTAGAGTCAGTGGATGACCAAAGTCAGTAGGTTCTTCAGCTGGGAACCACGAATGTCTGCACAAATTGTTGTGAAAGTGAAAACTTTGACCTGCTGGTGGTGCTCGAAGAAAGTTCATTTCTAATTATCACAGTTATAGCTACAAATCTAACAACCTGTCTCCTGTGCTCTACAACACAGGAATCTATTTCTGGAGGTGTGAGTATCATGTGTGTGAGTTGCCTCTCACAGCTTGTTGGGTGATGTGAAAAATGGATATGCAGTAATACAACATGACTGTGGGTTGACTTGCTGTGATGAAACCACAGTGCAAATTGTTTAATCGACCGCCTGTCAGAGAAACATGCATGCTAACACGACTCACTTTTGTTTGGATCTGTAGAAGTCAATTTACCCTTCTGCATGCATGTGTGTAAAGTGTATCTCTGAATGTGATTTTACAGCAAACAAGCGCACAAACCTTGTTTATATAGCACACAACACGAATTACAAAGTGCTTTGCGTGAAAAAGAAAAGGGGCCAGAGGGAGTTGAAAAAGAAATAAGACAATGTATAAAACAAGCTTGGTAAAAGATGTCAAATCAAGAACAACAAGAGATGAGGTGAAGAGATGAAGAGCAGATTCTGGACCAGTTGGACTTGCAGTAGAGCAGACTGTCGTCAGAATGTGATGTAATAATTCAGTGCATGACTATACATGATATTTGCATTCTGATAATACTGATGCCAGAGAGAGTGACAGAGCAAGGAAATGCATTAAATTTACATGGGTTTACTGTATCATTGACACTGAAGCACTTTAATAATAATAATGGTGATGACATTATTATTATTATTATTATTATTATTATTATTATTATAAAATCACGAACAACATGATCAACATGTCCGCAGCAGGAACACCACAACTAATGAAGCTCAGCTTAAGTTCAATCAAGAAGACTATCTTTACGCTTTGTTCATTCACAAGCCTCCCGGTCTACTTCCTCCTCCTGCTTCTCCCCGACCAGCTCACTGTGGGCATTTTCAGTTAAACCAATCAAATTCTGCCACAGCCTCTATCAGCCAATCATGTTGCTGCTGTCAAACTTCAGATCTCTCCTCTCTGCTGCTGTCAGCTGTCATTTCAGGAAAATTCTTGCACCCTCCTCCACCCCATTCACCTCCAGTCATCATATCCATAGCCTTTGTCATATCCTTATCACAGATCCTCGGCACCTTCCGCATATCACCACCACCATCACCACCACCACCACTACCACCACTAAGACCCCAGGGGGTTCCTTATTCTACTCTACAGCTTCTCACCCTCCCTTACAATATGCAGTTTCACAATGGGGTCTAATTGCCAAAGGCTGTTCACAGTTCTCATCCTTCTGTGCACATGTAAAGAAAATGTAGCTTTCTCTCAGAATGAATATCTCTCCTTACTGAAAAACAAAACAAAAAAATAGGATAATGGAGAGGTAACAGAAAGTGAGGATTCAAATGACAGGTATGTGAAATATAGCAGATGAGAACACTGTATTCATTCTGTATATATATGGTATTTGTCCTTCTTTCTCATTCTTTCCGTGGTAGAGCTGCAGCATAAAGTGCTTGTGAAAATGCAGCCCATCCTCTTCGCTTCCTCGAGTCTTTCATTCTTTAGCTGTCTTTGAATCTGCTGGTGAATGTAAAGGTATGCCCTTCTACTGAAATAAAAGCCAATGTCATGATCAAAGTATAAATTTGCTTTCACACTTGTACAGTAGTTCAGATCAGTCAGTCATATTCCAAGGACAATATATATTTCTAGATTTCCGTTCAAATTTAGTGCAAAGTTTAAATTCATTTCCAAAATTTCTGCAGAGAAAATGCTAATAAGTGTGTGTTTTCTCAACTACTGCTGTGCAAATATTAGGAGTTTGAGGCACAGTTGGTGGCACTAATTCTCCAGGCAGAATCATTGCAGAGGAATGCAATGCAATCTCATTAAGTCTCAAAACATACTGAAGATCAAGTACCTCAAAACTTTAAACACTATGTTCACATTCACACTGACTTGTAAAAACGACAGTCTGATCTGGCACCTGCAGAGCAGCTTCACTGGAGAAATTAGGGGTAAATCTTAAAAAAAATAAATCTTAATTGCGTAGTACCTCGTGCTATTTTTACTTAAAGGCACTATGTGTAACAATTTCAGTTGTTCTTTGAGACAAACAAATTTTGCAGTCAAAAGTGTGTCCTTGCACATGTGTATTTACCTCCATCAGTGTATCTAAGTATGTCCGTAAGCTCAGAAATTAACAGCGGCTAACAGCTGTTAGCGACCAGCACCGCTAACAGCTGTTAGCGCTGTTAGTGCTGTTAACACACAGTGTTGTGAGGAGAGGGATGAGGTGTGTAAGGTTGAGCCACTTGTCAGTTGTCAAAAGACAAGACGTGATTGGTTTGTTTCGATTTACACCCGCCCCACAGTCCTACGTTGTAAACACAGCCAGCATGGTGAGGAGGGGGTTTGTCAACTCCCGTCGCGTGTGTCTGTGTAGGAGCCTGAATGAATACTCCATGAAGTATCGGATGACATGGTTTCATCAATGTTATCATAGCTTTTTGGTACACAGCGGCTACCGTTGTTGCAATGCATGTTTGAAACAGTGAGGCGCTAGTTTGTTGCCAGCCAGATCTCTGCCTGACAACATCACTGCCTAACCCAATGTGCAAAAAGGATAAACTCAGCAAGATGTTGACCCACTATGAAATAAATTAATAAAAATAACATAAGACTCTGTTTGCACACCACCTTTTTAACAGTGTTAGAAAACCTTATCAGATGCTCTTCACAGACTGTCATGTAAAACAGAAAAGAACAAAGGTCAGTAATCAGCACAGGGAATCACACATTGCTTTTATTTATTTCTTTTCCGTTCTGCATCGGCGATGTCAACAGAGCTGAACTGAGGGTGGCAGAGTTTATATGAATAACACATTAATTTTAACTCTGCGCAACATTTCTGTGTGGATAAAACATGAGCCGTAATTTGAACAGTTGTCATCTGAGGAGGAGGGAAAGGAGTCCTGTGTGGGAGGAACTTCAGAACGAGGCTTCAAACGACTGGAAAATTAAGTTTATGTCTCTATCTCTCCTGTACATCTTTTCATGGTAACAAGCATAGAAGTGGTCCACAGAGGCTCTCCGTGCACATCTCTCCCTTTTCACAGGTTGCACACTCTTCAAAGTCAGTTACCTAAAGCCTTTTCACTAACGAAGGACCTGCTGATTGGACGCCTTTCTTTCTTTTGATTTTTTCTTGCTTTTATTTCATCCCATTCTAGGCTCTTGCCCCCCCTCACGGTGATAACAGGCACTTGGAAAGCACACACACACACACACACACACACACACACACACACACACACACACACACACACACACACACACACACACACACACACACACACACACACACACACACACAGAGGTGTTAATGGAAAGGTACTGTAGAGCAGGTTTCCCAGTCACGTTGAATTGTCATCTGACCTGGACCGCTCTAATTATAAGGTGTTGTTGTTCACTTCTGGTCCCATGAACACAAAGGCAGCCAGAGCAACACACACACACACACACACACACACACACACACGCACACACACACACACACACACACACCTTGCATTAATATTCATGGAGGGATGTACTGTATACATGCACATGTATAAACCAATTTGTCCTTATTTCATTTTTTTAATGCTTTACACACGGAAACACCAACACTGGAGCATTCTCTCTCTCTTTCTCTCTTTCTCTCTGTCTCTCAAACACACACACACACACACACACACACACACACACACACACACACACACACACACACATGAAAACAGTCACCACAGTCTCAATGGGACGTTGTTTCTCACGCAACGAGGCCTGTCACCCTGAGTACCATCATTAGTTCTATATATGTTTAAGAGGAGGCACGTCAGAGGCCGAAGTTTCCATAGTGAAAGTAACCATAGCTTTGTATACAAACACCCGCTGCTACGTGTTGTGTGTGTGTAAGTGTGTGTGTTTGGAGGGAGTTGGATAGGGGGGTTGGGCGGGATGGGGCAGGCAGTGTAGGGTCAGGAGGAGCCATGTTCATCATTCAGGGATGGATTGACAACTGAAGAAAAATAGCTCCAGGTCTAATCAATTTGAATGCGTTCCCTTGAGATACAGCTCTGTGTATGTGTGTGTGTGTGTTTGTGTGCGTGTGTTTGCGTGTGTAGGTGTGTGTGTGTGTGTGTTTGTCAGGTGAGGTGAGCAGCAGGCATCAGCAGCATTTCAGTCCAGTCAGCAGTGATCTTGCCAGCCGCTGTACGACCAGACTCATGAATAGATCAGTACGTTGTGTGTGTGTGTGTGTGTGTGTGTGTGTGTGTGTGTGTGTGTGTGTGTGTGTGTGTGTGCTATTGTTTGTGTTATGGACGTGTCTGGAGGCCATCTGCATTCTATTTTCTCAAAGAATTTACATGATGGTGACTGTGGGTCCTTCTCATGTACAGGATGTTAGGCGTGTGTAGCATGGCAGCAGCCCTCTGCCTGCTCTGTGCAGTCAGCGGGGCGTCACTGCGCTCTGGCTGCTCCGCACAGCACGCTGCTTTGAAAGCGGAGCAGAGGGGAAAAGAAGAACTTTGATGTTTTTTCACTGCACGCACAAATGTAAACAACACCTGAGCTGGAACTATGGCACAAACACAGGTAGAGTTGGTAGAACGGCAAAGAATCATAAAGGGAGTTTGACATCAGCGAGTTTACTGTCAGTTCTCTCAGCATGTGTGAGCAATTTCACACAGAGACACATGTTAAAGTTGCTTTCTATCAACAAAGTTGTAGTATATTCAAGTTTGCTAAAGTTTACAGACACTATAAACCCCACATCCCAGGCTGTTCTCATCCACTGTTAGTAAGTTTTCCTACAAAAAGTAAAGCACAACAATTTGTATATAACCCACGTAAACGTGAGCCAGTAATTCGTGTATAACCCATATGAATGCAACTAGCTGAGATGGTGTATCATCTCTATGTAACAACTCTCTGTACTTCAGTTTTGATTTCCAGCTTCTCAGACTTATTTTGTGGCTTAATATAATTTGTAGCTTCTTAAAATATGATTGAGGATAGTGTACTGTATTCATAATAAATACACCACAATAACACAGCAGCAATTAGTTAGTCAATGAGAATGTGTGTGAGGGGGTATAAGGACAGACAGTGAGCAGCAGCAGCGACCCACCATACGACTCACACCATGAGGATGGGAAACAGAGGGCTCAGCGGGGATGGAGCACCTGCGGCAGCAAGTGAACACGCCATCTGTCAGTATGACTTGACCATCGGACTTTAATACAAGCTGACTGTCTGTATAAACACGTGACATGCTTTACGTTCTAAAACCAGCCGCATGCGAGTTGCAGGTGACACCATCAGCTGGCTTGAGTCAAGCTCAGACGGCCAGTTCACACCACTGAAACTTTTCTCTGTGATGTTGTAAGATGGTTTTTGCGAATTTGTGGTTCTGAACTGGGCTTTACTTGTCTAAACCTAACCCACATAACCCTCAATGGTACGCATTATGATGCCAGTAGGACAAAAAAATAATAATATTTTTTTTCTGGTCATAAAATAGACTAAACGTAATTTAGAGAAAGTTTCAAAAAAATATTTTTTTGGCAGGGTGAACTTTAAGTCACCTTAAAGCAAGAACAAACCATAATGGTAATAAATGAAAAAAGAGGGTTGTTGTTATAAAATTAAATACAGTGCTCATGGATTCACAAACCTTTAAGTTTAAAATGCATGCCATTTGAAATGAAAACATTAAAGCCTCTGGAAACCCAAATCCACAATAGCCTTCTAACTATGTAATTTAGGGTCTTATGTACATAATATTAAACATGTAAAACAATTAGAAATCAGTTTCCATCCAAATTCAAAATATCTGTCTTTTAAGTTTTTGTACATTCTTGAAATTGGGTTTGATTGGGCCGTGGTTATCTCTCAGATTTATTACGCAATAAATTCCAAACCAATCATAAATCATCCATCTGTTGTGTCATCCCGCCCCCCAGTGGCAGCGCAACAAAACCTTTCTGCTCCAGCTAAATCTGCCTCTTTGAGCCTGAGCCAACAAACAACTTTCTAGTCTGATGTTTAGAAAATACAGATCGTAAACTGGCTGAACTGCTGAACAAGCATTTAATATTATTCGGCTTCGGCCCCAAATTTTCATTTCGGTGCATCCCTACAAAATAAGCTAATGAACTCCCAGCAAACAAGGTGACATGATGAACAACGCAGCTAGGAGCTAATGTTAGGCTAACTTTAGCTAACGTTAGCTAGAGATGTTAAAGATAACTTTATATTTCTTTCCAGCAAAGTGACAATATGTTGCCTCAAACACAATGTTGACTTACCTTAGAACAGATGTAGACATCATTGTTAATCTTATTCATGTTGAGGTGATGTTGTGGTCTAACGTTAGCACACAACTTTATCCAAAGGAGACACTTTTCACAATTGAGATGTGGTTTAGGAAAGGGTAAAAAATACACCCCGTCGCCCAGCCTCTCAGGATACCTTGTGTCAGAGGTGCATGTACCCCATGCACACCGTTTGACCATTTTTAAACTTCAAATCATTAACACAGGCGAGTGGAGGATTCGCTGGGAAATCACATTTATCCCCTTTACATGGAGCTACAGTCAATACTGAATTATGTTTAAATGTTTGCCGAATGTGTTAGTATCTCTTAATAACTCATCAGAAATCATAATCTTTAGAAGGAGCACCTGTTTGCCTTAAGCCATGTTAAAGTTAACAATATTCTAACTGAGCAAGGCAAGCTAATTGCTAGTGTGCCTGGTTGAAAAGGGGAAAAAATGCTTTGAGATGGCTGTCAGAGATGGTGGAGGTATGATCACATAATCCCATTTGAGCTATAACAGGTGGTGTGTTCCAAGTTTTATTTCCCAATTGCTCTTGGAGAGAAGAATAGAGTACTGTAAACAAACTGTTTCCATTGGAAATTGCTGGTTATGGTTCAACGCAAGGTATCATGGGGGGTAGAAATACGGTATAAGTATGCAGTCTGCTGCAGAGAGGACTCAGAGTGCACTGTTACAGTAAACTGTACAGTCATTGCCTGAAATGTATTGAAAATAACATTATTCAACTTATCTATGTGAATGTGTAGAGATAAAAAGAAAATTATGATGACCGTGGTGCATTTGAACGGTATATAAACCGAAATACACAACAGCAGAAACTGTCACTCTGGGATTTCATATCTATACGATGTTAAGTCAAGGCAACCTTTGCATTTTAGCAATTAATTGAATATGAAATAAAGTACATAAACAACTAAAAATTAAACATTACTCATCTATTATTGGGAATCCATTTTTTCAAGATTGTAAAATGACAGAAAAAGATGACCAGACCATTTTTGTGGAGAGTTGATACAGCTGAACCATATGAGGGAGGCCCCCAAAAAAGAGACTCAGCATGGCTTCCAGAAAGTCATGTTACAATATAAACAGTGCCATTGGTGTCCTTCGGGCCCTGGCGATTATGTTGAGTATTGCAACATAACCGAGGATGTATTGTGAGTGTAGACAGCCAAAAATGGGATGTTACCTAGAGGCAATATCTTACCATAGAGGGTTGTGCGTGGTGTCCTTCTAATTTGTTTGATATCATACGAACCGCTGTATGAGAATACATTGCACATACCCATGGACAAAAAAAGAGTTGCATTGACAACTGAAAAACCAGTAGCCAGCTTGTTAGCTTGCTAATAAAGTTGCAAGGTGGGAAGGGATATTTTGGATGTCCACTGTTGTGGAAGTTAAAATTTTGCAAATGTCCTGTAGAGTCAATAGTAGTGACGAAAAGATGGACATAGAATCATAGTAATGTGTTAAACAGTCAAAGATACAAACTTGTGATAATTAAAAAACAAAACCATTAAGAAAAGAAGTTAACTACAACTCCAAAGGACCATTTTGTCACGAATCATAAATTCACAGAGCCTAAAGTTGTGTGAGCAGCTATTGTTGAGCAAAAGGTAAAGATAAGACTCAATCTAAACCTCTGCAGGCGGCTCCACTGCACCCTCAGGTTACTGGATGATTATAGATACATTTGGCAACTGTGGCGTAGTGTTTTGTCCCCAGTTGTTCCAACGAGGCATTCTTAATTTGTTTTTTAATTTGTACCTCTGTCTTCATCTCCATAGCTTCAGCATTTAAACCATTATATTGCCTGGAAAAAGATATAACATGATTTCTTGTTGAGTTTTTGTATTGTTAGAATTGCAGTATTTTAAAATGAGATGGGAACTCACTGTGGGAAAACATAAACAGCAGCTCCTTAGCAACTCTATCTAGTCTGTTTGTTGGTTATTTTACTAGGTAACATGTATTTTGAATACAGTATTTACCTCTAAACAAGGTCCAATTTGGTACAAACAGTCTTGGCTTATCAAAAGTTCAGCAAAAAACTATTCTTTTTGAATTGACAAGCGTGGGTGATGCCCATTCACTGTGGGACAGCTCCTGGGATTATAAGCAAACTAGATGACATTAAACCTTATAAAAATGTTTTATGTGATGGTGACATCTGTTGTCTGTAACTCAGTTGAGAAGATACAACAGAGTTATGAAGTTGTCGTGTGTGTCAGTGTGTCAGGCGTCACTTTGCCGAATCTGTTAACTCATTTCAGAAGGTTATTTTCAGGTTGACTGGTGGATTGTTCTGCTAAGTCTGGTGTGAAACGCAACATGCTGCTGCTCGTTTGATTGATTGATTTCAGTTGAAACCAAACATACAATTTAAAGTAACTCTTCTCAGGCCTAACACTCTACTTTGATCATGAGCTTGACTTGATATAGAAGTAAATGGAATTGGCATTGACCTTCAAGCTTATTTGATGGCAGCCTTTAAAGAACAGAAAACAAGTTCTAGTCAAAGCTATTTCTAAAAGGGCTTCTCACCTTTCTTGCCTTTGCTTTTGCCTTGGTAGTTGCTTAAGGGTGGTATGGTGGGCTGGCCAGGTTGTCACAGACTTTTCTGGGGTTATCCATGCTGTCCAGAGGTTGATAATGATTTTGTTGTTGATTTTGATGACTGTCATGAAATTTACAAGCACATTCATGTTCCCCAGAGGATGACACTTTTTATGTCAAACCATCCTCATTTCCTGTGGCCCGAAATTGTAAAATATCAGGATATCTAACAGCTGTTTTAACGAGAAATTTGTGTGTATGGTCACATTTCCCAGAATAACTCTAGTGTTTACACTGACATTTAAACATATCTATACATAACTGTCCAGTGCACTGCTAAACTGCGTGCTGCTGAGTATTGTAAGTACAGTCAGTCAAACTCAGACATAGCAGCTTTTGCTATTAGGGTAATAATTTTATTGTTCACCTTAGTTTTAACTTCTTAATACTGTATGTGGTTTAGATAATTACTTTGACTTGGGATTTTTGATGTAAATCCTTTCTAGTTGTTTGTAATAGGGGAGAGTGGGGTCGTTTGGAACGGGGCACAGTTGGGACAGTGCCTTTTTAGCGAGTTAGGAAGCAACTATGCCTATGCCTTTCACTATGCTCATACTCAGCCACACCCTCTTCACTTTTAACCTCAAAGTGGAGACCCTCTAAAAATATCCTCACATTTTAATCACAGTTATGAGACACCCTATTTCTCCCCCTTCAAAAACCCTTGCGCTACATAGAAAATATGATAATATGATAATTTTACAATTTTTTTCTTTTTCTCATAGAAATGTGTGAACAAGTGACACTGTAAATAGAAGATGTTGGAATTCTGAGTGCATTTTTTCAATTGAATAATTTTTTTTTTTTCCTCCAGAACAAAGTCTCTCTACCAAACCCACTGGCTCAACTGTTCCAGGGAAGTGGAATTTTGAGAATGCACTCCTTGCACAGTTAGCAAGTGGTCACATTATTTTCATTACGGTTGAAGTAGTCTGTGAGTTCTGGAAGGTAATTTTGTGTTAATCCAAAGGTGACCCAGGTGGCCCCGCTCTCCCCTAAACTGGGAATTCTCTCCAGCATAAATTGCAGGCAGTTGGATGACTTCAGTCCAGAGTTGTTTGGGCTGAAGTTAACATCCTCTGCGCTCTTTAAAGAGCACCTTAACACCACCAGAAAGGCTTGTTAACTGGTCAACTTGCTGTAGTGATGTAAAATGGTACTCTGGGTGTGTCAGTGCAGCATGTGTCAGTGCAGCATGATGTCACTGTTATGTGTGGTTACAGATGCAACAAAGTGCACCTCTGACCACACCTGGCGACACCAATCAGTGATGCTGGGAATAACCACAAAAGGTTATACCCGGCATCACTGATACCCCTACACAGGTGAAAAGTAGTCTCCACGCTGTGTTGCCGAAGACTGTGATTTATGGAATAAATGCCTCAGTTATCTGATTAAAGGCTTCCATTATAAGTGAGTCAACATGCCACAGAGGGTAAGACTGAATGTGTTTAACACCACCCTTTAATATATTTATGGCCTTAAATCACATATTTGAGCAAAGCACGTACTGCTGTAACAGTCATTCTGTATACTGACATGTCAGGGTGAATCTTAAATCAAGAGAAAGTAGAATCCAGCATACTTTAATGTTTTCATGATAAAAAATATACTCTGAGAAGCGCCTTTTAATAAGTGCAGATGAATTTCAAAGTGGCGGTGGAAGATGCAGGAGGAAAAGGTGAGCTGTCTGGCATCTCTAAGACAACAAATCAAAGACATTAAATAAAGAAGAGAGTGTCTTTGAGTTTCCCAAACAGTCTTAATAATGTGAACACCTCGCAAAGATCAACAAACGTGTCGCATCTTTGAAAACAACAGCATGGATTGCATTGCACCGTAGCGCTGCATATTGCTTACTTAAATTTGATTGATATAGTTTGGTTTCTTGAAGATACATGCCACACTGACCGCTGAGGTTTTTCTTTTGAAGATACAAACACAACAAAAATATTTCTGCTTATTTCCTTCAGACCAGAAAAAAGAAACTGTTATAGTTGAAGAGAAATGTTTTTGATGCCGTTTAAGAAAGAGAGAAGCATTTATTACATTTTCTTTTTTACGAAGTATATACATACAGTACATATATATATATATATACATGTATAGCCCTGGACAGGTTGCCAGACTATCACAGGGTTGATACTCCAACCAAACTCCTATTTAGTATGCACACTTAAACCAATTGGTCCTGGCCTGGATGCCCCTTTATGCACACCATCAACTTAAACATTGTCATAGACCAAGTGCCCCCACTCATTGCAACAGTATCCCTGATGGCAGCAGCCCCCCAACAAGGCAGCGCACCATGCCGCACTGCAAACACTGCTCAGGAGTGGTCCAAGGAACGTGACAAAGTGCTCAAGATATTGGCCAAGCTTTCAAATTCCCCAGATCCCAATCTGATCCAGCATCTGCGGGACAAACCAGTACCCCAGAGGTCCTTTGTCCGGGCCTCGATAAGTCAGAGTCAAGTCCGATCTACAGTGGGGCCTCTGACCTGTTGAGACATGGAGACAGGACGTCTGGGGCGTGTCCTGTGTTGTCTGGCACCAAGGCGCTGTCGATGGATCCTTTGAGTCCTGTGGGTTGCAAGGTAAGGTACCGGCATGCGCTATGGATGTTCGATCGGATTGGGATCTGAGGAACACTGCCATCAGGGAGTGTAGTTGCCAAAAGGGCGGTGTACCTGCTCTGTAATGTTGTTTGGGTGGATGTAGCGTGACAAGTGGCATCTACATGAATGGCAGGAGCAAAGGTTCCTCAGGAGAACATTGCACTGTAAGATGATCAGTGTTGTTCACTTCACCAGCCAGTGGTTTTAATGTTTTGGCTGATCAGTGTATGACCGTATGCTCAAGGACCTCTTGTGGTTGCAGTGATTCACAATTGGTGAAAAACTTGTTTTACTGATTTTGTTACCTTGCAGATTTTGTAATTTTTCCTCCATATTTGTGCTTCTATCCCAAATAAATAAGCAGGCTACTGTATGTAGTTAAATGCTTTGCCTGTTTTAATTGATCAATTATCAACAATATATGAAGGCCTTAAGGTGTGTCCTTGTATTACTGTGATATGCCTGTAGTCCCAAACAGGAATTTAACGATTCGTAAAGAAGCTTCCCATAACCTTAAACTATAAGAGACTGTAAGGCTTTGGTCCTATGTCCTGCCTTCTGTTGTACAAACTGGAGTGTTTCAGATTATATCATTAAAAAGCCCTCATTGACTGACTGTACTGTCCCACCAAACCAGCCTGCTACATGATTCACACCGAGATCCGAGGTCAGAGACAAGATGGTAAAGAAACAATTGGGAGAACGGTTTGGATGCAACATAATCATTTTGGAGCTCTTTTTTTTCTTGGAGAGAAAATAAAATAGAGATGTAGCGTTTGGTTGTGCTGCTTCACTGCTTAGTGGGGAGAAAATAGCTCACTACTGGAAATGTTGCCATGTGGAAAATGAAGTGTTGCATTTCTTTTCCCCTAAAGTATCTGAAACTTGGATTTAGTAGTATCAACTCCTGAGCAGAGCCAAATCTGCTGCCCACTTCGCCGGACTGGTACTATTTACTGATTTTTGATAAACTGTTGCAAAACACTACAGCTCCCAGCTGTTTTGGAACATAATTTTCTCTTTAGTGAAAAATGAAACTAGTGGCCTGTTTTAAAGATTTACATCCTCAGTGGGAATAAATGGGCTCAGGGAGACTGTAGGGAAGTCATAAAGTATAGAGAGACCGGACTTACGCGCTATTGGTCTTTTCATGGGACTTGTGGACGATAAGAAAAAATATTGGATAACACCTGTCTTATCCTTCAACATTTGCCATATAGATATTATACCCCACTGTACTGGGTGCAGTGAGAGCAACATTTCCTGACATCAATAGTCCTAAACAGCTCTGCCAAACAAATACTATTTATCAGTGCAATTCATCAACCCCTCAGAAAAATGCCTTTCCACACTTCTTCATCTCTTTTTATCCTCTTCATCTCTATCCGATCGCAATCAAGTCTGCAAAGCCTGGAGATTTCTCTCGCTGTCCATATCAATCAGTCACTCCACCTCTCGCTCTTACTGCTCTCTGTCTCTCTCCCTCTCTCTCTCTCTCTCTCTCTCTCTCTCTCTCCCTCTCTCCCTCTCTCTCTCTCTCTCTCCCTCTCTCCCTGGGCTCAGTCTTAGTTCAGATATCAAATATTAATCAAGGCAGGTTGAGAAGCAGTTGATCAGCTGTCCCTTCATTGATCAGCCTGCTCCCCTCAGCACTGATGTGTCCCAGCAGCTGGAGTTATACTTCTAATAAGCATTTGTAGTTTCAAGTGTGTCTCTCTCTCCATCTCTGTCTTTGGTAGTTTTCTACTTACATCCACATTTCACTTTCTTTTCTGCTGAGCATCTCTGTACTTGTTAGCCTATATCTTCACGTCATAAAGCAGCATTTCAAAAGCTGTGATATTTCGATTCCAAAATTCAAACTAAGCATCTGACGCTCAGCCCTTCTTGTGTTAAAATAGTCCATTCAGATTCAGTCAGTGAGCGCACATCTGCATTAACCTTGGCATATTCCTGCCACTGACTAATGGGCAAAGTCCCGCAAGAGCCTTAATAATTCTCTATGGACCCAAATTATTTAAATTCTGAGTTGGACATATCTTTCTCTCATTCAATGATTTATTTTATTTACCTGCTCATCCCCTGCAACAGGAATGAAGCCCTCCCCAACATGCACTAAGCAGGAATCAGGGTCAGACCCTGAACAGCCTGACTGCACACCACATCAGGATTTAGTAACAAATAAACTGCTGGCCCTTTTCCACCCTGTGAGCCTTTTCGGGAACCTTTTGTGCAGTAGGAGCTTGACTTGCATTTTAACTGCATGAGTCTAGCTTTGGTTTGATTCCTGGGCTATAGATTTAACCCCCCCAAAAAAATTTCTGCTATGAAAGTAACACTTTCTGATGGCCCAGGAACTGTTGAGTTTGTGGGTTGAGTTTGTAGGCCTGAGAAGCATTGTGCTTCATGCAAAATGCATTTTGCCTGACAGATTTTGTAAACTTGCAGATTTCATTGATACAATATACAAATGTATTTTCTATGATTTTTTTTCTCATATCCATGATTTCTTTTTTTTTTTTTTTTTTAAATTTTGTACTGATTTGTAGGATTCCCCAATGTTTTCTTTCTCTAAGAGAAAGTTTAATGAGTGGTCAAGAGCACCCTTGTTTTGACAGTCAACAAATTATTGTCCAACTCAACTATTTCAATCTCACGCCACTCTTTACTCATTCTCACTACACTTTAAAGGGAAGTATAGTACTGCTCGGTTTTTACTGCATTACAGTTATTTGATAACTTAAGTTACTAGTTACTTTACAAATTAAGATTGTTGGACACAGACCATATAATAAAAACATATAATTTTGCAGCTGAAACAATTAGTCGTTTGATTAATTAACTGATTTTGATAATTGTTTAGACGATTGGCTCCAATTTCTAAAATATGAGAGCTTGTTGCTTTTCCATGTAACCGGTTCAATAATTTTGATGTTTTGAATTTAATTAAACTTTTCTGCATTTAATACTTAAGTACATTTTTCCTGATTGTACTTACATACTTTAACCTAAGTAACAGTGTGAATGCAGGGCTTTTACCAGTACTTTTACTTAAGTAAAAGGCTGAATGCTTCCTCCATCACTGCTGCTGACATGAGATTTACAGCATCACAAATGTTTTGTCATTGCTGGGTTTTTGATTTTACTTGCTGGCTCCCTGGAAAATCACATTTACCTTTTTTAAGTTTGTTATACAGTACATCAATTTCACTACTGCTATAGCTCTTCTTCTTCTTCTCACAGCTTTTTTTTTTGGTGGCATCTCTCCAATTCTTTGGTACGTGCCAGAGCATTTGCACAAGGCGCCACATCTGCTTTTACATAGTTTATAGGGGACATTACCTCTGCTAATAGTGGGATTCATCATTTGATTCATTCAATGAGCAGATTTGGGTGGTTAAAAACATTTGATGCAGTTGACTTCTCTTATGTTTCCTCTTAATGGAAAATTATGTGTATTCCTTGCATAGACACTCATTGTGATAAAAAAAAAAGTGTTAATTCTGTTCCTAAAGATTGTAATATAAATAAGAGGACACCCAACTGTAGAACATGGTTAACATCTATGGTACAATTTATCATAACAATAGTAGTCACCACATAAATTATTTAATCAATAAAATTTTAAATGCATATAGTTAATTTTTCTTTTATCTTTCTAAAATTTCTCATGTACAAAGTAACAAAGTACATGTTCCCGTTCTGGATAATATTTATTCATTTAACACTTTTGGTATAATATAATTCTAAATAAAATGAAGGTATAGCTACATCACATTGAGGCACATCGAGACTCTACTGTTAATTTCTTTAAACACATTTATGAGGTCAAACATTTTTGGTATAAAATTTCTCTTTGTATAAAATGAAGATATAGTGTAATTAATTCAGGCAGTTGAGATTTGCTTGCATCAGTTAATTCTGCAGCATGTTGGAGTTTATAAACTTTCTTGCACATCTCTCTGCCATCGAGGAAAATTGTTGCAAGTCTTTTCCTCTCGCCATCCATTTGCTGCAAAAGAGACAAAACAGGTTTTAGTCATTATTTACTGAGATTGCTCGCAAATGTGCATACATGTCTGCGTTGTTGCTTTTCACTGAATGGAGAGCTGGCCAGGCTGTAGGGGTGGCAGTGTCAGTCTGTCGGTCAGTCAAGCCACCACTTTGGCCCAGACTGAACCACCTCAATGGGTTGCTATGAATTTTAGAATAGACATTCATTATCTGCCAGAGAATAACTCCCACTGACACTCATGATCCCCTGACTGAACTCAAGGGACCTTGATGTCTGGAGTTTTGATCCCAGGGCTCTTTGTTTGAAAAGGTCCTATATACATAAAAACCTTTAGATAGTTCACAGACTCCTCACATATAGTACATGTCTTTATGTGAGAGAAACCAGAAGAACATATAAACTCTGTACAGTAAAGGCCATTCAATCATATCTGGAGATTTTTATTGCTGTGAGGCCACAGTGTTAAAACACCCAGCGATTAGAGTTAAGCGACGCTGCCCTGTCAGACTCCCCGGTGACCTCAATGAGAGGTGGAGAAGGCTCAATCAAGCCTTGCAAACAGATCATTAGTTTACAAGCCAAAACAGGAACAACAAATTCCTGCCAATTGAACAGATGTGCTTCCCTGCCTTGATTTCCCAACTGCATCCCATGAACTCATTTCAGTTTGAATAGCGGCTGGTGGAGATAATCATTCAGAACTTCTCTGAAGACCTCTTTCAAAGAACTGTAGAAATTCAAATTAGTGCGTCACAGGACTATTTTATACCCTGTTGGTATACATTTTATCATTACAATGGGCTGAATTACACATAATTCATATATACATACTGCAGCAATAATTCTGAGCTTGTTGGCACTTAGAGACGGTTCTACTGTTTAAGAAACTTACTACAAACTAGAGAATGCAATTTCTGAAGAAATTGCAGAGGGATTGCGAACTGTTGAAAAGCATACCTGACCTGTGTTGCTTCATGAGCAGTAGCTGGGAGCAGAACAGCATTTCTGGCTTAACTTTACATGAAGTAACAGCTGAGGGAGTATGAAGAGTTGGAATGGTATGAAAGGAAAAACAAGTGCAAACTACGGTGTGCTGAAATGAGAGTTTCAATGTTAAGACTTAACAAGTGTACAGAGAAGTTGCTGATGTATCATTCAAGTGTCTTAGTTGGAGTAACGGTAAATCAGTGATGCGTTGATTGACATCTCCCTCATAAGTCAGTTACATGTACAGTAGCTTAACTTTATCTATGGGCAACAACCATAGATTAACCTCCTGAAACTTGAACTTTTGTTTGATATGCATTTTTGATTATTTCTCCTAGCCATTTGGGATCAGTAGGACCTGATAATTATAAAAAAAACCTCAACATTGTCAACAATAATTAAGTCCCAGTGTCCTCATTTGAGACGACAATCAAGTCCCAGTGTTCTCAAATGACATGATAATCAAGTCCCAGTGTCCTCAAACGAGATGATAATCAAGTCTCAATGTCCTCAAACGACATGATAGTCAAGTCCCAGTGTTCTCAAACGAGATGATAGTCAAGTCCCAGTGTCCTCAAATGAGAACTTCCAAATTAGCAGTGTCTTATCTTGTTACTGTTGCTAAAATTGGTCAACTATGAACATTATTAATCAGAACAAATTTCAACCATAAAATGTCATCAACTTTTTACCTTGTCCACATTTGTGTTGGGATCGGCTGAGTGACTGAGTGACTGTGCACAGCATCCCAGTCACAGTGGGGTTGCAACATTTGGTATGTGTCTGTACAGTGACCAAAATCTTGTGCTAATTGATGGTACATGTGGCCAGAGACGCTGCAGAAAGTACGGGGTGGATGGATACCAGATAGCTCAGATATGCTGTTTCCTCAATTCTATTTGTGCATACATCAAGTTAGCTGATTAGCTGTAGAGGTGTTAGTAGGGGAAATATTTTTAACGTACGATTACTGTTGTTCATGTGATTAAGACATTAACATCACACTTCTGATGAAGAGGCAGTGTTTGTTTCTTTTCCTCTCACACCTGTCTTCTTTTTTTCTTCCTCTTCAGCCGTTTTTCCTCCTCAGGTCTTCATTAAAACTTGATGGAGATGAGTGAAGCCAATAATCTTCAAGCCCTGTGAACAAGCCTGCCTGAAATCAATAGTTTTCCTGGAGAAAACAACAACAACAACACAAAGAGAGTGGTGGGGGGTTGGGGTGGGTGGGTAGAAGGTCTGGTTTATTAAATATTAAACAGCAGGTCTCTGGGGAGAGGGGGAAGAGTTGTGGTGATGCAGTGTCTGACCCAATTAGCATCTCCTGTTCACCTGCCAAGCTCCACTCTGACTTTTACTCGTCAAGACAAGCCACTTCTGGAACAGTCACACTCTTCAGGAGCGTTATCCTCGCTGCCTTGTACACTAATCATGACATGATGCATCTGTGCCTGTCACACCCTTGAAGAGGGCCATCTTAGCTCAGTGAAAAATCGGTCACTACCAGCTCTGAGATGATCTACCTCTTACAGAGAGCCGGCTGTCAACAAGTCACAATGAGGCTCCTCTGGGATGAGCTAACTCTTGCGAAACATTGTCTCAGCTTTTTGTGTTACTAGTAATGTGGTTTCTCAGGGACTGTGTTACTCCTCAGTTACACATAAAACACCTTGGTTTCCTTTGATTTTTTTATTAACATTTTACATTAACAGAAAAATCAACCTTTTTATTTCAAAACACACACACACACACACACACATACACACAAAATATAACATTTCACCCTGCCCTGCTAGCATGTAAATGCATGAACACTGACTGCGACAGAAGCACACCATTACTCACGTTAGTTAATTAGGAAACTGACTGGCCTAATCATGGATGGATTACTGAACGGGCTTACTGGGCACCAGCCCAGGAGCCCAAATTGTCAGGGGGCCCCTGGCCTTTACTTGCAAAATGTCAAGTATTAAATCAACACATAGCAACCAGGAAAAGACTCAAAATAAGGACAAAGGGACACAAAATGTGTACAAAGCGACACAAAAGACCAAAAAGACACAGAATTACCTGAAAAAGACCCAAATGACTACAAAACCCCATAAAACAACCACAACGAGTTAAAAAATGACTACAAAGAGGCAAAAATGCCCAAAAAAAGACACATTTTTTTAATGAGACACAAAACAACTACAATGAGACACACAATAGATGCAAAACAAAAACAAACAAAAAAAGCTTAATGACTGCAAAGAGATGTCTTGCTCCTTTGCTTTATGGTGGTGGGGCCCTTTGCGTATCTGTGCCCAGGGGCTGATTATGTCATAATCCGCCCATGAGCCTCATTGTGTGGGATAAACGACAGCTCATATTAATATGAAAGAGAGGCAGGCACATCATAAGCTGCTCATTCTTTGTATGCAGTTTTAATTTCTTTTGTAAATGTTTTATCACCTCAGCAGTAGACTGTAGGGCATTGTACAAAAGGTCACTAACGTTAACTTCACCTGTCGCTTCGCTGAGCTTATTAAGATTTCGTGCGGATACGTGCTAATATTTCTAGCCATGAGAACACCTTTGCGGGGACAGTAGCCTATATGCACTTCCCTTGAACAATTTGAATAAATGGACGAGCTCAATGTTTAACTTTTGCGTGGATGGGAGCATTTATCATTTAAAATATGCCTGTTTGGCAGGGGCTTATTGTTTGGCCTGCTTATTGTTTGGCCTGTGTATACAAACAACTTGACACCCAACACTGCTCTTCCTTGGGTCTTGAGCAATACACCTGCCATGGTAGTCACATAACCAAGTCAGAGTACTTTAGGCATGGACAGAAACACTCTGGTTCAGGGGAAAAACACAGCGCAGACTTTATTTTTACACAAGATAGGCAACTGCCTAAGGCCCCAACTGATAGGGTCCCAAACAGCTACAGATTTATTACAATGTTTAGATATGAAAAACATTGAATGTTACTCATTGTACTCCCTAATAACTTACAAAAGACCCCAAAGCACACCCCAAAGCGTTGAATTAGAATTGAAAGCTCGACCTTGGGCTTTTTTTTTTACGTAGGGACAAAGGACAGGGCTGTCTGACACTAAGGTAAAGCAGTAAAAATATTCTAAATATAGCATCCACCCAGACTGATAGAGATTTTTTTTTAGGTGTGCCTTTTTTGTGTGGCTATAAAAGGTTTTGCTACTAGTTCCTTCTGCTTCTTATAACAGGGAGCTCACTGATCATCATCTACTGTAGGCTATGCCATAGACTGACTACAGATAAGTATCTCATATAGCCTCACTTAAGAAAACCCAAACTATCCCTTTAACATGCGCGTCGATGGGGATTGGCTTGTTCTTGGAGCCAGCCTCAAGTGGCTATTCGAGGAACTGCAGCATTTGTAACGTTGGCGTTGGCTTAATGTTTTAGTCCAGCAGGTTGCTTCTTGTCTGATATGTATGAAATAAAAAAAAACATGTAACATATCTATGTTTGCAGAAACATACAATGCCAACCTTTTATTGTGGCAACTGGGCTGTTTGGGGAATGCTGTTCTTTAAAAGCAGTTAAAAAATAAAGAAATTAATAAACAACAATATTAGATTGTTTTTAAAAACATTATTGTCCTTATATGAAGATGTGAAGACAGCCACATGACATGCTGTGGAGAAAGCAAGGCTGTATTCCATGACAGGATGTTTAGTTGTTAGCGTAGTTACAAAGGTAGCAAAGGGACGTAGTTGAGGGCCGGAATCGAACCAGCAGCCCACGTGGGCCGGCCATTAGATCATTTAGCAGAGTGTCAGTAGAGTTTGATACTGAACAGAACCCAGACATTTCAATCTTACTTTGGCTCTCTAGTGCCCCACAACCACCTTACTTTTACTTGTAATTAAGTATTTTTTGTTTTATCTAATATTTAAGCTTAACTAAAGGTTACACTTCCTTCACCACAGTCTTTGACATATAATACAAGTGCAGACATGGAATAGTTTAAGTGAACGGAGCTGTAATGAATGGTGAACAAAAAGATTAAAGAAATCAATTATATCAAACTCTCATTGTGTTAATATTAGATTTGTTTCTATATTTAAGGTCACAGGTTTTATCGGCTCCATTGCCACTGAGCGAGCTCCACTCCGTATCCCTTCTCTCTCTCATGTATATGCAGTGATCACTATTCAAACACTGTAATAGGCAGGTAGTCATTGGTGTGCATTGCCGGTCATGAGACAGGAGCTTCGAGATGAATGAGTAAAGAGATGAATTCAGATAGAAGAAAGACAGGAATAAGTAACAGATGGCAAAAGAAAGAAGCTGCCAAAACCTTTCACAGCACCTTCTTTTGTCTCCACCTTCTCCATCAGTCAAAGTAAGCCAAGTAAAGGTGGAGGTAGGAACATGCAATAGGGCTGATACCTGTGTATCATCCATAAAACAAATATATTCCATAAAGGTCTTTGTCAATCATTTATTGAATCTTTGAGTATCTGTTTCAGCCAGTCAAGTGACAGCTGATTTCATTTTTCTAGACACGTGTGAGACAGTGAATCATTTATTGATCACCTGTCTTTTCTCCATCAGAATCGTGATGGACAGATAATCGGACTGAACTGCCCCTTTGTTTTACTGCATCATTCAGCCTGACTTCCTGTTCATTAGCTGATTTCTGTTTGGGAGGGTTGATATTTTGCTGTAATCACTTAGTAACAAGCCATTTATCTGTCCTGCTGACATAATTTTCAGTCAGCATGGAAGCTGAGGGAGCAATTTACTTTGAGGACAACATGTTTGATTTCAGAAATACAGCTGCATAACATCATGTCGTCCATATATGTTGCCATGTTTATTTTTGGCATTTTCCTGCCCAACCCTGTTTCCTCGAAACTGTGGTAATAAAGTATCATGCTATTTTGCAACAGTAAAAATATGTTTTGAAGGAAATGCCATGCTGCCTGTTTTCCGCCTATGTTTTTTTTTTTTATCAGCGTAATGAGGAAACCTTTTTAATGAATGTGTCTGGCAAGTGGCAAAGTGTTGATTCTGAATATATCAGCCAAACTTACACTGACAGTGTATTTCACTTGTTTTCTGACAATATTTATTTTTTGCAATTTAAACTCTACTCATGGCAAGTGCAACATTATTAAAAATTTGTGGTTATGTTTAGACTCCCGCAGCTTAGTAAAGAACTGAATCCTGAAGATGTTAATCTGGTTGTTTTGGCGGTACTTACAAGGTCACATTAAAAGAAACCGGAGGTTCATAGCCTCCTCATCTAACAGCTCACTGTAGCTGCTTTGTACTCCCTATAAAAAAATTCAAATGATCTGCTGATGAAATTACCACTGTCCTGTAGACGTATTTTTCATTAATGTTCGCAGGTAGCGCCAACCTTGATGATTGTGTTGAGACTGCTTTATAATAAAAGCCACACTATTTCCTGAGTTGGACACTCTAACGCTGCAGTAGAATATTCTGTTTGCTTAAACATTGCTGAACGTCAATAAACTGAAAGTCAATCATCCGATCATAAGTATTATCAAACACAGGGTTTGATTCAATGTTTATCTTTAAGTCCCCCTTGACTCAAAAATGTGTTTTGTTTTTTTAGTTTATGTCCCCTAAAATGTCTTACCATGACTACACTGACTTGTATCTGTGCAGTTTGTCACACAGTATGTTTCACCTCTCCTGAAGGGGGCTATGTCTGCACACTTCCCTAGATTTACACGTACCTTGGGGAAGCTAAATTAGGTTTGTAACTAATGTGAAAGCCAATCACTGTCTGATATTGGAAACACATATTACACCGGTAAAGAAACCTGAAACCTCTGGCACAGAGTGAACTTGTCAGTACAGAGAGCAATAGTTAGCATTAGCTTCGTGAAAGTTTGATCACAAACACAGTGCAATGTGAAGTTTTTGGATGTAACCCGCACTCTGGAGCTTCCTTTTTGCCATCTACCAAAAGCCTCATCAAAGCAGATGTTATTGTGTATTTCACAAACTTTAATGCTATTTCAACCACTGCCAGTTAGCCTACAAGCTAACAATATAAACAAAGATGCTAACCCCACTTAGCATTCTGTCATATCAGCTGGTGGCTGATTTTGGTGATCAACAGACTTCTCACCGGAGTGTGGGTCTGAATACTGGTGTTTGGGCAGTGACTTGTGCATCAGATACCAATGAAAAAAGCCAACCTTTCATATCGGCATTATACATGGCCAGGGGCTGTCAGGGTGTAACGTGATTGGGGGAAATGCGACTGGACAACAACGTCAGTTAAGAGGGTGAAAAGCTTGAGTATGGCAGATGGGAGAGGCGGAGGATGGGTCCGACAATACCGACTTTAAGCCAGGAGGCCAAAGCACATTTCCCGCATGAGTATAAAGCCAAACCCTGCATGTCATGTGTCTACGTGGAAAATGTACAATCAAGCGGCGATATGTGACAAGGTCGGAGTAGGAATGTGTTGGAATCTCTCTGATGTTTCCTCTAATGCTAATGTGTGCATTGCTCTGACATTGGCCAACCTATTGTGAGCAGCACTGTAGAAAGCAGAAAGCAAAACATACTGCAAGCAAATTTCTCAATAAGGGAGGAAAAATTAGATCTACTTCCATAGTGTCATCTAAAACATGTTTACCAATTAAATGTCTAATGCGCAGCTTCAGACTTTATAACTTATGACATCTCAAATCTGAGCTTTAGAGCTTGAGCTTTTGGACCTGGGAGAGAGTTGTCCATTATAAATTATATGTTTGGACTGTCTTAAACCATAGGAATGACATGTATGGACTTTGAAAAAGGGTGTAGATTGCTTTCAGGATTATAACTTTAAGGTCTGGGAAAGATATTTTTTTCGTTTAATACAAATTAAGTCTACAGTAATCTGAGACAACGTGTTCCCCAAAATCACAATCACGGTCTTCCCTTAACTATAACTGCAGTGCTTGGTTGGCCCTACCTAACAACACACGGGACATGATGCAGGTCAGGCCAGCAGGAATGCTGTTCAGCCTTGCTTCAAATTTTTCTCAGTGGCGACAATTGTAAAAGAGACATCTGTAAAACTGACAAGACACCTTGAACTGCAAACAAGATCAATTATGACTCTTTCTATTATGAATTTTTGAACCATTGAGGTTTTATATCTGAGGCAAGCAGCAATAATAAACACAGACCTTTTTGTATCATTGAAAAATCTGGAAATGTGGGTGGTGACTAAAAGGTCTGCAGCCAGGCAAGAAATGTCGAGACAGGGTGAGGAAGCTTTGAACTGATTGAAGGAAGTAATATTGGAAATTTCAAAGCCTGTGATGGAATAATTCCATCTTCTGTTTTCAGGACACTTAACCGCTCCTTGAAGTCTTCTCAGGCCTCTGATTCACATTCATCTGCTGCTGCTTAAAAGATGAGAAAGGATCAGCCTAATCAAACAATGGTGCCCACGTCCCAGAAGAGATCTAGGTCTCTGCCGTGTGTACATTTAAGCTTCGTTCCCTGTCATTTCAATCCTCTATAAATGGTGCTACAACACCATAAAGATTGAATGATTGCTAATAATTATTTCAACCAAATGCAACTCTCTGGACAAAATTTCTCCTCCTCAAGTCTGACTCAACAAACAGCTTTGGGCTTTGGTGAGATGCTGTAAATAGCTATGCACAAAATAAATGACTTGTGAGACTGTGTTCTCAGGGGTGTGTGTGTGTGTATTTGTGCGCAAATGAAATGTGCACTTTAGTGCCAGACTTTGAGTTCCTCAGAGAGGCTTTGATGGGGTTTTCTTCACATTTTTATAAAGACATGAAGAAGAAGTGGTTTTGCTAAATGGGCCCCTGACTGTACTCATCTTTTGGGTTCACCTGGTGGGGCATATACACCGATCGACTACAACTTAAAACTAAACTAAAAACACTGACTGGTAAAGTGAATAACATTTATCATCTCGCTACAATGCAGTGTTCTTCTTAGGAACATTGGGTCCTGGCATTCATGTGGATGCCACTTGACTTGCACCACGCAAACACCATTGCAGACCATGTACACCCCGTCATAGCAACAGACCACCACAATGGCAGTGAGTCCCCCACCCCAGCAGGACAATTCAATGCCACACTGCTAAAACTCCTCAGCAATGGCCTGAGGAATGTAACAAAGAATTCAAGGCGTCAACCTGGCTTCCAAATTCCCCTGATCCCAATACGATCGAGCACTTGTGGGACGTGCAGGAACCCCATCTTGCAACCCACCGGACTCAAAGGATGGGGGCTGTACTTGGTTTTCAACAGTGTTTCAGTGGGTGGTGCATGTCAAGTGGCATCCACATGAGTGCTAGGACCCAAGGTTTCCTGGCAGATCATTGCACTGTAGCCAGAAGATCAATGTTATTCACTTCACCTGTAGGTGGTTTTAATATTGGCACTGATTAGTGTATATTTCCTTTGCAATATGACTGTATGTGGAAACAGTGTGACATTTTATGATCTGTCATGCTGTAGACAGTTGACCTCAAATCAGAAATAACCATGTTATGAAGAAAAAACAACAACACCCCAAAGCGTAGGTGTATGTAACCATTACTTCCTGACAGCTGCCAGTAAAATGGTTTTCCAATATAAAAATCGGATTTCCCCTCTCTCCAGCTGAAGTACAGATTGTACTGCAGTTCCTACCCAAATCTTTGTATGTACTTAGAAATGACAGTAAGCACCTTGCTTTGCTTGTTCTCCGTCAGCGAGTGTTTTGACAATCTATGCTGACAACTGACAAGATGCTGCCTGAGCGGCTTGACACCTGACAGATTTGTTGTTGCTGCTGGTTGGATCCTTTTCTAAAGATGATCTGGGTCTCTGTAGTCAGTGTTATGTATCTTGGTGGAAATGGTCCTTTTGTGAGGGTTGTCAAGTAATTTCAAGGTGTCAGTCAACTTAAGGTGTGTAGAGGTGATTGGGTCTTGGCTGCGCTCAAACACAACTGTGTGTGTGTTGTTGCTCTGAACAGAGCCTGATCGCTGAGGATAAATAAATAAATTTCTCCTCTGTTGCGCTTCCATTTCCTGGTCAACGAGCCTTGACGTGTCTCATCTTTGATATGAGCAATCAATCAGCAGCGGGCTTTAAACACTGAATGAGTGAGAAGGGAAAGGATTGAAGATGGAACGTCAGCTGTCTGTAGCTCTGTGTGTATGATGGATAATACTCAACCTCTCAGTCCGTCACTGAAACAAAAAGCTGCAGAGACAGCAGTGTCACTTGCACTCTTTGTATCTGCACATCTCACTTTGGCCCAACAGCTGCAACCACTAACAAAGAGAAAAAGAAATGCATTTATTGTCAAGTGCTGCATTTGATATTTCTGCACAGATTTCCCAGTTCACATGACACAGTGAGTTCAACTTTCAATTCATCTTTTTTTGTGTGTGTGTGTGTGCTTTTTGTGTGTGTTCCCCAGTGCTGAGTCCGTGCCCTGTTGCGGCATTGTCAGCCAGACGGTGTCACTCCATCTATAAGGGTTTCGCTCAGTGTCTGATGGCTCTGGGCGACAGTCTCACGGACAGTGCTCGCAAGGACGAAGACATGCATGAGATACACTCCATCTGCAGGTCAGTGTAATCACACACATCCAGAAATATCAAATAGGAAGCCTGCCGAGTTTCAGGATTCAAATATGCATTTGTAAACCCCACAGGGCAGTCAGGTCAGTATCAGTGGGTATTCAGTTACAGCAGCTTTTTGGGGATGGCAGTACATATTCTCTGAGTATGCAAGGCTTTCCCAGAGAAAAGTTTAGACAAGCATTTTACATTTCCACAGAGTCAGTCTCCTATCTGATATCAATAGGGCATGTACATCTGAACAATACCACAGATCGAAGCCTTGGCTGTCTAATCCTTTGTTGGACTTGCTCATGACCTGTTCACATGCAGTTACCAAAGACATATTGAAACACTGCATGAAAGTTTCATGACTGTTGTAAAGGAGAATCAATTGCTTTAGAATGTGCTAGTGGTGAATATATCCTGTGTGCAATGCAAAGGTTTTGAATTTACACATGCACTAAATTAGACTCTTCATTGTTATCACCTACATAAATGAGAACACTGTTAAGACCATTAGCTGCCCAACATATCCCCATACAAAAGTTTGTTTGTGTCACCCCAGGTAGGTTAGATTTAGGCAATTATAGTTACGTAGTGTAGGTTTAGGAAAAGAAACATAGTGACAACGTACCTTAAAATGACCCAAAAGTTCACTTGGTTAGACACAGTTACGATCAGGCGCACTGTGGGGAAGTCCTGTGTTGTAAAGTCTTGTATTTTGTGACTCATTTTCCAGCCCAGCCTGCTCCTTATGTGGACCACTTTGTTTCTGTCAGTGCATTATTCACATGTTTGCAGCCTTCCCAAGTACTTGGGTTATACACAAATGACTGGCACAAGATTTCATGGGATATATACGAATTGTGGTGCATTATTTTTTGTAGGCATTCATGTGAACAGTGCATACTACCAGCCTGAGCTGCCTGTATGATACATTTGACATGAGCCACCAGAGGAGGACCCTGCAGGCTTTCTTTAAAGAGGTACTCCAGCAATTAAGTACTGCTAGTTCATAAGGTAGGGAAATGATTTAGAAAGGGTCAAAATGAAAGCATTATTGTCAGAGATGTCCTTCATAATCACCATTTGTAATGCAGGATTTCTGTGAACAAGACTAACAGGCTACAGCCATGTTAAGCTCTTTTGCGACTGGACAAAAAAACCCACCAACACCCACTAACATCTAATTCCTTAATATGAAATTACCTGGATGATCGGTGTTGCCTCTGCATCAGAGCAAGCGCACTAGAGACTTCTGGCTCAGCAAGCAACTTCTGTTTTAGTGCTCTGTATGGGGTAGGGCTGCTCGATTATGGAAAGAAATCATGATCACGATTATTTGGGTCAAAATTGACCTAACGATTATGCGGCGCACATAATGTTTACACAACAGCATATCATCTCTATCTCTACATGGTCGTGCGTTCACAATTCTCCTCTGCTTTGTATCGCGCACGGTGGAGTTCAGTCCCGATGTTCGCACACACACACACAAACAATCAGACCAACCTCTCTCCCTCTGCCATTTTCGGCACGGTGCTTTTAAAATCTTCCATGATCACCTGCCCTTCGCATTGTGCGTAGTTCACCTACTTGACTGGCTAGAGGAGAGGAAGGGAGAGGTGGTATTGCGCATACGCGGCTTCCGTAGAAGACAAAATAACATCTCCAGGCGTCCGTGATCAAAAATCATTTACCCTCGATTTCATTCATTCTGAAATCGTTTGACCTCAAAATCGTAATCGCGATCACCAGACGATTAATTGCACAGCCTTAGTATGGGGATAAACTGTTTTAATCTTGCAGCTCTCCTAGATATTCCAAATGTTATTGGATGTTAAATTGATCAAATCTTGATAGTGGAATGAGTCATTTCTTAGGGCTTGTGATGCAAAAAAAAGTATCCACAGATTAACAGACTCTTTCCTAGTGAAAGTCAACGGGAAAAGGTATTTTGGGGCCCAATGGCATCATGTGACAGACCCCAGAAATTACAGTGCTACTGTTTGGCCACTATGGAAATTGGCTTCAAGTCTGGCTCACTTTCTTGGGGCCTGATACTTACACACTAGGTTGTTAATATGCAGACCTTCTCACTCTTTACACTATGGTAGTTGCCAGCAGCATCAGAAACAGCTGCTGCCCCGTGTGTGACATATTGCCGCAAAGGGTGCCTTTGTGCATTGGTTTCTGTTGCCGAGGTCCAAAACAGCATTATTGGATGAGTTGGTAGTGAGAGCAATCTTGACACCCAGGTGGACACACTAATTTTTGCCTCTTTTCCAGTGTGATCCAATGATTTGCCTTCACAAATTCCATCCAATTCCATCTAAGCAGCAAACATTGTTCCAAATTAGTCAGCACTGTGTTTGAAAGAGAGACTGAATAATTACAGATATAAACCACTGTAACATTTTCACTGGCCTCTCTTTTCTGTAGCATGTATGAGCTTGGATGTGACATACAAGTAAAAAGAAAACAAAACAAAACAGAAAGGCGTACTTGTGTCCTGAAGAGCTGTGTACACAGACTATTGGCAATGGGAAGGGAGTCTATCACCTAGTTTTACTGGGTTTGACACTCTTAAAAAACCCACATATATGCACTATTTCAATGGAAAATGGATATTAGTGGCTGTTGTAAAGGGGTTGGGGTCTGTAAAGGATAGGAAATACTGCACTGTGAGCCAGAAATTCTGAAGAGAGATTTGTTGTGTTCTGAGTTTGGTATCATCAACACCATGATATTGAAGATGCTGGTGCACCAACTGACATCAACACTGTTGATTTTTCTTTCATTTCTTCCTTTGTTGTTGCGGACTATTGAGAATTCCCGGCGTGATTTGCCTTTTGAGAAGCAGTGTTGCTGTGATAAACACCCTGATAAAATAAAAAGTGATTTTACTGAGTGGGCTTCAGTGAGAGGTATATTGAGTCTTTCACTTACACAAAGAGAGTGATTACAGTGATTTATGCAGCATGACTGCTAGATTGCCACAACTCCGCCAGGTGTCAGCTGAAGTTGAAGGAGATATTACTTCCAACATGTTTATCTTGTTCAGTGTGTCGTTTATTTTATACAAAGGCATCACATTTAATTTGACACTGATATTGAAAAATGCTTCATGCAGCACCTTTAAATGGAGTCATTTTAACCTCCTCCAGTTTAATGTGAAGAAATATACACTGTAATGATGCTGTGGAGACTGCGTCTAGGATTCAGGCGTCTGGGTGGATGTTATCTATGACTGCGGTGACATTGGAGAGCAAGTGTCGCTATATAGGACACACTTTCAACATCTGTAATGCGCTTTCGACTTGAGCATGGTGTAGCCCTGTATAGTATACAAACACTGACGACCCACTTTTGAGCAAGTCTGCAGTGTTGGTCATGTACTGTAAAACAAGGACCCATCGAGCTGTTAAAGGAACTACAAGAAAATTTTATTCAAGTTTTTTTTTTTTGGTGGCACCTGTGGACAAAAGCGGGAGAGTTTTCCTTGAATGAAGACTGCATTTCCCATGAGCACCCCCGCCTCATTTCTTGATGTGGCCAGCATTTATTCTGTAAGCCAGTAATAGAAAGACCCAACTTATTTTTAATGCTATTTTTGTTGTTTAAACACAGCTTTTTGCAGGATGCTTAGCGATGAGGTAATTTATTAGTTATTTATTAGTGTCTATGTGAGATTAATAACTGTAATATGATGATGCCGTTCATAAACGAGTAAGCCTTAACAGATTTGTTTGCTCTGTAATAGTAATTTTGTTGAGAATGCTGAAGTTATCAACATAATGTTATGTCTTCATAATAATGAGCCAACAGCATTACATAAAATATTACATTATAAGCCAGTTGTATTACTGTAATGTCCACCTTGACATGTTTTTTCATGTGCTCTATCACTGTATGCTTTACTTTTTTGTTCTCAACCATAACCACAAAATAAAGCTTCAAAAATAAAATGACCTGTTTCTTTTGAACTGGCTAACGTACTACTCACTGCCAGTCTTTGTGTGGGAAAATGTAAACATAGGCTCCTCCAGTTTATATGCGTCATCTGGTTTCAAGGGAATCAGACTCAGGGACAGGCATTAAGAATAACTACACAGAAATAGGCAGTCGTCTTGCTGATGGTCTGGTTTGCTTATGTAGGTAGGAAGTTCTCAATCGGGGGTCTGGTGACCCCCAGGGGTCCTTGAGGGGAAAATGGGGAAGTGTTTTTTTTCCCTATTAAATTCACTACAGAGGTGAGCCAGTCATATCTAACAACCAAAATCTTCTCAGATGGAGGTCCCTGTCATGAAATTTTACAGCAAATTTATGGATCCTTGACACAAAAAAGCTTGAGAAGCACCAATGAAGGTCATAAAGAGCTACCCACTAGTGAGCCTCAGAGCCCCATCTAGTGGATCGCAGAGGTACTGCCAAATGGTGTGGTTAATTAAAAACAAATTATTTATAAACAATTTACAAGGCTAGTTATTTTTATATCAAAATGTGCTCAAGAATTTACATTCTTAACAGAGCAACAAATTAGAATACATATTCTCAATGACCACATAAATCTGACTATCACCAAGCATCAGTTTTAGAGAGATGTGTGGGTTTGTTTTTTCTTTTTTTAATGAAAAATGTATGTGGGAGAACCCTCCATGCCAGTAAAAGCACCAACGCATGTGGTGAGGAAATATGACCCTGAATACATTAAATTTGAATTCACAATGACAGGCAGTGATGCTGAGCCAAAAGCAAAGTGTGTTGAATGTGAAATCCTTTCAAATGAGGCACTAAAACCATTGAAGCTCTGGAGACACTTAAACACAAAGCAGCTGGGATGGATTTGGAAGCCAAGTGAAATTTTCCTCAGAAAAGGGGATGGACTTCTGGCTAAACAGATCTGATGATCTCAGTATATACACACCTGTTCTGGAAAATCCCAGTCTGCGACACCACTAAGCGATGGAAACCACAAAGCAAGTGGCACCATGAAGACCAAAGATTTCTCCAAGTTCTGAAGAAGTACAGATCAGGGTTAGGCTTTAAGAAAAAAAAAAAGAAACTTTGAACATACCAGTGAACACCATTAAATCCATTATTACAAAATGGAAAAAATATGGAACCACAACAAATCTGTCATGTGAGGGCTGCCCACCAGATCTCAAGGATCAGGCACGAAGGGCATTGATCAGAGACAACAAGGAGAAAAAAGATAACCCTGAAGGAGTTGGAAAGCTCAACAATGGAGACTGGTGTAAATATGAAGGACCATTTTAAGAGGTACACTCCACAGAGCTGGGCTTTATGGAGGCCCAGCTCTGTGCAGCCTTGCTCAAATAAAGACATTTTTTTGGTCATTACAGCTGAGAGTGGCATAACATATTCACAGCCCAGTTATGTTTACTCATTGTTTTGTCTTTTCTTTTCATTGTTAATTTGGTCAGGTGGTAACAGTCAGAAATGGGCCTTAAGTAACAAAAGCGTAAGACCCCCTGGTCTACCTTGCTACGTTGGCACTGTTTCCCACTAGACGTAAGTTTTTGTTCATGTTCCACCTGCTGAATCGTCGGCAGCTCCTCTACACTCAGTACTGTGATTTTCCTGCATTATATAAAGGAAGAGTTCTACCAGGTGTTAGCTGTCAGAAGGAATCACAAAGTAATGTAGGCAGTTCTCAAATCACTGATAGGACTAAGCAACACTGTCTGTCCCCCGGCTAGTGGAGTGCCTGTGTGGCTGTTGAAATTTAAAGGAAAGCTGCTGCTGACTGTAGCTTCATGTGTAGCACACAGAGAACAGTATCAGTCCTCTCATTTAAGTCTAGAAAGTGAATGAATATGTTTAATTTTTTTAAGTGAAAATCTATTTTTAGTGCCCAGCCACACAGACATTGAACCAATCCAGTTGGTCACTGCAGATTTTTTTTTAATTTAAATTTCTGGTCACTCTTTTGGTAATTACAATTTTGACCAAATAAGTAAGACTATCCAAGTCAAAATAAACACCAAGGATGTACTGACTTCTCAGAAAATTTCCATTTGATTTTAACTTTGAACACTTACTTCTGAAGAGCGCTGCCTCTTCTCTTCTCTTCTCCCAGCATATCTTCACTCTGCAGCTCTCTTTTTAGCCCCTCATTGTTTGGGCTGGAGGCCTGATGACGCTGATTAAAGATGCAGAACATCTCTCACTTCCCTTCTCTCTTTCCCCTCCTTTTCCTTCGCTCACCACTCCATTTCTCTATATCCTGTATCCATCCATCATTCCTCCCTCCCTCTCTGCCATCTCCGCTCACCACTCTATTTATACATACCTCTATCATCCATCTTTCAGAGAAGTCGTATCCTCTCGACCAGGGAAGGGAGCGATTAATGTGTGAGGGGTCTTAGAATAGTATCGCTGATCTGAGAGCAGTGTTTCTGTTGAGTGAAATTTGTACAGTGCCAAAATTATATTGAACTCCTGAAGTACCACAGCAGACTGTACACAGAAACTGAAAACAGTAGATGTCGACTTAAGAAGTCAAAGTAGTTGTTACACTTGAATAAGGTTGCAGTATTGCAGAGCTGACAGGTTAAGTACTTATTTAATGTGATACAGTGGAATTGTGACCAGCAGTCTTTCCTCACTGCATTATGAATGAGGCTTTTGTAAACTAAAGAGCGTGATCAGGCAGCCGCAGCATACACGCTCTATATAATACAGCTTACAGACATTAGTTCACAGGCAAGTGTTGTCACACAGCTCACTGTGTGTGACTCAGTGAAAGTGACTCCAGGGAGGATTTCCTTTTGTTTAAGACACATTTTCATTGAGATCTACAAAGTGTGACATTATAGTCCTTGAGGAAAACCTAATGGAGTTATCCTGAGTATATATCCTCCTGTGAGTGTGTGTGTGTGTGTGCGTGTGTGTGTGTGTGTGTGTGTGTGTGTGTGTGTGTGTGTGTGTGTGTGCGAACCTCTCTTTGCAGTTTCAGTCATCTCACTGATATCATGGCTCAAGCTTGACTGTACTTTCTGAACTCTCTGTTCCCTCCCACCTTTTTCAACCATGCCGACAGGATGACTCTTGAGATGGCGATGTCGGTCTATAGGTTCACCACTTTTGTCCAGACTGCAATGTCTCCACAACTAAAATATGGAATGCATTGAATTTTTGTACAAATGTTCGTGGCCCCCAATGAATGAACCTCAGTGGCTTTGGTGATTTTCTGGTTTTTCCTCTGATGCCACCAGCAAGTCAAAGAGGTGGCTGTGGCTCAGGAAGTAGAGCAGGTCATCCACTAATTGGAAGATCAGCAGTTTGATCCCCGGCTCCTCTGGTCTGCATGTCAAAGTGTCCCTGTGCAAAATACTGAACCCCAAATGCCAATGGGTTGATCAGAAATTGCTATATTTATTATTTATGAGAAAACTATTTGCAGAACAGCCTCAGAATTGAGCTTCAGATCATTTTTGATCACAAGAGTAAGAGAACTTCAGCGACTCAAATGACGATATTTCTTCATTGATATTGACACAATTTGCTCGAATGACACTTGTGCTTGTATTAAGTACATTATCTATACCGGATATTAATTTTATCCGAGCACTGGGATAGAAATTAGCATTTACCTTGAAACACTGCTGCACCTAAGGGTTGGATTGAAAAAAGCTAGTTCGTATGTGTTGTCCAATCTGGTCAGAAGGTAGAAATATTTACAGCTGTTCCAAACAGCCAGGTGTGGAGGGAGAGGGTTTTCAAAGCTGCTCAAACATTCAAGCAGTTTTTCTCTGCATCATTTCATCTATATGATAATATTGTGTGTATTAGTGTGCATTTATGCAAAAGCATTCTAATTTTCAAAAAAATTTAGAGACTAAGTTTGGTTTTTACCGTGACTTTTGATTAAAAGGGGGGTAAGGGAATGGTTCAAGAGAATATTCTCACAAGTAGAATAACAACTTGTGTAAGTGTGTGTGTGTGTGTGTGTGTGTGTGTGTGTGTGTGTGTGTGTGTGTCTGTGTGTGCGTGTCACCATGGTCCTGCAGCCCACTTGTGGTACCACTCCACTGTTGTTAAATCTCTTCTATTCCTTGAGGTACCAATTAAACTACTAATCCTGCAACCCAGCCACCTTAGTGTGAGTGTTGCCTAATGCAGGGACATAAGAGCTCTCTCTCTCCCTCTCTTTCTCTCTCTCTCTCTCACACACACACACTCCTCCCCAATCTACACTCTGTGTGTCCTCACCTCACTTCTTCTTTCTCTTATTTTTCACCCTCTCTCTCCATCCCTCTATGCCTCCCCCTCTCTTTCTTCCTCTTTGTTTGCTCTCTCTTTCTCTCCCTCTCTCTTCTCTTCTTTCACCTCCCTCCATCCCTCCACTCTGTTTTTCTTTTCAGCTCCCGCCCTCCCACCCTCTCTCCACTCAGGAACATGGTTTTAGCGCTCCTATTAGAGCCACCTAATGAGGAGGTAGCATGGCGCTCCCCTCTGAAGATCCTCAAGCATGTGCACACTCAAACGTGCACACAGACACACATGCGGGCTACAGCGTAGTCTGAATAAGAGGCTATGATTTGCATCTAGGCCAAGGCTGCTCCATTGTCAGAGCTCTCCCAGGAGTGCAACGCTGCTTTTACTCCTCTTATTCACAATAGGCTTTATGCAGTTGCAATCATTCACTGTGGATCCAGAGGAGTTGAGGTGAAAAGGAAATATTTCGGGCTAAAGATACAGAGTAATTAGGCACAATAGAAATAAACAGTAACCTTTATCTGCAGTTTTAGAATGAATAGGGGATGTTCAGAAGAAAAATAGGCACCACTTTAAATTAAGGGAAAGCTATAAATGTTTTTAAATGTATCACTAATAAGTCAATTAAATGTATACTACGCAGGATTTTCCTTACAAACAACAGACTCATTAAAAAGTAATCCCTTTCAGTCATCACATATGACCCACTAGAAATGTATGGGGTTGTATTTACCTGCGGAGACCTCTGCCTTTGTTTTGCTGTGATTGGGACATTCCTGGGCACAGCGCGCAGGTGAAGTCGGGACTTTATAAATAAGGCAGCGACCAAGTGACAGACCGTAAGCAGCATATATCCAACAGAAAGCTACAAAAATTGCTGACACAGTGATGAAAAACACAAATATAGCAAGGTAAATCACCAAGTGGACAAAGTTGGGGTTGGCTTCCACTTTTATATTCACTTTTCACTTTCACTGGCAATACTAAAACTGGTCCATCTATGCAGCAGAAACACACAAATACTTTTGAAATTGTTGCTCCATGAAAAATAAGGGCTGTGGCATTTGCTTTTGCTCAAGAGGGGGAAATCCAGCAACTATCAGAATGCTCTGCACCACACCAGACCAATAAATGCTTCCACTGGTGGATGATGTAATGCTGTACATTGTTGGTATATTATAAATAGATGCCAGTTTTGTTTGTTTTTTTAAAGATAAATATGTTTTAAATGATAATAAATACATAAAGGGTTCAGTATTTCCTCCTGAGCTGTATTCCTGACAATGAAGAGAAGAATTTAAAACACCTAAGTCATTAAATATATATTATTTTTTTGTTTCTGGTCAAAATTTTGTGGTGAGGGGTGCAACGCCTTGGTTAGGTTAAGGTAAAGATGTTCCTTTGGGTTTAAATGATTGATAGTTAAAGGGAGGCAAGCTTCACTGTCATGGTTACAATAGTAACTACAGGCGGAGCTACCCATAGAGCCTATTAGCACTGCCTTGGAACTGGGATTGCGTGGAGCACCGCAACCCCTGTGAAATCCATCAGAATTTGATCAGTTCATTCAGATAACATACGGAAAGTCTGAAGAGCAATTGAATGATTTTATCCCAATTCAAGTTAGCATAGAGTTAAACTGGAAGTACAGTAGCCGTCTTTTTTTCCGCAGGCCCAGTCTATGAAAAATATCTAAAGAATAACGTGGATTTGCCCAATCAAAGATACAGAATGACCACCACAGAGTGATAAAAGATTTATTTCAGTTTATCAGCTGAAGGATGCCATAGAAAAAAATCAATTATATCACAATATACAAGCGATGCAATAAAAAAAAGCAATTAAAAAATAAAAAGTCTGAAGAGAGGTCTGACCTACATGACAGGATGTAGACATAGCCTAAATAACAAAAGTCTTCATTCAGACCTTCTATTCAAAGGTAAAGGTAAAAATGTGGCATTTGTTTCCTTGGTTACAGTCGTACAAACAAAAGCTGGAGTCTGCCGATCGCTAAAACGGGTGTTATCAGAAAACTCTCTCTCACAAGGTTTTGTTTCTTTCACTCAGCTGTCTTTCACCGCAGCCTCTCTATTTGCCTTTATATTTATATCCTCTACAGATTTAGATAAGGCCATTCATGCGTTCATTGCATCTCATTGCAGCGTCTCTATTCCTATTCCTGCCTCACTTTAAAGTCACTTTGAGCTCTGCAGCTCATTTAGGATGCAGCAGTTAGGATTTAAACTGCTGCCAAACAAAGACAGCGTAATATTCCCAAGTTGTGCATCTCTTTCTGGTTATCATGTAGATTTAGAAATTTATTTTAAGGGGCAAGAAGGAAGAGTTTCAATTCTTCCTTTTTTCATTTCTACAAAAAAGCTGTCACATAGTATAAGAAAGGGCGATTATAGATCTGTACAATCCTCTGCTGCTCACAAATTCTACATGAAAAGGTTGTTTAACATGTATAAAAATAGTCATTTACTGCGTAAACCTTTACTGCTGCGACACTGCAGCTGCAAAATATAGATCAAGTATTGTGTGGGTGGAAAATGGAGAAAGTTTATTTTTCTGCTCAACAAGGTGAAGGAAGCCTTCTTGAGGCATGTCAACACAGTAACCCTGATGAAGGCCACTGCAGCTGAAGCATGATGATTTTAATATGAAAGCCTTGTAAAACTCTTACTCAAGAATAGCTGAATTCTTTTCATTTCTTTGCTTCTTTTCAATTCATGCAACTCGCCGGAGCTGAGAGGCTGCAGCAGGGTTTTTTCTTTTCTTTTTTTTCCTACCTTTTAGTACATCAACCTTGGACAGAATAGTCACGACAGTTTTTTGAGATTGCTTCAGGATGTGAATAAAGACCCACATTATTGATGTTTTAGACAAAATCGCTTCTACATCCATGTTGTGTTATTTTCAGCTTTGGGTATGATAGTGGAGTTTGGGTGTATTTGTTAAGCATTTGGTAATATAATGGCTTCATAATAAAATGTATAACACCCATTAATCTAAAAGTTTTCATTGTATCAGGAGCAATGATGAATTAGAAACAGAATCGGGGTTATTGCCAAGTAGGTTTTCACATACAAGGAATTTGCTTTGGTGTATTGGAGCAATAAACATAGTGAGAGAAAATGAAATTAAAAAGATAAAAACAAGCACTGCAAAAATCAAATACATAATTCTAGAGTAGAAGAACATCAAGATCTTTGCTGCCCAACTCAGGGTGCTTGAGGCGTGCAGGTCCTGAAGCTACGGCAGATTGCAGTCACCTTCCCTGCAGAAGAATGATTCCTTGCCCTTGGCAGTGGCAGCAGCATACCAGATGGTGATGAGGAAGTCAGGATGGACTCGTCGACAGCAGTGTAGAAGTGAACCTTCATTGTCTTTGGCAGGTTGGACCTCTTCAGCTGCTACTGAAAGTACATCCTCTGTGTTTTTTTTAAGAGGGAGCTCCCACTTGAGGCCCTGGGTGATGATGCAGCTCAGGAAGCAGAGGGACTCCACACTGTCGACAGAGTGTTGGGGGTATTTGGGCTGTGTTCTTTCTAAAATCCACTATCATCTCCACTGTTTTGGAGGTGTTGAGCTCCAAGTTGTTCTGTTCACACCAGGTCACCAGATGGTCAATCTACCGCCTGTAGGTGGACTCATCTCAACCAGAGATGAGCCCTAGGCAGAGAGTTAGGAGAAGATTGTGGTTAGTAACGTGAGAAAACTCACATATCTAACAGCTTCTGTGAAAAAACCCTCTATATTGACTTTTAGTTTCACATGGGACACTAACACCAGTCTCCTGGGCCAAAGTCCTGTGCTTGTTGGACCCATCAGAACAAACATGATTATACAAAGCCAAACACACCACAGGATCTGACAAACTGGGGCTGGAGGCCTAAATTAATAAGGAGGTCACTGATCTCTGCCCACAATATACATTAGGTTGTGTCACCAAAGTTGAGCATACTGTACCTTTTGATCTTTGTGTCCCCTAACATCTCTTGTGTTGCTCTATTGTGTTTCACTCTTCTCTTTTCTCCTTAAGTGAATTCTATTGACCTCTCCAATATTCTGAAGCAACTTTGCTTAGCCATATGTGTTACATATTGACCCAGATGTCAGTAAATGTAGCATGTGACATAAAGCCAAGAAACTCAGTTTAACAAAACTTGGATGGCCATACTGCTGTGTACATTCATTTCAAGTCAAAAAACGATGAAAAATAAGTTTAGGACTGGGGTTTGGAGGTTTTCGGATGTCAGCAGCAGCAGCAGCAGCAGCATGTTAGCAGCAGAGCAGACGTACTCTCAGGAGGTTTTATTAATGTGAAAGCAGCTGGTTGTCTGTCAGTGTCCTCACTGTGTTTCTGCTGTCTCTGCACCACCTGTGACTTGAGCAGAGACCCACAAACCTCCACCCAAACACACACAAACACACACACACTGCAGGAAGACACACACAAACTCAGACCCATGCACACCAAAAAGTGCACTGCTGCACATGATCTCCTTCTCTTCCTGGCTTTGTTATCACTTTGCTGTCCCTCAGACACACTCTCACACACACAGTCACACATGTGCATACACACTCAGGTAAACAGACAATAGCCAGATGCTGGCACCCCCCATCCACCTTCCCACACCAGCAGGTAAGCAGCCATCCTGCTCCAGTTTTCAGAGAAGCACTACTGGAGTGTTTAAGCCCTGGACACAGGCCAAACACACACACATGCAGAGTCATCAAGGAAGGCCCAGCCTGCAGGGGTCATGGTGGCTGGTACTGTAATTTTATAAAGCTGCATGTGAGTGTGTCCATGAGTGTATCTCCACTCTGTGTCGACACAGTCCCAAATTTCATTGAATAAGTGCAAAAAATTATTTTTGAGGAGGGAAAGAGGGAAGAGGGGGAGATAGAAAGTGTGTGTGTGTGTGTGTGTGTGTGTGTGTGTGTGTGTGTGTGTGTGTGTGTGTGTGTGTGTGTGTGTGTGTGTGTGTGTGTGTGTGTGTGTGTGTGCGTGTGTTTTTGTGCTAATAATCAGAAGAAAATGTCCCTAAAATGACACAGTGCAGATTAGAAATCGTCACTTCTTACCAATTTAAAGGTTGTTTTTTTCAGTGTTTACAGCTGTAAAGTTGTGAATTAGGAGTTCAGTTTAGGTGAGTAATTACAGCTACACTTTGCAAGATTAGTAATGATACAAGCCCTCAGAGCTTCACAATGTAGGACTGCAACAATCGCATCATGATTTATCTTATTTGTCTGAATTGGATTCTGGTGATCAATCCCTCTCCGACTACAGTGATAAATCAAACCTGATAAAAAGGCTTCATTCAGAGGCAGCTGGACTCACCAACAATACATTAGATCTAGAAAGCTGCCTTTTGCTGTTATCTGAAAATACATAAAGCATGTATGGATAAAGGCACAGGCCTGGAAATTAGGAGCCATCGAAGTTTGATATTAGTGTCATTTTGTGTGTCTACAGAGATAGATCCAAGATGTGGTGAGATGCAGTTACAATGGAAGCAGGGCCTTGTCTGGGGTTTTTGTTATTCTTTTGACATTGTGTTAAAGGCATCAGTACCCATCTTGCTAACCACTGCTTTTTGTGTTGTAAAAAAAATAATCAATGGAAAACAGCACAGCACAAGCCGTCCTTGAAAGTCGAGCACTCTTGACAAAGGAAAAGGTGGATCAGAGACCTTCCACTCCACTCACATACCTACACATTGTAAACTATACCATTCTTGGACTAATTGCATACACTTTGGTAACAAAGATAACAAAGCACAAACCTCATAATATGGTGCTCCTGTCCCACATGCCATCATACCTTCACATTCTCTATTTCAAGAAAAACAAACCAATTAAATACTGGTAGTTACCCTGAATAGAAGTCTATATGATCACATTCTTCATGAAAATTCCTGCAACTTGATTTGATTAGTTACATTCTCATATATGTACTACAGTTCTGCTATCACATTATTTCCACGTAGTGGTCCACAGCACAGCTCAGACAAAAGGCTTCTGTGGTAAAATGACAACAACCATTATTTCTTATAATCCTTCAATACTGACAGATATCTTTTATATTTCTAATGGAAACTCATGAAGTAAAATAATTCTCGGACAGATATAACAATAACTTCCACAGTAATGGTCTGTTGACAGTAAACGTACCAAGCTCGCTAGCTTCAGTGCTAGTTTGACTCCCTTTGATGGTCTTGGCCAGGCTATTCTTGTGCGCTCTTTGTACGTTGTCTTATGAAAAATAATGCACCAAAATTCGGACATATCCAATGTAATGATGAGCCAATGCTTCATGCAAAACCCCCATATTTTGGAAGGCTGAGATCGTGTCACCAATGCACTGACCGGAGTAAAGAAAGGAAGCAGCCCCGAGCTGGCCACTTAGGAGGTAGGTTGGCATGATGGGTGGATCACAAGACAAAGGACTTTGCCCAGGAGAAGGGCGTTCTGACCATGTGAACTCTGAGACATTTTAAAGGTACATCCTCAACATGTTTCTTTTCCTAAACCTAATCACAGTAACTTTTCTTACCTCAACCTAACCTCCGTAATTTACGTCAATTACAGGGTTTTTTGCTAATTGACCATCGCCAAGCCATGATCCCTATAGCTCTTTTTTTTTTAAACTTTACTTCGTAGTTTCAGAGAATACAGGAATGCTCAGAGATGTACAAAAGCTAAAGAAGCTTTTTTGTTGAGATAGTTCCCATTAAGACAACAGAAAAAAAGGTTTTGGTATCAGAAATTTGCATCTATGTATGTGGTATTTAGCTAATGATGGCAATATATATAGGCTACATGAGGAAATTGTTACGTTAGATCTGTGAAAACTGTAAAAACCAAATGGCAAAAATCATTATTAGGGGTGTAAATGTAAGTTTCATCAATTATGTTACAAAACAAAAACAATATGATAATTGCCGCTATCACAAAGTCTTTCATTTTGCTTCAACTCAGGGGCCTGTGATCAATACAAGACACTATCAGTAAATATAGTCCTTGTGTTTTTCTTGGTTGCTCACCATTATCTGCCTAGCATTAGGCCACTATCATTGTTTGAATACTTAGAAAGTGACAAGACTCAGATAAAGGACACAATTGCACAACTCAGAAAAAGGTCAAAGTCCAGTTTATTAAACAATGGGCAAAATCATGGTCAGGCAGAATCAAGGTCATGAATCCCGAAATCAGGCAGAGGTACAAAAGGGAAAGGCTAAGGTGGGTCTGAAAAAAACACTAACAAGATCAAAAATCAAGGATCAAAAACACAGACAAGAAATGCTGGCTGACTTGATGATACGAACAAGACGAACTCACACAGGACAACACAGAACACAGAGGGAGGGTGAGACAATGAGACACAGGTGGAAACAATCAGGGTGGGGCTGTTGATGATCAGCACACAGGAGAACACAAGGGCAGGAAGTCAAGACACCTGAAACGAGAGGAGAGTTACTACAAAGTAAAACAGGAAGTTCAACAAAAACACAGAGAAAACATGACCATATCTCTGATGAGTCCTGACAGGAAGTAGGATGGAAATGGTGACACAGACATGCCATGGGAATTTCAAATTTAAGGACAATATGAAATAGTGCTTTCATATTGATTTGATAATATTGGAACGTTAATCATTGAATCAATGTATCAGTGCAGATTAATGTATCATTCCAACCTTAATAATTACATAAATTGACAAAATTGAAACCAGCAAGATTCTGCCATATCACTTTGATGGAGATCAAAATAAATGTTGCCGTATTTCAGACTGCTCTAGCTAATTAACCTAATATTAGCTTTATCAGTTGGATTACAAAACTGTGACCAGCAGGGGTGGGCATGAGTACTCGAGTACTTGTTTGGACATCAGTATAGGCAGTTGCATGAACACATACACACACAGTGACAGGGCTAATTGTTTGCATCACATGGCGAATGTTACCATAACAGTTATAAAGGGGTCAGAGTCCAGCTCTTTCGGTGTCAGTGTGAGTTTGTTGGGTCCATTTAACAGCTCAGTGTCAGATGCTAATCTCAAATTGCACTTGTTTTTCATTGCTAACCAATGTAAATTCTTATTCTCACTTACTTCCTTTTTTTTTTGCAAGGACTTAGTATAATAATTTAATCTGAGCACTGGAGTACGGAGGTTACTTGAAATGCCCATAATTTGCTCAAAGACTGAAGCTACAGCTACATGTCTGAGTCAAAACGTCAGCATCCCCACTACTGTTCTTGTATTGCAGTTTAGGGCTAGTTAGTTCTAGTATTATAACTATGATAACGAAAAGTTATGTTTGGCAAGCTATAATTGGCCTTTTGCTGGAGAGGTTTACAGCCCATTAGGCTACACACATGGAGCAACCTCTTTTCAGAATGGTTTGACATAAATCTCTTCATCTGACCACAGGTTAGACTGCGAATGAACGTATTCCAGACTGTTATTTTAAGAAGCTGACACAAAGCAGTCAGTGTAGAACAAAAAATGATGCAGCATGTATTGTGTATCTGGACACCATACACAGAGTGCCTCCGTTACGTAAGCGAGGAAGCGTCATGCTGTTCATATTAATTACACAGACTTCCATGTTTTTTTGTGTTAAAGTGCTTTAATTGTCTCATGTCAGGCACATTTTGAACGGAGCCATCTGCTTCTGCTTCCTCCACCAGCCCTCCTTCTCTCTTCGTCTACTTAACACTCAGCCAGTATTTCCTCAGAGACAACTTAGCCAACACATTCACGATGAGAGGAAGAATTAGCAGCCAATTACAGTCAGATAGACTTAGCTTTGGATGTGGAGCTTGAAGGTTATTGGAATGAAGTTTAATGCTGTGATTTACTGAAAAAAAAAGATGTTTATATCCAAAAGAGCTCTGTGTAGGATTACTTTTGTCTGTTTTCCCTTCATCATCTTTCCCTCCTTCTCTTTACTTTTCCTTTTTACTGTTTTTCCCCTTATTGTTACTCTTCTTAGGTCTGAGAAAGTGTTTGAAATGGATGGAGGTAACACAGCAGCGGTTCAACAAACACCTAGTTCATGACAGCTTTTCCATTCCCTGAACTAATGAAGGTTTTTCCACGTTTCAGTCTAACCCACAGGGCGACCTTTGCTCTCAGAGTGGTGAAGATCAGCAGATGGTCTCTTGGCAACTGCAAAGAGAAGTCAAGGGAGCAAGCAAATAGATTGAATTTGATTTACTCAGTAAAGGGACTAGTGCTTCACTGTCACTGCATCCTCATGAGTTATTTTAGGAGCTGTCTGGTTAAATCTTTATTAGTTAAATCATGTGAGCATACATTAGTCAGGATAATCATGTGTCTCTTAGAGATTATTTTCTCAGTCAGGCATAAATCTGGAGGGGATCAACTGTGGCTCATGTGTGTGTGTAGTATGTGTCGGTGTGTATCTGTCTGTCTGCAGCCAATCTGGCAAACTCCTGGAGCAATCGGCGTAATATTTTGTGTGCACAATAATGACTGCATGATCAAGGACCTCTCACGGTTGCAGTGATTCACAATTGTTGAAAAAACCTGCTTATGTGATTGTCATCAAATGCTCAATCCTAACTTTTTTGCAAGTTGTCCAGATAGCAATTTGCCTAAAAACTACAAGGCTTACTTTCTTTTGCAGGGTACATTTTGGCTTACGTCGTGGCTACACTTGCAGATTTTGTTGTCATTGATATTTGTGCTTCTGCAATATGTTAGTAAGCACACTATGTAGATACATGTTTTGAGGTTTTTTTTTTTGTCTGTTTAAATTATATTTATTGTTTTTCAATTATATTGTACCTATATTTAAATTACAAGAATTATCTAAAATTGCTGCAATCGGCTCTGGTGGCTGCCTGGCAGAGACTACACTGGGCACTGTACTACAAAACTCACTAAAAACATGGCACATTCCTCATACAAGGTTTGTGCCTATGCAATGCTAACATGCTGATGTTAAGCAGGTATAATGCTTCGCTTGTTCACCATCTACTGTAGGCTCATAGGAATGTCATTAATCTTGCATACATTTGGTCATAAACCAACGTATTAAGCATAACATTTCGACCGACAATGGCAATAGATGAAAAGTTAAGAGATCACCTAAATTGTTACAATTCATCCTGAGGGAAACATGAATGTCTGTAATGTCTGTATCAAAGTCATGAAATAACAAACAAATGTCAGTCAGGGGATCATCAAGGACATTGTTTGGGAACCATGAATGTCTGTACAAAATGTAATGCGAATCTGTCACGTAGATGTTGAGATATTTAACTGATGAAAGCAAGTTGAAAGCTTGCCCTACTGGTGGCACTAAAGGAAAAGTTATCCAAGTCAGTGAGATTCATCAGGGATCATGTACAAAATTTCATCAAGCAGTGTATTAGTTGGTGAGATATTTCAGTCTGCAGCAAAGTGGTCAACCAACCAACTATTTGAGGTCAGCAAACAGGGCTAAATCTTCCACTGCAGTGATATTTGGGAAGACACAGGCTTCCATCATCCAACACATCCATTTGTCCAACCCAGACTCCAGAATTTTTATTTTTTTTAAATGTAGCTGATACGTTGAAACTTTATGTTCTCGAAAGCTGTGGTTACTGTGTGGTTAGATTTAGGCACGAAAACCACTTGGTTATGGATAGGAGAGGAACATGTTTGACTTAAAAGCAGCTCTGTAAGAAATATTTGCTTTCCGTGGAGCTATCATCATGAATAATCAGTAACGGGTCTTTAGCATGCCTAAGTTTGGTGCCTTAAGAGCCACTGGAAACACAGCAGTTACTCACTAAAACAAGATTGGTTTTGTGGGTTGCTGGTTTCGCACAGTGTTCTGCAAATTGGCAGGTGTCTCGCCAAGTTGACATCATCCCCTCCAACTTCCCAAAGACTGTCAACTCATATATTACGTCACTTTTTGAAACGTTGATGTGATGCAAATGAAACATGCAAATGTAACATCTTTGCAGAAATGTACAATGCCAACAATGTATTCTGGTGACTGGGCTCATTTATCATAAACACAGGAACTTTGCCTCTGGTGATTCAAGCTGTCCAAAACTTTTGTACCATATTATATGTAGAATTTTACTTTTTCCTAATGCAAATTGCTACTTTGACTTACCATACCCTTTATACTCATTTAGGGTTAGGTCCTTTATATCTTAGCTTTTGGTGTCATGTGTCCCAAGTCGTATCTGAAGGTGTCCTCGTGTCTCATCATCTCTTTCTTTCTTTTCTTCTTGTCTTCAGGTCATGGGATGAGTTCCATGACTGCGCCAATGTGGCGATGGCTGGTTGTCCTGATGAGGCGGCAGCTGTCTGGGAATCTCTCCGTCAGGAATCCAAAAAGATGCAGTTTTCCGGAAACCTGTACGACATGTGCTCCAACCGTAACAACCACCCAGTGGCCTCAATCTCCCCGCACGGCTCACCCAACCAGGAAGAGATCAACCAGGAGTCTCTAAGAGGGTGCGCTGATCATCTGGCGGGCTGCCTCCACTTTCTCATGCTACTTTCTCCTCTGCTGCTGTTGTTGTTTTGGATATAGCTACCCCCAAAGAAATGGGACTAGTGTGAATAGATATAAACTTTGTGTATTTTTTTCTTCCACAAGTCCATAGACTTTCCACTTTTTTTTTTTCCTCTGCTCTGCCAGGGGGTGAATATTTCTAGCTGCATGTTCAGAGGCCCGACAGTCTTTTTGATAATGTATCTTTAAACTGCCTGTGCCGTTTCATGCATATTCTCTGCCTTTTAATTAGTCTCTCTGTTGGAAACACACAAAATTCATACAGAGATGCACAACCACTAAACAAACAAACCTGCAAACACATACATAGTTAAACAGATACATACGGCAGCCTCATGTCATCTGTCTTTATCCCCTATCCCCCTACATCTAGTTTATCTGGTTAGTATGAGCTCGTGTATGATGGTTCCAGGGGAGTTTATCTTCCTGTGTGTAATACAAGAGACGTACTTGATGAACATGAAAACGAAGTGATAAAGAGGCCAGATGCCACGACTAGCTAAACTCATTCATTCATCAGCTTTAAAGTATTAAGCATTTGATAATCATTTAAATCTAACATACCTGACTTCAGGATCTGAAATTAACACTCGCCAAGCATCAAATGCAAGTATATTTATTTTGTTTGGAGGGTAAATCTCGGAAGGCTATCCACCACACTGGCGGTAAATGTTTGTATTAAAATAGTCATGTAATAAAAAACCATGCTTAGAGTCTCTACCGCATTTTGACATCATTTCGGGGGAACTCATCTGCTTCTCCTCTGCTGTCAGTATCGCAGTTTGACACATACTGCAAATGTTCATACATGCATCTAAACGTTGCTGCTCCGCTAAACGATCACTTGCTGCTGGTCTGCTGCTAGCTAACATTAGGCTAATGTTGACGAGGGTTGCGAGTTGCGCACATACTTATGGCAAACTTTCGCATCACATTACAGCTTTACTCCACCTGCTCTTACCTTTCACAATAAAAGCCCTCTGGATCCCTTCCCAAACTTATTCTCATGCCAAGGCTGTTTAGTAATAATTTGGAATCAGATTATGCTCTGGCCTCTTCTTTAAGTTTATATTTAACACAATACCTCATTATCTCAGTGAAATGTACTGAAACAAATGTTAATTATCAGTTTATTATTTTGGCTGGTACAGAATATACTTGGCTGGTGGATATTTTCATCTACCAGTCCCTTGGGCCGGTGAGTCAAAAAGTTAATTCTGGACACTGCCTGGCTCGTGTTGACTCAATTATCCAGTTGGCTAAATTTTCATTTCCCTTGTGTTGTCTTAATGCTGCCTATGTTAAAGCCCCTATTTCTATGGCATACAAGAATTACACTGTAAAAAGACACCATTGCTTTTGATTTTTTTTTTTTTTTAAGTTAGTGTGCAGGCTGCCTCAAAATTTTTAACATGACACTTGAGTTTTAATCCATTCTTCTGCACTAACTGTTATCTTTCTACCTGTCAAATATACATTAGAAAAATAACATTTTCAAGTATTGGTATGCCTAGCTAACCCTTAGACCAGTGGTTCCCAGCTGGTCCAGCTACAGGGTCCACATTTCTGCTTAGTCATTAGTTCAAGGTCCACACAGTCTAATATATTCAGCCTTATACTTGCATTTGGCCAGCTAGTCAAGCTAGTTTGCTGTCTCTGTTAAATAGTTGTCCGTTAATCATTCGCTCTACAGCAGGAAATGGCACTTCAAAATAAAAAGCTATGCATTAGAACTGTACCTCAAAATAGAGTGTGTTTTTGAAAAACTTGACACATTCGCGAGTCATTTGCGGTCCATTCAGAATAGACCCACAACCCACTTTTGGACCCTGACCCACCAGTTGAGAATCATTGCCTTAGACTACATAATAATGATGGATGGCATGACAGCTCCTCAAAAGTGCAGCCAAAACATTTCGATTGCAAAAACATGTCTGTTTGTATTCCAATAGTGCGTAGTTACAGTGTAATTTAATTTCTTCCTTATCCCCCACCTTCTGATCTAACAACATGAATGTGGTTGTATACGTGAAGGCCAACAGTCCAAATCACCATCCCACTTTTTTCAATCATATCCCAACCCATAGATCCAATCTGTCTCGAATATATAATATCCAATCTAACACAAAACTGTGTACCGGGGATGATTAAGATGCCCTTATTGACATTTTGCTGTGTCCTTCATGATTCTGATCAGTTGGAAAGATTCAAACAACCTATAATGGCTCTTAAAGACATTTAGTGTTTGCTAGTAAAGCAAATGCAGTGTGGAGATCAGTCTGGTTTTATGAGAGTAGAGGGTTTTGTTTTTTTAATTCTCCCCTCAAGGATTCATATAAACTACATATAGTCTCTACCAACAATCTTGGCTGAATAGACTGTACAATTACATTCACTTGAGGAAGTACTACAAAAAACCCAAGGCTCCTGCCAGTGTTGACAATTCATCTCCAAATAAAGGAACTACTCGGTGGTCAAAAAGTCATACATTGTTTCCCTAAGTACCTGCTCTTAGCTAAGGCACACACAGCACTATAAATTGGCTTTGGGTGTACAGATTTGTCTGAAAATGCTTTGGGCAGGAGTAACATTGTTTCGGATAGTATGAAAAACTAGGCTTTTTAGCTGCCTTTGAGAAACAGCATCATCTAAGAGAATGTTAAATGTCAGTGTGATCAAACTGGGAATAATGGCTCCTGCAATTTGTCTTTGTACTGAGTGTGCACTACTGCCCCATAGGATCATATATAGGACCACAAAACTGAATAAATTAAAGACAATGAAGGAACATTTGCATACAGTCCCAACTTCAGCACTGGAAAGAAACTGATGGATAAATAGTTTCACTATAAAAACAAGTGACATGTAATCTTACGATGCTCTCTGATCAGACTTTCTCTCTGCATACACACACAAACACACACACACACACACACACACACACACACACACACACACACACACACACATATATAAACATATAACTTTTATTCTTTTTATTTTTTAAAAAAAAGGAATGGATTGCTAAAAAGCGTAGCAGTTTCTTCTACAGCTGCTGTAGCAACATGAGTTTGAGCTGAAGTTAAAGTGAAGTAAAAGTGCACTGGAGTTGTTTTTATTTGGTGCTTGCCCAGGTATGAACTCCTCCGAGGCTCCTCCTTGGCATCCCACACTGTAGCCCTACAGTATGGGACCAATATGTTCTCCAGTCAGAATCACGATCGTCTCGCATGCCAAGTGTATTTCATGCTCCAGGAGTCGTAGTTTGGCCCTGCAGGCCTGCCGAAGCTGCTTGTTATTCTAAGTGGCTCTGGGTAACAGTTGTTTCTGTCTGGCCCAGGATCAGAAATACTATCAGATTAGAGACAGACTGAGAGAGAGAGGGAGAGATGAGTACACCTGGAAAACAAACACCGTTCTGCCGAGTTGAAGATTGAATCCACTTGTCTGGCAGCGAGTGTGTTTTACACAGGGGGCTTTAGGTTGTAGGTTTACTTTGCTTTCTTCACAAAAATAAATCAAAGCTGGGCCAAGTTTAAAGAGTTATGCTAGAATGTGAAATAGCCAAAACAAAATCCTCAAAGGCTGCAACAGTAAGAGAGAAATAAATAATTAAAAACTGATCAGACAAAGAGAGCAGTGGTTCATTGAGCCTGTTTACCTTGCCAGTGGCAAGTGTGTTAAGTACACCTACAGGGTTGATTTAAACAGAGAGGTATGGCAAGCAGATCTGAAGACAGGTGGATACAGTAGTGGGAATTTCATTAGTCTCCTTTGGTTTGGGGCCTCAATTTCAAAGGTAGACCTTTCATTGAAATATTTTGTGACTCTTGTCCCACCAATTTTACTTGTTGACCCTGGGATGTTTAGAATAAACCCAGTGGTTACAGGAGCCCCCTTGCATAATACACTGCGAGGTAAATCTGAGTGAAAGACTAAAAGAACTGAGCAGAAATAAGAGGAGTACTCTGAAAATGAAAAAAAAAGAAAAAAAAACTCCAATCAGCCCACAACTATTTTTTTTTACATAAGGGACTTCACCCAGAGATATGCTTGGATGGTTTAAAGAGGCTGCTGTAGTTTTGAACTTTAATTAAACTGACTGAATTAGCAATTAGAGGCCTCAATGGCTGATTCACCAAGGTGCAGCAATTTGAAAACCATCTCCACGGAGCACAGATAAGATGTTGTCACTGGAGGCTAAATCGGAATAAATCACAAACTTGACGCTATAGGAGCATCAGATTGGATGTATATGTATAAATACAGGCCTATAGTGAGTTCAGTCGTCATAAACTCACTGAAAGCATTTTTTTTTCTTAATGGGAAAATAACTACTTCAGATTAAATTTTAAAGTCTCTTTTCTGTAGGGATGCTCTTAAAACCCCCCCACCCTCAAAAAAACAAACAAAAAACCCCCCACAAGAAATCTATTTATAAGAAGATATGTTTCATGTACAATACGTGGACAAATCCAATTTCAGAGTGGTTTGCAATAGTGCTGCAGGGTAAATGCAACGTTATTGACCAGAGAGGAGCAGGGAATTATTTTCTTTCTGCGTTTGAGACTGTACATCTCTTCGCCTCCAGCAACAGCTTAGTGCTTGGGTGAATAGGTTAAATTGGACAGAAACAACTGCAGGAGAGATTGCAACATTCTCAAACACCAATACATCATTGTCAAATTAATGGTACACTGTATTTGTTGTTATTGCTGTGAACAAATGACAGGGTCACTGACAGCTTCTATATCACGTGGTTGTTAGTGCTAATGTTCCCTCACATTAAGACATATTACATAAACCCTTTGCTTCATGTTGCAACAAGATGTTACAACTTGTTTGGCACAAATGCTACAACCCTCCTCAGCAAGGAGTTGTTCACTTTTTCTCTTTTGGATAGTACATATACTGAACAAAAATATAAACGCAACACTGTTTTTGCTCCCATTTTTCATGAGCTGAACTCAAAGATCTAAAACTTTTTCTATACACACAAAAGACCATTTCTCACAAATATTGTTCACAAATCTTTCTAAATCTGTGTTAGTGAGCACTTCTCCTTTGCCGAGATAATCCATCCCACCTCACAGGTGTGGCATATCAAGATGCTGATTAGACAGCATGAATATTGCACAGGCGTGCCTTAGGCTGGCCACAATAAACTTCCACCTGGCTTTGGTGATGTCATAGTTCAGGTTTTTGGACATGAAGTTGTGTGAAACGCTGACCATCTGTAGCTCTGATGTGACGGTGTCACCACTGTCAACGAGCCTCCTGCTCTGAGAAATGGCCCGTAGCTTACCGGAGAAAAAGTAGTTCTGAAGGGGGGCACGTAACCAAAAGGTTTTAAGCTACAAAAAAGTATGCATACAGATGGTCAGCGTTTCACACAACTTCATGTCCAAAAACCTGAACTATCACTTCAAGTGACAGAAACCATCTTTGGGAAAAATATATTGGATGTATTCTTTGAGTTTTTAGTTTGGCCCATACGCTAACATGGAAAGGACGGGCTTTATGACCTATACTGCAGCCAGCCACCAGGGGGCCATGGAGATGTTTTGGCTTCACTTTTAGGGAGCTGTCATGTCATCCATGTGGTGAACACATTGCAACCAATTTTCATAAGCTTTTTGGTGATTTATCTGCATTCATATGCAGAAATGTTGCCTGGAACTGTCTCAGATTGCTATTCAAATTGTAAATGAGTGACGCACTGAAGAGTAAGTCTTGGCCCGGATATCTGGCTACACCAGGTCTCCTGAATTACTGGCCGTTGCCCACAGAGGCTTTATTGTTGTTAGACGATAGCCCTTTGTTTCCAGACCAGATTGGAGAATTTCATTGAATCCAAATCATTCCCTTATAAAATATTTTGACTCCTGAAATTCAATGTATCACAGTCTGTGACAACTGCCTTTTGCAAAAACACATTCCTTACGTATTTGGTTTGCCTGCAGCCAAACCTTTGAATTACACCAAGTTCGAGTTGACTGATTTGTTTGGCATCGTGATATGAAACAGCGGTTCCTTAGTTAAAATAAAAAACAACCAGTGGCTGTGGTGCCAATCAGCAATACGGGCGAGACTAACAGCATTGTCAAACATCATCAAATGTTTAGGTGGTGCATTGGAACCAATAAGAAGTAAAAACAACAATGCCAACAATTAACATCATACCAGTATTGCCTGACATGCATGTTGGCATGACTACGCATCAGTATGGATTGAAAATGATGTTACATTCAGATGGATACCCTTACCCACCCCAGAGTGGAAGCAGTTTCAGATTGAATATAGTCAACTTGTAACAGCTTGACACTTTTGTCTGATATCTAGCAAGCAATCAGTCTTACAGTGTTGTTTCTCTTTCTACCAAACAACCTTGGTTAAGTCAGACACTACCTTGCAATGAGTGCATTAAGTTTCGTTTTAAATATAATATAGGTGCAGAATTCACCATAGTTAGCAACAGCCAATATAATCAGCTGATGGTGATATTTCTTATTTTAAATGGTAAAAGCAATGATCAAAATGCGTGTAAAAATGCTTGCTTAGATTACCTGAATGTTTCCTACATTTGTCTCTGCTAATGAAAAAAACAAAAGGTCTCATAGGGATTCATTAGCGTTGAAGCTTACCAAATCCGACTATCACAGACACAAAAGCCAAATGGTAATCAGAGCCTAAATGTGTCATAAGTAAAGCTGCCCTCAACCTTTCATTCCTTAATGTTTTTGCTCTGGAAGTACAATGCCCTCCTACAGTTTAGTGCAGATATATTCATTTTACTGCAAGCCCACTGTTGCACCACGTAACATATAGAGTCTGATAGATGCTGCGTAAGTTCTCAGCAATGGTCTTAATTGTTTAAAGGAAGTTAATATGATTCCTCAAACTAATTAACACATATTAAAAAAAAAACAATTTTACAAAAAAAATGGGAAATATTCACATGCACCATCTTTTCAAGAGTTAGATAAGAAGTTTAATTGATTGAAGAGCTAAGGAGGCATGAAACACCAACGCACACTCAACAGCACTTTTAGCCAGCAACCTTGAGTGTGAACAAGTTAGGCCGGTAGAGACGTGGCAGATGGCAGTAGTGAAAAATGCATGACATTTTGACCAGAGTTTTAAGTGGAACAACGAGGATCAGACTAGAGACAAAACATACACACAGACAACTCTCACCTGGGAACCAGATTCATATACTCGCCTCCAGCAAGTAGCTGCAAGCACAACTGTGTTTTCAAGTTCAAACCTGAGGCCTCACAGTTTTAATTACTGATAAGACAAAAGAAAAATTACCGGAAACTGACAACTTGGGAAAACGGAGAAGATAAGTATGGCACTGACCTATGTACGCCTTTGAAGATGCATTATGTGAAGATTGACGGAAATAATTCTTTTTCCTTTATCTAAATTTTACCATTAATATAGAGGAAAATGAGAGTAGTTTAATGCATCTAAATTCGCCCTCTCTCAGTTTTACACACACACACACACACACACACACACACACACACACACACACACACACACACACACACACACACACACACACACAGATTAAAGAAACTGAAACAGCTATTTTTAAATATGGAAGGTCAAATCACTGCTTTATGACAAAAAACACAGACTGACAATGTGTTAGGTCACATCACTCTGTATAGTGTGAATAACTACAGTTCTATGAATATCAATGTATATAACAGTAATATATTTCATATGTATATAGACAATATCATATATGCCCTGCAAGTGCTACTTTTAAAGCTTTAACATTTTCTAATAGTTGTGCATTACACCTTATCCACATTATTCGTAGGCCCATAATACCTGGCGTGATCTATGGGAGCGACTTATTCCTTTCAGTGAACTGAGAGTTATGCTACAGGTGCCTTTTTTGAGCCTTTTTTTTTAGAAATAAATGATTTGGGACAACATCCGGCGGCACCGTATGCTTAGCAATGTGACCATACCTCTTCCTTCTACCACCAGCGGGGAAGGACCCAAATAAGTGGGCTAAGTTAGCTCATTGTTAGCTTAAGTGTTACAGGGTTTTGGAAGAAGTTGCACTTTCAAGGCTGCACCAACAAAAGGTAAACCAAATTCTGTAGCATACCACGGAGTCTCGCAAAACGCCAGTTCAGTGAATGAGGTCACCAATGGAGAGCCGAAGTAAAACTGCAATGTCTGGATTGTGTTCCAGAAACAAACAAACAAACAAAAAAAACTATTTAGAATCCGAATTTAGAATTTGTTTTGTTTTTAGCAACATTTAACTAGCACCGTTACTCATTAGCCTCTGAACTTTGATAAAAGAAGTAAATCCATGGTTGTGGCAAGGGGTAACGGTTAGCTTACACAGGTAGGTTTATAATAGCAGATGGACAAAGAGGTGTGAACGATGTCGAAGGTTTTGGACAGCAGAGATTAAAGCTAAAAAACTGAGGCCTCGGCCACATGGACACGGGTATATTTGCAAATGTAGCTTCTTCTTTTTTCATAGGTTTTCGCCTTTCACGCACATGCAAACTGTGTTTTGGGTCACTTTAACAAAACCTTCTGTAAACCTTTATCCAGGGTGAAGCTTTTCAGAAACTCAGTTTTCAGTGTTGATGTGTTGACACGAGAAACAGTTTTTGGCTTGTGACGCCAGAGTGTGCCCCATTATCTCCTCATTATCACCAATTAGGTTGAATTTCGTGCAATGGCAGACGTGACCCAAATAGTGGTGGCTCTAAATGTGCTAACAGGACTTTTAACATGTTGACTCATAAATGTTCAGTTTACTCTTCCACTATATTTAGTAACAGAGGCGTCAGTGCTCCAGCCTTCCAGTAATAGCTTTTTTTTTTTTCAGGTTGCTGATTGGTCAACATCTTCTTTTTTGTGTGGCTTTAGGGTCAGGGGTTTTGCATACTCTTGACAGTGTTTCAGTTGTGTTTTTGCAATTTTATTAGGACAGAGATTTTTGTAAAACAAACACAAAAAAAAGTCAATATGGATGGGACAAAAACCCTGTTTACAAAAATACCTCTGTCCATGTGGACTAGGCCTGATGGGGTTGGTGAATTTCATGGACTGGACAAAGCCAAGTCAGGATGATGTATCAGCGCTGATATCTGTGCACACACAGTCATCATTTAACTTTGTTAAATTCACATAGATTTTGATTACTAATAGCAGCTGCTGTTGAGTTGAGTTGAGTTATGGAAGACAGTGGAACGGACGTTAGCTCCGGACGTGACGTCATAACTTCTGCTCTCAATAATCCACGCATGGTATTGTGGTGCTACGAACAAGGTGAATCGGCCTAGCAGAACAAACATCCTGTTAACATAAAGTTAAATTCACGTACTGGATTTCCACCTTTAGGCAACTGCACAATAAACTCTAAAAAAAATAAGAAAAGAAAAGAAAAGCAGCTCATCATAAACTCTATGACGATATGTAACTCAGTTGTTTGTCCTTCCCTCATTGTATTGTTGTCTTTGCAGATGGTGATTTCCTGTCTTCAAGGTTGTGTGCAAGTGTGTTTGTGTGTGAGAGAGAAAGAGAGATCAAATATCTCACTGTGGTGTAAATTAGCTTGTTGAATTAACCATTCATCCACACGACACTTTGTACATTTCATTGTTACTGATTAAAATGCTCTTCCCCGGCACTTCCCAATCCCAATCGCTCCTTGTTTGTAGAAATAGCATGCAGTGCTGAGCTTTCTTTGTCTTTTTATATGTGAGCAACCGAATCGCAGGACTGAAGCCAGTGTGTATGTTCCTGTGACATATATTAACTCCATACATACATCACACACCTATGTGAAGCTGAAAAACAAAGAGAGTGTGATCCTATGAAAAAACCATCCTGGCTGGCTTTAAAGTGGTGCTGCTGTTGCTGCTTTGGGCTTCCCATCAAACAGAATGGAGATCCAAACATCTGGGATCATGGCTGAAGGACGGACTTTTCCAGGGATGAAAGCAGGAAGCTGCACAACAGAAGCTCTTTGCACATACAGATCATATAGCAGTGTTTTTCTGTGGACAGTAACAAAAGCTCTGTATTGTACATTAGCACATAGAGACAGGAGTCTTTTCAAATGGTGCCGATGCAGCGTTTTCTGCTTTTAAAAGAACTTTGTGAAGAATTTCTGTATTTGTCCTTGGCTGTCTTTCGTAATGTCTGCTTGTCTCACACTTTTTCCATCCGTTCTTTACCTTTCATGAACCATCTCTCTGCTCCTCTTTCAGGTATTTTCTCTGCTCCTCCATCCCTCTTTCCATCCATACGTAGTAGGTTTTGCTACCTTTATAGAAAATCATTAAACTGGTGCTGCCTGACCGACTGACTAATTGAGTGTGTATGTATTGCTTTATTGCGAATGTTCAAATAAATGTTTCTGGGTAGGGGATTAAGTGCTTGGGGTGAAAACGAGGTTAGTGCAAAAAGAAAAAGGTTGAAGTATCTCTATGGACGATGAAACATTTTTCATTATGCACTCCTCTCATGACAGTTAAAACCTCGGTAAAGTTGTATGTTACCTGAAGCAGCTGGAGTGCTTCGTGATCAGGTGTTATGAGCTGTATCTGGAGCAGTATTATGTTTTTAGAGCTGCAGTGAGTGTGTACATAGCTCTCACTGCTGACATTACTTCCTCGAGAGTTCATGTTTGTCCTCAAGCTCTTCAATGTAAAGACAAAGCTAAAAATGAAAGTTCACCGACAACCAAATTACTTCAAAAGCACAAGACAAATTTTAACACCAACACATCTGCAACATTGGAGAGCAAGGACACGTTTGTGGCACAGAACAAGTTTTAAGAGAAAGCAAAGGCCAGAATTCTGACTAAAATACAAGCTTCAAGCCTGGACGAGGAGTAGAGTTGTTAACATTAATTTATGCAGTACAATAGAGATTCCTTCGCTCAGTATCTTCAAAGCAACATGCTCTCTGCATTGGCAGGTGGCTTCTCTTGTATGCAAATACCAAGTGTGAGAAGAGTAACAATTCTTAGGATTTGACGTAAACAAAAAGTGGCACGCTTCATTTCCGACGATGCTTCTGGTTTATTGCAATTTGTTTTTATTTTCATAGTTTTTGAAAGTTAAAGTTTTTAATCAGGTTTCAAAATCATGAAAAAATGAAGAGTATTCTCTGCTCTGAGCAACACATTCTCACTCCGACCTCATCTCATATTGACATTTTGGTCATGGACTTTCCACATCCAGGTACGACGTGCAAGGTACCCTGGGTATGTTGGTTGTTGACGCTCTGGGACTCCGTGTCAAGTTCTGCCTGTTACATGTATTGTCTGTTTTCAAATTACTCTTCCGTTTTCACTGACAATTTACCATTTACATACAGTCTCTTTCAAAATACTTCATCAGTACGATAATGAGAGCTGATGTTTTTTTCCCATTTTTTCCAGCTAACAACAAAAACACGTGTTTGGGTTTAGGAACGAACAACAGGGTTTGGCTTTAGAATTTTACGGGACGTGAACACCACTCTCCCAGGTGAAAGTTGGACCCATCCACCATCCCTCCTTAGGACTTTAGCCACCTTAACTTTTGCTCATGTGTCGCCGTGTTTCCCCTCCAAGCCACCATTAAACTAATGCAACTGGCTGCATATCATGCTGACATTAAAGAACAGCTATTTTCATTGGTGTCTGATGTTGGAGCCCAGTCTCAATCCAATGCTTGGGCAGTTACTTGGGCAGTTACTTGGGCATCAGAAACAAACAAAAATTGCGTCCTTTAACATTGGCATGATACGTGGCCAGTTGCCATTACAGTTTAACGGCGTCTGGCGGCATCAGGGAAACACAGCGGGACAAGAATGAAAGTTGAGGCCGCGAAAGCCCGACTGGGGCAAGAGGGAGGGATGGTGGATGGATCCAACAAACACAGACTTTCACTAGAGAGAGCGGTGTTTGCGTCCCGTGAGATCTTAAGCCAAACCCTGTTCTTTATTCCTAAACCCAACCATGTGTGTTTGTTGTTGAAGGAAAAAACAGTGTTGTACTGATGTAGTGAGTTTATTCTGAAAGAGAAGTGAAGAGTCCATGATCAAACGTCAATATGTGTCACACATTTATTGTTTATTGTTGTTTATTGTTTGATACAGATCCCCATTAATCTCCGCTATAGTGAAGACTATTTTTCCTGGGGTCCACCCAACGTGTGACTGGCGCTGGAAGAGGTGCTGAGGATGTATCCACTAAAGGCACAAAAAAAGCTACAGACTGTCATTAGCAGGCCAGTAGCACAGTAACATACACACCCTCCGAGCTGAAGAACAAATCACTGTGTAGCCATCTAACTTCACAATTCACTACTACAGTCTTTTCTTGTTTTCAACAAGTAAAACATGATGTGTTTAGAAAGAAATCACTGAGTTTTCTTTACCCGGACTTTAACAAACTTTTAGTGCACTACATTTGCTCTGAGCCCATTAGTTTTGTATGTAAGGCACTCACATGAGTGACCACAGTTAGGGCACTAATTTGACAGCTTGGAAAGTATATGCTTATGTGCTTTCTTGATGAAATTCAGCAGCAGGTTAGTTTAGCTTAGCATAAAGACAGTTAGCCTAGCCCTACTACGTTACATACTTAAAATACAAAATATGAGTAACTATATTCTGTTACAGTTTAAATTGGTGGTATTTTTAATACAGTATCTGTACTTAAATGTTCACACTTCAGTATCTTAAATACTAGTGTTAAACACTGTAGTATAATTCACATTTTATTTTTATTCTTAATGTACATGTTCATTTTTATTTATTATATTCTTTGCTTTGTATTTACATTCTTCTATTTCATACTGTTATTCTTATTTCTTATTTCTAAACTTTTGTCGGACGCCCTGTATCTATTTATTCCTGTCGCTCACTTTGAAAGCTCCATAGTGGACGACGAGCGGCTGATTTATGAAGTTAAAATGAGGAGTTATTACACAACACCTTTAATTGCAAAACCCAAATATGGCGACAGCTGGATGGAGGGAGATCATCTGGGAACTTCTTGCTGTTGGCTATTATGTTTGTCATTTGTCACTCTGTGTAAAGAGTACCAATGTTTAAAGATAGAAAGTACTCACTCATCTTTTAAGTGGTTACGTCTCCAGTCGAGCACACAGCTGATAGGTAGCCTATGTGGTCGTCTTGCATTCAGTCTGGACAGAAAGAGACATTTGCTTGTTGTTAGGACACGGTGCAAAAATCATATGAGACATGCACCTGCCACACGACAGTGGCAGAGGAGATGCTCAGCCAGGACGCTGCCATGTGTCCTGGGAAATATAAGACCAAGACAAATGAGTTCAACAAGATGATTTTGAAGTATCTTCTCATCCGACTCTCGGCAAAAAAACAAGTGTATTTCCCAAAATGTTAACCTTCAGTATTGCTGTAATGAACACTGTTGTGTCACAATGACAAAACAAAGTATAATCAGGTTATGCCACAGATAATGGGACTTGATTACACAAGATTTCACTAAAAAGTTGTTCGATTTTTTTTTTTTCTGTGACATTTCATGACTCCAGATTAAAGCATCACCGGGCAACTCAGCATGTTTACAGCTCCAAATGGCTGCGAGAGATAAGTGTTTGAACATTTTGAACTTCAATACCCAGAAATCTTTTAAGGTGACATCAGTAAGCGGCACAACATTCTCGTCTGTGGTGCTTTATACATAAGAGGAGAGCAAAGTAATGAAGGCGGAAAAGGTCTGCTGAGTGCAGCTTTTTCTGGACAGAGTGCTGCTCTCTCTGCTGTGTCAGATTGGATTTCACTCTTAAATTTTGATTCCTCATTTCCTGTGGCCAGAAAAGTCAACACATCCACCAGTAGGATTTTATTTGGGCAGACAGGGGGGAATCTGCTACAATTTAAAGAGACGGGACAAAGTTCTTTGTTGCAGCCACACTTTTTCCTCATAAATAAGGAATATTTGTCACTTAAAATTGTGTCTACTGCAGATAACAATGCTTTTGGATGGACCATTTTTGCAAGTAATTTAAAGTTGGATTCAGAGGCCTTACTGCACCGAACACCATAAAGGAGTTCTGGCTGAATGTGTTTGGAATAAAGCAAATGAAGTGAACTTACAACATGTGCCTGGCAGTAATGAGTACCACCAGCTGAAAAGGAAAATGTTGTGCTGCTTTCTATAGCAGCTGCTGGATATGAGTACCAAAGCTGAACACATGGCCCGAGTTTGATTGAATCTTCTCTCAGGCTTCTTACTTGAGCGTTTTCTCTGACAACCCAAAGATGTCACACACAACATGTCGTGTCTTTTTTCTTGAAAATAACTTCCAGGTTCACCAGGGGTTAGTGCTTCAGCGTGAATTCCAGGAACACTATTTTTGAACATTATGGTCATTATGTGAAATATGATTCAGGATACTTACACGCTGCCTCGATTCCTCATGTTCATGCAAAACCACCACAGGGATAGTTTTACCCTCGGGGCCTCCTAAAATATCTCCTGTGTGAATGTGGTAAGAGGTGTTGTCCTACACTGGGCAAAGTGCCTCCTGACCTTTTGCTGCTGTTTGCACACAATGAGCCAGACATGTAGATCGTCATGTAACCCAAACATAATATATATCCATCTAACTTATGGGATTTATATAAATGTACATAGATAATGGGCATATATCTATGTCTGTCACCAATATTAACATGTATAGTCTAGCATATATTTCAAAATATAACAACATTTGTTCATATATGAACTATATATTTTTACAACTGTAGGCCTACATATACAGACTATATTATTAGAATGCTGTTATGTGATGTGTATGTTGTTTATTAAATGAATTGCATGTTCATCCACTCAGCTTGCTCGTAGATTAAAACCAGGATTGTCTTACTCTGAGGAGACAAATATCCTAAATATGGATGCTTCTAATGTCTAATAAAGTGCATTTGAAAGTGCAATATATTTTGTTGATATTTTGGATTAAACTGGGTAACAGAAAACATGTTTTAGATAATGACATAATTTTGGAATACTTTAAACCGTACATGCTTGATATGTATTCTTACATTTAATATGTGTGTTTTTTAACATCTACAAAAGAAATATTTTAATTATTAATCATTATTTATATAATGTATATATATATATATATATATATATATATATATATATATATATATATATATATATATATATATATACATATATATATATATATATATATATATGTATATATATATATATATATATATATATATATATATATATGGAACATTTGTACGTTATTATGTAGATGTTGACACTTTACATTTCTTCAGTGCTGTGGTTAATATGGTTAGGTTTAGGCACAAAAACCAGAAAAGATCAAGTTTTTGGCTTAAGATACCAGCTGGTAACACAGCAGTGGCTGCAGTTAAAGCACTGTTAAAAAAAAAGAAAGAAGAAGAATAAACTGACATGTTGTTTGTCGGTCTTGAACAGAGGTCTGCAGCTTGGCAGCTGTTGCGCCTGGGTGTCCAAGCCATCCACCATCCCCTCCACCTCCTGATGAAAAACTCAGCTCATATACATGTAATTAAACTATGTCACTTTAGAAATGTTGCTATAATATGCATGAAACACACAAATGTAACGTAAATGGTTTGCAGAAACGTACAGTGCCATCATTTTCTACTGGCAGCTAGGCTGTTTTATAGTTTTCTTCTGAACAGTAACAGTAACAGTGATTCTTCAAGCACTGTTTCTGAAACAATTAACCCTTGTGGCTAAAGCATAGTGTGCCAAACTAAATGCATGTTTTTTGCATCACACTCAGTTTGCAATTTGATAACACACTTCTACATAGGCTACCTATCAGCTGTGTGCTTGGCTGAAGAAATAACCACTAAAAAGATGGCAAGTAAATGGACCTGCATTTGTATAGCGCCTTTCTAGTCACCCGACCACTCAAAGCACTTTGTACACTACGAGTCACATTCACACACTGAGGCCACCATACAAGGTGCCACCTGCTACTCAGTTTTCAACACACTAACACACTGATGCATCATCGGGAGCAATTTGGGGTTCAGTATCTTGCTCAAGGATACTTTGACATGCAGACTGGAGGAGCCGGAGATTGAACCGCTGATCTTCTGATAGGTGGACGACCCGCTCTACCTCTGAGCCACAACCGCCCCAGTGCTCTCTATCTTCCTGCAAGTTTTATGTTTTGATTTACTGGATATGACATCAAATATAGCCAACAGCTAGTAGGTTGTTTTTAACAATGGTCCCTGGCAATCTCCCTCCAGCCAGCTGCCCCCTTATTTAAGGTTTCGCAGTTACGTGAGGATGTATCATTTAGATAATTCCTCATTTTAACTTTCCAGATGAGTTGTTCTTCATCAATGAAGTGACAGTAATCCGACAAAGGTTTAGCTCATCACTGCATCTGTGTTTCACACGCAGCCAGTTGGAAGATCCAATAGAAAACGATGCCATCAAACTGATGCTCACTCACAGTGAGGACACAGTGTAACAATAAAACAAAGTTGTCCCTTCAAGTAATCTTTTAATAAAGACAGTAAGTGTAACTGAATACAGTTACTCATGTTTTGTATTTCAAATACATACCTAGTAACTTGTATTCTGTTACTACCCAGACCTGATTAGGATTTATCCTGAGGCAACATGAAAGTGTGTACCACATCTCATAGCAATCCATCGAATAGTTGTCAAAAGACTGAACTGAAAACCACAGCTTTAAACCCCACAGTGCCAAATTACCAAAGTCGGTAGGATTTATCATCTGGGCATCATAAATGTCTGTATCAAAATTTCAATAGCAATCAATCTGATAATTGTTGCGATATTTTAGTCTGGACTAAACTGACCGACTGCCATTGCCATCCCTAGAGCCACACTGCTGGCAGCATCTCTGAGGTTCGACTTATGCTTAAGTCCTGTGCTTAAGACAAAAAACAGATTCTGGTCACTTAGAGACAGTCCCCTGAGCAGTAAATGAACACCTTAGAAAGAATAAGAGAGAAATAAAGGGCGCAGGTTAGTGTGTGCGTGTGGCCCTCGTTCATCCCCGCGCTGTGCTTCATCATCACAGTGTGGTGTGAGAGAGTGTGAGTGAGAGTCTCAGGTGAAAGCCATGTATGTTATGCAGGAGTCGCTCCCAGTTATTTGGATGGTTTTTGCAGATGAATATTTTATCACTGCCGGATGCCTCTGTAAACAGAGAAGCAGCAGCAGTTTATAGAGTGAAGATGAAGTCCCAGGCCTCTCTGGGTTTACACAGTAAGTGCATAAGCATGTGTAAACACACACTCCAATGGTCTGGGACACTAACACAAATACTTGCAGACTCAGAAACTATATCTGCACTTATAGACAGTGTGAGTAGGTTACGATATTAGTTCGGACTCAGCAATCTGCGTCAAAGGTTATTTTCCTTCCTGCAGGTTCCTCTGTGTTTCCGACAGACAATGAGCAGCAAACCTCCAGCTCCAGTGGCCTCAATTGCAGGGAAAGCTTCTTCTCAGGTTTGTGCTCAGAAAACCGCAGGTAGAAATCTGTGCCAAAGTTCGTTATTTATTCATTTTGACCCTGAGGTGCAAATGTTTCCAACACAGCAGCAGCTCTCCTGCACATATACGAGACAGCTGTGAAGCACATGGTTGTACCTATGATAAAAGACAACAATAAGCTGCGGCAATCTGTACTGTAATAGCAATTAATTGTGAGTGGAAGCTAAAGCACTCTCAAACACACTCAGACCGCTGAATGGTAAATGATGATGTGTATCTTTGTTCTTCCATTTCTGAGAATTAGTTGTGCAGCTGAGTTTAAAAAGCCATCAGGAGATTTAGTTGAAGAACAAAATCTCAGTCCTCTCTTTTTAATGAGGCCCCTGCACTGTCTGCTTTACAGCAAAGCTCACTCATCTGATAAAATTTTTACTTTTTTTATATTGATAAATTTAGTTTTTTATTAGGAATGGCCATGGCACATATATAAAGCTGTTGTCTGGGGATGTAATTAAAGGGATTTAATCTAAAGTATCCATCCATATTGAGCATCATGGGGCACTGGAGCCTATCCCTGCACGCTTTGAGCAAGAGGCAGTTTACATCCCAGACACTCTGTCATGGGATTACACACACTCAGAAAAACTGGGGAAAATATACACCTAAAATCAATTCAGGGTTGCCAGTTACCTAACCTGCATGTTTTCGGACTATTGGAGGAAACTCAGAAACACAGAAAAGCTCCAGCCAGCCAACAAACCTAGAAACGTCTTCATATGATTCAATCTGGACCATTAAGCTGTAAGTAAGACGCCAACCAAGTACATCATGTCTGTATCCTTTAAGGTAATCGCAATGTTATATTAATAGATTTGATGGATATCTGAGAGTGACAATTAACTACTAAATTATTCATGACATATCTAATAATTACCCTGGCTGAATGTATTAATAGCTTAGCGTACGAGAGAGACCATACTGCTCTGCTTTTACAGTCAATGGAGTTTTGTCTTCACTGCACTGATAAAGGGTGAAAACACAATTATAATCAGTGTGTGCACACATATATGCAAAACACAGTAGCCACATATGCGTGCTTTTTATTACTGTAGAGGACAACTTTGATTGGAAGGTCACTGCTTTAAATCACCAGATAACTTGGACTGAGTGAGAAAGATTTCTCCATCATTGTCCTTATAAATTGTACTGATGCGCCCTCGAGCAAGTCACTGAAACATGTAGTACAACTACTTCTGCAAGTGTTGCTATTATTTTTGTATATCTACCATTAAGCCCAATGCTGCATGTATTTCAATTAGGAGAGACTCATCTTTTTTAGTAAAAAGAATATTTATTTACTTGTGCACATGAGATTGAAAAATGTGAAACATCTTTGGCAATTAGACCCGTAGAGATGGTATGATTTAAGTAGGGTAATGAATGCGTAGTCAAATAGGGAATCCCCCTCGGGTGTAGACACTGGTGGTGGTAGAGGTGGTGAAGATGAGATGATCTGGATGAGTAGAGGAATGAGCCTTTGTTGAGCTTGTCCTGGATACAATGGCTGGAGAAGAATGGGGTGGAGGAGGGCACAACAATTCAGATATAAAATTTTTGCAGTACCATCCTGATGGCTGATAGAGATCGTGGCGAAGTTGATTAAATAACTAGAGGAGTGAATACCCATAGTTAGCTGATTAGAGGAAGCAGTGGGAGTGGGATGGAGATGTTGTGAATGGATGAGCACAAGGAAAGACTTTCAGATTGAACCTACGCTGAGCTTCATTATTACTTGAAGGTAATTAAAAATGTTTTAATATGTTTTTAGTATCTAAAATTGTTTCAAATTTAGAAATATTTCAAAATAAAAATAAAAAAATAGTTTAATGGGCGGTGGTTGGAAAAATGTTATGGCAACAATATGCAATCACATAAAATCAGATTTTTCCGATTTAACTTCATTTGTTAATTTTCATTCAATGTCATGAGTCATTTTTATCAAATCAAATTCCCTTGACGTTCCCCATTTTGACACAGTCTGACCTCTTATGCCCAGTTCAGACCAAAGATTCATAATGAGATGAGTTGAAACAGGCACCTACTTGCAATGCGCAGTTCTGCAACGTTTTTAAAACCTGCCAGTTCACACCGATGCAACTAGATGAGACAGTGTATCATCTCTATGCAACAGCTCTCTGTGCTTCCGTTCTGTTTTCCGGCTTTTCAGGCTTATTTTGTTGTGTTCTAAATCGGTTTCGTCTTGTCACGAATCACTAGTCTGAACTGAGCTTTAAGTCGAAAAAAACAGTTCTTCCATAGAAATAAAATGACAGTAGAACGAGGTCATTTCACTAGTACAAAAGAAAATGGCAGTTGTTGTTAGTTGTTACGGTAATAACCACAGACTAAATAAAGATGGAAGACATGACGGCTCCCCAAAACATTCTGATCACCTGCTGGCAGCTGGCTGCAGTATAGGTCATAAACCCCGCCGCTCAGTGTTAATGGATGGGACATGGGCCAAACTAAAAACTTGAAGTAAATGTCAAATGATTTTTGCCCTAAGATGGTTTCTGTCATTTTAGGTAGTTCTTATCAAGTTGATTTGTTTTCAAGTGTTTGTCAAGTTCTTTCTGGTAAGTTTGATTTTAATAATTTTTTTATGCTATTAAAAATGGAAATCAAATCATGACTTATAGTTGTGTGTGCCAGTTGTACTTGTGACCAGTGGTGCCGATCGCGATTGGTTTGATGGGTGTATGGGCGGGAACTGGATACCGCTCAGATTGCTACTGGCTCCAAATGACGTCAACAGTGCAAGATGAGAACGGCTGTATCCAGGACATTTTGGCTCCATTTTTGTACTGTGGGAGTAAGTGAAGACACATTGTCCATCTTTATATACAGCCTATGGTTACGACGCACGTCAGTGGGGCTGTAAACAAAGAGAAAACAAAGTCTGCTCTGTGCTTTCTGACCACAATCTGGAAGCCGAAGCAGGAAAAGTTAACACTAAGTTACTTACTCGTTAACTCAGCATAAATCACACTTCATTCAAATTCACCAGAAACTAAATTAAACTCCCCAAAACTGTCTTAGTCTTGTTAGTTTAGTAACTTCATCCTCTGTTTCAACAATCACCAACTCTGGTTTGGTCAAAATAATAACAGATGTAAAAAAAAATACTGATCTACATCCCTGTGGTCTCTCAGTGCTGGCTGAGCAGCATTTTATTTCAATGAATTCTTGTGAAGCACGCGGTCCTCGCATGGCCTGGGATCCAGGGGGATCCAGGGGGAAACCAGACCTGCCAAGTGTCTTGCTAATGCTGAGATGATCTCCAAATGCTCCCATGTATTTTTGACAAATTATTCCAGCAGGTTACAGAAGGCCCTTCCTTGACCCCGGGCTGGGACAACTAACCCACGATTCCCTCCACATCGGCAGCCCTGGGGAATACAGTCCAATAGGATGAATACAGGTCACTTCGATATTCACATACAGTTGCCATATGGCAAGCAATTATTTTGACCATTTTACAAAAAAAAATAAAACTGGTTTTAATGATGAAATCAAAAGTTTAATTACCCTAGATAGTATTTAATTTTTTTTTTCTTGACAGAATTTTATAACATAACAGTAGCACAAGCAAAGAAGAGTTATAAAGTCAATGAACTGATGCCTCTTACACAGCTAGCCATATGCATACAGTACACTTTCATTACCCACCATGAGCTCCTGGTCATACCATACCAGTCTAGGTTTATTTAGTTGAGTAAAAGAGTGTGTTATTGGTCATACACTAAATTCAACTTTTAATTTTCAGAAAGGCTGTTATTTCTTCTTTCAAAAGTTCCATAGTTTTGTTTCAAACTGCACAACAGTATATGAAGAGGTGGTGTCTTTCAGGTTAGCACATCAATAACTTAAAGGGACCACTCTTCAAAAAGAGTACATTTACTCACTCTGAACATCAACATTCACTGCAAGTCAAACAAAAAGTAAAGAGAAGGGAAAGCTGTGAAGTAGAAATAATCAAAAGTATCAAATGTGCAGTTGTCAGAGAGAGTAGGGAGAGTAGGAGAGAGCAACTTCCCAATTCCTTCAGTTTATTTGCTTTTAAAACAACATCGTTTGAATGTACGTAGAGCACAGAGAGGGAAGGAAGGATGGATGGGAGGGGGATAGTGAAAAAGAGAGTAAAGGAAAAACAGAGAAAAAGAAGACATACTGAGGGGATACGAGGACTTGAAGGACAGATTATGAAGATATATGCAAGGGAGGGGTGAACACGGGGGAAAGAGAGAAAGAACAGAAAGAGATTGAAGGTTATACTAATGAATGGTTAAACTGGGGAAGGCAGAGAGGAGATGGAGGAGGAGAGAGAAGAAAGCAAAGGAGAGGATGAGAATGTGCGGGTGTCAAGGGATGTTTAAAGAAAGATGGTTTGTTATGAGAAAAAAAACGAGGAAGGTCTCTTTGTGTGTGTGTGTGTGTGTGTGTGTGTGTGTGTGTGTGTGTGTGTGTGTGTGTGTGTGTGTGTGTGTGTGTGTGTGTGTGACCTCGAGCAACCAAATCAGTAGTTACATGGAATTCAAGGCATTTTACTGAAGTGTGGTAAAAACACAGAGATACTCAGTATTAGTGACAAAATAAATGGTCTGCAAGGCTCATGACACATGAAGAGGATCAATCCAGTGTTCAGAACAGCAATCAAATAAGCAACAGGAGGTGTGTGTGTGTGTGTGTGTGTGTGTGTGTGTGTGTGTGTGTGTGTGTGTGTGTGTGTGTGTGTGTGTGTGCGCGTGTGTGTGTGTGTGTGTGTGTGTGTGTGTGTGTGTGTGTGTGTGTGTCAACATTGGTTCTCTCAGCTTGAAAAAAACTGTGCATCATGGACATATAAGTTCTGTTCATCTGTCTCTATTGGATGTACTCATGTGTGCATGATGTTTAACATGACATCCCACGAGTAATGCGCAAGTGTGTGCGTGTATGTATGTTTCGCTGCAGTGATCCCAGTGAAAGTAGTCTTATTGCCCCAGCTGTGGCCTGACCTTTTCTCTAATTGACTCCAATCAATTGAGCTCTTTCCTTTCTATCTAAAGGGGGATGAAGCTCCCCTTCACTCACTGCGTGTTCCAGTCAAGCCTTCGTGTTCTCTTACAAGAGGAATGCCACTTAATGTGCAGTATTCCTGCTCCGAAAACTCATTCCATTTATGTGCTAGCATTTGAATTTGGATAAATCAGATGTACCGCACTACACTGAATCCTCAGTTGTTCTGCAGCTAAATACTGAGATACAGTAAAGTAGTGAATTTATTATCAATTTATATGAGGAGAAAGCTGTTCTTTTCAAAGTGCAGCTTTTTGCCACTGCTTTTCTATTTTAAATCGCAGCTTTCTTATTTCCCTGTGGGTAAATTAGTTTGCACTCCTCCTCAAAAGGGAGTGACACTAATTGCAGTGCAAATGAAAGGTTGTTTCTTTCAACTCGGTTTTTCATGAGAGCTAAGTTCAGTATGCACTCGCTGTGCTATTCTTCTTAATTTTGTCCCTGCAAAATCCCTTAACAATATTAACTCAGTTGACAAAACAATCTGAACTCAAGGTCCACTTACGCAGTCAGATCTCAGTCCTCGGGCATCAAAATACACCGCTCGGGCAGTGCTCCTGGAAACACTACAGTATAATGATGCCGGGGGGTCTGTATTAGACGTTAAGAGCAAGAGACATAGTATAAAGAGTGCAAAAGTTGCCTAGGTATTGTGGGAGGGAAGGTGGATGGGTCCAACAAGTACAGGACTTTGACCCAGGTAAACAAAGGCTCATATAATGTCTTACGAATGAGCACCACACCAAAAACGTTACATACTTGATGTTAAGTTACTTACCCTTAAAACTTCAATTACTGAACTTAACAGGCATATATTTGGGACAGGCCTTTAATTCTTTTTGCTCAAAATCTAGGAATGGACACATATTCTGACTTTATGACAGCTTCAGAGGAAGACAGTCAGCACTTGTGTTTTTCGTCATGCAGGTAAATCTCAATGAATGACAGTCTTCTCTGGTGCTCATGGTTTCAGTAAAATGAACTCAACCAAGCTAACAATGAAAAAAAATGAACTGCTTGGCAACCAGACTGGGCGTCTAATTGAGACAGGCCTTTATTTGTCAAAATGAGCAACCACACCGTGCTAGTAAAAGGGACTTGGTGTTTATTTGGGACTGGGCTTTTAATTGAAGTTATACGGAATTTTAGGTTTAGGATAATCAACATGCCAACAGCGTACCTTAAGAGACCTCGTAGTTCACTTGTTTCACTTGCATTTTTTGACCCATTCACCACTCCAACCTCTCCTGACACGGACTTCACTCTTTATACTACTTCCTTCTTTACTCCCATCAGTACATTGGTCACTAGATCACAGCCTTCCTGTTTCCTGTTCCTACTTTTCAAAGGTCTATTAACAAACAGTGCATTAGAACCAAGCGGCAACCTCCAGGGATGACGGGTGAAGCCAATGTGGAAGTGCCAAAAACTGCAGTTCGTTGAATGGTCACTTGAGGCAGGCTCCAAAAGCGAGTCAATCCTCATAGACCCCCATGTTAAAATGCTCAACTTTACAGCAGAAATAAACATGTTTACAGCCTGGCACTATAGCTAATTTCCCCTTTCATGACAACTGTGTGTGTGTGTGGGGGGGGGTCACTTTGAGTGACAGGTGGCACCAAAACAGGTGTCTAACTAGCCGCTGGCTGTCTTTTAAGCGTCATTGAACTTGACCTCTCAGCTGTGTTTTTGCCTTTTGGATATTTTGTTTCGTGAGGGAGCTGGCACCAAGCAGGAGTATGAGCAGGAGCAGCCAACACCACAGGGTTAGCCAAAGTAGCATAGCTTGTTAGCCTAAGCTAAGTTAGCAGGTTCAATCGAGGGGGGTGTGTTTAAGCAACCAGGCTTCATTTGGCCTGCCTCTTTGCCCATTTTTGATTGGCCGGGAGTTGGCCAGAGTGAGGCCAGAAACCAATGGGTGACGTCACGGTGACTACATCCATATTTTTATACAGTCTATGATTAGAACAGCTTGACCAAAGAGACTGGTGTTCATGTATACTAAAAGTCAATGTTGAATTATTTTGTCAGGTCAGTTGTTAGTTGTTTGTTATTATTCCCTTGAGTCCAGTTATGTGACGAATGACAACTATGATCTTCCCTTAACCCTTGCTAAGTAATTTGGTTGCCTGAGCCTAACTGCCAACCGTTTCTTATTTACATGAGTCAACTCACATGAATTGCCATCGACCCCCTCTGTGTCAAGGTACAACTCAAAAGGCTGCTAGGCACCGCGTCTTGGAAGTACTGAGCATATAACTGGATAAATGAGACTTGGATAAGAATACATTCTGTGAGAGTTTGATGTAGTTTTGCTGTTGTTAAAAGCAGCTCCCCTTTTACTCCAATCCATCAAGAAGTTTCTACATTTTTGGATTCTTCGTTCATTGTGGAGGCATTGAAGACAAACAGAAGTTTCCCCAAATTCAACACAACGCAAGGAAAGTAACTGATATACAAAAGGTCATTTGGGAAGTGAAGTATTCCTTCAGTCTCAGCTTATGCTTGCCAAGAAAGCAAATAAGTGTATTAGCCTACTTTTTGCCTTCATTTATCTTACTGATTTCCATGTATTTTATTGTTCCTTAAGTTTTAAGTTACAGAGATGGTGCTCTTTACTTCATTTTGGTAATGGAAAAGACTGTCCTGTTCTTTAAATACAAAAGTGCACTGAAAATATACAGCCAATATTTTTTCCTCTTCTAACCATTCCTGAAAAACAATTAACATACACACAGTACAAAAATTCGAACAATGACACAATAAATATTCCCGTTATGCAAGGAACAGACTGTGCAGTAAGTTGAATACTGACTTACACCACAGAGAGAGAAGCCAATATGCCATTTATTCAAAGATATTACTATTACACAAATGTGGTAAGGCGAAATGCCGAGCAGACAAACCTTGTGTGTTCACCAAAGCCAGTGATGTAGTGGAGGGTGTACGCAGGTATATAAGCATACCCACCTCTTTTTCTGGCTGTTTACAGTACACCCACCCATTAGCTAAAAAGCCATTGTAATATAGAGGATAGTACCCACTTCCTCTTCTACATGGTAACTCACTGACTTTATTAACTACCACTGCACTGCTACCAAAGTGTTTGTTTCATGTCACATGCCACATTAACATCTGTCCAGGGCAAGTTAACTCTGTGTGGAATGCCTCAAGTATAAAACAAATGTCATGTCCAGTGTTATATTATCTGAAAATAAATTGTCATGTCATTGATTGACTATAGAAGTTAACTCTGGGGTTGATGATATCATATACAACATCCATCCATCCATCCATTTTCGGAACCGCTCTTGGGGGTCGTGAGAGGCAGGGTACACTCTGGATAGGTCCCCAGACTATCACAGGGCTAACACATAAAGACAGACAACCATTCACACCTATGGACAATTTAGAGTCGCCAATTAACCTATCCCCAACCTGCATGTCTTTGGACTGTGGGAGGAAACTGGAGTACCTGCAGAAAACCCACGCTGACACGGGGAGAACATGCAAGCTCCGCACAGATGGGCTCTCTCCTGGGATCGAACCAGGAACTCTCTTGCTGTGAGGTGACAGTGCTAACCACCGCACCACAGTGCCACACCTATATACAACATAATATTGTTCATATTAAATATCTCTGTAATGCTGCAAGTGAAGGATAGACTTACTATTTTTAGCCCAGTAGCTAATGTTAGCTATCCTGCCAGGCCAACAAGGGCTCAGGTGTGATCGTATCCCTTTCAGAAGCTTAGAAATGGAGCACTGAACTGTAGTTCCTCTTTGGAGACTTGGTAAAAATAAATCCATAGTGATTAATCTGACACTGAATGTCCTCTGTGATTATTCATCAGAATAGAGTTGCAAAATGTTTAACTTGTCACTATCACCAGCCATCCAATCACAGTGGAGAAAAGGCAAGACAAATACCACAAAGACCAACTGTCACATAGAACATCCGCAAGTGCTGAACAACAGTAATTGCCATTTCTAGCTGGGAAAAGAAATGCTTTGGTGGACACACACCTTATTAAAATAACACCAGTGAAATTCAGTCAGGCAAGAGCATATCAAACAACCAGTCAAGCAACTGACCAAAATGTGACAGCACTCCAAGAATTCCTGCATAGTATACCTTTAAATTGATGTGTTACAGATCGAAACAACTTCTTACTGCATCCAACTGCTGATGTGTGCTTTAAGTGCAGCATGTTACACAAGAAAAGAGGCTGTTTGATTAATTTCTAATACGACCAAATCTCAGCAGACGTTCTCCTATAGCTCTGTGTGGTAGCTGTGAAGTCTCCCTCTCTACCTCTTACCCCTGCACACACAAACACACACTTTAAGTACTTACACTGTGTGTGGTGACATTCACTGTGCTCCCAGTCCCTTCCCTGGTGTTCACACTGGGAGCCACTCGATCCCTGATCAATACAATGCTTTCTCCTGATTCTACACACACACGCACACGCACACACACACACACACACACACACACACACACGCATATACACACACACACACACACACGCACACACAATAAACTGTGCCTTTGCTGTATCGAGTTGTAATGGGGGATGTGTGAAATCCTCCCATCCCCCTCCACCTCCATCTCTCTTTTCTTGTATTTTATCTGCTATTTTGGTCCTCTCTTCACCTCCTTCTTCATCCCTTTGCCTTCCTTCATCGTATCATATCAATCTGTTCAATCTTCTTCCTCTGATAATAAAAATATTCTAATAAGAAATATCTGATAGTTGTACATCATGCAAAACATCTGTGTCTGTGTCTGTGTTTTTTGGCGTATTCATTCACACACACAGAGAAAACGTAGATTGCAGCATTCATTTATTCCAGACGCTCTAAAGCAGTTATCATGATCGCTGCCATGCTTCAGGTACGCTACTCAGACACGGGGGACAGAACTGATCAAAGAGAGGCCGCTGGTGTGTGTGTGTCAAAGTGTGTGTGTTTGATATCAAGAGTGTGTTATACAACAAAAAAAGTATCTTGGAGAAAGTGTGCATGTTTACATGTGCATGTGTGAAAATTTTAAGTGAACGAGAGTTGAAACAAGCAGCACGGTAAAGTGTATGAAAAAGGAGAAAAGTTAAGGAGAACGTTCTGTGTGTGTGTGTGTGTGTGTGTGTGTGTGTGTGTGTGTGTGTGTGTATACGGGTTAGTATAAGGTGGCTGTGATTAATTTCTCTCTGTAGCCGTTGCTCTAATTCCCGGTTGAGGTGGGAATGGTCCCTGAAAGAGTCCCAGTGGAAATCACAGTAGGCAGGCAGGCAGACAGCAGCTCTGAGAAACACTGATGAATTATCCATAGAGAGAGAGAGAGAGAGAGAGAGGAGGGAGAGGGTGATGGTGAGAGAGATAGACGGGGGGCTGGGGTGTAAAGAGAGCAAGCGAAGGCTGGAAGGAGGTTATGGTAAGATCGAATGGAGAGAAAGTGAGAAAAGCAAAAGAAAAAGAGATGGGGGATAGTAAATACAGCAGGGAGGATGAGGAGGAGTGTGAGAAAAACAGAGTGGGTGAGAGAAATCTGAGAGATGGAGAAAGAGAGACAATGTTTGCTGACGGATGGAGGGAAAAGTGAAAACGCAACATGTTTTCCCCCCTGGAAATTTCACACTTGTACTGTTCATCCACCTCCAGTATGCATCTCCTGTAACTGTTGGATCACTGTGACAGTTTGATTGTATCTGCGACAAAACACAAATCCTCAGGTTACACCTCAATACCAGCAGCCATGCAACAGTCACAGCTGTAGCTCAGCTGGTGGGGAAAATCAACCCTGAAAATAACTCACCATGAAGCATTCATGTCACTATTCAGCTTTTTCTTTTAGTCTCTCACCTGTATGTGATGCAGGTGTAATTAAGTCAATAGAACCAGGTTTCAAACACTACGAAACAAATTCTACATGATGCACAGAGTCGTAGCTGCAGGTTTCAGAAAGCCAAATATAGTACTTGTGTAAAAGACTTTTTTGTAACATGGAATTAAATTTACGGGTAATTTAAAAATAAATTAAAGAACTAAATCAAGCAGTACAAGCTCATTTAAAACGATACAGCTAATGAAAATCCTGAAACTACAAATTGGCAGGAGTGAAAAAAGAAGGCCAGACAATTAAGGACTTATGTGTTTAGCAAGGCTGATATGATGAACAAAACAGAAATGTGTTGCATATTTTACAGCCAGTGATGGAATTTTAGTACATTTATTTATGTGCTGCACCTCTGAGACACTATTGTGAAGTTCTGTTTGTGCTTCTTTTTTTTTTTTTTTTGATATATCCAGTAGGAAAAGAACAGGTGTAACATTAGTAGTAACATTAATGACAGATGCGTTCCCTTTAGCTGCTTCAGTTGGAGGATATTCTGCATGTTGGATAACTGTCACAGCTCACTGACCGGCAGCTGAAGTCAGTACAGTAGAGGATAAAGAGATACCTCCCTCAGGATTAGGTGCAGACCAAAAACAGAGCTAAAAGGAGAGTGATTATTAGACCTGCATCTGCCAAGTGGAAACAAACACGACTCCAAATGAATGCTTATGTTGCTGGATGTGTAAATGGGGAGCTGTTTGCTAACACATTAGCCACAACCACTAAATTTGAGAAAATGTCAATGTTGTGTTCACACCTTGTTCAGCTGCCCCCAAGTAGGAAAAAGCAAGGAAATCTATAAGGCTAATGCTGCTTAAAATATCCAGTAATACAGTGAGCAACTAGCAAAGTGCACTTAATAGAGTGCAGATCTCTGCCAGGATGCTGTCCAGCCTGATCGAGGCCACTCTAGACAATCCTTGTAATTCTAGCAGACGCACCTAAAGCAAGTTTCATAAATTCACAAAAGCTTATAAAATACACACTTTGCCGAAATGTGATGGAGCTGCAGCATGTTACACAGAGCAGATTGAGTTTTCCCGTTAACAGGCACTGTATGTGAAATATAGATACATCATAATGTATCTATATTTATCCATATATATATATATATATATAACAAATCTCTAATCCATGTCATTCATAACTGGACTTTTAATGGTATTAATTTTGTCTATACATACTGTATATGTCTATAAATAATAATAAACACAATCAAAACCAGAAAGAAAAAGAAAACATTTCACTATAAAGCCTCCTTACTTACTGAAGGTAGAAACACAAATATGAAGAAAAAATGACCAAATCAACAAAATCTGAGAGTCTACAAAATCAGGCAGGCAAAATGCTGTTTTTCTGAAACACTCCTGGTGTGATGTGAGGCCATGGGAATGGAAAAAAACACGTACAGGTGCTCCAGTTCAGAATGAAACCAAACTTTTCTTAGATGTAAGTTTCTGAGCTGTTACAAAGGCCTGCAACAGACTGTAAGGCTTGTTATAGGCTGGGCAGCCTAAGCTGCCAGGACCCTATTGTTATCCTGCATGTTCTTCTTCTTCTGCTTCTTCTTCTGCTTCTTCTTCTTCTTCTTCTTCTTCTTCTTCTTCTTCTTCTTCCGAGGAAATCATACTTCCCATTCGCGAAAAATCACCAAACTTTGCACAAAGGTCCAGTCCCATGCCAGGTTGCCTCAGCTGCAAAAACAGGCCAATAGTCCTGATGGTGGCGCTACAGCAAGCCTCTAAAGTTCAAATATTTGAAAATTCATAACAAATCAACCATATGTGCTACAGATTTGCAACTTTTGTACATTTAAACCTATTACAAATTATGAAGTCCATCACTCTGTTTTTTTCAAAAATTGTAAAACTTATTAAACCTATCTTCTCCCACAATTTTTGCTCAATTGACACCAAACTTGCTACAGAGCATCTTCAGACGAAACAAACGATCCACACAGATTTTTGATTTATCGAAAATTGAGTCTACAGTGCATCAAAATGTTTGACTGTAAATGGTATTGTAAACATGTACTTGCAAATTCTTGCTAAATACATTTTCAATGTTCAAGAAAAAAAAGACAAAATTTTGGAGTCAAGGTAGATGATGTTTGGAAAATATTAGAATTTTATCTCAAAAACTGAATTTTTTACAGCATTTTGAATTTCGCTCTCATGCCAACAATTGGAGTCAATGCAAAAATGGGAATTTTAAACATCAGTTTTTCACTTATGGAGCCAATAAATCATTGTTAAAAACAAAATACCAACATCTCCATGCTGTCCAGATGCAATTTGTGTATTTTGGGATTTTTGTCTTAACTGAATTTTTGACAGCTGTTTGAAATCTGCCTTTACACACTAACAGATGCTGTCTTGCACACAGGTGACTGGCTTGGTCAATTTGTGAAGCTACATGTGACATTTCTGTTTGCCAGCTAGCTCAGTGAGATAGAGGATGGTTCTTGGTGTTGAAGACTGTGAGTTTAAGCCTCAGCTCGTGCAACATTTCCATATGAGAAATCTACCCAAACTTTTCATAAAGGTCCAGTCCCATGCCAGATGTCCTCAACTGGAAACACAAGACAATAGTGCTGATGGTGGCGCTACAGCAAGCCTCTAAATTTCAAACCATTCATAACAAATCAACCATATGTGCTACAGCTTTGGAACTTTCACTTTGAAATTTGCTTTTCCATGGCATGGATGGCTACTGTCTGGCACCCTGATGCTTGGCTTATTCAATTTGTGAAGCCACATATGAACTGTCACTTGCCAATTAGCTCAGTGACATAAGTTGTGAGTTCAAGCCTCAGCTAAGGCAGAATGGACATTTTAATGTGAAAGTCCTTTGTAATAATTGTTTTTAGATTTCCACAAAACTTGTGGTTATAACATGAGTGAAGACTCAGCAGTCACTGACGGTATAAAACAGTAAACAAAAAAGGTTTTTCAACGATTGTGAATCGCTGCAACCTCTAGAGATCCTTGAGCATACTGTCATAAATGTGCACACAAAATATTAGGCTGATTGGTCCAGTAGTATGCGAGGTTAGCTGCCGACCAACAGACACACACACACACACACACACACACACACACACACACACACACACACACACACACACACACACACACACACACACACACACACATGCCTGATGGAGATAACAACAATAAAAAATATTCACAACTTAACTTTTTTATATTTCAAGCACATTTTCCCAATACAATTGTGTACTTTTACTTAAATGCAGAACTTTTACTTGTAATGGTGTAATCTAATATTGTGGTACTGCTGCTTATATTTCATATTTTATATTTCATAATTGTGTACGACTAATCCTGTGTTTAACTGCTTTAATCTAAGACTCAACGGAGAAAAATGTCATAACACAGAGCTACAAATGTGTCATCTCTATGGTCTGATGTACATCTATGTAAGACTGCACAACACAGTAAATGATTAAATAGTGTGAATGTCGTTACAGCTATATTGACTTTTTAATACAGTGACAGGGATTAATAATAAAGTGTGTGTGACCCTTCATGTATGCACCGTTTCCTCCATTTCAAAACGAACATTCACATGAACATTGCTAACATATCTTGTATACACGTGTCATTATGGTGGAAGGTCATATTTATGCATTTTTCAAATCCCATGATATCCTGCCTGTCTTGATACAAACAAATGTATTCGCATGTTAATTTGGATTTGTAGAATGGTGCTGAAGTCAGTGTGCAGCATGTGTGTGTAATATGAGACATCTGATAGTGATTTCTGCCATTTAACAGACATTATGCGCAGTGTCATGGATGTAATTAAACCACATTATTGACCAAATAATAGTTGTTTATGGGTCTCTGGGTATTTCTGTTTGACCTGAAGTCCTTGGTTTACATTGAGCACACTGCTGTGCTTCATTATTACATTTGAAAGTTGCATACAATCCATCATGACGTATTACATTATGGATCTGTAATGACTGTGTTATGAGGGTGTTACCCACACAGTTCCTTCAGAAGGTACTCACTGCCTTGAGGTTGTGCAAATTGCACTGAAGATTATTATATCATGGTCATTATGCCTATAATGAACTCATAAGCTGCTTTTAATGTCTAATGACCAGTGCTTAGACGAGGGGGGAACAGGCATTCACCAAAATACAGGACATGAGATATTGTTCTCTTCTGTTAGAGCTCCACAGATGTGACAGAAAGAAACGTTAGTGCTCGCCGTGGGGAAATGAGGTATATTTTTAAGAGTAGCCAGAAAGTTAAAGAAAGCAGCGAGGACAAGTATGTCAGTGTTTTATTCCTGGACCTCCATGACAAATGCTTCACAAAATTATGCCCCTGACACTTCTTCATTCTGAACGGTGGCTGCCTTAGAGGATGCCTTTGTGGCCATCACAAATCCCTGACCACAAATCCTCCGCTCCCTCAGTTATGTAGATGGGAATGTGGCTACAAAGCCACACCACCCAAACAGGGTTTACACTGGTTTTTCAGCCTTCCTGTTCAGCCTTAGCTGCTGCGTTGAAGCGTTTTCCTTCCTTATGCCTCATGTAATAATTCATGGTGTGGACAGCCCTACAAAATAAACAGTCCTTAGAGTATTGTGCCTGGATACTAGGTCAAATGTTAAACTGGTGCTGACTGTCTCTGCTGGGAATATACTGGCCTTAATCTGCCACTATATCCCTGGTTTACCATAACATGTGCCTACACAACGATAAACCTCAATCAACATTCAAGCCCGTGACTGAGGTTTGCTCTCCTAGGGAATAATAATTTACTGTTGTTTATGTACTGTCATGTCCTGCTGTCAAAGGCTTGACAACAATATCAGCAAAGATTAACTTTGCATCTGCACAAGATGGGTTTATGCATCTTAATCGCTGACTGTGGGTCAAAAGGGATTCTCGGCAAGAGTCATCTCCAGGAAAATGAGAGAGTTGGTCATTTGTCAAAACACTTGAAGAAATGGACGTTTTGGAGATATGCTTATTCACCTGCCAAGAGTTAGATAAGAAGATTGATATAACTCTGATATCTGTCCATTATATGAAGCAACAGCCAACAAATGGAGAGCTTAGCATAAAGACATGAAACACATGGGAAACAACTTGCATGAGAGTGGTATCAGTCTTCTCATCTAAGCTTTAGCAAGACAGCCAGTGAGCATATTTCCCAGAACTTCTTAACTATTCCTTTAAACAACCAGTTATTTCCTGACAAGAAACCTGTAATTCACCTTTCCATCAAAATTAACATGTTTACATGTTTGTTTTTTAAACAATAGGCTATTGACTCCTTTCCCATTGCCAGTAGACCAGAGTAGTGAACAGTAGAAAGAAGCATGGAGGCCTGTATAAACTTAGTAGTGTTTACTTGTTTTTTATATCTCTTACTTATTCAGTCTCCCTTTCAAACTTGGTGCAGACTATGTGGGGTTCAACTTTGAGCGCTGCTTGGGCATAGACAGACAGTATTTTGTGGTGGCGTGTCATTGCATCTCGTCAATAAAGGGGCTAAAAATAACATGTTCACTCAGGTGTTGTGTTTCCATCAATGCTGATCAAAACCTTCCCTTTACATTAGAAAGTCAGGGTGTTGGTGGAGCTTTACAGTTATGCAAATCAGTTTCTCCAAGATGTTGTTAAGCTGTAGCAATGCAAAATATCTTTTGAGAAGTCTGGTCTGATGTACAAAGTGACTAACTTCGACACCAGAGAATGTGGTCTGCAACTGATGGTGTCAGTTATAATAATCTTACCCAAATAAACTTTAGTTTATTTTTATAGTTTATTTTTGTATGTCTCTCCATCAACTCTATTGTTTACAATAGAATTGTACATGTCAAAGTAATTACTGAGATACCATCAACAAGTCCTTCAACCTATACTATTGTAGTTTCTACCTCTAAATACTGCCCACGGAGGTGTTTCCTAAATTATCTACTGGTCGATGAAAGAAAAACTTGTGAATGGCCTTTAATGGTCGAAGATTGAAACCCATAAGTAATGTTCTAAAATGATTATAATCACACCAAAACTATGTGGTTAGGTTTAGGCAACAAAACTCCTTGGTTAGATTTTAAAAAAAGATTATGGTTTAGCCTGAAATAAGGTTTTTGTTTTTGTTTTCCCTAGACTACCGTTACATGATATGTGTTCTGTGACATGCACGCAGGCTTTTGGTATCTCACATGGGACACAAACACAGGTGTCCTGGATGAAAGTTCTGTGTCTGTTTGATCCATCCGCCCTAAGGGGACTTTCCTTCGCTCAGACAATAGACTAGGTCACTAGAGGTTGCCACCTGACGAAAGATAAGATAAGATTATAGCTGCTGTGCAGCGATGGGTTGGGTCCGGGCATTTTTAGGCAATTCTGAGCAACCTCTGGAACCTAAGACGGTCATCTACCGCTCTGAGCTAATTGGCAAGTAGCAACTCAACAGTGGTTTCACAAATTGAGCAAGCCATTCACTGTTGTGTAGGAAAGCAGCCATCCCTGCATGGAAAGGCAGATTTGAAACCACTGTAAAAAAAACATTTAGTTATTAAGACTATATTCACATATTCCATCTAGACAGCATGGAGATGTTGGTAATTTGTTTGTAACAATGATTGATTTGCTCCATAAGTGAAAACTGATGTTTGAAATTGCCATTTTTACATTGACTCCAATTGTTCACATTAGAGCAAAATTCAAAATGCTGTCAAAAATTCAGTTTTTGAGATAAAATTCTGAAATTTGCCACACATCATCTAACATGACTCTAGAAGCAGCTTAGCTGCCCGGACCCTAATAAGATAAGATAATATAAGATAAGATAAGATAAGATAAGATAAGATAAGATAAGGTAAGATATTGATCCCCAGGGGAAATTCAAGTATCACAGCAGCACAAGACAAGATCAAAGAACATTAAATAGAATAAGATTTAAGAGAAAAAATAAAAAAAATAAAGATAATAATAGATCAATTAAAGGTGAAATAAATTGCTACATCAAAAAAACTAATATAGCTAATATTAATACTAATATAAGCAAAACAAACTATTAAAAAAAACAAGTTAAAGATATGAAAAAGAAGCAAAAAGGGTGTAAATAGTCAGAGCTGCTGCAACAGGCTGCCGACCCCCAGCGCCAATTTTGGACTTGAGATGTTAATATGGGTCTTAATTTCTGCTCGCAAAAACAACCTATGTGGTTGTATTTTGGAGGAGGATATTCTTGATAAAATATGTCCACCAGGGCAAAAACAAGCAGTCATATAATCACACAGGTTAAACTGTCAGAAATAAAGAGAAAAGGTACAGTGTAGGTGAATGATAGAATTGCAGCCTTAACTGTTCTTTGTAAACATCATTCTCAGTTTAAAGATCAACTTTTTGGTTTAACTTTGAACCTGGCATACTTTCTGTAAAGATTATTAGTGATGTTACCGCTGTGCTCACTTTCAGTTCTACTTTACAAATCTGGCAAAACTGTTGACTTATTTACAATTGCAAAATTGTCTGTTCACCCATTTTTGCACCTATTTTTGCAATGTTGCCATGTTCCAGTTATTGTGGTGAGCACAGTATCTGTTACAATTTTCAATAGAGCCAATGGCCAGAGTTATGATAATGAACCACATGGCAAAAATGTTAAATAAATGAAAAATGAAGCCAATGCGGAAGTGCGACAAACTGCAGTTCCTCAAATGACCACTTGAGGCTGGCTCCAAAAGCAAATCAATCTTCATAGACCCCATGTTAAAATGTCAAACTTTACAGCAGGAATAAACAGCCTTTACAGAAAATAGTTTCCATAGCTAATTTTAACATTCATGATAAGTGGGAGTCCACAAACAAATGGGTGAATTCACAGTGACTACATCTATTATTTTTACATTGTATGACAGACTTTCCCAAAGTCAGGGTTGTGATCCAAAATGGGCCCAGACCTGTTACTGCTATTGGGGTGCCAACTGGCAGAGTAAAATACATAACAATAATATTGATTTTCCTAACTGAAATACAAGCAGAGTGTTTTTTTGCTCCACTTCTCTGTTTAGCTTAAGTTCTGCGTGGGAGCTGGTTGCAAATGTCAGAAATGTTGCATGTGTTTGACTAAAGTGCGGTGGTGGATTAAGTACCTGAAAGCCACACTTGAGTTAAAGTACAAATATCTTAAGAGTAAATGAATATGGTAGAAATCACAGTCACCTATTTAGAATATTGCTTATATATATATATACATATATATATATATACAGTATATATATATATATATATATATGTGTGTGTGTATGTATATATAGATATATATTCTTTGTGTGTGGAATATAACCACTGGTATTCCTCTGACTTCACGTGTGTTTATGTACCATCTTAAATCCTTGTTAATTTAATGTTTCATTTTTTATCTATCTGTTTTTTCGCTCTCCTTCCACAACGTTACCATTTGTATATCTGCCGACCGTGTTTTCGTTTTTTTTTTTTACACTTCCGGTGTTCCGAGGGCAACCCCTGTATTTGACGTCACAATGCTATGAACTGTGGGTAATTTCCCAACCGTAAGTCCACATCAATGCTGACCTTCAGTAAGGGGGCATAAAGGGCTCACTCACTGACTCACTGACTTGACGATTTGACAATGGGACAGCCTTCACACACTCACGCACTTCACATGAGTGAGTGAGTCTGTAAGGGATCTGATTGGAATTGGGCCTACCTTTACAGCAAGAGGGGTTTCTTCTGGAGCCCTTCTGTGTGGAGTTTACAATGGTCTCCTCGTGTTAGCGTGGGTTCTCCAGGCTCTCAGGCTTCCTCCCACAATCCAAAACATGCAGGCTAGGTTAACTGGTGGCCCTAAATTGGCTGTAGGTGTGAATGGGAGCGTGAACAATTGTCTGTTTCTATGTGTCAGCCCTGTGATAGTCTGACGGCCTGTCCAGGGTGTACCCTGCCTCTCGCCCAATGACAGCTGGGATAGGCTCCAGCACACCCACGACCCTGTGTCAGGACAAGTGGTTACAAAAATGAATGAATGAATGACTATAAATAAGTATTGAAAGTAATATTACAAGTGAATGCCGGTAATAAAAAAGCAAGCACCACCTTGAGATTGGAGGTACATTACACAAGAAAAACAGCTTCTTCACATCTTAAAGGACTTAAAGAAGAAATCCAGTTTTTCTTTCCCTCGCATCCTTCATTTGTTCCTGCACCCCTCCCTCTCTCCTTTCTTTCCTCCTCCCTTCCTTTCCTGATTTGTAGTAGGTAACTAGGATGCTTAGGGGATATGTATTAGAGTAAATGTACATCTTACTTAGGAAATGTTGTGGAGTGACAGTGAAAGTTGTCAGAAAGATAAAAACTCAAGTAAAGTACAGAAACGCCCAATAAAGACTAAGTATTGTAACAAAGTATTATTGCTTTGTTATATTACACCACTGCTAATGTTAATGTGGTGGTGATAAGTGAGAGTGGTGATTCTTATTGAGAACATCCTCTCTGTCATCTACAATGCATTTAAAGGGAACATTTCATTTACATTTTAAATGTGTGGTTTGTTGTGGTCTTCATCAGTGGTTTATAAATGTAGATGTTAGGGCAATTCATGATGTATTTTTGTAAGTTTGAGTCCCAGGAAGACATCAGATTTCTCCTCTGGGTCTTGAGTTGAAAAAGTCTGGGAACCCCTGGTCTATGCAATGAAGCCAATAATTGTAATTTGCCTTTAACGTCAACTGTCTTAGTCTCCTTAACTTAATCTGACCTTTACCAGAGAGGCAGCAGACCAGAAAATGCTAATATGAATTATTTTTGGTAATGCCCATATGTTTTGTTTTTTAAAGGCACAGATAAATTGAGCCTTGCCCAAGTTTAGACATGGAATATATTTTATAGTCACATATTCTATACATCCTCCAACCAGGCACTCCAGATAAACACTCGGGGCTCATTCAGTCTGCATTAAACAACGCTGAGCTTTGCATTCCCTCTGCTACACTGCAGCCTGCCATTGGGAATATAACTCCATGTGCCTCATCCTGGCAGTGATAGTCCTGTACCTGCCTCGTCTCTTCTAACAGTATTACTTAGTTTAATTCAGGTTAACCTTTCACCGGACCAAGATCTGCGCAACTTCACACTTGTCTTGTAGTATCACCCAGTATAAGTACAGATTGTGCTGAACTGCTTCTTCCAAGTTTAATTTCCACTCAGTAATGAGATCATGCACCCATACTGTCATCTTTCCACTCTGGCGGCATCAATTCCAATCAGACTTCAGCACATTTGAAACTCTCCATTCAGCAATACAGAGGTAACTTGAAGACTGCACTACAAAGAGAAACTGTGAGCTATTTGCAAACAAATGAGATAATCATTCTCTAATCTAACATTGACCTCTCTGCGCACTCAGTGTTTTCTCTAAAATCCTCCCTCTTCCAATTTTAATATTTTCTGATAAGTTGATGCTCCTGGGTTGAGGGAGTTATTCAACCTCTTAGGCTCACATGACTATTCCATTACCAAGTGGATAATATCAAAAATGCATCATCATCCAGCAAAACCAGTGCTTCTTTGTTACAGCTGCAACTATCTTTTTGATGAATGGTGGAGGGAAGGCATCCTCTGCCCTCTTCCTTCACAAACAGCTCACTTCTACAACCTTACTTTGGTGTATGAATATTAAGCTGTTGTACAATAAGAGTTACATTGATACGGTTCATACTGTCTTCATATTTAGAATATTTAAAGCAGGTAAAACACATCTCCTTACATCCTGTTCTGTCTGAATATAAGAAAACCTTAAAATAAGAGTTAACCTTCAGTGGCATGATAACACAACATAACTATGTTCTTAACAATATCAATACACATAGCATGGAGATCTCTCAACTCTTAGTTAATTGACTTAGTGGTAAGTTTCATTAAAAGTTGTGAAATTCTTGGTGTTTCTGCTGTTTGCAAACTCTTATACAATTCTGTCTAAGCAGTTGCACTGCTACGCTATGACATTAAAGGAAAACTGCACCAATTTTTCACATTAAAGTCTGTTTGCAGATCTTGGGGAGTACTGTGAAAAAAGTTACACAAAGTATTTTGTGGCTCCAGGGGGAGCTGCGTGAAATCTTAGTTGCCTCAAGTAATGTCACTTGAGTCTGCATTAGCTGGGGCTGAAAGTTTGGAAATGAAAAACATCTAGGGGATATGGAGTTAGAGAGAAGTGAGCTTACCAAATCTCTGTAGCACACTCCTCGTCTCCGCTTGAGGCTAGGAGCTCGAGGCTACATTAGCTGCTACTAGCATAGCACACCCAAATCTCTGACTGGAAGGTCAGAGGTCAAGTTATATTGTGAGTAATGAAGGGTTTCATAATGATGAAAAATGCGTGGAATGAAATAGACTGTATCTCTGGTTCACTTTCCTCGTTCCATGCAAAAATGCGGAATTTTCGTACAAAAACCACAAACTATTTTCAGAAACTGTTGAAGCCACATATTCAGCTAAACTTTGGAATGCATTTTTGCACAGAATGAGGACAATGGATTTCATATACCATGTCATACATCCATTTCACAGTATGGAGAGAAGGAACAATGAAAGCAACCAATAACTTGTTGTAATGTAGCCTAGTATGAGTGTTGCATTAAGACAGACCTCCTAATCCCTAGCCTATTCTCATTCATCAAATACAGACGCTTTGTCACACCCTTCAGCGTGTGTTAACAATGCCAAAGGAACCTGTTTGCATCTTTAGAAGACTCACTGGGCTTTCAGCTAATTCCAGTGAAAACCCATCCACACCAATACTTGACGCTGAGAGCGACTGACGTAAGTATGGGAGGGTGGGAGTAAGGGCAGGTGGATGTGTCACTCAAAACTAGACTTTGATCCGGGAGAATGCAGTTCCTGTCCTGTTTGAAACCAAAATTCAATGTTGATTTAATTTAATGTCACGTCACTTACAGTAGATACGCTAAATAGTAATCAGATGCTGAGGGGTGTGACAAGGCGAGTGTATTTAATGACCTGGAACTGAGAACAGGTTCTGTCCACCATTATCTGACTTAGTTGTTCCATCTTTGCTGCTTTTATGAGCTTCCATAAAAAAATCACAAGCTATCAGGTGCACTGTATTCAGGACAGGTGACTCAAGCTGAGAGTACTTTTTATGTGTTGTTCATCAATTTGCACCCTTACTCCTTTGAAAGGTTCCCATCCATTTGGTTTAGAAAATCCTTGCCATGATTTCATTAATAGATTGTAATGAATCCTTAAGCAATGCCTTGAAAGCCTTGAACCTTTCAAATGGTGCACCCTTTTTTATTTCTAGAGAATTTCCTCCCACCTTCCTCCCACTTCACCTTCATCTATTTCTATTGAACTTTGCAGATTGATACAAACCAATTTAAGATAACATTAACTGATCCAAAACAATCCACACCTAACTTCAAAAGTTCCAAACAGATTTCCTTTTGACAGCTTTAAAACTGTAGTTTAAAAGTAAACTCCATAAAGACAAAAACAGCTATGAAAGTCAGACAAGATTCAACTCAGTGGGTTGTTTCAGTGTTAACAGGATGACAGATGTTGTCTTCCAGAGTCTCATCTACCACCTCAGCGGAGAAACAGTGAGAAGAGAAAAACATTGATGGTAGAGGGACGTTTAAAACATTTGGTCAGGCCAGAACTTTTGGTCTTTATTTGCTCATTGCTGTTTTTGCAGCATTGCTAGAATCACACAAATTCTCTGAGGTTTATAGTCCTGTCGGGCATACCATGAAGATTCAAATGGCTGGGCCAAGGTAATAGTTTGCTACCAGGGTACCAAATTGCTTTTACCTGCTGTGGAGCTCATATGAAATGCTTGAAATTGTACATTGAAGCAGTGGTGGAGTAAATGTACCTGTGGTCCTTCTCCCCAACTGTTAGTGTGGTTTCTGAAACCTGTCTGCTCTATTTATCTCTGTCTGCCTGTGGATCCCTCTGTGCCTGCCTTTCTACTCCTGTCTCCTAAGCTGAAAACTAATGAATTAACATCTACCCACACTGCACTGCCTAAGGAGTTCTTAAGTACTTCATCACCAAAGTACTTTCTTATTCACTTTTACTGAAGTGGTTTATCAGGCCTTAACTCTGACTGTAACTTGTGTCTTTTACTTAAGGGTATCTGCTTTCTCACCTCTGCTTGTCTTCCTACTTTCCGGTGTTGTCATTGGACAGAAGTTGGTCCAAAGTCAGTTACATTCGTCATTGTCATCATGTCTGCCTGTCACTCTGTTCATTGCTCTATTTGCTGTTCTGTCATTCAGTCTTAACTGTCAGCTTATAACTCCATCTGCCTGCTGTCTACCTGCAGTCTTTCTCTCCGTCTTCATCTTTTGATATTTTCATTATGGAGATTAGTATTATTCATTTCATAACATTCTGTCATCTATTAATTACCTATTATCTATTCTCATGTGCTGTTGACTTCATATCTACCTTTATCAGTGCCTTAGCTAGGATCTCAGAAATACTGAGATAAAGTTTTCATTTATTTCCTGACATGAAAATCTAAATCCTGTTTACACTTCTTTATAGGGCTGATTATATACATTGATCAGCCACAACATTACAACCACTAACAGTGACAAATATTGATCATCTCATTACAATGTAATGTTCTGCTGGGGAAACTTGGAATCTGGCTTTCATGTTGATGCAGCTTAACCAACCACCTACCCAAACACTGTTTCAGACCAAGTATAGCCCCTTATGGCAACGACACTCCCTGTTGGCAGTGGCCCCACAAGAAGGGCAATGCACCATGCCATACTGCAAAAAGTGCTCTGGAAGAGTCCCGGAAACATGATAAAGAGCTCAAGACGTCAACCTGGCCTCCAAATTCCCCAGATCCCAATCCGATCCGGCATCTGTTGGATGTACTGGTACCCCACCTCGCTACCCAATGCCCTGGTGCCGGACACCACAGGACATCCCCAGAGGTCCTGTGTCAATGTCCTGACAGGTTAGAGTCAAGTCTGATCCAAGTTCAATCAAAGGAGGCCCAACTGCGGCTCAGACTTTGCTCTAGGGTAATGGCACAGTCCACGTATGCCTCATCAGATTGGGATCTGGAGAATTTGAAGGCCAAGTTGACACTTTGAGCTCTTTGTCACATTCATCGGGCCATTCCTGAGCAGTTTTGCAGTGGGGCATTGTGCCTCACTCCTTAAAGGAAAAGGCAGTCCAAAGAGGAAGGCAAGAGGGCTGTCACATAAAACTTTATGTTTAAACAACCCTGTGGTTATGTTTACACACAAAAACCACTGGGTTATGGTTAGGAAAATATCACATTTTGACTTAAAGTACCTGTTCTTGGTGGCTAAAAAAAACACCTTTTATGGTACTACTATCCCTGCTGGAAACACAGCGACAGGTTGCTGAAAAACATCCGAGTTTGGTGGTAAAAAGCTGCTGGAAGATGTAGCAATGCAATGACTTGCTAAAAAAAACAACCGGTTTTAATGTTCGTTGATCTCCAACAGTGGCCTGCAGCTTGGCAGGTATCTCACGATGCACCAACCCCTCCACCTCCTATACTGACAAAGTCAACTCATGTACTACAACATGTAAGGAATGTTGATATATGTATGAAACATACACATGTAACAATGCCAAAAAATTCTAGCAACTGTCATTGTTTTTGTTTATCAACCACAAGTTTCACTCTGGTGGCTTTTATCAGGCAGTTGTTCCCAGCAAAAAAAAGGCAATAAAAAAACCTGTTGCTTGTACCCACTGTATCGCACCCTTTCTATGAACCCTTCTTTGTCCTTCACTGTAATGGCTGTTCCTTTTACATTTCCCTGTGGTGATGATGCCGTTGGTTTGACAGTCTCAACAACCGAAAACTAGATGCGATCCAGCTGTGAGCACCTTCAACTTGAATTCTAAGGACATTTTAAGGACACTGAATCTTTTACATGGTGAGATTTTGAGAAATTTCTAGAACCCCAATAAAAAAAATTAGACACGGCTCGAGCAGTAACTTATGGACCATCAGCTGGACTATAAAAGTTAGTACCACAGGTGTTCCAGACATGCACAGTTCAACAGGGACCAAATGAAATCCCACTGTCTCACTGACACCTGCCATGTAGATGCTGCACCTTCTGACAAGAACAGAAAAAATCACTGTAATGTTCTCATAATGTTCCCCAGGAAACTAATAGCTTGCCTGAGGTGGTCAATAAGATCCTTACAATGAGTGCTTTATGATACATTCATCTCCTGCAGTGTCACTATAGTAGTCATACAATATTCCTTCAGGGGAATTATGCGCCTGTGGTAATCAATAGTGAGTTTACTATGACCAGATTGTACTGACGGCATGCAGCAGTGGTCCTTCTCTGACTTTCTCCTCTCTCTCTCACCCTGACTCTCTGGGGGAGACCCCTGCTAGAGTAGGTGAGAGAAGAAGGGAGAGCACAGAAACAGCAATATCCTCCAACAATATCTGACACAGGATGTCATTTGCTAGAGTTTCAGCTCTCGTCCCACTGCACCGGACTGCCTGTAAACACACACACACACACACACACACATAAAGTTGTCCACTCACTGTAAACCCTCACTCGCTTACTCATCCTCTGCAGCCTTTTTACAAATCCACGGCACACACGCGCACACACACACTTTAAAACTCTTGTTTCTCACACACACACAAATGAGGGGTAACCATCATGGGGATATTAATGGAGCCAGAGACACAGACGGAGTCAATTGAGCTTTTAATAGAGCGGCTCCTCTTCCTCTGTATGGATAAATAATACAGCAGTCAGCAAATCTAGATCTAATAGATGATATTGACCTTTGGGGGTGGGAAAGGGGAGAAAGAGAGTGAGCGACGGGACAGTGCAAGCGGAGAGATGGAGAGGTGGAGACAGAGAGCTGAGAGAGTTGTGATGCAGAGGAATACACACAAGTGTCAATAGAAGTGGAGCGCTCAGACAAAGCATCTTAATCAGAGTGCGACAAAGCGGTGATCAATCACAAGGATGACGATGTAGCAGTGAGTTGCAGAGCCGGAGAGGCCCTGACCTCAGCTGCACTGCAGATAGAGCAGAGGCAGGCCAGCCAGTAGTGGCCCCTCAGAGACTCCCTTTCTTTGCTTTTATCCTCTCTCTTTGTCTTTTCTCTTTCTCTCCGTCCCTCCTTCCTGACTGCATTGTGTCTTCCCTTCCTCCTCTATCCCTCTGCATCTCCCTCTTTCCATTTTGATTACTCTCTGCCGCTTCATCCCTCTGCCCCCTCCTCCTCCTCCCTCCTTCCCTTTCTCCCTATATTTCTGTCTGGTACCTACCATCTGTCATCCGTTGTCTTCCTCTGTCACCAACACCCCCCTCTCCCACTCATTTTCACTCCCGCAATCCAATTCAAGGAGCTTTATTGGCATCATAAGATGAATTTTACTGTCTCTCTGACTGTCTTTCTGGAACATTTGTCTTCCTCTTACTAATTCCCCACTTTTAATGCCACTCTACTAAACTCCACGGCGTCCTGTAAAGGCTGTACAAGTCACGGTCAGTGTACAGCGAGTCCAGTACTCGCTATCACATCAATATTGATGTCAAAGCCAAGTATTCTTTATTACATTGCTCATGAACAAGCAAGGGGAAACTGAAAGCCACTCATCCCAGGCTGTTTTACAAGCATGGAGGAGACATGAGTGTTGGAATGTAAAGGAAGAGCCAGCCTTATAAACGGACTATAAAGTAGTCCTACAGTGAGACGGCCTCAAGAGTGACTTTTATGTGTACAGTGACACCATGTGGAAATGCTGTGCAACAGATTAAAACATCGGTGCCAAGCTGCCCATGCTGCAGGAATACAACTGAGATGTTTTTTTTCCCCTCTTATACTTTTAAATCTTTAAATATCTTTAAAATAGATCCAATATGGAACCAATACAAATTCTTAACCTTTTAAAGGGTGGTCAAAATGAAAACATGTGTGTATACACATAGACACTTTCATACATTGTGGGATGCGTGTCTAAACATAGGGTTGAGTATTGTTTATGATGTTTTTAGAGGAGTGGCATGGTGGAGTGGCTTTCCTGTGTATAAAAATGACAGAAACTGATCCATATGCATGTCTGCTGTGAATTAACCAGCTTAACTGATCCTCAGAAGAGGCCCACGGACCACCAGGGGGCCACGAGATTGCCTCAGAGGGACCCCACCACATAGAGAAATAATAATAAAATGAACTGTAATCTATAATTTTCATGTTATTATAGTTACATGTCGTTCATATTTCGCTCAGATGTCTGCAGACAGATGTAGCTAGAACTGTGCTTAACATCTCGCATTCTTTCAGATGTTGTTACTGGAGGCATGATTATATCAAATGAGGGTCAGGGAAGAGTCACGCTGCACTCTAACCTGAACTTGTGAGTTAGTACTAATGTGCCACCCAGACTTGCTGGTACTTTTCCGAGAGAGAAGTCAGTCAGCACTTTGTCAGAGGGACTTCTCTCTGTATCCAGGAAGTGACGGTGAGGACTTGATGGGGTCGAAACAAGCCGAGGGAGGTCGTCCCGTCTCTACAAAAGAAGTTATGGGTGGAAGAGGAGCCCCATCATGCAAGCCAGAGACAGAAAGGAACACACAGGAAGTGTAAGGATTAGGCCTTCAAATTAAGAGCATACTAAGTGGGTGGTGGGGAAATCCCTGTATTACCAGGTATCAGCATATGAATTCCACCATTTTTTATAATCTTCCCCGCAGTGTTAAGAAAATTGCAAGCAAAAAGGCAGCCACTCTGATGATAACTAATGTTGGATAATGATGTGGAAAAACGTTCACTCTTGGTCGATCTTCATTTTGATGAATAACAAGATAAACTCAATGAACTTAAGTGGATTTTTCTTGAATATATGCCACACAAATTTAACTAACAGAACAATGATTCAACCATATATAGTGTATTTCACAGCATACTTGTCTGATCTTACATCTGAGCCTCAACATCTACATGGTCTTGATCTTACAGTATCTTAACCGCCAGACACCCTGTGGCTTCCTCACATGCCTGCATTCAGACAGTGAGGGACTCTGAGGCCTCTGAAAATACCAAACCATGATCATAGATGAATCATATACTCAAACAGTTCCTATTATTATACACCACCACCACCACCACGACGACGATTCAGATACTTTTATAATGAATACTTTTTTCCATGACAGGCAATTTGCTCATGGCTGAGGACCCTGGGGCACAAATTAGCTGTTGGATCCCTTTTAACCTCCCTTTCCTCCACTCCATGTGACATGTTGCATTTTTTTTTTCTCTGCAAGAATAGCTACTACTTAACCCCAGACTTGCTTTTTGGTAATCTGAATGGTCAGGTTCATTCATGAATATGCAACATACACACACAAGACTAAAGCAATGAAGGACTTTGACAGCCTGCGGGACCCATAATTACATCTCACATAATTTTGTGCTTAAGTGCTGCACATTTTCAATCAACCAGCACAAAACAGTTAATAGTAGTGGACCTTTTTAGGCTGCTTTGCCCGGTTGGTAATTCGGCCACTGAAATGAGTACTTCTTTAATAGATATAACACATAGAACTTTTGATTACTTGTCAATAACATGCCTTTTCATTTTAAGTATGTTCCCTCAACTGTGTTACCTCTTTGCCTGATATTTGGTTTAAGATTTACATAAAAAATAATTTTAAAAAGTGCCAAATTCAAGTAAGTAATACAGAAAATTGTGGAGAAAAACACACCTAATCTATTCATTTATTTATTCATTGCTAACTTTGTGCTTTAGTGCTACATAAAATGCTGCAGAATTCTCAAGTGCCGTTTTATTTTGAAAATATAAACCGGAAGACCTGTGTTGCCTTCAGTCTCTTGTCACTCCTCTCGGGCTGTGGTGGTGGGAAGGTGGTCCTGGGCGAAAAACACCGTCCAGAAAAGCGACCGACGGGGCAACTTTACATGTTTTCGTACAGTCCTTTCATCTCCTAAACAAACCATTAAACTCCGGAATTGACACAAAATGTCGCTGACAAATGAAGCGACGGATTTGACTTGTTGGTCCTCGGGAGTAAAGTTGGGAAAGTACGAGGTGAAAATGGAGAGCCCAGCTGAGTGAGAGTGGGGTGAGGAGGCTGGATTTGGCAAAGTTGGGAGTCCTGCCCTGCTGCTGCTAGCAGGCTAGTTAGCATGCTCAGACACTTCGCTATCTCGGATAAGTAAGTTGCTTTTATAACTGTAATGTTGGGCTTATTTGTGAACGTTTTTAAAGACTGTCCCGGTGTTACTCAGTGTTGCCTTAAATAACGGTCTAATGAGTATTTGGCTGAAGAAAAAACACTGACATGAGTGGGGCCTGGCCATTTTTTATTTTAACTAAACTTTAATGTAGTTGTCCATTAAATGTCTGATACAAATGTGCTCGTGTGTTATGGTTTCTTCAACGTGTAGAGCACTTTAAAGTATGTTTTCAGTGTTGTATCCACATGATTCTCTATAATAACAAGTGAAAAAGTAAAGTAAGTTGATAAACATTTTGTACTAAGAACTTTAAACAATATATCAAGCAGAGTTCCAACATTTGATACTCGGATAAAAGTGACCATCTGTGTTAGTGCAGCTATTTCTTACAATGGCAAAGCTATTCTTTGTTTTCTTGGCCATTTCAAAACATGTCTGGATAGCTGTAATCATATTTTGGCTGAATGTTTCACAATATGGCCTCATTACACCACTTCTATACAAAAATGTTTTTTCGCTTTTGTGCTCAAATTATCATTGTGTTCAGGTCAGTTGCTTCTCTGCCTTTCAGTGATTGGCCTAATTGAAATCTGCTCCTGTCATCTCCGCATACACTCGTGCCCATGTGCAAGCCTAACCATAATCACTCAAGATTCATATTTCATTCTGTGTTTCAGAGCTTCCCTCCGCTGTTCTCCAGCCTGTGATTCTCCAGGGGAGCTGCTTTATCTGTGGCAAGACCGCTGCTGACATTGCAGCTTCCCCCAATGGATCGGAGCATAGTTGATGATCTTATTTTCTGTAGAAGATCTGCCTGAATCCCTCTGCATTTTTCCTAAAGGCACTTAAACCTGTTTTAGAGAACTGCTCTGCCCCCCAGCCCTGATCAATCATTTTTGCCCCGTGAGCATCCATATAGCTGTACTCGTGCAGTTTTCTCAAACACTCAACATATTACGACATCTGAGATGGGGCCCCGGTAGGTTCTTAAAGGGGCTTGAGGTACCCCCTGCCTGCCGACTGTGCAGTCTGTGTGTGTGTGCGAGACCCACCGGCACAGGCCTATAAAAGAATACTGTAACAAAAAGAACCGGTAATACAGTACTTGCTGATGGAGCTGAGACGCACAACACGCTTGCCCAGAATATATTCATGAACTGTTGGACTTTTTAAAGTGGACTTAAGTGGATGTATCGGGTGTATTCATGAACTGTGACTGCTGATGCCAGCTCATTGGGACTTGAGTGGGTGTAATCAGCTTTATTCATGAACCCTCTGAGTCTGGGTACGGCCTGGATGGTAGATGTCCTGAGTGTGTTGAATCAGCTGTTGCGGTGATGAGGCAGGGCTCCTGGTGGCCTGTGTGGCTGGCTGGGCAGTGGCCCAAGGTGATGTGATGGGGTGCAGGAACAGTAAGGTCCTCCCTGAGCCTCCAGGGGATGTTCAGTTGGACCTGGTCAAAAAGGTCAGTGGGACAATGTTGTTAATACTCCTATTGGTAACACTGCTATGTTCACAACTACCTGTATTACTGTTGATAATATTACCTTAGTAGAGCTGTGATTATTTATTTGGTGAACAAGCTATTGAATATTTTTACTACTTGAAGAGTAATCATTGAGTCTTGTAATGTAAAAAACAAGAAAAGACTTAAGAAATGTCTTGTTTTGTCCGACCAACAGTCCAAAACTGAAAGATATTGAACAAAGGGAAGCAGCAATATGTTTATGAAGCTGGAAATAGAAAATGATTGGCTACTTTGTTTATCAAATGATTTAATCAATTAATTAAAACATAAAAACTTTTAATTGATTTTTTGTCGATGAAGTAATCATTGTAGCTCTGTATATTCACTAAAGCCATGTGCATAAATTAATGTTATTATAACGTAACAGCATCTATTGAAGTATTGTAATGGCATAAAGGTTTTTTGGTAGAGAAATGGTGATATTTGGTGCAGTTGTGTGTTGTCCCAGCCCATTCAGTTTCACTGTCCACAGGTCAGATATATGACCTGGATACCAGAAAATGTTTACATTGATAACTAGATCAACATTAATGAGCAAGTATTTTTTAAGTCATTATCATGTTTTCAAAGTATTCGGGCTCTGGTCTGTCGGTCAAAAAAAAAAAAGATACTTAAATATGTCAAGTTGGGCTTTGGGAAATTGTCACAGGCTTTTTTTTTTAAACTATGTTTTTACTTAAGAAAATAATCAACACAAATCAGTAATGAAAAATAGTTATTTGCAGGCGTAGTACGAACAAAAGCTTTAATGAGGATTCATCTTAGACAATCATGGTTTAAAAGGGTTCTATGTGAAATTCAGAGCGTATGAGTTCTCTACACATGGCTCTCAACATGGAGGTGGCCGAGCTGGTGGCTAGCAGCTAACGGTGCTAACTCTCTAAATAGCGCCTAACAACAGCAACATTGCTGTCAGAGCAAATGGTGTTAACTGGGGGGACCTGGAGGGTGGGTGCTATGCTTCAGGGACAGTTCTTTCCTAGTATCAGCAGTAACCACCATATGAGCGCTGTGCAGAGTGGCGGTGATGAGCTAGCTAGTGGGATACACACATGCAGCCAGATGCATGCGTGGCTGGACCGGCTTATTACAACAAATCAGTCAGATATAAGATACAAGATAGTGTGACTTTATTCTCTGTTCAGGACGCCATTACTCCTCTATGTCTTTACATAGCAAGTAGTTTGCTGCTATATTAATACTCTGAATGTGTCATACAGCACCTTCTTGGTAATTCAGAAACGGTGTCACCATGTCACATTATGCTTTGAAAAGAAATATTTACTGTCAGCCATTATCTCGTTCGCTCGTATTTCTTAACCCCAAAATATCACTATCAACCTCAAAAATCCAGTACTGGTCAGGCTATACTAACTATAGACCAAAAATCCATATGACAGCTCATTTACTCTTCTCTTTCTGTCTCCACAGAAAATCAATTAACTTTTGTTGTTTTTCTCTGGTTTGTAGTTTGCATCTGTGATAAACTGTGTGCTTGTATCTTTCAGGTTGATCCTCCCCAACCTCCTCAGACAGATATCTATAAGCACTTCATACGAGGGGATGGCACTAGGAGCAAGATGGGTGGGGCCGGTGGAGGGGGAGGTGACAAGGCTGACTCCACCTCCCCTAATCAAGCCCAGGCCCAAGCTGCCACTCCCACTGCTTCCGCCCAGCCCCCTAAGGACCCATCCGACTTGTCGGACCCTCAGCGGAAGAAAGTCGCAAAATATCGGGCAAAGTTTGACCCCCGGGTCACGGCCAAGTATGACATCAAAGCTTTGATAGGTCGTGGGAGTTTTAGCCGGGTTGTCCGCGTGGAGCACAAGAGCACGCGGCAACCATATGCCATCAAAATGATAGAGACCCGATACCGGGAGGGCAGGGAGGTGTGCGAGTCAGAGCTGTGTGTTCTACGACGCGTTCGTCACACCAATATAATCCAGCTGATGGAGGTCTTTGAGACAGCAGAACGTGTCTACATGGTGATGGAGCTGGCCACAGGAGGAGAGCTCTTTGACCGTATCATTGCTCGCGGCTCCTTCACAGAGCGGGACGCCACACGGGTGCTGCAGATGGTGCTGGATGGCGTTAAGTATCTCCACACTTTGGGAATCACTCACCGAGACCTGAAGCCGGAGAACCTGCTCTACTACCACCCCGGAGCCGATTCCAAGATCATCATCACTGACTTTGGTTTGGCCAGCAGCAGGAAGAAGGGAGACGAATGTCTGATGAAGACCACCTGTGGCACGCCAGAGTACATTGCCCCAGAAATCCTGGTGAGGAAGCCCTATACAAATGCTGTAGACATGTGGGCACTAGGGGTGATATCATACATCCTGCTGAGCGGAACCATGCCCTTCGAGGACGACAACCGCATGAGGCTCTACCGGCAGATCCTCAAGGGGAAGTACAGCTTCTCTGGGGAGGTGAGGACTTAAATCTGTTACACACTTTCTCCCTCATACACACACACACTCCAGCAGACTTCACCCATATTTGGAATACATTCCTCACACCGCATGAGGCTTTGTTAACAGATTTCTGAGAAGATCAGCTTTTCTTATGAGGTGACATGGTTCAACAGAGACACATGCATTTACACACACCAAACTTCTCTCCTCACCAATTATCTCACCGCTCACGTTCACATTTCTTTCATGTACCCTTACCTTTTACCTTGCCGTACTCGCTCTCATGTATCTGTCCTCTCTAAGTCAGTATGCCCTCCCTCTAAGTGTGTGTATGTGTGAACAGTAATTTATGCTCTATCTGTGTATATAGTTGGAAGAATGCTGAGTAGTCCGTTCCTTTGTTTCGTAGCGTGGGATGTTTATGTTGCCAGTGAGCTTACAAAAGGGGCCCTTGGTTAATGTTTGCCCCACATACAGCCACTCCAGCGCAAATAATAGCTGAGTAGTTTTGTAATATTTAAGAAGGAGTGGTTGAATCATCTCGGTTTTCTTGAAGTGTGTTCAGATTTGAACTTCTCGAGTGTCTGACAGGTAAGATAAGGTTAGATTTGACACTTTTAATAATTGAAATCACAGTTTCAGGGAGCCTGTATTTTAGCTGAGGTTTGCAAATAGTAAAGCAGAGCTGCTGGGTGAGTAGTGAGAAAACCTTCCACATAGTGTAGACCATTATGCATTCTTAGGATGATATGGTGGTTATTGACTAGATGTTGTGGTCTTAGTTGTTACATAAAAGACTAAGTTTAAAAAACGGGAGATTTCTCATGAGAGCAATGACGGAGCAGTCTTTATTCTCTTTCAACATGAGTCCAAAAACTAGGGCGTAAAAATCGATATTTTCTTAAAGAGCATCCTTGGCATTTCTGTTTGAAAAACGACAGGCTGAAGAAGGCAAAATGATGGCTGTATATAAGGTTTGTGAACTGATGTTGAGTCAAAACAGTGAAGTTGCGGGCCAAAAACCAAAACAATGAGCTGAAAGACAGTAAATTTGTAGAAGTGAGGGGAATTGCAGAGCTAGGTCGCAGTGTTTGGGTTTGTCACTCCGAGCTACAACATTATTTTCACATTGTATTATGCAGTCATTTGACCAATTGCTATCGTAGAAATATTGATTATAGCAGCGTTAAAGGAACCCTGTGGAGTTTTCTTGTAAATAAACAAAGTTATTCTTACATTTTCATAAAAATGCGGTGTGTGTATCTTGAAGCCCTAGACAATAATGTGATGCATTTAGGGCTGGGCAATATGTAGAAAATCAAATATCACAATATTTTGACCAAACACCACATTATAGGTATTGAGACGATATTGTAGGGTTGACTGATAAATAATCATCAGTAATGTGGATATAATAATTAAGTAGATACATGCAAATAATAGAACAAAAAGAGTCTGGTAAGTTCAGAAAAATACATCACATTACTGTAATGCAGCCTTTAAAACCAGGAAAAGACAACACTTACAATATTACGATATCTAAAATCTAAAACAATATCTAGTCACATATTACAATATTTAATATAATATTGATATACCGCTCAATTCTAGATACATTGTAGTTTTTATATGTACATGTATTTTTGATCCTGCATCGTTTACATGGACATTTGCTAGCTTTTTATCTTCTTTCTTTCCTATGTGGGTGCTAGTTTTCTCGGCACATTACTGCCACCAACTGTTCATCATTGGAATAGCTTGTGCGTGTTCATGCAGGTGTGCATAATGCAAACATAAACTCCACAGGGGACCTTTAAGTGCTCTAAAATTATTGTAAAACAGCTTCATAAATGTTTTAAACAAGCATAAAATACCACTGTGAATGAATAAAAAGTGAACATTTCTAGAGCTGAAACAAATCAGCTAGTCACTTGAAAGGAAATTCATCAACAAGTTTTGATGAACAATTTAACTCATTAGTCACACAGAAATACATATGTATGGATTTGCTCTTTCTCCCTGTTTTATTTAATTGTACGTTGAACATCTTTGTGCCGTAGACAAACACTTGGAAGGTGTTCCAAGTTCCAAGGTGTGCTCTGAGAGATTGTGGCTATTGTGGCTACTACAATCATTTGATTAATCAAAAGCACTAAACGATAATAGCTGCACGTTATAAAAAGTGTTTTCCTTCCAACAGGCAGTATAGTCGTGGCATAGTGGTTGGGATGCGTACCTTATGATTGGAACATCCCTGATTTGATTCCAGCCGAGAAACTTTGGTGCATTTAATACTTTTGTCTCATCGCTATTTATCCTCTCTGTCACTAGCTCATAATGCTGAAATATATACAGTATTTACTGTGTTCTGCTGCGACACTGATTGAATATTTGTAATGGCTTTGAACACAACACAGACAGTCATGGCTGAGGACTCCTTGCAAAGAAGCAGTACAACAACTTATATAATGTCACAATGCATGGCACCTGTAGTTAAAGAAAATCCTGTCGTGAGGATAAGTGAGAGGTGGAGCCGAGGTGGGGCAGACTTGAATGCAGTTCCCTTGGGGACAAGTGTCTTTACAGCTGCAATAAATAATGTTCACATTTACAGCTGCAGGCCAAGGACTAATGACAGCCCAGAGATTGTTGGAAGTGGAGGAGAAATGTATGCCTGAGGCTCATATATGTGTCATGTATCTTTAGTCAACACTGGTAATTTACCTGCTGTGTGAAAAGGGGGGTTAGTTGTCTACTGGGAGACTGAAAACACAGCTGGTTGCCAAGCAGGACATCATGTACAAACTGTGTGTGTGTGTGTGTGTGTGTGTGTGTGTGTGTGTGTGTGTGTGTGTGTGTGTGTGTGTGTGTAGAAAGGCATGCAGCCTTGATATTCCCAATTCCTGTCTAAGTAGGGGGTAGAGTTTGACTCACTACCAGTCAGTCTTACTAAATAGAGTCCATGTCTCGGAAAGAGAACATTTTGCTTTTAACAGCATTTTGTGTTACATTAGATCTTTACTCTTGACTCTTTAAGCAAATCATTTACTGTACAGATCAGTACTCCGCACCTATTATAGAGTCTGACAGTATCTAAAGAACAAGAAAACCCATTATTATATTGAGTCAAATAACCAAATGTCTAACATGGTCGAATGACCCGAGCTTGTTGTCAGCTCAGAGCTCAGAACACTGTCCTTACCAGATATTCTCTTCTTTCTATCACTCTGCTGCCCTCTTGTGTGTAGTGGACAAAATTTCACTCATTCTAAACAAACCATACATTCTTACACAATTGTTTAATGTCTCCCTCCACCAAAAGAAGTGTTCTGTTTATTGTTACTCCGCTTGAATGTTTGAGCTTCACTGTGCAGAATGATGACACTAGAAGGCTGTTTTCTCAGTCATCTACTGAAGGTGGAAAGTTTCTTTGCACCTAATTTATATTAGAGTTAAATCAGAGATGTGTTCGTACAAGTATGTTTTTGTGACATCATCACACCTAGTTTGAAAACCAGTCATGTTCCTGTATGCAACTTACACAAGTGTGATTGAAACTTTAAACCTTCAGTGCACATAAGATCTGACTTTTCATTGAAGTAGAAAACATTATGTTCAGCAGTTGAACTTCTGAAATTAACCATTTTTGCACATGTATAGTTTTCATATTAATTGACAAAGGAGGAATATGAACTGACTTAGATGTCTGCTGGAGATCTTTAAACAAGATTTTCCTAAATGTAAGACTCATACAGAAATCAAACATCACTTACGACCTACTAGAAGAGCACGGCAGTGTATTTTTTCATTTTTGTTGTATTTCCTGTGCTCAGGACAATTTTGGGTGTGTACTACTGACAGCACTCAGGTGAGGTCAGGGCTTTATGTAAAAGTAGCAAACAGGTGCCAGACCGCAAGCAGCAGGCATCTAAAAGACGCCGTGTTATGTTACGACAGATATTATACAGAAGACAATTACGTGTGGTAGAATATGACATGGCCACTGATGTCGTCAGTGTTCCCACATCAGGTCATGGAAAACCTTTTAATCTTTTGATTCCTGCTGGGATCCAACTTTTCAGGTTTTGAATCAATTTGTTTTTGTTCGTAATGTTCCGAACAGTTTCAAATTATGTGCAGGGAACCAGAATGTAACACGTTCCATGCTGGTGGAAAAGCGGTATCAGAGCACCACTGGTTTAGACTTTTTAGAGGACAGGTTTACCAGTGATCAGTGCACTCAGTTTGTTCATTACTGTCTTGTCTCACGTCTGTCTCCCCTCTCCAGCCATGGCCCAGCGTGTCCAACCTGGCCAAAGACTTTGTGGAGCGGATTCTTACAGTGGACCCCAGCGAGCGTCTCACAGCTGGCCAGGCTCTCAAGCACCCCTGGATCGTCAGCATGGCTGCCTCCTCCTCCATGAAGAACCTACAGCGCTGTATATCCCAGAACCTCTTGAAGCGGGCGTCCTCACGCTGCCACAGCACCAAGTCTGCCCAGTCCACTCGCTCCAGCCGCTCCACCAAATCCAACAAAGCCCGGCGGGTGCGAGAGAAAGAGCTGCGGGAGCTGAACCGTCGCTATCAGCAGCAGTACAATGGCTGAAACAGGGACAGTGACAGCCAGTGGCTGTAGCGGACCTTATACTTTTAGGGGGAAACAGCACTACAATGACTGAACTTTCACAATGACTACCACCATTCAAAGTTGCTGCCAGTGTCTGAGGCCAAAGTGGCTTCAAGTTCCAAATCATTGCCTTAAAAAAAGAGAACAATGACTTGACTCAACCGTGGCTACCAGCAAAAGTAGAATTAAGATTGAAAAGTAACTGCTGCCAGCTGAGAATTCCTCTGGCAGCGCGTCTCCTGACGAGCACAGAGAAGGACACACCAGTAAAGTTTTGAACTCTTAAGGGTTACATCATCTCTCCATCCATTCCTTCACTTTTTCTCTGGCAGGATGGTGCCTTCCACTCCTTTGCTTTTGTTCTTTCAATCCCTGTGTCTCTACATATTTATTTATTATTGTTGACATGATTATTAGTCTCCATTCAAATGGTCACTGGATAATGACCTTCCATGAGGATCTGTTGAACAGAGTTCTGGGTACTGAAGTTTTTAAGAAGAAAGGGATACTTTTAGAAGAGGGGAAAACAATTTCCCCGCACTCATTCCTGATTGAAAATTGCTGTGAATTTATTGTTGTACCAATTGTACAGACCTTGTCTTAAGATGTGGGTGATGCAAGCACACTGCAAAAAAGAACAAAAAAAAAAAACCACACCCTTAAAGGTCAAAATGAAGGCGTATTTTTTAGTCACTTCTAAGCTTATCTAATCTTGCCATTATTGCTCTGTTGATATCATTGTTCTGAAGCTGTCAAAAGATTGTGAAGCTGTTTTGTTTTAAATCCTCAGTGTATTGTATTAGACATTAGGCCACACATCCCACTCCCAGTGATTTTTAGTATTCAACAGATTCAATCATGAGGTATCTTCTATGATCCCTTCAAGCTGAAGAGCATTGTTCTAATAGTTTACTGTCTTTATAAGAGGATGTGGCCGTTTAAGATGTTATGTGGTTTTACTGTTTCATTGTTTGTGTCAGTGGGAATGGTAAATGTTGCATGCAGCAATGAAGGCAAAGATCTCTGCTGCCAGTTGCACCAGCTCTTTGTAAATTCAAACTAAGCTTACACATCACTAAATTAAAGCACGTTGCACCACACAAATTAGTCCTTACGTAAAAATTAATGAAATGTTGACTATGACCTGTAGCTGTCAAAACCCACTGACAAAGCTAACGTTAGCTTGCTAATATATGACCCATTCATGACTTTGCGCCTCCTACGAAAGAGAAGGCAGGACCGGCCTTACTCTGCCACGCTCTGCCTCTGACTGTTCTTGCCTAAACCTACCCAACCCAATCAACAAAGGCAACTAGTACTAGCCCATCACAGGGAGAGTAGGGCAGGTCATGCCTTTGCTATCCTAGGAGACACAAATTTGCGACACATTCAAACTAAAGAGTAAAAGAGATATTTGACCCAACACTGCATCAAAATGCTGTTTGATAATAATGTTAAATGGGAAGACTTTAAATTACATTTCTAAAAAAAAACCAACTTGTTATGCAAAGACTGATAATAACTTTAGCTAAGTTTGTCTTGTTTCTTGTTTGTCCCCCGAAAATCCAAAAATCCCCAAAGTCACGCTACAGCTTTACGAGCTTTGACATTTGTAGTGGTGTAACCTGATTAAATAAAGCACTAGTTTAAAACTTGCTAGTTAAAGAGGACATCTGGTATTTTTCAACCTAGACACTATTTTCCCACGTCTTAGTGTCTAAATGACTGATGTAGTCCAGTGCTGAGAGAGAATAATGCAGCCTTCAACGGTGAAACAGGCTTCGATGTTAACACTCAGAACATGTGTGTCCCATTAATTTATTGTTTGAACAGACTCAGATTATTATGACAGCCTTACATTATGAAAAAGATCCTAAAATGAGATTGTAATGTTTTTCCATAAAATTCAGTGGTTCCTTTCTGTTTTCTGTCCAAGCCTCATCAAAGGAATGGTCTTGTTTTGATATCTCGCAGACTTTTCACATTGTTGAAATCGGCTAATTATTCAGCCATGACATTGGACATCTTTTCGATAATGCTAAACTATGCTTACTGTACTCTAACAAACTCTTTCCAGCACTCTTCTCTCCAAGGCTCTCTCCATTTTCTTCTCGCAACAAGTCACCTCTAGACATATTTCAGAACAAGACTACTCCTTAAGTGAGACTTGGACACAAAACCAACCAGAACAAATAAAGGCACAGAGAAATGATCAACTTCTCAGTGGGGTCTTCCCTCTAATGTTGTAAGACACACCTGCCCCCGTATTGTTACATTGCAGTCTTGTTTTGCTGCTGCCAGCTGCAGCACTCTGGCGAGTACTGACTGGACCAATCTTGGACAAAAAGAGCTGTTCCCTCGAGTCACTTAGACACAAAAACGTAGTAAAACAGGGTCCAGGTTGAAAACACTGGAGGTCCCATTTAACTTCGTAATAGTAATAACTAACTAATGGATTTACAAACAGCTGGTGCAACCCAACCCAGTTCCACAGTGGTAGCTTCTTCTAGGCAGAAAAACCCATCGTCCTAAATTTGTTTACTATACTCGTGACCAAAATGAAGGCAACCACTGAAGATGATGAGCAGCATGAAGAGGTGAATCAAATGGCCATTAGTTTGAATGATTATAAAAGACGGTGTAGTACAAAACCAAATACATGCAACCATACTATGCGTATGTTTTCTTTTGTTTGAAAAGGCCACCTTGTCAATGAAAGTGCACTTAACTGAGAATAAATTCCAAAGGCTTGCCTAGAGATAAACTCAGATTTATTAAATCCACAAAATTCATAGTAAGAGAACAACAGATTGTTGCTCTCTTATGTCCTGCACACTCTGTTTTTTTGATACTACAGCAATAATCTGAAGTGAGAGTAGACTATGGATTTTGGTTTTTGTAACATTATGGCATAATTTTGATAGAAAAAAGCTGCATTACAGTGAAGTGAATTGTCTGAATATATTAAACAGTTCAAGCAAAGGGAAATGCATAATAAGCACAATTTCACATTTTATCATAATATCCATGTTTAAATGATTTAAAAGGATTCATCTTTAACTTATATGATATTTGAATATTTGATGATTGAAGATTTCCCTAAAGTAGCACAACTTGTCTGAAAAATAGGTGAGAATTATTTGCCTTTTTATGCCTTTCGTTCCTCCTTTTATCTGGCGAAGCACTTAATCTCTACTGTTAAATTGAATTTTGGTCTAAAATTGCAATTTTTTCTTTATATCGGACTCCGTCTTTATGTATTTTGTCCCTTCAGAACTCCCCCAGAGTAAATCAGTAGCTACAGTGTGGTCTTTTCTTCTTTATATGAGCATTTTGCTGTGATCTACCCCAGACTTATAAAGTGTGTTGCTGTTGTGAACTTTTTAACACATACTGGAAATCTAACCGAGCCATGTCAGCTGACCTCAGTTTTTCCCTTCTCTTTTGTCTTTTGTTCTTTGCTTGTTTCAAGATGCCCTGTCATCTTTCCATTCTCCTTGATGTAAGTCAGATTTAAAATTTTGTTTTCTTTTGTCCCACTGCTGTTATCTGCCCTGATGTCTCACCTCTTGGCGGGACTGAATTGTTTATAAAAGACTGTAAATGACACTAACGTTGGAACTGGTATTGGTACACTCAGATCATCACTCTGTCCTACTTTTTTTGAAATTCCCCGCCCAAAATCTGTCTTTTTAAAAATCAAACGCACACTCTGTAGGCTTTAAAAGGTGCAGTTAAAATGGAGAAAACAGCCGTGGTCATTTCAAAACAAAAATTTTTTAGGTGAGATATCACTCTGAGGTGTCCTACTTTCTGCAACACAGTACGATGAGGTGACATTAGTTCTGGTAGGTAGTTAGTTCATCGATTGCTCCTAGAGCATAGCATCTATGTGAAATAAACATTTTTTAAGACTCAGTCACAAAGTAATCATTTGAACTCAAAGGAATTGCTGTGGTTGAAGTAGTCAGCAAAATTTTTGAGTGCCTTTGTATACCATGTTCAATGAATAACCCAATCAGTTCATTAGCAGTTTTGCAGAATGTCAGCACATTTGTAAGTCTGTCCTTTCATGTTTTTATATATCTGTGTGATTTTATATAAATGCTGTCGTCCTAAATGAAGTAGCCAACTCATCACTGTTATCTGAAAGCAGTTTTTTGTTATTATGTGTCGAAATGAATGATAACACTTTGATTCTTCTACCATTAACTTTTATTTTTCTAAACGGTGAGTTGTATGTGCCAATAAAACACTCGAACCTGACTTGCTTGAATGTGTTTTGATTTGACACATTTCTCATATGTGTGTTAGTCAGAGTGTACAATAAGACTATTGGTACTTCTCAAAGTCAAGGATTCTTTCTTGGTAGGACAGGTCCTTCCAAGTTGGGTCCTACAGAGGCTACACAAGACTCCTTCCTAACATTTGGTGAACACACATTGGAACAGGCTAGCAACTGCCCAGGTGTGCGTCACTGAAGAGACCCCACCTTCAATTCTGGCAAATTGTGCACAAAGATTTGTGAGTACTTCATACCTGCAGAGGATACCCATGTGTGTCCTTGAAAATTCTCTAAGTGAAGGACTTGGACCTTGATAGAATTCGAAGGGTCCTTGACATTGGAACAGTCCTTCGGCAGGATTCAATGACCTAGCCTCCTTAAAATTGAGCAATTTAAGGATCCTTCCTTGACTTTGAGAAGCACCATATATATGCAGTCTTCTAGCACATATTGTTGAACTACTGTTGTTTTCAGGTTCTTTAGTTTACTGTTTTTATGCCTCTGTGCTGGCAATAGTCGTGGATGGAGGCATTATGTTTTTGGGTTGTCTCTCCATACGTCTGCATGTCCCATTCTCTGAACGCTCAAGAACACCTAGAGGGATTTTTTTCCCCCCTGCCTGTCACACTTGATCTCAAGAATGAACTGATAGGATTTTAGTGGTCAAAGGTCAGGTTTACTGTGACCTCTCATCCATCTTATTCTTGTGACCGTAATATCTCAAGAACACCTTGAAAGATTTTTATCAAATTGGCACAAACATCCACTTCAACTCAACAGTGAATGAATTAGAATTTGGTGGTCAAAGGTCAAGACCATTGTGACCTTGCGTTCCTCTCACTATCATGAACGTGATCTTTGAAGAAAACCTTGAGGGAATTTTCTCAAATTTGGCTCAAACATCCACTTGGACTCAACAATGAACTGATTAGAATTTGGTGGTTTAAGGTCAAGGTCACTGTGACCTCACAAAACATGTTTTTGGCCATAACTTAAGAATTCAAACACTAATTATGACAAAATTTCACACAAATGTCTCATAGGATGAAATAATGGAGTGATGACATTTTATATCCAAAAGGTGAAAGGTCAACTTCACTGTGACATCATAATGTTCTGCAAAAATACTTTTTTGGCCATTATTCAGTAACGTATCTCAGGAACAGAAGGGGAGACATTTGGTCAGATACTGAGCTGGTGACACTAATTTTGGGTGTCCACCTTGAAAATGTGCTGATTGTATAGATCTGTGCCGCTGTGGGGAGGATGTGTGTATGGGAAATCTAGTTTTCACCGACATGGATGTAAACTTTAACTGCAACTTTCGCAGTTCGCAGAGGTATACAACCACAAGGCAGTAATCCTCGTTGTACCCCGTTCCACCCCAGTGCATATTTACCATGAGATGGTAAAAATCTGGACTTCAATTTTAGCATTTTGGAAACGTTCACCAATAATTATATAAAAATAATTACTTCACCCTCATGGGGGTTCTGTAATTTAAGATAAACAACAGCCCCGAAGCAAAAACAAATTGGTACATTAACTGTCTTTGTGTATTGTTGTTTTGTTTTTTCCTCTTTTTTATATATATAAGAATTTCCACAAATCATTTTTTATAAGCAGAAAACTACTGTGTAATGTGAAAGGGGCCGCATGCCGTGACAACTTAGCCTCTTTTAGCGCTTAATTTGTTTTGCAGCATATATGCTATTTGATTCAGCCTCACTGTTCTTAGATATATTTCCTAAGGAGTCTGTGGAGATCAAAACAAAGCTAAAGGGAAAGTAAAGACTGGACATGCATGCCTCAGAATAAGTTTTAATATTGCTGTGTAAACTGGATGAGTACATAAGTAGTTGTTAATGTGTTAGCCATGGCAACTTTATACAGTGATGCATGTTAGCTTTGTGTCTGTCAACTTGTGGAGTCTTTCTTCCCCCAGGTAGGCAAAATATATATATATATAAAGCTTTAGGATTTTTCTGGTCAGTATATGGATGAAGGGCATTCTGGCTGCAAGCTTGTCCGTGGGAGTGGCCTTACACAAAAGCAAATAATGTGTGTGTTGTGAAAGAGTACTTGATCCTAAATGCAAACCAGCATTTCTTTCACTTTTGATATAAGCAGAGTTGTGGCCAAAAGCATCTGTGCACTGGTTTCAAGTCAAGTCAATTTTATTCAAAGTCTGCGTAGCATGCCCAGTTCAATCAAATGCATTGACATTTCATTTATATGCTCTAAAGCTATAAACTTATAATCAAAACACAGAAAGCGAAAAGAAAAAAATAATATTTTTTTTTTAAAAAAGTGGCTTACAGCTGTGCAGCATATGACTTTGTTTGTGATGGTTGAAATCTAATGAACTATCAATACTTACTGGAATACACATGGACCAGTTTAATCACAGCTGATGAGTATCATGATATTTTATTTGAAATAAACCACTGTAGACCACACAATATCCATGTGATACTTTTAAGTTGAAGTACTACAAACTGTAGCGCAGCTGTGCCACACTGTCATAGTTCAATCAATGATAAATTCTAATGGTTGTGAGTGCGTCAATTAATTGGGTTGTATTTTACAGTAAAATAAGTGAACTAACCTGGATGTTATATCTTTAAAATGATCTAGTCCTGCTGTGTCCGTCTTGTTTACAGTAGTTTCCTGACGGTGAACAGCGCCCACTGCTGGCAGAACTGCAGCGTGACCGAGAAGGCTTGGACAGAAGTAGTAGCCGGAGGCCCGGTGGGTTGCCAGGTTTGATACAAACCGTGACACTCTATGATCATATGCTCATTAAGAGGTGATGGGAAAGTAATAACAGTTACGTTATAGGGTTATAATTTGGGTTTCTGTGAGAATATAAAGGGAAAAGAACCATTTCGTAAAGATGAATATCTTTATCTATCATCTGAAAAGGATCGATGAGCTAACTTTGCTCGGCGGTTTAGGAGGACAGGTTCCCCAAACCTGGCATCCCGTCATAACCAGACGTCAGTGGTCTGCGGCTGTAGCGTTTGGTGAGTTTGCTGCTAGCTTTTGTTCGGTGGACAATAAACTACCTACCGAGTAGCTATCAGCTCGATAATACACGGACAGTGAAAAATACACACAGATAACTGTGAAGTGTGAGACGCCGCTTAGCTCGGTGAGTATTATCAACACACAAACCACCAGCAGATACACTGTAAAATATCACCAAGCTAGCTAGCTAACGCTATACATGTGATAGGCAGCCGAGGCTAAAGAAAATCTCTTGGCATGTCTTTTTGTTTACTAAACCTATTTCAGATGGCTAAATGTAGCTTTCGCGACATTAACACGTGCTATCGTGGTTTTCAAATAACGTTCTTCACTGTCGACATAGTAAGTGTCCATCTCTGAGACATTTCGCCTCCAGCATGTGTCTGCTGGTATTTGCTTTGTTTATGCTGGTAAAGTCGTCACTTAAATGTGGCCACACGGTTTGTTTTGTCGTTTTGGCTCAGTGTGGCTTAGTTAGCTAATTAGCTAAGGTGTTTAGTAAATGTTGTGTCGCACTGAAAAGCAGCAAACTGTTATTTAACTCATGGCCCTATCGACGGTGTAATTGTGCCCATCGTGTGTAAATGTAGTAACGCTAACACTGGGTCTTTCATGCATCTACTAATGTCAACTAAAGGCATTTAAACGTGTGTGTATTTTGTAGTGTGTCTGGTTTGCTCAAGGAGTGAACCACGAGCACTACGCAGAACAACATGAAGTCTGTTTCATTAGTGAAACAGTGGAAGTCATGCTGTTGTGCTTTATGTGATACACTCCGTGGACAGACTCGTACTTGTTTTGATCGACAAAATAGCTGCTGCCGGCTTGTTTTACCTTTATCTTTCTAACATGTAATCCTGCTTTGGTGTCATTATTTTTAAAGGAGGGATGATTCCATACAAAACTGGTACTATTACACCAAATTTCTGCTAAAAATAAACACTTTTAAGGAACCCCTTTGCTAACACCCAAGAAACAGACTCCACTTCACTCCCTTCAGATCACTCACACTATTGTTGGTCTTTCCTCTGATTGTGGTGGGGGGCCTTTCCTAGCTACTAATCAATGTCTGCCTGAAGGTTTGATGCCATTTTTGTGGTTTGGTGGTATGTTGACTCAGGTAGTCCCAGCCTGTCTTTTACAGCCCTACCCTAACCAGTGGGGCTATTTTTACAGCTCCGGGTCTAAACCAATAGTTGTTAGCTGCATTGTTGTCTCACACAGGCGGGGATCCTGCCCTGAGCCGGATCTGGTGATTGAGCCCCTTCCTGTCAGACCAGACCAGCCAGGGGCTTTTAATTAAGTTGTTCAATCACTTGTGTAGGCCCATATCTGCAGAGTTTATTTACTATATCATAGAGGTTGAGCAATGGTAGGCATGTGACGGGATGGGGATTATGTGTAATTTTTGATTCACATAAACCCTTAAACCTCTTTCTAATCCCTTTCCTGTACAACACTTGACTTGAGCTAGTATACCACTACAAAAGCATTGTCACAATGTTCTTAAAAAACACATTTACTGTATTTTAGTCAGGCAAAATAAATCAGTTCACTCCTCTGCACTTGGAAATTTAATTCATATTATGAGCAAGTTGCTGCAACAAGTTAGGAGACAAGGACAACTGTAGAGATTCACGTGTTGGCTGTGATTTTTCACAGAAGTTGCAGTCATAAATTTTAATCATGAACATAATATCAATCAACTTAAGTAAGCCTATGCGAAATCTGCACCTGTGGAATTCCGATCTCCTCAGATCTTCTGCAGATTTGATAATTGTTTTGTAAAGAAAAAAAAATGTTGCCTGTCACATTACAAGCAAAAAAATAAACTCCACAGATTTTCCCTCTGGATCATCACTAGGCATGTGAAGATAATTACATTATTGACTCATCGAGGTCGGCAAAAACGATCGGTCATGTCCATATATAGCACAACTTCACCCTTGTGTTTATATGTGTGTTTAATTACATATGAATGTGTTTCATGTTTGTTTGTTGTTGTTTTTTCACATTCCTATTTCAGTGTCTGAATATTTTAAGACTTAAAAGTTCATTGCTCTTTGAAAGAGTTTACTTGTATTAAATGCCATTAAATTATCATTATATTTATGGCATAGAATGGTCTTAAAATGACAATAACTGAGATTGTTTATCTCAATCATTGCTAGGGCAATATATTGTCCACCAAAAGTAAGTAATGTGATAGGTCTAATCACAGATGAAAATTGTAAAAAAAAAAAAATCTGCAGTTTCCATTCTGGTCTGAGTATAAGTAGTGTTTTGCTAGTGTAAATACAGTCTCCGTATAGGAGACGTGGATATCAACAGGAGAACCAGAAGGCTTAGATTATAATCAAGTGATCCGGCAGTTAAAAGCAGGTTTAGATATCATCGCCACAAGTATACCAGGGGACTGAATAGAATCTGGGCTTGTTTATACACTGCTGTGCCATGTAAATCTATTTGTTTGATTTTGCTCCCCTCTTCATAGCAATTGTACCGACTAGTGTGCCTGCTGTTAGGTAGCACACACGTGTAATACTTGATGGGGTTGTTTTTATCCTTTGATGGGAGTGTTTGATTGGTAATGACAGCCTGACTATAGAGTCATTCCTGCCAGGATAAAATAGACTAAAAGTATACACTCAAACACACACACACACACACGTTGTGTACTGAGCTCTGGAACATGTTGCACATGTGCTCTGTGCAGCAATAAAGCTCAGCAGTCAGAGAGCAGCCGGTCCACAGCACGCTTACACACTCTGAGTGGGTTTTGTGTATGCTAACCGATGAAATCAATCCCAAAATGAGGATGGGTGGGTGCTTAGATAAAAAGATGAGTTTCATGAATAAACACAACAGCAGAACACAGGTCTTGGTACACTTTAGGAATTGACAGACCACCTATGTGTCCCTCTGGTGTAAAGTAGGAGGCAGTTACAGACTCTGCAGGAAGGGAGGTCACCTTATGTAATCTGGGCTGGACCCTCAGTCAGCGTGGAGCTGGTTCCCATGAGGTCTGGTGTTGAATTTGGCAAATGTCTATGTGTGTGTGTGTGTGTGTGTGTGTGTGTGTGTGTGTGCGTGTTGGGGAGTCATATGTCACACAGTTTCAGGTCAGCTGAGGCAGCCTAGCTGAGTCTTTTGTGCTGGTTGGTGATTCTGTGTATCTGTGGTGTGTATCTACCTGGAAAGTTCTTTGTGCAGTGCAGGATGGCTTTCACAGCAGCATAAAGATGTTATTGATGAGTTTGTTTAGCAGCTCATTGTTATCAGTTATGTGTTGAGTTTCTTCACTGGGTCTGCGGCTGTTTCTGTATAACTCAGTATTGCCATCCTTGCAGGTGAGCTAAAGTTTTATCTCAGCTTATGTGCTGTATCTAACAACAGGGCTGTTCCCAGATGGCACTGACTCCTCCACAAGAGGCTAAATGAGGGAGGAGTGGTTACATTCTACATCTCTCTGCACCCAACACCTCCCTTCCTTCCCCTTGGAAACACTCCTTTCTCTGAACACTACATGAGGGGATAGAAATGGAAACAAAGCCTCTGTAAGGTTGTTTTTCAAAACCCTGGAGTTGTAGGAGGGTAGAAAATACGCTTATTTGTTACCTCTGCAAAGATGGTGTTTTAGACTTGATTTGGTCTGTCAGTCAGCAGCTGATCTCAAAAACATTTGAACCGATTTTCATCACATTTCAATGGACAGATAGATCTGAGGTCAAGGAATGACTGAGTAGAGTTTATTTGATAATGATAAAAGCTGACTGATATATCAGTACTGATATAGTCATATCTGAATTGCATATAAACTATCAGATATGCGAAACGAGATTGTGGTGCAGTAATACATATTTATGGGCTGTATTGTTATGTATATGATTTGAAAGTGCAACTATGTAACTTTTGAAAGAAGTAATAACACAATTTTTGTCTTACAAATGAGGAGTTGAACAAGTAAGTGATCAAACCTTGTTCAATTCAATACAGTCTGTGGTTCTGCTGTTACAGCTTGACTTGGTCTGATATCTTAATGGTCATATCAGACCACAGTAGCCGCTGTTCAGCAAAGGTTAGCATTGGTTCACATGAAAGATATAATTCGTAAGTTTTCGTAACATAAAAATGGCTAGACCAGTGTTGTTTTTTAAAGTTGTGTACAGATAATATCTCTATGTTTCCAACAATGTTCAAACCAAAGAAATCTGTAATTTTAATCAAGGACAGGGTCCGTGTTGTTGGTCGCCTTCACCTGTCAGTGGCATCATTTTCCGTTTGCTTCGTTAGCTGTCATATGTAGATTTTTTTATATCCACAGTTATTACTATACACTTTTTAGATCTTGGTTGTTTTTATCTTAATCATTTAACCTGATGAAGGATTTTAGTCATTGGACGTCTGTTGGTAAAAACCTCCCGAACAGTTAGAACTGAAGGAATTCTCACCAGGAGAAAAAAGGCGGCATTGCTGCTTCTTTTGTAACTGTTTTGATAGAGAGTTTGCTCAGCGAGTCACTCTGGCAGTCAGTAATGATGCTCATTACCCATGCCGTAGGAGCCGAGCTGCACCAATCACCATCTGATATAGGCGGGCCAGAGGCGAGCTAAACAGATGACGACAGCGCTGCGACGACAAAATCCTGAATCAGTCAGTAAACATTGCAAGATGGCTACGGATGAACACCAGTTGTTTGAAACGGCTTTGGTCGCTACAGTGAACGAGTTAGACTTGGCTTTTTCTCTAAAAGAGGAACAGAAGACAGCGCTCAAGTCTTTCCTTTGCAAGAAGGACGTTTTTGCTGTTTTGCCAACCGGATACTGCGACTAAGAGTCTAATCTACCAGTTAGCTCTGCTGGTAGCTAAGCGCTAAGTATTGTTCTGATTGGTCGTAGTGTTATCCAGTTGCGTGCAGTGATATTTTCAAATGCATGCTTGGTGCCGCCCCTCGAGTTGGGCTATTTGCATTACTCATGCATTACTCTGGATTTCCAGGCTATAGAGAGACCCCATAGTGGCAGAAAATTACATACTGTACATTAAAAAAAAAATATATATATATATATATAATTGTGTCTTTTACTTCTATTTATTAGAATTATTCAGCTATTACATATTCTGCTTCAGACATTACTGCGTAGCTTCTTACAAACAGATTTGAAGATTCATTGCAAAATCATGTTTATTATATCAGGTTTTTATGTAAAAACATCAGATATCTACTGGTTATTATATTTTCATTATTCTTAAACATTGATTGTGGATCCTGGCCTTCTAACAACATTACTGTCAGGCTCTAATCTGAATCTTGGATATCAGCCATCAGCTGTAGATTGTTTTACGGCCACAGCTGTGACAGTAATGGAGAATCGACTCCATATGCTGAGAGTATGTTTGCAGGGTCACAAAATGAATTTGCAATTAATCTGAAGTGATAGGAATTAATGTTGTGGGTGCAATAGTGTGTGTAAAACTTGTTAAATGCAGGTAGCTATTGTATAAAATATATTGTATAGTAGTGCAGTGTCAACAAGCTCGGTCCTGACTCCTCATCATTCATTTTGGCTGTTCCTTGTCTTTTTCTTTCAGATAAAAACAGGAAGGACTGCTGTGGAACTCTTAATTGACACCAGCATTTTCCTCCATCACTGCTCCCACCCTCCTCCCATCCATCTGTTGCTTTTACTGGTTGCCTCCTCCAGTTCTCAACATGGCGACTATGTTCCTACTCTGGCTGTGCCATTGACCTCCACACTGGACTACCACCATGGAGAGAAAACGCAGAAAGAAATTAATCTAGCTGCTCAGGCCGTTTGCAGTATGGACTCATTTTTGGAGCTCTGGACCTGAAATGCTCTGTCCTAACCCCTGACCCCAAACCAGGTTTTAGCTGCTCATTTTTCATCTGAAACAGCACACCTGCTGCTGGAGTTTCAAGGGCCTGGTCAAACAAATGGTTTGTGCTACTTCACATCTCAAAATGCTCCTGCTTCCTGTGTGGGCATCCATGCTTTTAGGGCTGCTGATGGGCTTCCTCCCTGTGGCGGGGATGGAGCCAACAGGAGGAGCCAAGTCTAAGTCCGACCACACCCCCAACACAGAGCCTCTCTCTTCATCATCTGGCTCCAATTGTTCCCAGTTAACCCTCAAACTGGAGTTTTCCTCCCAGGTGGTGGAACATGGTAAGAAGAAATTGTTAAAGCTGGTAGACATGTTATTAATTGTGTCTTTATGAGGTTTGGAAACGCTATATTTAAACATTTCCAAAGAGTCAATGGGATATCTAAATTGTGTTTAAATTTTGAAGGTACCCAAAGTTACTCGAGTCCTTTAGTACTGAGTATTTACATTTCAGTTACAGTGCACAATTAACTCAGGCCTATCTTAATAGGAGAGCCATGTCCACACTGTGATCCCAAGAATCAATGAGATTATTAAAAGCTAAGTCATGTACTAGATTCATGCTTGCTTCATTCACTATTTAGCAGTGACAAAACACACAACCTCTTTCATGTTGGTGGTGCTCAGCTCGGCAGTAAATTGCACACAGCCTGTTGGACACTAGTGGCTCAGTTAGGCCATTTATAAACATAATATTATGTTAATCACGTTGTCATATTGCTTATTACTAAAGGAATACACGTTGGACTTAAGACATGTGACGCCATCTACATGAAGGTTGCTTTTTAATTTGCCAGAACACGGCATAATTTCAAATGCTGGTTCAGCCAGATTGCAGGAAATCAGATCAGTTTAAACTCGTACAGTGCACCAGGCCCAACTCTTGTGGGAATATCACTTTACCGTTTGACATACTGCTTTTTTTCTTCAAACTATTGTTGACTTGAGTCAGAGACTTAAAAGTCAGTTGAACAGGTAAGATGATTCACCCACAGCTGCTCCAGTGGAGTTGCTTATAGTAGATCAATGCACTGGAAGAGAAAGAGGTTTTTACATACATGAAGTAAGCAAAATGACATGGAAGTTGATAAGGAGGAACCTCAAACGCTTTTTTTGCTCTTGCTTTAGTTGTAGTTTAAACTAGAGACACCACAACATGTTTCTGAGAGATCAAGATTAAATGCATGAAGTTCATAAGCTATTGGAAGTGATAATGTTGCAGGTATTCAATGAGTATTTTTCCAATCTATGTGGGTTGCTCATGCTCTCTTTAGTAGTCAGCAGCACTGAGAACTATAATTTGTCTGTTCTTTGAAACATTCTCTTCTCCCCTCTCTGTGTCTCCAGAGTACATCGTAGCATTTACGGGGTATTTCTCAGCCAAAGCTCGCAGCCTGTACATCAGCAGCGCCCTACGGAATGCTGGGGACGGGGCGCTGGAGTGGCACATTGTTCCCAGGGAAAACCCAGCATCTGACTTCCCCAGCGACTTTGAGCTGGTCCACATCCGTCAAGCTTCGCCCAGCCGCCTGACGACCTTAGAGGACCACCCTTACATAAAGAGGGTGACCCCGCAACGCAAAGTGTTCCGCATGCTCAAATACATTCCCTGTGAGTTTGACAATATGGTGTTATTGTTTAGGAAAAAGGATCACAGGTTGGCACATCGACCCAAGAAATATAAAACTCTGGAAAAGATACAGAAAGCGGTTTGTCTGCTACAGTTCACAGAATGTCTCTTTGTTTGTTGAGTCAGAGGATGCATTTCTCTCTCCACTGTGTTGGTGGCGTAGAAAAGGATTGTATATCTTAATGTGAAGTGCAGGCCAACTACGGGGATGTTGATGCTGGACAGAGTGTGTATGTGTGTGTTTGTGTGTGAGATGTTGGGGGATGGGAGGAAGGACAGAGAACGTCTGTGTTTGCTCACACTGGGAGACTGTAGGTGAGACAGTGTGGTGGGGCTTGCCTGGACAGGGGGGGGGGCACGCCCTGTGCCTGGCACTGGATGAAAGATCTCAGTGTGCCCCCAGCCTGCATATACACATGCAGTGTCAGTATGGAGGCCATGTGTCGCACATGAAACCATTTATGTCCTGGATTGCTTGAAAAGGAACAACAGAGATGTTTTTTGTTGGTGTCTTTTACACATTTAAATCTGTGTTGAACTGAAAGGAATTCTTTTAACCTAATGACAGGGTATCTACTGTGCACAGTATTTGCGATAACAAAAATATCTTTTCATCTTTTAACAAGAATTTATTTTTTCCTTTTCAAAAAAAAATGTGGTTTTTCTTATTTTGAGACAGGAAAGAGGGGTTATAGGGAGGATGACATTGCAGCCAGGGCCTCAGGTTGGAACTCAACCCAGAATACGGCTCTGCCGTTTAGTATATGGGGCACATGCTCAAGATTTGACCTGACACAAAAAATCAAGTCTGACCCCACGTAGTTTCAGTCCAAGCTCAACCCTACCCTGGCGTGAACCACAGCAGCAGTTTTGGCCCTGAGCCGGAATAAAAGCCTGAATTTCCACTGGGGAAAAAAGTACTAAAACAGTTATTACTAGCTGAGGGCTGATATGTGTCCCTGCACCAATTCTTCTTTTCCTTCTGCTATTTCAATTTTAAGAGTCTGTCATGAGCTCTGCGTATCATGCAGGACAGGTTTAGCAGAGTGGGTTGCAACCCTTGGTGCATCTCTGTCTTTAAGTGCCTCCTGTTATAGCATATGTCTTCCACTGCTGCGGAGGCAGAGGCAAACACTGCTAATCAAGTGGCCTTGCAACAACTCCTACCATTTATGCACAAGAACTGCCAGTCTGATGCGTCTCCTGTGCAGTGCACTGGAGTTTGTGCGAGCATGTGAGGCAAAAGACTCCCTTTCACTTCTAATGATTTCAGTCTAAATCTCAACATTTTTATTAGTTATAATGGGTTGATTGCAACACAGCTCATACATTATTCATAACATTACACAGACTGTTACATCTGCATTTTTTTAAAAAAAAGAAAGAAACACGTGAATTGGCGCAAACCCAACCCAATGCAAGCCTGAGGAAATATTGAGAAATTACAGCCCTGCCTGGCCAGAACCTGGCACATCTCTACCAGGTGAGCTGCTGAAGTGCCCCATTGTTTTTACAGTTTGTAAGTGTTCCGCTGATTTACGACATTATCAGAATTATTCAGCCTTGTCATACTTTCCCGAATATCCAGCATTTTATCTTCATGTTTTCATCATTCAGATAAATGGACAGAATATATATATATATTTTTTTTTAAAAATCCATTTTCAGTTTTTCTCCACTCATTCTTTCTTATAGCCTCACACTCCAAATTTTAGAGCATCTTCCAGGCGTTATTGGTTATGTTTAACATTTTAGTACAGCTCGTACTCATGGAAGTAAATAGGAGGGACCATCAAACCCATTTCTCTTTGACCTCTACTCATTCAGATATTTCATACATTTATTCAGCTTTTGCATTGCTTTCATGGATTTTCTTTACTCTCAGTTCAAGTTTCAGACCTGTCAAGATATTTACATTGGACAGAATGTTACAGTGGATGATGTCACTCGGGGGCTGCAGCTATACACATTTTCAAACATAGTTGTCATCATCCTCAGCAATTCTTTTATATACAAAGGCTACACTAATAATGCCAAGGACTGCACAGTGTCACACACAAAACTGTGCACATGGTTCAGGTAGCTAGGTGACAGTATCACCGGTTAGCCACATTGTACATGTCATAAACCATGTATAAAAAGAGCTTGGACTGGAGCACTCTGGTGAAACTAATGGAAATACTGCAGAGAAAGTCTTGCCATGTTTAGCTCAATAAGTAACCGAATGGCTTGTATATTAACTGAAGTGTGTGAATTTATCCTGAATGCATGAGAGAGCATGAATGGATCTCGGAAATGAGCACCAGCTTTACATTACGTGCACTGAATTCATTTGATACAAGCTATTACTGAGTGGCATATCTGAGGCTGTAGTTTGGAGACCTTTTAGTGTTGTTTTTAATGGAGAGAATTTGGATTGACAATCAAAATAGCAATCAGACAAGAGTGATGGCCTGAAGCAATCATTGGGTGGAAAGTAGCCGTTGTGTCTGTCTTTACTCAGCCTCCTGGAAATGTAGATGAGACTTGAACCTGTTTAGAGAGTGGAATACCTGAGAGAGGTAAATCCACATTCACTGGATTGGTGTTGTAGCTCAACTTGTGAGTCCATGAAGCAGCTACCAAGTGAAGTAATTAATTATTATGAAAGATAAGAGAGACTATATCACCCCTGGCTGCATTTCACTCCTACATTAAAGGCATAAAAAGCCCCGCAGGGCTCTGCTGCTGTTTGCTAATGACCTCGTGCTCATTTGTCCTGTCCAAGTGATTCAAATTGTGATAAGATTGGCTCAAATGAGGCCGGTGTGATTAGCAGCTAAAAGATGGAAGGAGGGAGAGAGACAGAAAGGAAGAGGGAGAAACGACTTGAAATGAGAGATCAGAACACGATAAGCATGATTAGGTTAACGGGAAGATTGTGTTGTCTGCAGGAGGGGCTGTTGGTGGCAGACAGCAGTAACAGGGCATGTCATTATTGGCTGCAGCTCTTCATGGAGAGTGAGTTCATTAAGTAGCATAGTCAGTAAAAAAAAAATTTAGAATTTCAGCTCATTAAAGATAGCCTTAAGTGTAAAATTGAAAGCTGTAGTCATACTGAATACAGTATGTAGAATACCTGTTGATTTTTACCTTTGCTCTAACACAGTTGCTTTTGCTCTGTCTGCTTAGCACCCGAACCTGCTGCACCCTGCAACGCCACCCGTGGGACGCAAAAATGGCAGTCATGGCAGTCATCCCGCCCTTTCAGACGAACCAGCCTGTCACTTGGATCCGGGTTCTGGCACGCCACTGGTCGCCACTCCAGCCGGCGTCTGCTGCGGGCCATCCCCCGCCACGTTGCCCAGATCCTGCAGGCAGACGTACTCTGGCAGATGGGACACACCGGTTAGACCTTGCACCTTTGACTTCTCTGATCTGATAGAGGGCCATGATAGAGGGGACTACAAACATCTGCCTCGAAACATTTATATGATCAAACAGAAATGAACGATTGCTCTTAATGAAAGAATTGGACAGAAGCCCTGACAGTTTTTGGCCCTGAAAATATTGTGCGCTTCTGGCATTTTGTTGCTAGAGTAATTGATTTCTGTCTCTCTCCTCTGTGCGTGCAGGCTCTGGTGTGAAGGTGGCAGTGTTTGATACAGGCCTGAGCGAGAAGCACCCACATTTTAAGAACGTGAAGGAAAGGACCAACTGGACTAATGAAAAGACACTGGATGATGGTGAGGATGAAAAACACAGTGATGATTAGAGTTGGGTTGATTTCCAGTTTTATCGGTTTGATCCAGTGTACGAGCTGGAACCAGTTTGATTTTATGCAGACCAGCTGAACCGGTATTTGTCATTATGACACATTCTAGCCAATTAAAAAGCAGCCTACAGCAGCGACTTGTGCCAACAGCGTCACAGAGCTAAATCCAACTTGTATTGCGTTACTGATGAGCAATATGACAACGAGATTGGCATCATGTTTGTGTATAAACGAACTGATGGAGCTGTGAGCCAAGCACAGCAACATGAAGAAGAAGAAATTTCAGTAGAAGTGGGGAGGTGGGGGGAGCAGCAGCGCACGGTGCGTTTGTTTACTCAAAGTTCATGTATTTTTTTGGGTGACCAGAGAAGACATTGCAGAGTTAGTCTCTCAAGAAGACTAAAACTGCCCCAGTGTGGCACCATTTTGGATTTGAAGCTAACGATGTGCGCCGCTTTGAGCCAAATTTTGTCAGATGCCCTGTCGCTTGCCTTGAAAGTTCTTCAATGGGCACGTAACAGCGGATTCATGAAGCTGAAATGAGGAGTTATCCATATGATACCTCATCATTTCACTACTAAAACCAAAATAAGGTGATAGCTCGCTGGAGGAAGATTGCCAGGGTGCTGAATGTTTCTGTTAACTGTCCATCGCTAATAAGAAGCTAGGCTGCTCTTGGCTATATTGTTTGTCATTTCCAGTTATTGTCACAGTATGAAAAGCATTCTGCTTAAAAAGTACAAATGTTGGAGAACAGCGAGTATTTACAAATCTTTTAAGTCTGATCTTGAGCGTGCAGCTGGATAGGTACGTCATTTGTTTACCTGACCTAACAGAGGTGTTATTAAATTAATTCGGTGTGGACAGCGAGTTCCGATATCCATTCTTACGTGAATATTGGACCGGCGCTTGCTATTAGGACATGGTGTTGTGTTCCACTCAGAAGCAGCTGCTGAATAAAGTGTGAGACCTGGCTGTAGAAGTGGGTATACCGGTCCTGTCGGGTGTCTGACTTAATATCATTTATTAACAGGTTTGAACTTTTTTAAATCGGCCCAACCCTAGGGATGGTAATGATGTTGTTGATGGCTGATGCACAGATGACATGCATTGTAAATGACAACCATTTGACATCCATGTTAATAATGTTACTGATGATGGTTAATACTGGTACCATATACTGGGATGTGCTGTGTATGTTGTGTATTTGAGGGTGATGAAAGCCCTGGGAGTACTGATATGAGATATGTGTGTGTGTGTGTGTGTTTGTGTGTGTGTGTGAGAGAGAGAGAGAGAGAGAGAGAGAGATAAAGATGGTTGGATGATGATCAATTTCTTGTCGTGTTTTTCAGGTCTGGGTCACGGCACATTTGTAGCAGGAGTGATAGCCAGTATGAGAGAGTGTCAGGGCTTTGCCCCCGACTCAGAGCTCCACATCTTCCGAGTTTTCACCAACAACCAGGTAAAAACATGCCCTCACTATACCACTGTGCTTTAGTCCAATTGTTGTAGTATTGGGTAAAAAATCAAGTTTAATGTGAAGAAAACATATGAATGCAAAGAAATGCATGTGTCAGAGAAGATGATGTTTTGTGTTTTGGTGACTTAAAGGAATAGTTCACAGGAATAGCTTAACAGTTTTTGTATAGATCAAAAAAACAGTATGACATGTTAATGTTTTTTTTGTTACCTTCTACAGCACAGCTTCACATACAGTCTGATCTGTCTGATCCAACAACAAAATAACTACAAACTAGTCGATATCAAAGTCTATCTTAAATGAGATTGTGTTTCAGATGCAGTGGATTGTGTGACATGTTTGTGTCTCTTCACGTCCCAGGTATCGTACACTTCGTGGTTCCTGGATGCTTTTAACTACGCCATCCTGAAGAAGATTGATGTTCTCAATCTGAGCATTGGGGGGCCTGACTTCATGGACCACCCTTTTGTTGATAAGGTGAAAGACAGGTTATATTGTCATGGTAACGTCTGTCCAACTTTGACTGATATTTAACAGGTCGATGTGAACTGATAGCAGATGTTTCGTTTGTCTAGGCATAGAAATAGTTACCAGACAACTCAGTCTCCCTCTTAGTTACACCCATTTCACAATGTGGTAATGAGCTGGAAATGAAACAGGTCAACTGTCGCTACAAACGGGTCAAACCAGGCGACAATTGAGCTCCATGTTCACTGCTCACAGACGAGCAGAAAAACAACATTTAATCTGCTACATTAAACACTGAATGTAGTAATATCTCATTTTGTTGTTGACAGTCCGTTTGCATGTTTACATGGCCTTTTGTGAATCACAAACTAAACAGAGTTGTGACATCAAGATCCATGCCTGTGGAAACTAAAGACTAAAGTTGATCAGTACATGTTCTCCACGTGACCTTATTGTAGTCCCTGTAAAGACTTTCCAAAGTAGCAGTTACATGAAACCAGTTGGTAGAATTGGAGTTGGGGTTTTTTCTCAACCAATTTTGTTGTTTGATTGACAGGTGTGGGAGCTCACTGCTAACAGAGTGATCATGGTCTCTGCTATTGGCAACGATGGACCTCTGTATGGGTATGCTTATCACTTTAACTTCCAAATAATGGCATTTGTACTTGTGAAGACAGACCTTTGGGAAGACACTTAATCTTAAAATATTGTTTCACTCCTGTTTCAGTAGTTATATCAGTAGCAATTATTTTTATAATATACTGCTGGGAACTGCTGAAAAAATGTGGCTGATATGACAATGAAAATATATTAAATTTCCGTAGATGTGGTATCCAAAATTTCACCTTAAATTCAGTAAGCTCTGCAGAAAGGTTGTAACACCACCAAAGATACAAATTAGCAACTTCTGTTAATATTAGTTTCTTTTAAGACAGTTGAAGGAAACATGTTTATGAATAGTTCAAGTGAAACTCTGCAGCTTCAGAGAAAGAAAGAGTGCATTCTCTTAGAAATGAATGGTTTAATTTAACGAGTAATAAAGACACACACACACACTCTTGCTCAATTTAATTCAGCAAGGAGTTTCGCTGCTACTTTCTTATTTGGTCTGGTATGACCTCTAAGCTGTAGTGGCTAATGTTGCCATGTAAAACTCCATGTAAATAACGCAAATTAAGAGCTGTAGCACTATTCCACAGTGGTCACTGGAGCCACAGCGACTGATATCCAGCAAAAGTTACATAGGTTCACTTACAGTCTCATAGCATTATCATGTGTTTTGTAGCCAAATCACTTCACTATTAGTCCAAATGGATATTTTCCGTATTTTGAAATCGTCTCATTGTAGAATTTCTCTGTCGTTGTTTCATGAAATCCTTGTTTATTTGCATAAAGATGCTCACTTCCCCTCCACCACTTTTACCGCTTTAATTATCCAACTGACCCCTGAGTCAGCTGCGTTTTATGACCCTGCTGAACATCTGCTGACTCTTCCTTCTCCACAAAAGACCATTAAAAGTACAAAATAGGAGGGAGAGACTTTTTTGGCACCCATAAGTTGTAGTGCTGAAATTTAACCGTGACCTGTTCTTTAAGTCCTAAAAGTAAATGAATTAAAGTAAGTTCCTCTCTCTCTCAGCACCCTGAACAACCCAGCAGACCAGATGGACGTGATCGGGGTTGGAGGGATCGACTTTGAGGACAACATCGCTCGGTTTTCCTCCAGAGGCATGACCACCTGGGTGAGTTACTCCAGGAGCACACACTCAATCACACACACACATATCATTTATCAGTTTTGGAGTAGACATCTACCCCAGAGATCTCCCCTCTGCTTTATAAGCTAGTCAACCATAATGTAAGCTCCCGATCTCTCATCCACATCCCATCAGCCATTCACACACACACACACACACACACACACACACACACACACACACACACACACACACACACACACACACACACACACACACACACACACACACACACACACACTCTTTATCAGTCATAGCCTAGAGCAGACGTCTGCTTTGGGCTATGACTGATCTGATTAAGACTTTCTCTGATCCAGTCAGTCTCTCTGCCCACTCAACCACTGTCAGCCAGCCATGAAGAGGCCAGAAGGAGCAGACAGCACCCACTCACCCACTCAGCTCTCCAACCTGAATACATCAAACACATTTTAAAATGCAGCCTTTTTAAAAGCAACTTTCTCTACATTTGGCCATTTTCTCCTACTTCCTACGCTTTTTCACTCACCCTCTATTTCAGTCATTTTTTTTACTTCCTGCTTAGCCCCTTCCTTTTTGTCTCTGTCTTTCTGTTTGTTGTTGTTGTGTGGTAGTGGGTAGTGTACGTCTATCAGTCTGTTACATCACATATGCAATCAATACCTGATGCCTGTGGGATGCCCATATTTTAAACAGCAGTAGAGCTTTGGGAGAGTTGTATGGTGGCTTTAAATTGCCTCTCTGACTTGAGTGTGACTTCATGGTGTAGGCGTAATGACATGAACTGAGACATGCTCTTAAGTGTGTGAATAAGAGCTATTTTAAATTTGGAATTATAGCTTTAGTTGTTGCTGTCCAGAAAACAACTTGTAGGAGGTAACGTGTATGAGGCAGTGCAGCGTTTCAGTTAAAAACAGTGGCACAGTTCATTCAATACACTGATAAACTGTAGTAAATGTTATATTTAGGTGCCTGCTGTGCATTTTGAGCTTCTTCTCAGTCACTCTGTCAGTCTCTGTCCTTATCTCATGATCTGTATCTGTCTCCCATCTTTGCGCAGGAGCTGCCAGGTGGCTATGGCAGGGTGAAGCCTGACATCGTCACCTACGGTTCTGGTGTTCGGGGATCAGGGATGAAGGAGGGGTGTCGCTCTCTGTCTGGGACCAGTGTGGCCTCTCCTGTCGTGGCTGGTGCTGTTACTCTCCTGGCCAGGTTGGTATCATAAACTGGATTATGTTTCTATTAAGTGACCATTGAGTCCATTGAGTTTGAACTTTTTATGCTTGCTGGAAAGTAAAGAATCTTAAATTGCTGGAATTTTATTAGGGTGTTCAGTTGCATGTTTATCTGTGTTCATCTAATGGGTCTTTTAGGTGTATGTAGCTACAAAGTCTTAGGTGTTACATTGGAGCTGTGAGCTGTTATTGGTGATTCAGTGTTATTATTTTCATGCCAAGACCTCACAGCTTCAGGATTCTAACCACCAGTAGTTGTTAGGATTTATGCAACTGATTTGTTGGTCCTCTAGATTTTCCTCTAGTGCCTTCATCCAACTTTTTTTTTTTTGATTTGTCCAATACTTTGTTTTGACTACATATCTGCAAAACTAATGGCAGTCCCATCAACCTCAGTTGTACTTTGGGTTTTGTACTAATTGGCAGATGTTAGCATGTAACACTCTAAAGTAAGGTGCTGAGTTTAGTTAAACACTAGAGACCACCTTGCGATGGGATCACTCCAGCCGTGACACAACGAGCCACAACTTAAAATGAAATGGGCCAAAGGCGTAAAGTGGGGGTGCTAACAGACCCTCCCTACTTCCCACTCCCATACTTCTGGCCTCCTTTCTCTGACCACACCCATCTTTGAACCTGCCCTTCATTTTGATCTGAAATAAGGAGTTTCGCAACTGCATTTTGCACAGTTGTCTATCTGTTGTTGTCTGTCCATCGAGTCCAACCTCTCCACAGACAGTCAGACATATAAACACGTGACAAAGTTCTCAAAACAGCTTCTGTGATAGTTTCAGCTACAATTAGTGTTTGCAGTACCACATTTTGCCATGATGACACACGCACAAACTCACAAGGTGAAAACATAACCAGCCGTCGCATCATTGTCACGGCTGCATGGTAGCATTGTCATCATGAGCATGTTAGCATGTTGTCATTAGCATTTATCTCAGAAGCACTCCTGTGCCAACGTTCAGCTTCACAGAGCTGCTGGCATGGCTGCAGAATCTTCATCAGGTTCATTTAACAAAGGAAGCCAGATTACTAGTGTTTTCTAACAGTATGCCCAAATACAAAAGTCCAGATGTGTGATTCTTATCAGGAACTATCTGATGAAACAATAAGTGACTGAGATTTCTTATTTGTCTCCTGTGGGGAATTTTTTTTCGTCCTAGCCTCCATTCCCAGCAAAGTAAGAGAGCAGGGTCGGATACAGAGCAGCAGCCCTAAAGCTGGTAGCGACATCATGTCATGCATAGGGACAAGTCAGCAGGACTCATATTTGCAGCTCTCTTGTTGAAGTGAGGTCTGACTAATAATTAGAAAATCCAGCTCTCTACCATCTTGTGGGGTTCAAATACTTACATGTCAAATATTTGAAATGTAAAGCATATATGTTTTAAATTGTATTCTGGCAATCTAGACATGATGGCATGTCTCTTGTGAGGTGGAGAGCCACTGGAAACTGTGTTGAGTAGTTTTAGATGAAGTCTGTAGCTCTCTCAGGCTCTACTGTGGTGGCTGAAGTGATTTCACTCCAAGTGAGAGTGCCCAAGTGAGGGTGCTGTTACAGCTGACCTGTAGAGGAGTTTGACATAAGAGGATACATGTAGGTTGATGCGGTGTGAAATGTGAAGCTGATAAATGCTGGTTGTTATTCTCAGTCTGTCAATATCCTGCCTTTACATGGTGAAAGCCGTCTTGTAACCGAGCCCATTTTGTGAGCTCATGTTGCTGGGTTAAACATCATACCACCCTTGCTGACAACAGCCACCTCTCCCTTCTCCCAGGAGAATGACACACACATGCACAAACACCAGCCCATCCCTCTTCTTTCCTGCAGCACTGTTCTGAATTAAAAGCTCTGGAATCTGACACCAGCAGACTCACAGATAAAAACTAACCCAGCCTGTCCCCCTCTGTCCTCCAGCACCGTCCTGAACAGAGAGCTGGTGAACCCAGCATCCATGAAGCAGGCTCTGATTGCCTCAGCCCGCAGGCTGCCGGGGGTCAACATGTTCGAGCAGGGCCACGGGAAACTAGACCTGATCAGAGCCTACCAGATCCTCAACAGCTACAGACCTCAGGCCAGGTAGATGTCCCTGTGCACACAGAATCTAAATGAGCACCTGATCATGTGCAGGCATTGGACACAAATTCATTGAGTCAAAAACATATGTACACATTAAGATACACAGAGGGTGTTCTCAGCTACATTGATCTAACATGTCCATAAATTGTCCTGTAAGTTGTCCTGCACATGTTGGCTCTTGCACAAAGATTACATAACACTGAAGGAGATCAAGCCTGTGCTGCCACAGCCTTCTCTGTTAGGAGGAATAGGATGGGCTCAAACCGGCAGAATTGGAGTGTTCCACTGAAATCTATCTCTTGAGTATCAAATGCTCACTGTCGAACACTTAGGGTTGTAACAGTCTGGATCGATGTATGGATTCAATGATCAATGATTCCATATCATTAATGCGAATTGAAAACATTGATCCATAGCAACATCCTTAGGATAGGCTTTTTTGTATTTTGTCAGTGACAGGCAGATAGTGACAAGCGGCCAAGAAAAAGACAATGAAGATTATGTTATTTACTCTGGAATAAATCTGCAGTGTGGAGATATTTTCGATTTTGGAGAAAATTTAGGTCAACAGACAAAGCACATGCCGTATGTAAACAATGCCGTTATGAGATCAGATACACAGGAGGAAACATGACATAACCTGCTTGGTTGGGCATCTTACTCTGCTGACTTCTTGCAGCAACATTACTGCTCTGATTCAATGATGTTTGGGTAAAAAACGTGCACACAGGCTGAAATTTAACCATGCTGTTCTGTCAGGAGATGCAGTGACTAACCATTGGTGAGTGAGAAAAGTAAAAATAATTCTTGTGATTTGTTAAGCTGTGAGTAGAGGAAAAGGCCGCAAGTCACCACACTAATTTGTGCAATGTATAAGTGTTGATCTCGTCTCATATCGATTGCAGGCCCCTGAATTAGTTTCCCTATAATCACAGTAAGTGAAACCAGCACATTGATCTGATCTTTAAAAAATTATACTGTGACCTGTCTGTGCCCATTTTCAGACCCTTCATTGTCCAGGACAAAAATTTACATCAGACAAAAATATTTACTTTGTATTACTGGAAACATTGGCATTGGTACTAATTATATAGTCCATCGTTAGCCCTCTATTCCAGGCTTTCAAGACAAAGTTGCCAAACCATTCAAAAGAGTGGCCTTTTATTGTGGCCAGCCTAAGGCACACCTGTGCAATATTCATGCTGTCCAATCAGCATCTTGGTATGCCACACCTGTGAGGTGGGATTGATTATCTCGGCAAAGGAAAAGTGCTCACTAACACAGATTTAGACAGATTTGTGAACAATATTTGAGAGAAATAGGTCTTTTGTGTATATAGAAAAAGTTTTAGATCTTTGAGTTCAGCTCATGAAAAATGGGAGCAAAAACAAAAGTGTATTTTATTGTATTGATCCATATAGTTTGTGGGAAGCTATTCCTCTGAACTGATGATAATAATCTTTTTGATCAGGTTTGCACAAGTATGTATGTATCATTTTGGCTTAAGTTTTAAAGGGACAGTTTACCCCACCCCACCACCTCTTGCCTGTTGTGCTGTTTATCAATTTAGTGCGAGATGCAGAGTGTTGGAGATATCGGTTGTAGAGATGTCTGCCAGCTCCAACATAATTGAACTAGACACTTATAATGATGATGATAATAAACTTTATTTGTATAGCGCCTTTCAAAACACAGTTACAAAGTGCTGTACAATAAAACTAAACACTACTAAAACACAAGAAGAATAAAACAAGTCATAAAATGTCATCTAGTAAAAGATAAAACAAGGCCAAAGTTAATATCAAGATAAAGAGATAAGAGCATGTATAACAGTTTCTGTATCTCTAAGAGTTAAAATAGATTTTATTTAGCATCAATTCAGAAATGCTGACTGGGATTTAGGGACACACTGGTGGAATCATGCCATAAAAGTAATTATGTCATAAGTTTTTCCCACAATTGTTTTAGTCCCATCCTTCTGTTTAATCCTGTTTCTGCATGTCTGGTGGGTTGTCTCAGACAGAAAGCACATAACAGGCTTGTTTCAGCACAAACAGAGTTATACAGCATCCTTTCCCATCTTTGTCTCCTGCTAGTCTTTCTCCCAGCTACATCGACCTGACAGAATGTCCGTACATGTGGCCTTACTGCTCTCAGCCCATCTACTATGGAGGAATGCCCACCATTGTCAATGTGACCATTCTCAACGGCATGGGCGTCACAGGCAGAATTGTCGACAAGGTGACAAACAAAATTACACAAATCAAGAGAAACCTTTTTAGCAGTATTCTGTTAGTTAAATGCTTCTCTGCAAAAAACACACTGTTTACTGAATATGACTTCCTCAGGTTCTGTATGAGGAGAAGTAAAGGATGAGTTTCATACTAGACTGGCCTGGGTTGCATCATGATGAACTAAAAAAACTTTCCTATAAGCCTTCTAAACATTCCTCTCTTCCTGCTCAGCCCATCTGGCAGCCCTACCTCCCTCAGAACGGCGACCACATCGACGTGGCGGTCTCGTATTCACCTGTGCTGTGGCCGTGGGCTGGCTACCTGGCCGTGTCTATCTCCGTGGCCAAAAAAGCGGCATCGTGGGAAGGAATCGCTCAAGGTCATGTGATGGTCACAGTGGCGTCGCCCGCAGAAAATGATGTGAGTCACCGCAGAAACACCTGAGTTCTGTCTTCTAAGCTGCTTTAACTTTCTTGAGAGCAGTGGTTCTCAAACCTTTTTGTCTCACGTACCGGCACATGCATATGAACTGAGCTCAAGTACTCCTTCATCAACACCCATTCTGTTTCAAATGTGTTCCCTTAAACTGATTTTTAAGTGGATGTTAAATGATACCATGTAGTAGCACAAGCAAAAAAGTGTATTTAATTACTCCTCTTTAGTTATAACCCATTCATCTTGTTGACCTTTCACCTCTTGCAGTCTGAGGTGGGTGGTGAGCTGACTTCCACGGTCAAACTGCCCATCAAGGTGAAGATTGTACCGACTCCCCCGCGCAGCAAGAGGGTGCTGTGGGACCAGTACCACAACCTGCGCTACCCGCCCGGCTACTTTCCCAGAGACAACCTCCGCATGAAAAACGACCCACTGGACTGGTGCGTGTGTGTAGATGTTTACCTGATGCCTTTCCCACAACACTCATCTCGTCTCCCATCTCTGATTTGGTTGATTTTTGTAATGCTTGTGTGAATTGTCTAGACACATTCTATGTTTTGACCTTAATCAACTGAAATGTGAAATGTTATTAACTGTTTGATATTTCCAGGAATGGAGACCACATCCACACTAACTTCAGAGACATGTACCAGCACCTAAGGAGTATGGGATACTTTGTCGAGGTGCTTGGAGCACCCATCACATGCTTTGATGCCAGCCAGTATGGTAAGAGTGCAGAGACTAAAAAGACACAACTACAGAATTTGAAGATTTCCGCTTTAAAGGGAACATCACAGTTCCAGGCACTTACTGAAGTGCTGTTGGCTTACGCCGGAATTCCACTGGATGCGTGTCTGTTGTGGAACGGCTGCGCTGGTTATCCGCTGCATGCTCCACCGTCCGTCAGTATCCACGGGCTGCGTTTGTGGCGCGGAGCGGTCACAAGTCATGAGGACCCACGAGATCTCGCGAATTTACGCATTATCGCAATATATAACAAGATGTATATATGATATATTATACGGGTCATTATGTTTATGGTTTTGCACCTCCATGATTACCATCTCCTCATCCATGGTGTCACCGGGGTGAAATGACGTCTGAAAACCTCTGACCTGTTGACTTCAGGCCTGCCTCCGCCCCATTATGGTGTTTTCAAGGTGTAGTGCAGGGAAATATGATCCTCCGTGAACACTGTATTTTATTTTTAAAATTAACCGGATGTTTTATTTTGTTTCTGTGCACGACTTCCTGCCCCGCACAATCTGCGCTGTGCTGAATTGCTGCGTTGTGCTCCAGTGTCCGGCAAAAATAGAAGTCCTACATATCTGTTGCGGAGGGCTCCGGAGCGCCGCAGCTGTGATGGAGCTGGAATGTAGCACAGCCGCAGCAGTGGAAGCACACACATTGGCTACAATTGAAATGTATCAGCTCCGCTGCCGTTCCGGAGCGCAGATGCAACCCACACGCATCTGGTGGAAATTGGGGGTCATAGTGAAGCAAAGGATAACAAGCTAATGGGTTGTTTTCTGCTGTGTCTCTGCAGGCACATTGCTGATGGTGGACAGCGAGGAGGAGTATTTCCCTGAAGAGATCACCAAGCTGAGGCGAGACATCGACAATGGCCTGTCGCTCATTATCTTCAGTGACTGGTACAACACCTCGGTCATGAGGAAGGTCAAGTTCTACGATGAAAACACCAGGTATTTACCTTTGTTTGATTCTTTACTCCTGCTGATTATCAATAGCGTAGCAAAAATACCAGCTAATGTTAAAGGCCATTAAAACCTAATTTCTTACTATGTGAGAGGGGTTCCTACATACACTAAAATAAAAAAATAAAGATTAAAAAAAATATACAAGAAAAATTTCTGGTAAAATGAGAACAGTTTTGCATGAAAGATTTCTGTGTATGTGTCATGCTCTTCTCTCCGTTTTGAAGTGGCAGTCAGACTTTCACTCAGTAGTGAAAAGATGACACCATATACTTTTTAACAACAATCACAGTTTATCAATATATGTACCAAAGTCTGACATTGTGGTAATGTTTGCCAATGTTGCCAGTACTGTCAGTCAAATCTAATAAGAACCACACCCACACAAACCTAATGAAGCAGATTAGCTGAGTTTTTTTCAAATATTAATCTGAATAAATAAGTGTCACGAATATTTCATGTTAAAGAGAAATAGATTTCAGATTTAAAACCAAGTTGTCAGGGATTTCAGTTAAGTCAGCATATGCAATGCTACAATTCTTGATCAGGATGCGTTATTGATTGGATGCAATTTTGATGCATTTCTTGGCACGGTGCTCCATGTCACACATGACTAATGCAGGAAAAGAAATGACTGAAAAGGATTCATTGCATGACTTGATTTTTACTGTATTTTCCCTGGTCTTTTGGAGCAATGATATGTTCTTGTCTAATTTCTTTCAGAAAACATGTATATTGCAAATCTCAGGTGATTAATAAAAGCCCCTAGTGTGTATCTTTACCATTTAACATTCATGACTAGATAAGCAACAATCAAGGTAAAAAAAAACCTTGAGATATAATTTTTTGAAAGGGTACTCCACCCATGTAGCATTGCACTTCGATAACATTGTCTCAAAATGGCTAAAAAAAACTGATCAGAATCGATGTAGCAGTTTGAGATATCCAACCTGCATTACCCACAATGCAACTCACAATGCCAACAGTCCAGACAAATGGTGCTTCTCAAAGTCAAGGAAGGATCCCTAAATGGCTGAATTTTGAGGAGGCTACGTCATTGAATCCTGCTGAAGAACTGTTTGAATGTCAAGGATCCTTCCGATTTTTTGAAGGGGCTGAGTCCTTCTTTTAGAGAATTTTCAAGGGTGTGTGTGTGTATCCTAAGCAGACATGAAGTACTCACAATTCTTGCACACAGTTTGCCAAAATGGAAGGCAACACCTCTTCAGTCATGAACACCTGGACACTGGCTAGCCTGTTACAATATGTGTTCACCATATTGTAACAGTAGGAGGAGGAGTCTGTAGGACCTACTTTGGAAGGACCTGTCCTACTAAGGAAGCATCCTTGACTTTGCGAGTGGTGGCTAATGTAGCCTCAGCCTGATGCAGAGATGAGTAGTGAGCTACAGAGTTGACGTCTTTCTAATACCACACCAAGGGGTTTCGTCTGGGTCTGAAAAGTGAAGCCAATACGAATGCAGGTTTAAGGCATACAATACAGATGCCTTAAACCTGACAGTGACATTGAGACAATTTATGAATCTTCATGCAGCTCCCCCCAGAGCCACAAAACACTTATTCAGCTTTTTTTTTACATGTGCAGGAACACTTTCTGAGACCTGTTAACAGACATTGATGTGTAAAATCAGCAGAGTTCTCCTTTCATAGCACTCTAAAACTAAGCTAATGTGTGTCATCATTATAGTGATGTTGTGGCTTTGTCAGATTTGAGTGATTTTGACCTACAAACCCACCAACTGTTAATCAAATAATGATTCACATCCTGATTGGTGGACAGACACCAACTGAACCTCGTCCCACTTCAAACCAGCAAGAAGAGCACAGATAAAGACACAGTTTAAGACACAAAGTACTGAGAATCATGTGAAATAACCAAAACCATAGAAGCTTTGGCTGAAAATAATGTTCTTGCAGGACCTCATCACTGATAGTGATGATCTCTCAATCAACAAGCTGATAGGGAAAAAAGTGTTTCAGGGCCTTTTAAAACTTGTTCTCTAAATGGCAGATATAAGATACTTTTGGCACACATTGGCACCGACTCGTATGGCACCAGGGCTAAAATGCAGCCTCAGCAACAATTCAGACAAATTCAATAAGTCTTGCAGAGTGTTTCTGATTAATTGTGTTTCTATAGAATGAGTTGTAGAAACTTAAACTGTATTGTTGTGCACCAGTGCTCTAAACTCCTCTCTGACTGTAATTGCTCTTATTTGGGAGGCTCTCTGTGTCTCTTTCTTCATAGTGATCAATGTGTCCTCTTCTTCCATTATGAGACAGTCCAATGATTAAACAGCTCCTTAAGCTCCTGCTTTCACCAGCAGCTTTATCATGTTATAATGATAGCAAGATAAACTGCGTTGTGTAGTTAAAAGCCTGCTGTATCACAGTTTCTGTCCGACACTGCAGTGTTGGGCTCCACTTATGTCTCCTCACTCTGTAATAGATGCAATATATCACAACTCTTCACATTCAGAGCTCCTCATGCATAGCTAAAAATTACTCATGGCTCCACGCTGCTCCATTCATATTCTGCCCAAGCTGTTGCACAATATCCACAGGATTAAAAGTCTTAAACACCGTTAAATATATCTTTATGGCTGTTATGCTGAGTAATTCAGTTTAAATTGGATGGCGTTCATTTGAGATGTGTTTATTCACTGCTGCCTTTTCTGGACAAATCAACCCTGATACAGAAACCTGAATTAAGAGATCAGCTTTATCGCTACATAAACACACTGCCATTGTAAAGTTATTTTCCTTATTGTTGTCTTATAAGTTTCCATATTGTTATCCCTTAAAACCCATAGTTATTTTGAGCCAGGTTTTGTTACAGGTTATGGCTGTTTATTTTTGTGAAAATTACTTTTTTATCCATGTTTATTTCCCTTAAAGGGACCGTTCAACCCAAGATTTTCAAAACGTTTCTCTTCAAAAATTATGACCTGGTTACTCAAGATGATCCACTGACCTTGTTGTGAGCAGTTTCGTGTAGGGACTATTTTCTTACTAGCAAACTACACCTGCCACCTGCATAGAAGAAAGCATGCATCTACTCAAGGACGCAGATTTGTCTTTATGAATAGTTAAAGAGATGCTTTTCTTGATGTAACCTGCAGGCAGTGGTGGATGCCAGACACAGGGGGCGCTAACATACCAGCTCTGAATGACCTGATATCAGTGTGGGGGATGGCTTTCAGTGACGGGCTATATGAGGGAGACTTCACTTTGGCTGATCATGACAGTAAGACACACACAGACGTCTCTTTCTGACGGCATCATTCCTATGGTCACCCTTAGTGTTGTTTGACTCACACAGTTTTTTGAAAATGAAACTATATTCTCTCTTTTTCTCAGTGTACTATGCCTCAGGCTGCAGCATTGCCCGTTTCCCAGAGGATGGAATAGTGATTGCCAAGAACCTAAAGGATCAAGGTACCAGCTCCCACTCTTAAAGTATTGAACCCAGCTTAGTGTAGTGCAGTGCTGGCAGGCAGCCAAGCAGGCTGACAGAGAACTTTTTAATCTGTGTGTCTTTAGATCAGATATAACACCACAGTTTGTTCATGTTTGTGTGTGTGTGTTTCACAGGTCTGGAAGTGTTAAAGCAGGAGACAGCTGTAGTGGAGGGGGTTCCCATCCTCGGACTATACCAAACACCGTCTGACGGGGGAGGTCGCATTGCTCTGTACGGTGATTCCAACTGTATAGACGACAGTCACAGACAGAAAGGTAATGTCTTCATACTGCGATGATGTGTGTAATGCTTTTTCACTGTTTACCCACAAGAAGAGGCACAGCTGAAGTGATTATATAAGTGATATTTGTGTCTAATTTTTCAGACTGTTTCTGGCTGCTCGATGCTCTCCTTCAGTACACTTCGTACAGCATGACCCCTCCCAGCCTCAGCCACTCCCACAGCAGGGTAGCACCACCCACAGGCACAGAGCGTCCACTGCCACAGAGACTGGAAGGTGAGGACGGAAATTACACAAGACATTAACAGACACAATGATGTGTTTTTTCAGCATCTGAAATAGGGGTGGATGATGTATCTATCATACTTGATATACTGTGGCTTGCTCACATGGGACGTATAAAATGACTATCGAGAACATGTAGAATAAATTGTTTTACGTCCGTTTTTTTTAAGCCATCGGTCACAGACAGGATTCTTCACACGCTCTCAGTCCATCCATACCTTTCACTCTAGGTCAAAACTGTATGAGTGGGCGAGGCGTGTGTTTTTGTATCTGCAAGGGTTGAGACCGTGACTATTCAGTTGCAATTTGCAACCATGGAGCACCAGAGCGATATATAGATATTAATATGCGAACTAGAGAGCTGTTAGTTTTTTCCCCGTCACATTGAATAAAACCTCACATTTAACAGCACCACTGTAACTGTTTAACTTTCTGCTAACTGCTAACATGTTACTGTTAGCCACAACCTTCAAGTTCACAGCAAAAAGATCCACGCTTCTGGCCCGAAATAAACTGGGTGCTTCAAAATAAAAGTACCAGTTATTCCGCTTAAATTTATTGTATCATTACTTTTATAATAATAGTACTAAATTTTACTGTAGTGTAGTGGTTAGCACTCGTCTTCCATGTGGAAGGTCCAGGGTTTGAATCCTGCTGGGGTCGACGTCAGCAAAGTCATGTCGCAAGAGGTTCCCACTGCCGAATTTAACAGGATCAGAGATATCGGGATATATATTGTTTATCGCGATATAGCCACAGCCCAGCTCTAATCTGAAATATTGTATTTTGTTTTTGGTCCTTGTTGTTGTGTCTTTATGCAAAGCAGCTTGTGAACCCTGCTACGAAATTACAGCTGTTAAGATTATAATTATTCAGATATATTCTTTCCTTTATTTCAGGCAACCATCTTTACCGCTACTCCAAAGTTCTCGAAGCTCACCTGGGAGACCCTAAGCCCCGCCCACTGCCAGCCTGCCCCCACCTATCTTGGGCAAAGCCACAGCCACTCAACGAGACCGCACCCAGGTAGGTTTAATGAAACACCAATCTTTTAATTCAGCCTATATTTTTCTTGCTAAATAATTTCATTTGCATAACTCCTCTTAGACAGCAGTTGTCAAACATGCGTCAGTGTTGTGACGTCTTTTCCTCAAATCTGTGGGGATGAAAATTAAATGTATGCAGTGCTTATTGAATGGCATTTCCTGCCAATGTCCAAATGCTATATTTCCCAACACATCTGAAAGAGATTATATTGAGTTATGTTGTTTGTGCTCTCTGCCGTAGTCAACATTTTAGTTTGTTTTCTTTGAGTCACAGCACCACAGAGAGGAAGAGATGTCTCTCAGTAGGCGGCCAACTCAGTTTCAGTGTCACAGTACTTTGAATGAGAGCTAAGTGCTCAGCAACAGTCTTTTTTTCTAACCTGTCAACAGAGTGAATCAGTGTAAAAACAAATCTAACTCATGTATCAAGACCTTTTCAACACTCGACATGAACGTACTGCAGCTGGAGGTGATATCAGTAGCTGAGATCACTGGTGGAAGTACAGCTGATGCATTTTTGATCAGCCTCACCTTTTCTGTCCCATTGCGGCCAGCTTTACACACACTGCGACTGGTCTGCGAAAGAAGAAGCTAAAGTCCCTTTTTTTTTTTGTTTTGAATATGAATATGTCTCACCCTCCCTCTCTCCTTGTTTCTTTCTCTCCCTGTTGTGCTCTCAGTAACCTGTGGAAGCACCAGAAGCTTCTCTCAGTGGATCTGGACAAAGTGGCTCTACCTAATGTGAGGGCGTACCGTCCCCAGGTCAGACCTCTGTCTCCTGGGGAGAGTGGGGCCTGGGACATCCCTGGAGGTAACACACCCTTTAAAGCTGTTTCCTTAAGCAGTCTGACTTGGGATACATTTTAACACTGTATTTCCTTTTGATTTTGGAGTTTTGTGCACAGTTTAAAACCTGTTTCAAACGTAAAGAGACAGTTGACCGAAAAAAGAAAAAAAAAATAAAATTTCCCTGTACCTGTAGGGCTGTGTATCAGTCTAGATTATTGTGGTGTGAGTTGCCAAGTTTTGGAGAGATTGGCTGTAGAAAGATCTGTTTTCTGTCCAGTGTAATAGAACTAGATGGCACACAGCTTGTGGTGCCAAAAATACATTTGAAAAATTCAACAGAAATGCCTCTTTGCAGAAGTCGTGACCCAGTTACTCAAGATAATCAACAGACCTTGTTCTGAGCAGTTTCATGTAAGAACTTATCACCACACAGAAAGTAGCGTGCATTTGCTGCTAGCTCACATAGCACCACTGAGCCAGCCAGCGTTACAGCTCAGCCGAGGAGGACGCCATTGATGTTTACATTTTATGCTGTCATAAGTACAAGCCTCTCGTCCATGAGTAGATGTGTCCTTCTACGCAGTGATGCGGTTGGAGGGTGTAGTTTGGTAGAAAGAAAATAGTTCCTATATGAACCTGCTCACAACAAGGTCTGTGAATTATACTTAGTAACCAGGTCATGATTTCTGCAAGAGACATGTACAACATACAAATGTATTTTACAAGCCAAGTGCCATCTAGTTACATAAAAGGAGTGACCGCAGGTGTGTAAGAATAGAGATCTTAGAGGTGGTTATTGACCTGTGACTTTATCCCCTTAGGGATAATGCCTGGCAGATACAACCAAGAAGTGGGCCAGACCATCCCTGTGTTCGCATTCCTGGGAGCGATGGTCGTCCTGTCGTTTTTCGTGGTCCAGCTCACAAAGGCCAAGAGCAAACCCAAGCGCAGGAAACCTCGCATTAAACGGCCCACGTACCTCCAGCAGCAGCAACAGACGACAAGTGGGAAAAACCCCACAGTTTGACTGGGACCGTAACTCTGACCTGCTGCTGGAGGGCTGGCATCACCTCCAAAACTGACACGCTGTTAAACGGACATCTTGTGTTGAGCAGCAACAGTGGAGGTGTGGAATTACACGGAGTCTAATGAACCGCTTAAACTCAAGCCTGCCGGACACAAAGCTTACTGCGACTCCAGGCGTCTCTTGGATGCCGATACAGTTTTTGTGCCTCTTGTCTGTTGAAGGCTGTCTGTGGGTGTTTGTGTGTGTTTGTTGACTAATGAACAGTATTAGACAGTGTCACACACATGATGTAAACACAGTATACAGATGGCCCTAAAAATGCCTGTTTGAGACAGACGTGTTGTCTACATTTCCCACTCTCTTCTTTGACCAAACTGTTTCTTTATGAATGAGATGTGTCTGATTTTTTATATTTATTGAATTTGTTCGTACCCTAACACACACAGAAGTACAAGAGATTACACACTCATACATGATACGTACTGTATGCACTTTAAGAATAAAGCGGTTGGCATACACACAGACAGACACACCCCACACAATCATGCAGACATTTACAACATGAGGACCTTTGGATGATCTAGTTGTCTTCTCCTCTGTCACCATCCACTGTTTTGTACGTCCTGCCCATATCTGTTTGAAAATCACTGTCTTTTCATTGTTTTTATATTTTATATAATGAATGAACTCTGGCCAGGCATTCTGTTGATATCCTCCTCCATGATGTCATGTTCAACAAAGTAGCATCGACATACTTGTTCAAATATATCTCATCAATTAAAAAGCATTATCAAAGTGATCTGCTTGGTTATTCTCCTTGATTTTCTTGATGTATTGTTACTGTTGCTGCTTCTTAAGTCTAATTTATCTCTCTGTTCAAGTGATGATTTCTGTCATTCAGACTCACAATCGGCCACAACCTTTAAAAACCACTGAGGGGTGATTAAAAACCACTGAGGGGTGACCTGAATAACATTAATCATCTTGTTACAATGCAGTGTTCTGCTAGGAATTCTTGGGTCCTTGCGTTTATGTGGATTCCACCTGACACGCACCGCCCACCCAAACACGGCTGCAGATCTTGCCTGAGCCCAGACCTTTGAATCTGCCCACTCCACAAAGTTTGAGTCGACTTATTGGTCTGGCATTGTGACATTAAACAGCTGTTTCTTGGTTAAAATAAAAAACAACCAATGAGTACTGTGGTGGGACTCAATCAGCCAATCAGCACTGCAGGCAGTCATGCTGTAGTCTAACGCTGTGCTGGAACTCATGAGGAGTAGTAATGACAACTGTGAGTGCTGTAGACAAGATAGATGCAGCTATGTAGGCTGTTCTTTGTAGACATGTTTTCTCAATATCATGCGACACTGTAAAAACTGCTTAGAAATAGTCCATGGAACAACAGACTTGGTCCCCAAACTGCAGATCTCAATGCAATAGAGCATCCATGTGACATGCAGTTACCCCACCACACAACCTACACGACTCAAAGGATCGTCTGTAACATCCTGGTGCCAGGCCACAGGAAATCCCTTTATGTCCTGGGTCCATGCCTCGACATGTCAGAACCAAGTCCGCTCCAGGGATTGGATTTAGCTCTGGGGCACATGCATGTCCCACCATTGCTCGCCTCGTATCCCACAGGACTCAAAGCATCCAACACCAATGGCTTGGAGCCAAACACCATAGGATACACCCAGAGGTCTTATGTCCATGCCTCGACACGTCAGAGCCAAGTTTGATCCAAGGAGGCCCCACTGTGGAACAGATCTGGCTCTGGGGGAACCAACACATCCAATGGATACTAGGTAGGATTGGGATCAGGTTGATGTCTTGAGCTCTTAGTCATGTTCCTCAGACCTTTTCTGAGCAGTTTTTGTAGTTTTGCTGACCTGCTGCCACTACTGCAGGGGAATGCCGTTGCGGTGAGGGTCTTACTTGATCTGCAAAGGTGTTTGGGTGGGTGGAGCATGTCAAGTGGCATGTACATGAGTGTTAGGACCCAGGGTTTCCCAACAGAGTATTGTAACAGGATGATCGATGATATTCACTTCACCTGTCAGTGGTTTTAATGTTGTGGTTGATCGGTGTATGTCTGTAAATGTTTCCTCTGGCTTTATTCAGACATGGAAAGACCATTACAGGAAGACTAAAGATGCTCACACAATATTTGAAAGTTGTGTGAGAGTTACACAGTGTATTACAGTAGTTGTCATAACGTGAATAAATGTGATTTTTACCTTAGTATTTAACTTAGTGCTGCTGCAGCCTTTACATCACTGTGAAGGCATTCAGACCACCATGCTGAAAGTGATATAAAAACGGTACTGGGTCTGACTTAGTGCATGCCGGCAAGTATACCAGTATATTTTGTTTCATTAAACACTCTCAGGTATATTATCTACTCCAGCCTCTGGGGGCTGCTGTTTTTCTTTTGTGTATAAATAGCAGCACAAGCATACAACTGTGCAATGTGCATTCTCTGTGTTTCCTCTGGCAACAATTATTTTCATTTCTCCTGTTCCCCCTCCCTGTGGATAAAGTGGAAATCCATGTGCTACTCCAATAATCACAGACAGCCCAGTCAATACCTGAGAGCATGTTCACATCTCCCGCCACTAAGAACTAGAACACCAACGATTTCAGTGTTTATATTACGAAGAGAGGAGAAAACACCTGGAGCTTTTTCAGTGCGTATAAATTGTCCCAGCAAAGTGTGTTCATCAGAACAGAATCCTGTGGGAGATTTTATAAGAAAAACTCTTGTGGGGCCCAAAGGTATCAGGTGACAGACCCAGGAGTTGTTATTCCACTATTTGGCCTGCCCAGAACAGACAAAGCAAATATTGGCTCTACGTAGGGCTATTCACATTTTCACATCGGCCACTGCTCTCCTGAACACTTGGCACGCGGGAGAAGTTTCAGTTCTGCAATCTCCCTGCTAAATGCCACCAAATCCTTCACACTAGACCTTTAAAAGGGGAAATAATTGGAAATCGCAATTTATTTTTTGCAATTTTTCGCACTGCTTCTGTCACAATATACACGTTAAAGTGTATATTGTGACAGAACAACATTCACTTTAGAGTAAAGGCTGAATAGAAAAGTGGAGGTTAATCTTGTGACATGATTTAATTCTTTTTCATTCTGCAGGTTAGTGAAAAACATTTCGTCTGTTTCCTTGGCAGAGAGGGAACAATTGCATTTTTTCTGTGGAGTAATTATAGATTGAATGGACTAATTCCATCTCACTCGTGGGTTTAGTATTGGTTATGGGCTGAATTCAGTGATGCAGGTTGATTTCATCAGAGGTGATGTGTGTCGGTGTGCTCGCGGGTTTTGAGCTTTGGCTCTTTATCCGAGCCTAATAGGCCAGATCAGCCTGTGAATCTGTCACCCGTCCTGTTGGATGACGGCCCCACTTGAGAACTAATCTCCCTCAGAGCCTTGGGAAACTGGGAAATGACCCTGGAGCCAGCTAGCTGTGCTAACAAGATTTGGGAAAGCTGGTGGTGAGTGGAGGTCACATGCCCTCTTTCCCTCCCCAGTTCCCAGATGCCAGGACTTCCTGTCGGGCCAATCAGGTCTCCTGCTCACATCCTGGGCAGGCAGTTGAAAGAGACACCGTGGCGGCTCTGAGCTGAACCCTTAACCCCCCGAAATTCATCACTTCTTCCTTCATCATATGTCCTACCAGCCTGTACCTCTCCCCATCCACTTTATCCAGTAAGGTCTGTGTGAGCATGAAAGGCAAACATTTACAGTCCTGCTTCCCCTCCTGCCAAACCTGTTCACATGTCATCCTTCCATCAGTCCTCCATGTCTCCCATTGCTCCTCTCAGGGTTGAGACTCAGGGCTCCTTTTTAAAAAGGGGTTGTGACTCAAGTTCACATGATTTGGACTCGAGTCAGTCTTGAGTCATGTTAACTTTCTTCTTGACATTTTGACTTGAACACAAATGACTTGTGACTTCACTTGGACGTCAGCCTTTTAACTAGGAATCACTTGATATCCTGCCCGAGCCTGAAGATTAAAAATTACGATATAACAGAAGTGCACAGTGAATCAACTGACACCGTCGGAATCATCTGACAGATCTGCTTGCGATCACTTAGGAAGCAGACGATGATGTTGTGTGAGCAGGAAAAGCAACGTACACTCTGCTGTGGTCCTCAAAAAACAGACATAAACATACAAATAATTTAGATAAAAAATGACAGATAATTGTAGTTTTTTGTATTTCACGAATAAAGTAACAAGTTTATTTGAAAGTAGTAAATGCTAATTTTAAGTACTGGAGCAAAATGCCAACATCAGCATGCTAACATATTCCAATGACATGCTGACATGCTGATGTTTAGCAGATAGGCTCCACTGTAGTTTGTCGTGTTAGCATGCTTATACTTGCTAATTAGCACTACATACAAAGTAAAGCTGAGGATAACGAGAATGCCCTCTGTTTCTCAGGTTTTGGTAATAAACTATAATATTTGACGAATTTAAACTTTGACCTGGTAATGACACAAATGTCGACAGTGGCAGTCCCTTGAGTGTTTCCCCCAGAGTGGTTGATTAGGACAAAGATTTTACTGATTGGGACATCTTTGCTAACACTGACATTGTCCCACCTCTCCCACTGACATCTAATGCAGTAGTGCCCCTATGGGGGAGCCAGGTGGGGGCCATGGCCCAGGATGTGGTAGTAGGTAGTAGAAGCTGGTGAAACTAGACAACCACAGGCAGTCATTGGTAGGCTACCACTGAGCAAAGCTCATCAGGAAGGGGGCTTAATAACTTAATTTTGGTGAGGGAGCAACTGGCATGACATTTCAAGGACGTCCAAGACATCTGATTGAAAACGGGTTCTGTGGGTACCCAAGATTCTCCCTTGAATTTGAGAAGGCTTGTTCCCAGTAAATATTTTGTTCTTTGCAATCAATGGTCAAATTAGAGCTGTTGCCTATATTTGGTGTGCCGCCCCAAGATTTTCAGTGGCACCACTGATCATATAAAGGGCCTGCAATACCTAAGCTGTGAAAAGACCCCTATATTTCCACTCCTCTTACCCATATGAGCCACGAACCTGGACTGGGCATGGAGATAATATTATCTCCATGCCCAGTCCAGGTTGGTGGCTCCTTCATCAAGAGCATTTGAGATTAATGTTCCTCACTGTTCCTGTAAATTCTAAACAGAAAGGTTATGCATGCAAATCATCATATTACTACCTGATTCAGTCCATGTCCTTCCTTTAAGCTGGCTTGAACCTGCAGTGGTACAGTCTGTGCCCCTGCGACTGTACCGCAAGAAATCGATTTTTGTTGCTTTTTCATTTTCATCCATGAAATTAAAAGTCAGGAACTCAATTTCACGAGTGGAAAAAAAAGTGACATTGGTGTAGTTTTGTGGGTGAACTCAATATGTGTTGGGCTTTTGTACCCACCAAATCAATTCTGCGCATGAAATGTACAAGTTGATGTGCCTTTGTTACCCCTACTGGACACTTGTCGAGTATTGAGCAATTCTGACTGCCTCATGTTTACTGATCCTTCCAGGCCATACAGTCTGCAGAATGATGAGTCATGGACAAAAACAACTGCTTGTGTTGACATCAAAAGACAATCATGATGAAAGCTTTTTAATCAGAGGGAAGACGGTGCAGGGGACAGGATGGAGGAGTATACAAAGAAAAAAGTTGTGCAAGTAGCAGTTCATTTTCCATCATCTTTAATCAACCCTAAACAGCAGGAAATTGATGCATCTTTCTCTGAGGATGAGTAACAGAAAACACTAATGGAAAGGCTTTTGTGCTTTACAGAGTTATTGGCCCATCTCACGTCCTTTCATCAACATCCAAGTAAAGGCTGTTTGAAATGAGCAACGCAGGCGAGAAAGCCTTCCTCACCTGACTTACTCTACGTCACTTCTGGAAAATATTTCTTACATTTAGAACCTTTTGCGGATTTGAAGTGTAATCAGATTGGTTTCACCCACATAAAAAGGCGTCAATGATTGATCTGATCGTTTATGCTTGTGTGAAAACCACGTCCACGTGGGACTCCCTAATTCCCCTTACGTTTGAACTTCACTGACTGCATGTGATAGCCTGGCCAGCCAGGACGCAAGACATTCTGGCCCCACACAGACGGCCTCTTGTGTCCCCCACCTCACCCCTCCAACACACCTCTCATACCTTTTCAACTCCACTCCATCCTCCTCCAGTATTTGTCGCTCGTTTTATCTCCCTTCTCAGATTCCTTCTCCTATGCATCACTCTCTTTAAGTCATCGATCTCCCCGAGTGTCACACTCAGGCACCACACTTCACTGTTTTATCCACGCAGCTCCCTCCATTCCTGTAACGACCCCATTTCCCACATTTTCTTCCCCCTCACTTACTGACATCACCAGATTTGACAGTGAGCCAGGCAGCCTAACACTCACCTACACACTCCCACACATACACACACAATCTGCACTGATATCTGCTACACAATTCAAAGTTATATGAATATCAAAATATGTATTTATCATAAAACTAGAGTATATTGGATCGTATTAGGGCATTCAGATGATACTTTTTATAATCACAATTAACTGCTGAATTTCAATAGTTAATTGCGAATAATCACATTTGTTATTGCATGCATACAATTCCATTATTTTGCATTTCAAAATAGCTTTGAAGTCTATATCATCAAGGTTAAAGCAATTCATACCAGAGTTTTTTTTTGTTTGGTAATCAAGAGAATGCAAATAATTTTACTTTATGTCCTTGACTTGTAGCAAAGGAGTGCAATGTCCAATCAGTGCCAACATGGCACGAGATCATTTTGATTACTCACTGACATCCAGTGATCCCAGGTTAAGGCGACAGCATGTGCACTTTGCAGGAGTTCCAGTTCCAGTTTTATAGTTAGCTTTTTTGATTTAGTTTCATCCAAAGGTCTGTGGGAATTTCCACACTCCAAAAAAGTGCTTTGCTGACTTTGGTGATGTGGTCGCCCACTGATTAGCTGCACCTGTGTGCTCAATCTCTAAGTTCCTCTGTGATATTTTAATTCAGTTTGACACAACGTGCAAATTACTTTTGACTTGTCAACTGAGCTGTCTGGGAGTTGTTGTTGTTTTTTTGTTTTGGTTTTTTGTTTTTTTGTGTAAAGTGAAGGTGCATTTAAGGGACACATTAGTAGCACGTGAGTAATGCAGTTTAAAAAAAACAACAAAAAAACCCAAACCCCAACACAAACAAAAAAGGCATTATGTTTTGACCTTAATCGTTTAATCGAAGATAAATCAAAAGTAAAAATCTAACCTTAATTAATCAAATTAATTTTAAACCCCATGGCACTCAAGAAATCAAAATGCATCTTCTCTTACAATGTTTAAACATTTTAAAGATTTTATACAAATTTAATTCTTTTTGGTTTTCATGTCATTCACATTTCCATCCTCTCCACGCATTCTCTAATTTCTTACAAAACACCGTTCCAATTTCTACACCATTTATTTGGTTTTGATGTATTTGAAGCCCTTTTCCGAGCAGGACCTGAAGGCAGCAGCTGCCCTCCACCGGGCCCACCCCTCCCTCCCTCCTCCCTCCAGCCGGCTCACCTTGCTCAGTGAGCGGCCCGGCCCACACAGCGCAGCACGGTGTCCGGGGAGTGGTCGAGAGCTGACCTGCCGCCCGTGTGGGTGTATGACTGTAGCTTGTAAGCGCGCGTGTGCGTCATAGTGTCCCGCCGCGAGCTCCCCGCAGGTTGAAGCATGGAGGAGTTAGCCAGAGAGAGCATCAGCCTGCTGGCTTCAGCCTCAGCTAAGCCCCCGCTGGACGTGACCGCCGGGCCTCGGCTCGGCTCCATGGGGGCCATTTTCATCATGCTAAAATCCGCCCTGGGTGCCGGGCTCCTCAACTTCCCCTGGGCCTTCGAGAGAGCCGGGGGCGTCCGCAGCGCAGTCACCGTGGAGCTGGTGGGCATTTTAAAATATAACATTTAAATGAGATATTCCTACCTGTAGAATATGAGGTTTCTATACATTGCTGTTTTTTTGCTGAAAAGTTGATGCAGCCACACTGCGTTTTAGAGGTTATTTATCAAAAATAGCAACTTTTTATATTTAATTGTATTGGAAGTTTGTTGTAAGGGAGATGCATCTTATCTGCTGAGTGCTGAGGTCCACTGAGATCAATTAAGGAGATTGTGATCTGTTCCACCTGACAGCAGAGGCCATGTTTGACTTGACCCCAGCACCTTTTTTAGATTCACTTTATCCTTATCGGCCTGGCTTTTCTTCAGTCTGTCGCTCACATCACTGCAATTCTGAAACTGTTTTTTGGGCATTTCTATGTAGCATAGTCTTCATTTTCCCTTCTGCCAAAACCAGAACTTGAGACATAAGCTTTTCACTCTATGGTCATCACTTTAGCCCTCAAATTTGACCTGCAACTATGATCAAGCCATGTGTGAAATGTTTCCAGACTCCCCACAAATCCTGGTTTAAGGTTTTTTTTGGGGGGACATTTCACATGTGACTGATGGAAGTTCTGCTAGGGAACTTGTGCACTCTAGTTTTGGAGTTTGTTCTGAGAGGAATCAAAAAACTCAGAGAAGGCTCAAGCAAACTAAGCATTCCTCTTTTACTTGTTTTTGCACAACTCTCCAGATCAAACCAGCTGTTACAGGAGCGTAATAGAAAAATATAAATCATTCCTTTATTCTCCTGGTGTCACTGCCTGCCTGGCTGTCCTCCTTTCTAACTTCCACTTTGTCTTTATGGATAAATCACCTAGCGGTAGAAACAGAGGGGTTCCATTAATTTGATGTTTGAAAAGTATTCACTTGGGTGCATCCGCTTCTTTGCTGCTCCTTTCTTTGATTTGTCGTCCTGCAGACTCTCAAAATCTGTCTTTTATGTCGTCGGTTTTAATGTCAAGTAGAAAGTCAGTTTTTTTACTTGCTTGTAGGCTGTTTGATTTGACACCCATATGGTTTCCATGTCATATCCTTAGGGATTTTGATCCTTAGGGATTGATTTGTGAATAATTTGGACATTTGATGTGTGATGCATGGCATTAAACCACATTTGCAAATATACCATGTTAACAGTTGTTGGATTCCTGTTGCCTCGCTTGGAAACGTGAAAAATAATTGGTTACTGATCATAATGTTGAAAAACTTTGAACCTTTTCTGTCAACATGTTTCAGAGCGATCCAGGTGGTGATAATAGCAGCACGAGGCAGGAGAGTAGCCTAACTGCGACATCTGGTCAGGGGCCTTCAAAATAAAATCATCTCTGCACTCCAGTGTGTCAGTTATGAAGTGTGAAGCTCTCACAGTACAGCGGGGAATACAGTAGCCTACCAACTGCACCAAATCATGTAAAATGACTGGATAACCTCCTTTTAGCAATGACAGCCTGTGCAGGAGTTGCTAGGTGATATGGTAAACTTTCGTATTTCTGCTACCAGTGGGGGAAAAAAAAGTATGGGCATATGGCCAACTGTCACTCTGTTCTACTCATTTTTACCTGTTTAAAGACAGGGATTTGATGAGAGAGTAGCAGCAGAAGCAGTATCTGGTTTTATTTGGAGAACATACAGGACAGTTTGTGTCCTAGGAAAGTGGTCATTTTCTGGGGAAGTTGCTCAAGGAGGAGAACGATCCTGGAAAAACCAGAACGTGTAGCAACCCTACATGTCCTCCAGTTCAAAAGTTGAATGTGAAATTACATTGGTGAATTAACTTCTCCTGAAAGAAAAAGTTTTTGTCCACAAAAACTGCTGAGACATAATTCAGTGATAATTTAAAGGAATACATCACCCCCAAATGATCATTTGTTTATCAGCTTTTCACCCCATGTTAGCTTCAACTTGTGAAGAAAACGTTTTTCTCGTATTCCTCCGGATTCCAAAAACTCAGAAATGTCTTGATGCATTGAAGTCATAGGGGTTCATGTTTAACAACGGCAAAATTATATCAAAACATCAAGTTACAAACTCTTACACAACTCCTGCAGTATAATCCAAGTCTCCTTTATCCAGTTGTATGATCATGCTTTTGTAAACAAGCATTTTTGCAAAATGTTACTATGTTACATTTCCGCCTATAGTCTCACACATGGATGACTAGTGCGCCTGGGCGAGTGTGTATATTTGAACTCTGTTCAGTGGGATGCATGCCTGCTTGGCACTCAGCATCAGGGGTTGGAATTGGGGGGTTAGATCACCACATGATTCCCGAGCGCGGCACCGCTGCTGCTCACCGCTGCTGCTCACCGCTCCCTCAGGGGATGGGTCAAATGCGGAGAACAAATTTCACACACTCAGGTGTGTGACAATCAGTGGAACTTTACCTTTACCTTAAATTGTAAGGTTTTCGCGAAAATGCATCTGAGTGGGAGGTACTGAGCGTACAACTGGATAAATGACACTTGGATTATACTGCACAAGCTGTGTAAGAGTTTGTAAACTGATGTTGTGATATAGTTTTGCTGTTATTAAACGTGGCCCCCATTCACTCTTAATTCTTCAGAATTTTTTTCAGTTTTTGGGATTTTCATTTACCGTTGAGGCGTGCAAGAAAAACCAACCTTTTTTCCACAAATTTAACATGACACAAAGTGAGTTATTGTTACATCAATGATCATATTTCAGGGTGAAGCTTTCCTCTAATACTTAGTTTAAAGCTGTGTGTGTTGATTTTCTCCACTAGGGGGCAGATAAGTATCAAAACAAGCTGACTGATCCACAGCCACCACATATCATGATCTCATAAAATTACAAACATGGTTAGCTCATGACCTAACAGTTGCCTAATTACATGTAGCAGCATTAGCATTAATTTAGCATTGAGTTTTGGGCCACCTGATAAAATTGAGTCCAAATTTCACTCAAATTCAGCTCTGTTTTGCTCCCCACAAACACTAGTTGCCATCAGTCTGTTTGCTGTTTAGTGATAGATAGACTATAGATGTATTTTTTTTCTCATAAATTTGTCTTGATTAGAGCAGTAGACTAAACCATACAATAAATGTGCTGTACAGCCAAAAGAGTTCATGCTGAATTAGGCGAAAAGTTTTATAGAGCCTCAGAGAGGCCTTATGCATCTTGGTTTATATACAGTGAGATGAATGAGAAACCTCTTTCACACAAGTCTTTCAGCTCAGTGTTTTCATAAATATTAATTAAGCTTTTATTTAGAAAAAAAAATCCATAAGATTCTAAAAGATTTGTTTATTGGTTGTGATTTGAATCTTAGTATAGTTTGAAACCATTGTTCAGACAAAAAGAGCAAGTTTGTGCATCATTTATGCTCTGGGAAACTTGAAAAATTAAATGTGTACTATTTGTTGAATGGTTAATTGAAATAATAACTTTTATATTAAGTAATAAAGAAAATACTAAATGAATAATTGAGAAAACAGGGTCATATTATGTTAGCGATTAGACCCTCCATTAATCCTGAACATCTTGATCTGGAACAATGCCCTGTACTGCTCAGTGCCTAAAGATTAGTACTTTTCATATATTTAATGAATGGCAGCATTAAAAGTTGGTGCTGAGTCGTTAATGGCTTAGTGGATAGAGCAGGCTCCGACCTTGCTGCAGCAGCGGCCCAAAAATGCACCCAAAAATGAAAAGCTATTATCTACTCACCCATAGGGAGGCTCAGGTGAAGTTTTAGAGTCCTCACAACACTTGCGGAGATGCAAGGGGAGAGGGTGTAGCAACACAACTCCACTTAATGCAGGCTGACAGCGCCTCAGATTCAAACATCCAAAAACACCACAAACACCTGTAGCTCTAACTGCCTCTCTGTGCACCGCGTTCACATGTGCGGGCCTGTGTGTGAGACCAGCGAAAGCAAGTGAACACGCATGAAGGTGGTGCCCATGTCTCACAGTCTCGTGCAAGTGCACACACATGAGCAGGCAGTTAGAGCTACAGGCTACAATGAGGCTAAAAACAGAGTTCAAATGATGTTTTTCCAAACAACTTTTTATGTCGGGGCTTCAGGACACTTGGATCACTACAGACGAGCAGTATGGAGATATTTTGTGGTTTCAATTATGTGTTTTTGGACGTTTGAATCTGGGGCGCCATCAGCCTGCATTAGGTGGAGTTGTGTTGCTACCCCCTCTCCCCTTGGATCTCCGCAAGTGATGTGAAGACTCTAAAAATTCACCTGAGCCTCCATCAGCATGTGAGTGAGTAGATAACGGCTGAATTTTCATTTTTGGGTGCACTATCCCTTTAAAGACAAAAAGCTCAAGAAAATAATCTTTGATAAAAAAAAACAAAAGAAAGTAGGTGCTGGACGCTCTCTGCTCGAGCCAATCAATGTCAATGTTTAGCATATAGCACACTATTGAAGAGCTCTGGTGTTGCTTTCCTCCAGTAGTGTATAAAATAAATCCATGGAGAGTGGATACTGTTTGGTGCTAAATGAGGTCAAAGACCTGAATCTGAAGTCTCTGTTCTTCCCAATTAGGCCAGTCTCCCCATTACACTGCAGTGGTTCTAAATATCTGACCGGACACTTGACGGTAACTTTGGGGATTAATTGGATCATAGACTTTTCTAGTCTGTGTTCAAGCTTGCTCTCTTACAAAGTCACTCCCACATGTTTCCCCCCCAGATCTTCTATCGACCGTATTTGCATAATTGCTGTCATTTGTATGTCCATGTTGTAATGACTAATTCCAGACTTTGACCTTATAGCTGTTCAGTGAGGATCTATACCCCTCTCTCCCGTGTTTTCCCTCTCCCACTGCTTAGGTTGTGTGACTACTTTTCTCATTGTTTTTGAGGAAACACTTTACCTTCCACACCTCTCATTAGAGTTCAATGATTCTCTCCTTTTAAGCAGCATATTAACCCAGAGGACCTGGACATCAATCCTGATGCATAGCAGGGATGAGGGGCTAACCTCTTGGGCTGTGAGAGTAATTGCTTTGGCACACCTCTTTTATAAAAGTTTAAAGGGTTTTGACTGGAAGGTTTAGGATGGTCACAAATCACCATCCTCTTCAATTTTCATGTTATAACATGGCAGCTATAGAGAACATGAGCTAAAATGGGATAACGTGGTCAAGACAGTCGTATCAGTTTTTCTGTGTCCCTTCTCTTTGTCTGTCCAGGCCTCCAACATTCAGAGCAAGCATTTGTGAGGACACAGGGACATTAAAAAGATATATTCAGCAAATTTGCATTTCCATTTGACAAACCCATAGAAAAACTTAATAAATAGCTTTTGTCTTCCTTATTAGTTTCCTTAGTGTCATTTTTCACTACCATCATGTTCATCCACAAAAGCACTTTTCATTAAATCGGCTTGTCACACTGCTTTACAGCCTCAAAATGACACTCCTCCACTCATCATTTGGCAGCTGTATTAGTGGCATTTGTATTATTAATCAAAACTGAATGCCATAATATTGAATAAGCAATAAGAAAAGATATCAAGACAATAGAATGGAAATGAAAAAATTCCAGAAAATATGAGATTTTGTTTTTCTAACTTTGTAGGCAAACAGCATGACTGTTATTTTTGACTTTGTCAACCATTGGTGGCCTCCAGTTTTTTCAACTGCAAAATGTCCACCTCAGTGTGTATTATGGTCACAATTCTCAAAAAACAGAAACAAAAAACAGAGTGGTACTTAAAAAGTATTAAAGGGATAGTCACCCCAAAAATGAAAATTCAGCCATTATCTACTCACCCATATGCCGAGGGAGGCTCAGGTGAAGTTTTAGAGTCCTCACAACACTTGTGGAGATCCAAGGGGAGAGGGGGTAGCAACACAACTCCACCTAATGGAGGCTTACGGTGATTCAAATGTCCAAAAACACATAATTGAAACCACAAAAATCTTTTCCAAACAACTTTTTATGTCAGGGCTTCAGGACACTTGGATCACTACGGATGAGCAGTATGGAGATATTTTGTGGTTTCAATTATGTGTTTTTGGACGTTTGAATCTGGGGCGCCGTCAGCCTGCATTTGGTGGAGTTGTGCTGCTACCCACTTTCCCCTGAGATCTCCGCAAGGGATGTGAGGACTCTGAAACTTCACCTGAGCGTCCCTCGGCATATGGGTGAGTAGATAATGGCTTTTTCATTTTTTTTTCAGTTTTGGGTGCACTATCCCTTTGAGGCTTTATACCACACCTTATCTGGTGGTATTTACTAACTGAGATAGATGGGCTGCAGCACATGGACTGCACTACGGTTCACTGGGATCATTTTTCAACAAACCAAAACTAAGCAATCAGTAATTTGTAAGATGCTACATTCATATTAAAGTTCAACATAAAGTGGCTTTTAGGCCTTTGGTCGTTTGGTCTTGAGTACCCATATTTGGCAACAGGATGGCGGTACATGATATCCTGCCTTAAGATGAACCATCTGTATCTCTGAGCTCCATCGTTCTTCCTTCCTTCACACCCTCAGGTCTCCCTCGTGTTCCTGATCAGTGGTCTGATCATCCTGGGCTACTCCTCGTCCATCAGTGGCCAGTGCACTTACCAGGCGGTGGTGAAGGAGGTGTGCGGGCCAGCTATCGGTCAGCTGTGTGAAGTCTGCTTCGTCTTCAACCTCTTCATGATCTCTGTGGCATTCCTAGTTATAGTGGATGACCAGCTGGAGAAGTGTGAGTTGCAGATTGTGCAGGCTTCAGCAATAAGTGCAGATTTGTGCTTTTTTTGTCAAGTTTTTTTTTTAGCTTTATATTAATGTTAATTTTTTTGTAAATAAACCGTTAAAGTTTGAGCAGACCTCCTTTCTGAATTGATGTTTCAATGAACCATTGAGTAGCTCTGCTGTGTTAGTGTCAGGTTACGTCCCAAATGCAGCCCAGGTCATTGGGAAAAGGAAACATAATGTGCTCATGAGCACATCTTTAAGTGGAGTCTGTTGCCTCCTTGAACTTGACTTTGAATCTCTTTGTGTTTTGTGCTGGTGGACTAGCGCGACTGTTTCTCTTTGAATTAAAAACCGGTCGATATTAATCACTCCTCTCCTCTTCTGTTAGAGAGGATAAATCTTTGGTGACCTCGCATGGCTTTCGTCTCCTCTCAGCTAAAGGGCAGAATAATGTTTGTGCTTATATGCTTTCATGTCATGTCTGTGTTCTTGTTTCCTGTCAGTGTGTGGCTCCTTGTATGAGCTGGTAACTGGTCTGCCGGAGTCTGAGATGCCGTATCACTTCTACACAGACCAGCGCTTCGGCCTAGTGCTGCTCTGCGTCCTCCTCATCCTGCCACTGTCAATCCCCAAAGAGATCAGCATTCTGAAATACATCAGGTCAGGTGACACATGTAGGAGTGCATGTGTGTGTGATATGGCAAGCTCCCATACATCCATTTGTTTGCTCACATACATGTTTATGGTTAGAAATAAGACACAGCAGTACAGAAGATTTGTTTGTTTTATCATCTGGGATTTTAAGGAGTTTTTTTGTAAAATAATTTCCCTGAATTTAATTTCAATTTAATTGTACTTTAAGTGGGTATCATATAAAAACAGCTTAATTGTTATTTTTCATTTAAGTGACAAATTTTCTAGAGCATGGCTTTCTGCTAGTCATACAGTTGAAGGTATGTAAATTAGGGGTGGGAATCGCCAGAGGATCCACTATACGATATTATCACAATACTTAAATCACAATTCAATTGCAATTTTAAATATGTTGCGATATGCTGAGTATTGCGAGAAAATATATTGTCATATCTTATGATTTATTACCTTTTTTCAACTGTAAATTATGTACCCAAAGGAAACTTGGTCAACATCTGTTTTATCTAATAAGATAAAGATTTCAGTCTGTTCATCTCACCTCAGCCTTTTTTTTTTTTCCGACTGAAAAAGCTGTTGATTTTATTATACAAGTAGGCTACCTTAAGTTTAATTTAATCGAGATACTATGCTGTATCGATTTTCAATTGTAAATAAACATTTATAAAAGAGTGTGAACATTTAATTGAAATTATTTAAACATTAATAATTCAGACTTTTAAAAGTCTGTGTGTCTGCGCTGGGTGCGATATTAACACAGCATCATGATCTGTTTAACATTATCTTAAATAAATAATCTAATCTAAATAATACAAATCTAGCACTACATGCTTTTCTTCAGTTCCACCTACATGTCAAAATGTCCCAATTTATACACAACATATCTCACAACCGAACAGGCAGAGTGCCATTGATGAGCAGCTAAACACTCCTGAAAATCATGATTCTGTTGAGCTCCAGTGGCTTAACATAGTTTACCACAAGGTATCTTAGTGCACTGTGACATCACTGCTGGTTGTGGTTACACAAAGCACACTTCAGACCAAACCTTACTTTACAGTGATTCTGGCTAAAGCAGACTTGACTCATTTTATCTGAGATATTTTTACAAGCACACAACATGGCTTTATTTTTTGTCACAATGTCTTTGTCGTTTTTTTTTTTTTACATGTACAGTATTCTATTTATGCTGATGATGCTAGTCTTTGTCACGGTCATGTTTATGGATAGATGGCTGGCTGACACGACCCTGTCAATGGCGCTGACCCCTGCTGTCAGTTTCCAGTAATCCACTCATTTATTGTAATTTAAGTGTCTCTGCGTTTGTTTGAACCAGGCGCTTTGTCTCTGTCCTCTCACAGTGTTCTGGGCACTCTGGCTGCAACCTACCTGACCATTGCCATCATCATCAAGTACCACACCACGCCTTCTGTTCTGGTTCACGTCACCCCTCTCTACACTAGTGGGTATGTGTGTTTATGTGTATGAGGGGTTGGGGGAGGGGTCAAATGATAGGATCCAGGGCTCCAAACAATCTATTTGCTTCATTGGTCACAATGGCTGGTGAAACCCAAAATTAGTCTGGAGAGTAGATGTGTCTGGTTGCAGAAAAAAACGTGTGCACAGTGAATTATCAATGCTGTAGTTAAGTCACATGTTTGTTTACACAGCCATACGTTATTTTAAAAACCATCCTGTTAGGGGCGTCGGTAGCTTAGTGGATAGTGCTGGCGCCCCATGTATAGAGGTGATGCCATGCTGCAGCGGTCGCGAGTTCGACTCTGGCTTGCAACCCTTTACTGCATGTCGTCCCCCACTCTCTCTCTCTCCCCACTTCACAATCTTCACTCTGTCCTGCCCATTAAAGGCAAAACAGCCCCAAAAAAAAGATCTTTAAAAAAAACCCAAAACATCGTGTTAGCGTTCTGGGAGCTACGCTCGTGCTGTCTTGCAGAGATTTAGGTAAAGATATTGATCCTGGTCTCATGTGTCTGTAAAATCTGAAACTACGACCAGATTTACGCAAATGTTGGTAGCAGGAGAAAATGGTGTTCGGTGTTGTAGAATAAAGAGACTCTGCTGTGGTTCAGAGGTAGAGCAGGTCGTCCACTAATGGGGAGATTGGCCGTTCGATCCCTGGTTTCTCCAGCCCATATGTCGAAGTATCCTTGGGCAAGATACTGAACCCCAAATTGCTCCCAATGGTTTTGCTACGGCTGTGATTCCTGTGCCATTAGTGTGTGAGTGATTGGTCACTGAGTAGCAGGTGGCACCTTGTATGGTAGCCTCGGCCACCTGTGTGTGTGTGTGTGTGTGGGTGAATGGGTGAATGTGACCTGTAGTGTAAAAGTGCTTTGAGTTGCCTGACGTGCTATACAAGTGCACTCCATTTACCTTTTACCAAAGAATCAACATGATATCCTATCATGGTGACACTAGCGATTTACCCGCCTAAAGCCATGCTAACTGCTTCATCCTGTCATCAGTCGTTATGCAAAGCTGAACTGACTGTCTGCTGGCTGTAGTTCTGTATTGAACAAACAGATATGAGGGTGGTGTTGATCTCGTTTTTTAATTCTCGGCAAGGAAGCTAATAACTACATTCCACAAAATGTCAAACTATTCTTCTAAATTTGCTTTAGTGTCTACTAATGACAACAGAGTCTGTGTCTGTTTAAATGTATGCTCAACAGGCTGTATTTACTGTTGTCTGCATGCTGGAAGCAAGGTGTATACTCTGCCTACAAACCTCAGTTGTTAAAAAAAGTAAAGTATTGTAATTGAGGTCATGTTTTCTATGCCATAAATAGACTTAATCACCAAAGCAAGTCAATATAATGAGGTTGCTTCAAGGAAATATGACTGTTATGTGTCTCATCCATAAATCAGTTTTGAATCCAGGCCACCAGAACAGACAAAGTAGATGAAACCGTCCTGCTCGCTCCTCTCCTTGAACTCCCATGTCACTGTTAAGGCACTCAGTCTGGCTCACTGACGTACCTCGGCTGCTCTTGTCAGCCGCGCCCCTGTGATTGACAGATGAACTCTATGCTGAAGTGTCTCTAAATGCCACAGCATTATGAATGGCGCCCTAATAATAGCGTATTTCTTCTTCTTGCTGTGGCATTTGTGAACGCCAGAAAAATGACTGTGCTGTCTCCTCCTGTCTGTGTGCAGGATCAGCTCCTGGGCCTCCACGTTCAGCGTCATCCCGACCATCTGCTTTGGTTTCCAAGTGAGTGCAACAAATTAGAAATGTGTAAGATCCTTTGAGACTTTGTTAACATGTGTTTGGAACATCGTGCTGTGGTAAGGCTGGAGGCCACTGCGTGTACAGCTGTGTGTGGAAGGACTGTATGCATGTATTCATGCTTTCAGTGATGGCTGCAAAATTGCAAATACATGCATGTGACTACATTAAAAACTGATTACCCAGCAAGTAATGAAAGCTCCACAACCATTTGACCTTAAAGGGATGGTTCCCTCACATTTTTTCAATCATAGTATCTAGCCTGGCAGATAGTTTGGCTTTTAACGTGTTTGTCCAGGTCTGTCTGAGAGTTTTGCCCACACTTCAGAAAACCAGAAGTAAATGGAATTTAATTTGTGCTGATCAGAACAACAGGTGTGTTTCCATTCACTTGCTTTTATGTGCATAAAAAAGTGAAAATGCAAAAAAAATAAATAAATCTTGAAATATCACAAGTTTTTACACTTGAGGGGAGGTGTAACAGTTGGTGTTACAATAAAAGGCAAATGTGACTAAATGCAGTCAGTAGATTTAGCGAGCGAACACTGAGTGTTGGTGGGTGCAGTATTGTGGGGAGTCTGAGAGCTAACTTGTATGCAAATAGAACATTGTAAGATACAGACTAGTTCATACAACAACCACAACTAAAAGCAAAAGCGTTTCAAACACCAAGACTTCAAGAAGTGAAAACTCAGTAACTGTTACTGAAGGCATTGTGGCGCATGATTTTCAACAATCTGTCCTCAAAGCCGAGAGTCTGGTAGCAACTGCCCATGGTCAGGAAATGCCTCCTGGCACGGCTGCTGGCATTACTTACATATTTACTGTACACACATTAGGGGTTGGAATCACCAGAGGATCCACAATATGATATTACCATGGTACTTAAGTCACGATACAATATTATTGCGATTTTAAACAACAGACGTGAGAGTGGTATCAATCTTCTCATCTGTCAATAAGACGGAGTCTTTTCCTTTTACTCTGGATGATCTAGACCAGTGGTTCCCAACCTTTTCCCCTCAGGGATCCCTTTTCTATAACTAAGTAAACTGACAACCCCGACATATTTTATGGATATTTCATATTCAGTGCGTAAATAATAACTGTACAGAACAACTGATAAACGCTACAGTTACTCTTAATAATGAACCCAACGACTGCAGAAAGTCATTATTGCATCAGAAATGACTTTTCCTGATATATCTAGCAACTTTTTATACGACTCGCTGTCTATATTATGTTTTTATGCTATCGTGCTAGCAATAATCGTGGCCGGACGCATTTTGTTTTCTGGTGCACTGTCCCATTCTTGTGAATGCGATCGCTTAGGAATGCCTGGGGGGAATTTATTTAGATTTGGCACAAATGTCCATTTGCACTCAAGGATGAACAGAATAGATTTTGGTGGTCAAAAGTCAAGGTCACGGTGACCTTGTGTGCGTCTTATTCTATTGAACACGATCTCTCAAGAACACTTGAAGGGAAGTTCCTCCAACACCCCGTCTGACTCTAGAATAAAAAACACTGAAAAAACACTTTTCTGGCCATTATTCAACATCATATCTCAGGAACAGAAGGGGAGACATTTGGGGGGTCGCGCAGCAAAGGGCCGTGGGTTGGAATCGAATCCAGGCTGTTGCAGAGGACCTCGCTCACTCTTCTAGGTAAGCTAGAGGTCGTGAGGCGGTAATTGTAGTTGGTTTTTAATGTAATACTTACTACACTCTCAGTGCTGTGAGAACCACAATCAAAATTCCATTCACTTCTATTGTATGAGAGTAAAGTCAGACCGGAGGAAATGAGTGCTTCAGAATATTTTTATGTTTCAACAATGGCTGACATTGAAGTCATACTTTCCTCAATGATCTTTAGGAGGTGGACTTTCTCATGAGAGTGTGTTAAAGAGTTGTAAAGGTCATCTGGCTGGCGCAGCCTGGGGCCGCTGTGCTCCGCGGGATCTCTGCAGACTTAGCTTTTCATATTTAATAGCAGGGTAGAGTACAGGAAAAAGATCGTTCTGTCAATCTAAAGCAAGACAGAGTGATGTATAACTTCCCAAGTTACCAAGGTAACCGCTGAGGGATGCTGAGAGGATCTAATAAAAGTAGAGGAAAGTACGAATGGACTGATGCATGTCCTCTCACACAAACACACACACAGAGACGTGCTCCCTCAGGATGAGTGATTGCACTGCAAAGGGTTGAAAAGAGAGCTGATGAGAACCTGAGAGGAGTGGAGGTGGAGAAGGCAGGAAAGGGGAAGAGAGATTTAAAAGCAGGCGACGGCAGCTGGGATCAAGTGGGGACAAGAGTCTGTATCCTGACCTCTGTGATGGTTTAAGTCACCCCAATGTGCCGGTTGGAGCCCATAGCCTTCATTTAATTCCCTATCTCATCTCAGTTCATCACAGTGGCAGAGAGATCGGAGATAATAAGACCTTTGGATCCTCACCCTGCACTGTGAGCTCCAAACAGATGAGGAAAATCCAAGGTTGGCTGCTGGAGAGGCACGCAGTCTGTTTAACCAACACCTAGTCCCTGACTTATCTGTCAGTGGATCTGTATTTAGTCTCTCTGGAGTTTATTGTAACGTAACACAACCGTCGATATCAGCTTTAATCACCTTGCCTGTGTGTGTGTTCCAGTGCCACGAGGCGTCCATCGCCATCTACAGCAGCATGGAGAACCAGCGGCTCTCTCATTGGGTCTTCATCTCTGTGGTCTCCATGATCTTCTGTCTCGTCATCTACTCCCTCACAGGTCAGACAAGCTTCTACTTCCCCTCTTTACCTACTTTTCCATGATTACAACACACCTGATTTCTTTGGGGTCATCAGCACCAGAAGAAAAGTCAGCAGGGAACAAAATGTGTGGTGTTGATACAGAGAAGTCTGTTCCAAGGGTATGACTGGACCACTTTTCCCTTCCAGTTATGTAGGTCTCATCAAGGTGAAGTGAGGAGCATACTTTGGGGACGCAGCTTCTAGGTTGTAAAATGATGCTTGAAAGTAGTCATGTCCTCACAAGCAAGGATTTTAGCTGCTTTAAGAACGGCACTCTGGGTCGGTCCACTGTTTCAGTCCGCATTAAAATATCTCAACATCCATTGCATGGATTGTAGTGATTTTTTCTCTTTAATCCAGAAATATTCAATGTCTCTAGAAAGAGAATCGCAATGATTTTGGTGATCCCCTTGACTTTTCCTCCAGCGCCACAATAAGGTTGACATTTATGATTGTGAGTGAAATATGTTGACAATTATAGAACGGATTGTCATGAAATGTGTTACATACATGAAAGCCATAGTTGGTAACTTTTATGTACAAAACGTTTTGTCATATTTGCTGAAACTGTCACAAAATCCACAGTTTCAGCAAATTAACTATTTTTTTTTTTTTTTTTTTTAAAGTTGCGAACTGTAGCTTTCATGGCCCCCTCAGGATGACTTCATCATCAGATCAGAAATTCACTTTTTCCAATACTTTGGTTTATGATCAAACACAGTTGAAACCACTTAACATTGATGAAAAGTTTGCCTCACAGTAACCTGTCTACTTCCACCTGGCTACCTGTGGCTGGTGCTGCTGTGTGCACATTGGTAGAAAGGGTTTCCGCACACTTACATCTATGCAGTGTTCACTTTATTCTGGAGCTTTAGGTCTATTAGACCTTCATCAGAGCATACATCGCTCAATGAAAAGCTTGTTTCCTCTAGACTTATGACAAACTGCCAAAACAAGTCAGTGAGATGCAGCAGTGAAGACATAAAATGAATGCACACAGGGAAAGCACCTGTGGTTGAAGAGGCCCTCGTTAAGTAGATAATAATGCCCAGTCCCAGAATGATCTTCAATGTTTTATATTCATGTAATAAATATACAAATGTCAATTAGATTGTAATCAACATGAGAGATACAGATTTTAAATTTTTTTTTTTTTTTTTTTTTTTTACACAATAATAATAGTCCACTTGTAGTAATCCATTTGACCTGGACAGATCAAGAAGGTTTCCACTGTACCTGCAAAATTATGGATGCATGATAATATCGGCACGTCATCTGTATCGGCCATTATCAGCTTTAGAATTGTCCAGCATGCTTTTTCTTAATTTTCACAACAAATTAATATTATGTACATTGAAAAGCATTCTATGTCATGTCTCCATCTGCTGGTGGGCCATTACGACAAGAGTATGCATGCGTAAAATGATGTTAATTCCACTACAGAAGAGACTTGATGATCATTATCCGTCAAATGAGTTGTTCCATATCAGTGTATCGCATATCGGCCAAACATCCAATATTGTGCATCCCTATGCAAAATTAAAATCATTTGGTTAGCCTCAGCTGCACTTTGTCTCAAGAGCTAATTAGAAATTGCCAGCATGCTAACACGCTAAACTAGGATGGTGAACATGTTAAAGGAATACTTCACCTTCAAAATGATCATCTACTGACCACATGTAACCTTGAATTCATGAGGAAAACTTTATTTCTCGCGTGCCTCCACAGTGAATGAAGAGTCCAAAAAAAGCAAACATTCTCCTTGAAATGAGGTCATCAACAACAGCAAAACTATATCAGAACAAAAATATTTTTGGATTCTTCTTTCACAGTAGAGACGTGAGAAAAACTAGTTTCTCTTTACAAATTCAAGACAACACGTGGTGAGTAACTGATATACAGATGGTCATTTTGCAGGTGAAGTATTCCTTTAAACACTAAACTTGAGAAATATCAGCGAGTTAGCATTGTCATTGTGACAATGTTGGCATACTGATGTTGGTATTTAGCCTCCTTCTCACTCCGTTGCAGGGGTTTATGGGTACCTGACATTTGGAAAGGACGTGAAGGCGGACATTCTGATGTCGTACACCGGCGATGACATTCTAATGCTCATCGCCAGGCTGCTGTTTGGAGTCTCCATCATCACCATCTATCCCATCATCCTGCTGCTGGGCAGGTCGGACACGGCCTCAATGAATTTATCATCTCAGTTGAATCTTATAAAAAAAGTTTTAATCTTTCCCACTGTTTTACTTAAATCATCCAAAGTCATTGGAAATGTTGAGACAAAGTTTGAATAAAGTTTTTCACATGAGTCACACTGACTGATCAAATACACATCTGTTTGCTGCACATCAGATCAGTGATCCAGGACCCCCTGCTGAGCTGGCGGCGGAGGCGGGACGGCATGGTGACGGCAGAGTTTGAAAGCCGCAGCCGCTATGTGCTGACAGTCCTGTGGATAATGGTGACACTGCTCATCGCCACGTGTGTACCAGACATCAGCAAAGTCATCAGTGTTATTGGAGGGATCAGCGCCTTTTTTATCTTCATCTTCCCAGGTAACACTCTGATTACAGATTCATATTCTCTCAAATGTGTTCAACCCTTTAACCCTGCGGTGTGTTTGAACAGGACTCTGTTTGGTGTTTGCCATGCAGTCTGAGCCCGTCTCCTGTAAAACCAGGTGAGAACAAACTTCATTTAAATGGTAATGCATTGTAAATATATGTCTGAGTCATAATCCAACGAAATATTAAGGAGACAAGGAATGAATGTAGTAAAATCAGCCAGAGTGGGTGTTAATCAGTATATTCACTTTAAAAAAGAGCCTTGAAAATATACAGTTCTGTTCTGGTGATGTTTTCCTGTCAGTTTTGTTCATCCAGATACTTTGACACATTAATATCTATGTATTGACATCACTGTCTATCACATGTATACATAACGAACAGTATGACAGTTCTTATGTAATCGCCATTTCTGCTTATATTTTACTGCAGACACTACATGCTCTGAAATGAGCTGCATTGAAAATGTCTACTTGTACACACTAAAAAGAAACACAATGTGCAGGTCAACCTGACATTTCACGAGGGTGAATCTTCACCGTTCAACGTTCATTTCCTCTATTGCTGAGAGGGTTACTTTTGGTTCCAAAGGTACCATACCACAAGTGTTTGGTGGAAATGGGGCTACAGAGGATGGTTTGTGGTCCCATCGGCCAAATCACCTCCGCAGGTGGTCAGTGATGCATTGTGACCACATGGAATCAAGTGTAAATGCAATTGCGTTTTCGATCCATATACAACAACTATGTGGATGGAAATATGTCATGACGTGTAACTTTACAAAACAGTGAGGCGGCAGCGGCTCCCCTCCCTGCTGGGCGCACAGTGGCCTTTCTCTCATCTGATGCTACAACTACTGTGGTGTCTCCCTCACCTGTGACATATTTTTCCTGTCGATCACTGCATTGTCATTTAATCAGGTAGACCTGTTATATCCTCATCGATCTCTGTTTAGTTAGTGGACACATATTAATACCAGGGGGATATGTATCAGGATAAATCACATCTATATGTAATCTGAGATGCATTTTAATGCAAGGTGTAAAGGTAGTCTTAGCCCTGTCATCTCGGCAATCATCCGATTTTGACAAATGCTGGAAAAGTTACTCACCTTTGCACAGTTCAGGGGTCAGTAAAAGGTCAAGGGTCACACCTACATCACAGTGATTACACTGGTGTGCAGAAGTGAGAGAGTTTGCAGGGTTCAAACTTCTCTCTAAAGCTCTGCTGACATTTCTTTTCATCCTTTACATAATCACTTCTGGCATTGTTGTGCACATGAACAAGTGCAACACTGTGAATGCCTTTAAGGAGAAATTGCCACAAGTGTGTGTTGTTATCCTTTAGCCTTTTCATGCTGGCTTAGAGTGTGGCCATTCAGCACAGCTATTAAGACTCTTGCCATTGTACAATGTGAAGGCATACCTTGAAGCATTTAAAGAATTAATTAAGGGTGCTGTAATTAAAGATTTAACTCAGAACAGAACAGCTACAGTAGCTACGCTGAGCTTCTCTTAGTAGGTTAGGTTTACATTGGATAGACTAGAGGTTTTCACACTGTGGGCCCCCCCAAAGGGTGCAGGAGAGTCGAGGGGGGACCTGGAAGATGCTGCATGAGATGAAAGGCAAGGATGCATGCCAGTGTTCCAATAGACAACAGGTAGTTGATTATATAGTTGTCTCTATATCCATTGGCACATTGCAAACAGGAACAGCTAATAGCGAACTTGGCATACTTTTAATGATGCCAGTTTGCCAAAATGTAAACAAATACTGGGGGGAAAAAACAGAGCTCGAGTTGTAGTCCACAGCTAACTGACTGACTCCATAATTGATGGGGGTGTTGTTTTGATTTTGTCTGAGGGGAAGCCCACAGTGTCTGACTTTGAAAACCCCTGGGATAGGCCAAAGAGATGATGCATTTTTAACAGACTGATCTGTGCAGTGTTTGCAGCATTTGCTTAAAATACATTACATTTTTCTTACTCTCCTGTACCTTCTCCAATCCAGAGTCGTCCTCACAGTGTGGGGAATTGTGACCCTGATCTGCGGAGCTTTCATCTTCGGCCAGAGCACTACCATTGCTGTCATGCAGATCGTTGGAAAGATTTGACTGTTTCCCCGTCTCTCACTGATCCACGCCTTTTTATAGGGACAGTGGTGACTAGATCTTAACCCCTCTCCTCTTCCCTAAAGAGCCCATGGTGAATAATGGCCACCATGAACTTAAACAGTGGACATGACTCCTGAAAAATCACTCTGCAACATATGGCTTTTGATACAGTGGACTAAACCCAGTAAAAACCCTTCCTCGTTCAGTGTCAAGGTACGTCACTTCCACTTAGTTGCGCCCTGACCCTGAGCTCTGTCTGCCTCGTGCTGGGAAGATCACATTAAAATCCTCAGGTTTTTCTGCAGTTTGTTGTAGTGCAGATGATCTACTGTTGTTGTATTTATTAGTGGATATCTGTGCTTACCAGCATTAGACCTGCCTGCATTCAGACAACATTCACACACAGTCTGTGGGTAAGATGAAGAGCTTCAAACTGATAGTAGACGGGTGCTATAAACATTTTTCATTTTTAGTGAGCACTACACTTGACTTAATTGCTGGGTGTCATAAACAATTAGTTGTAGTTTAACATAAAAAACCAGCTGGAGCATTGTTACAATATGAAATCAAAACTTGAAAGCTTCTATCATGTGTGCCAAATAGTAAAGCGTAAAGTGTCAATCATTTACACCATCTGCATGTTGCGACTAGAATATATGATAAAGGCTTGATAGGGGGTATTTCCAAGACCTGTTGGTATCCACTGTAGAGCCATATTAGACTGAGCTCACAGAGGTTACTTGATGGTGCCACACGGGCTGGGGAGGGAGGATATTTTGATGTTTCTGTATATTTGGATGTGAGTGTGTAAATAAGTCATATCTTATATCTTTTTTTGTATGTTTAAAAAAAGAAATGCAGTTTGACATTTGATAAGTAGCTCATGTTGTGTAAAGTAGTTACATTAACAGTGAATATTGAGTTAATGAAAAGATAATTGAATAAAATAATTTTTATAAGAACCTTTGTTAAATGTGCATCCGTTTGCTGTTAAAGCATGTAGTACATGAGGGAAATGAAACCCTACATTTTGTCCAGAAGCCACCTGTACAGCTACAGTTCGCCCTCAACCACTTGATTTCACAAGCAACTTGATGTTTACAGGGGCAACCCAGCTGATTAGTAATGCACTCACAATACGTTTGGAGACTCCAGAGAGAGAAATTTTAAAGGGTCTTCAAAATCAAAGCGATTGAAGCAAATTTCCCTCCAGAGCCACAGCAGACATCATAGACTGTTTCAACAGGCTGGGGAGCACTACTGGTGTGTCCCAGTTCCTACTAATTCTACACAGTGTGTACTACACTCTAATTGTCATAATATACTGATGTAGCAGTTTATACATTACATTACTGAGCAAACCTGGAAATCCAGATGCCCCGCCCCTAGCAAATTAGAATTTGCACTGCACGGGAATCTGGCCCCGGCGAGCAGAACCCGTTGAATCGCCAGTCGGACCGATCAGATCAGTCTCTCTGACAGAGGCGGGCTCTGGGCGGGCGTAACATGATAACGACAGCGCTGCACCGTAGGAGTCTAAAAGCAAACAGCCAAGATTGCAGCTGCCGAAGGACCGCGTCCATTCAATTTAGCTTTGGAAGAAACACTAAGCCAATTACACTTTTTCCTTGAGAGAGGAACAGAAGACTGCCCTAGAAGCCTTCTTTCCAGGAAGGACGTTTTTGTCGTTTTACCGACGGGATACAGCAAAAGCATAATATATCAAAACAAACAACCGTTCTGACCGTTTGGTCAGAAACATGCACACCAGTAGCCTGCTGGAGGTCATTTTGTAGGGCTCTGACAGTGCTCCTCCTGTTCCTCCTCACATAAAGGAGCAGATACCAGTCCTGCTGCTGGGTCCAGCTCTCCTTGAGTAACGGTCGGTCTCCTGGTATCTCCTCCATGCTCTTAAGACTGTGCTGGGAGACACAGCAAACCTTGCATCTGCACATATGGATGTGCCAATCTAGAGGATCTGGACTACCTGTGCAACCTGATTGGGCTGCAGGTACTGCCTCATGCTACCAGGGACAGAGACACTGGCAGAACACAAAACTGGAGAAACATCAGTCAGGAAGGACCACATGTAAAACCATTCCTTTTGAGGGGTTGTCTTGCTTTTGCCTCTGCAGCTGTTTTCACTTTCATTTGCACCAAAGCAGGTGAAACTGATTCACAATCACATGTGCTTCCTAAATGGACAGATTGATATCCCGGAAGTTTAACTGACTGTGACCATTGAGTGTTCCCTCTGTCATTTTGAGCAATGTAAAATCTTGACTGTGGGACTTTTTTCAGATTGGTGTTGCAAATTTTACTTAATAAAGATATGTGTATTTCCTCCACCGCTGATTTTGTTTTGGCTGTGAGCAAGGCTGTTTAAGAGAAGGCTGAGACACAGGGTCAAACATGGGGGGGATTGCACATGCGCAGTAAAATCTGGTCTGCACTTCCTCAAAGGCTCGGTAGATGGCGTGAGACCGTGGAATAAGGGGGATGCGCATGCATGTCATTTTCACAGCTTATTATTGGACTGTCACTGGTGGCCTGCGTTGTGGGTGAGAATGACAGAGTTGCAATTCCGACAACTTCAGGCAGCCGCCGTCCAAAAGTCCAAGCAGGCCGCACCAAGCGCACTCCTTGATCACCTGAGCACCCCTGCTGTCACCGTCCAGCATCGCAGCTCAAGTTACACTGTGCATGTGCAATCCCCCCACGTTTGACCCCGTGTCTCAGCCTTCTCTTGAATAGCCTTGGCTGTGAGCAGCCTCTCCATTTCCATTTTGCACTGCATTGTGGGAGAACAGTGTCCTTCAACAGCCCCACTCAACAGTTGACTATTTTGCATACAGTATGGTCTAAGTGTACTCAATTTTGCTACTTTTTCAGTGTGGACACACCATGGACTCAAAATCTCCTCAGAATTAATATGGATTTGGGACGTACTGTAACCATGACGAATAAGCTAAAAATGCCCCTTTTAATGAGATTGTATCACATTGTGCTCCAGTCCTGTGCTTGGTTGGTTTGAGATCAGGTGAACTGGATTGTTTATGGCTTAACCCATTTTAAGACTCATTAAACCATAAAGTAAACATTTGTGAATTGAGGATTGCCATGCAGGATGATCAGACTTCCATCAGGAGCTCCACCATGTAATGACAAAGTTCAAATTGATCAGATCTGCCAAAACCTCTCAACATGAAACACCCAAATGAATCATCAGTGGAATTTCAAAACAAAGCCACAAAGCACTGGTTTCAGTTTTATAGTTTTATTGAATTGCATCACTCTACATCATCTAGAATTTCAACAAGATATTCTTTAAAGACCAAATATAATACTTGCATCCCTGCATTAAGTCTCTATACTTAAGAAGAGAAAGCAGTTTTACTGAAACATACATTAAGAATTAATATTTCATTAAACATTGCCATAAAAGTGAATGTTCATTCTTGTATGCCATTTTTCTAGTCATATATATATATATTTTATATAATAGATTTTAGTCTCTGTCTCCTTCATAGGAATACTAGAAAAGAAAGAAGAAGGTAAGAAATGCACAAAACCCATTGAAGAGTAGCATTGCCTAATACTACAGCAAAGAAGTTACTGGACATTCAGTTGACATGCACTCAGTTGAAGGATAGAAAAGAACACAGCCATAGAAGGGAAGAGTTATGGCCTCGATCAGTTTGGCAAATTCCTGATTGGCTTGGTATCGTGAGGTAAACCTGGTGACACGCTTCCCGTCCACCAGCTTCCCTACAGCTACAGAAAGCGATGCTGCTGCCTACAGGAGGCTTAATCTTTATATATTGTGTCCTCTGCTGTTTCATCTTTTCATGTTGCCAGGAAACATTCAATCAAGGCCTATTTCACTACAATTCAATGGCATAACTCTTTCATTGTATGACGAAGCACAGGTTGCACTGAGGAATAGGAGGATAGAAAAGAACAGGTTGCACAGTCTGAGGGACATTCAGGAATGTATCAATAGGAAACAGTATTGGCATTTCTGACAGTTGACTCACTATCTACCTCATATACACAACCCAACCGAGCTGGGCGCAATGTACAGGAAAGGAACCCTTGATTAGAGCATGTGGGCTGCATTCAGCTGGGCGCTCGAGTACTGTAAAACTATGGCTATCAGTATAGTAAGTCACTGACATGTAAACATCAATCCATGCAATATGGCTTTATGTTTCTATTCGCAATACAGCAGCTCCTTCTTGAACGCAAACAAGATTTGGCACAGGAGTGCAAGTACTTATATTTTTTAAGAAGTGTGAGATTAAAGGTGCCCTGTGGAGCGTTCTTGCAACAAACCAAAGTCCTGTTTACATTCAGCGTTTCGCACTGTTCTGTCATTAGCTAAGCTGCAGTTCAAGGTTGAACTGGAACAAAATCACATGCTGTGTCCTCAGAGACACTAAAAATCCAGGGATTAACTTAAACTTAATGCAGACATGCTTAACAGAGATTTAAGGTAACGTATGTATTACTCTGATCTTTAGTATGTTGTTATAGAAACAGCAACGAATGTGAGTCAAATATGAGATATATCTAAAATATGTCCAACTTGCCAAGCAGCTTTGACAATCAGTAATTTATAGCTGTCAATTGTTAACTTCGCACAAGCCAACGAACAAAAAACACAGCTATCCTCAAACCTGAGTGGCCTTGGTGCAGATTAAAGGGTGTTTAAAGATAAGAAATTATAACAGAGCCAAAGCCACAGATGGCTTTAAAAGTAACTTCAAGGATCATATACAGAACCCTATAGGGAGTCTGGGTAATCCAGCTAAGTGATGCGGAGATACGGTTTCTGCTGATGCAGAATGCAGCAGGACGAGATGATAGCACGGACAGCCTATGATAGGATGTAACGTAAGCTAAAATGAGCTATGATTGATTTCTACTGCTGGAACCAGGAGACGGGGGTCAGCAGAAGACTTGGACTTGAGTCAGACTTGAGTCACACATTTGATGACTTTGGACCCGACTAAATCAAAAGTCTTGCAACTCTACTTAGACTTCAACACCAATGACTTGTGACTTCACTTGGACTTGAGCCTTTTGACTTGAAAATACTTGACTTACATTTAGAAAAGAGCACATTTTGACTAGTTTATGACTCGAAACTCAAAGATTAGAACTTGGGTCCTGTCACTCTTTATTTGGGACTCGGGACTTGCCTGCTTTGACTGGAACTTAATTTGGAACTTCATTGCAAAAACTTAAGATGTATTTATGACTTGCAAGACAATGACTGTGTCCCACCTCTGGGATTTAGCATAGGAGTACATCTCCTGATTGTTTGAGGTAATGTGATTTTCACATTGATATTTTTTAAATATTTGGAATGTCAGAAACATCTGCTGGCATGTAATTTCGATTTTTTTTTTAGTCATTTAAAATATGGCCAAGTAAATTGTAAAAAATGAAAATTAGACTTTTTAACTACTAATACTGCGTTGGACAGATCTTAAGTTAACTTCTTCATACATCTGATTTAGCTGCAGCTTATCTCCAGTTCGTCAAATAGCAACTTTCTTCTTTGCCTTTGTTGGTACTTTGACTGTTGATCAGCAAATGGCAAGATCGGCAAAAATATGTATTCTGTCCTACACCATACAAACAAGGACACCCACTCATTGAAACATTGCTCCATAGCGCTACCTGTGGTCAAAAACTCCACAGGGTACCTTTAACACAGACACTGAGAGATTAGTAGATGCATATCACAAATAAAGCATCAACGCCTTTGCATGCCAGTTCTATAAGCCTACTGTAATACGAACTTCTGTTACAGTATATGTAATAATATTCAACACTTCCACATTCCACCGAGTCCTGCCCTGCTCAATGCAGCCCAGAGCGGTGCTAGATCAATATTAGTATCAGTGTAGCTGAATCCCCACTCACCGCTACCACAGTACTGACAGATGACAGACTGGCTGTCATACACATGTGAAAATAGAGAAAATAGACATAGTGATAACAGTGATGTGGATGCAAAGGTGCCACCTTTGAAAGTATAGAGCTATAAAGAAGGAGTGATTCATCAACACATCTTTAACCAGATAAACAGTAATACTATATACTCTTTAAATACTGTCATCATACTCAATAACCTCTAATATACTGTATCTTTAAGTCACAACACTCTCTTATTTTTACATTGTGCTTTCTGAGTGAGAGTCTGATTGTATTACAGTGGTGGGCTTGTAGTGGTGTTAGAGAGGGGTGACATTAAGTGAGGCACCCGGGCGATTGAGTCTTGACCTGAGTTTAACCTCTGGTCATCCCCAGGTGAGATTTGTGCCAAAGACCAAGAACGATCAGAACAGATGCAGAGGTGGGTCAAGAACACAGGAATGGCCAAACGGAAAACGTGGTAAAAACTAGACAGGACTTAACCTCCATTGATTCAGTGTGTTTCCCTAGTTAAAGTTTTTCAGAGCGTCTTACAGCATGAATTGGACTGAAGGAAGGAAAGGTTGTCAATTTAGAATATCTGTAGCCACATTATCACATTCATATATATACAGCAATTTACTGTAAAGGTTTCAATCTACCTGTATGGATTGAGGAAAGAAACTCAGGTCAACATGAAAAGTATGCACAGGACTCAAAGATTAACCCCCATCTTTTGTTGTGCTGTGATGTCTTTAGTGCCAAACTTGACCTTTGTTGAACAATATTGTTGATGGTCACTAGAATATAATGTTCATCAGAGCTTCCAGATGTTGGTGTTATTGTTTTAGAGCCCAGACCCAGCTGATCAGACCTGCCCAGCATTTGATTCTGATGGTCCACATTTTCTCTGTAATGTCCTCCGGTTGATATTGTAGACCCTTGTCTCCTATAGTTGAGGGTTAATAGTGGCAATACATGTGATCATTGTGTTTTATAGATATTGATGCTAAGGTGGTTGATCTATCGGCTACAAGATGCCAAGGGATGCGAAGGCCTATTTCAAAGTCATGATCATCCTTTCAGTCATGTTATTAACTAAAAAAAAAGTTCAATGTACAGAAAAATCTAATGGTATGGAGAAACTATCTTTGTAGACACAATATGTCAGTGCAACGCAAAACTGGTGTTATGTAATCTGATGCCAAGAGGTCCTCACTGACAGACCACTACTGGGCATTTCCCTGCTTAATGGGAGTTCACATCACACCAAAAAAAGTCTCTCTTTTTTTTTTTTTTATAATCCCTTAAAACCTCCTCTACCATGTGGTGATGTTTAAGGCTTCATATTCAATGTTATTCAGATGGGTTTATCTGTCTGAAGTTTCAGATGGTAGGTATTCGGAATCAAACAAACTGTTACGAGAAGCCGCAGCACCTAGAAAGCTACTGCCACTTCCACTGAGGAAAAAAATTGCACCATAGCACTAAAAGATGTCAATAAATACAAATCTAATCATAATAGAACAACATTTTCCATATGTACAATCTCTACTAGACTTCCACAGCTAATATAAGCTACCCACCGCCAATTCAGACAAGGAATACACAAACAGAAGGCATAAATGAAACAAACTTTAGCTGCATGGAGAACAGTGAGGTGCTGCCTGTATCTCTCTCAACTTAGTCTCTTCTGTCTCAAGGTAGCAGCAGACTCTAAGTCACAAATTATCCCTTGACACCAAACGATCTATTCATCTCACCTCTTTAATGACCCTGATGTCAATGCTCACAGAGTCAACTCCAAAATGTTTCATGAAATAAAAGCTACATAAAGGAATGTAAATTACCAACTCTCTAAATGTTTCTCTACACGTCTCAATCAAAATCATATAAATACCCAAATATTTGTAAAGACTGACATCTTTTCATTATTCAAGACACTGAACTTGCTCTCTCTTTTTGGCCAGTCACCATCTGATGTCATCATGATGTCGAGTTTCACAGAGATTTGGGTTTAGGGTTCTGTTGCTCATTCTCTTGCTGTGTTTACACATGCTATATAAATTCCTACCATTACAGACATTACTCCCACAGCAGCCATTGTACATGAATGTACTTCAAACTCAACAAGCTCAAGCTCAGGCAACAAAACAAATAGATCTGAGGAGTCTGGAAGATGCAAGTATGCATTTAAAACCTAAAGTTACGACTGTAACCCTGGTCCTCTGATAGCACGAGTGTGCAGGGGACTATAACCTAGAGTGAGATATTGAGTGAATTCTCAGTATCACTGGCGATATTGGGGAGTAATTAATTACATGATGTAATTGTAATCAGTTACAGTTACTAGGAGAAAATAAGTACTAATCAAAATGGGAGTACATCTGAATATATTCTTTTTGGTAAAAAGTTTATAAGTAGAATATAATTTTCATTTTGTTACTTTGCATCTTTTCGCCATGCAGGAATGCCTTCTTTTGTCATAGCCTATTTCTGGACATTTTTCAGCTTTATTGCCCAGGTTAAAACAGATGATAGAAAAGTAATGAAAAAGTAATTACATGTAGTAAGTTAGATTACTTTGATGAAGTAACTAAAGATGTTACATTATTTATTACATTAAGCACCAATACTGCTTGTTAATGTAATTGGACGGTGATACATTGGTCAACTAGTCCATCTGTCAATGCTTATTCTCTGAGATAATAAAGTAGTTTTATGTTTTTTTTTTAATCAAAAGATGTAATATGTTTCAGGCCTATATATGCCTTCCTTGTAACACTCAGAGTCCTTCTTACCTTCAAAAAGTCATTTTTCTTTTCCAAAAACAGGGGTTTACAAAAGGCTGTGTTCAGGCTAATATTACAGCCACCTCTCAGAATCTAACAACGGTAAATCTGTCTTCAGGTCCTTCTGGAACCTTCTGTCCTTCCCTCAAATTGACATATGTGGCATGTATAGATATTGTTAGTATTATTATATTGTATGAGGAAATGTTTTATTAAGTTATTGAGCTAGTGGCTCGAGCTAGCTTTTGTCCATGTCAGCACACATTTTGTACACATTCATTCTAAAAACTCACTGGCTGCTTGCAAGGCCTTCATGGTTTTCACCATAATATTTTTTTAAACAACCCAAACTTCGTCACTTAGAGACTCAAAACAGCAGGTTTGACAGCTAGCCCGGGAGCTAGCTAACCTTCAAGCTAAATTCAAGCATTCAGTTTTCCTGAGATTGCAAGCTAATCTGGCAACTAAATCTGTATAGTCCTCCTTTACTCAACATGTCAACGTGAGTTCAGAATGGCTGATGTGAGAATAATGTCCATGGCTTTTGGTCGATTATAAAATAAACAAAAATATAAATATTATAATACTGTGTATGGGAGCAAATGTGGAATGAGCACCTACTATGAAATAACAGTTAACTAGATGAGCTACCTGTGGTCAACCATAACAGGCAGTGGTGTAGTGGAAGGTATACGCAGGTATATGGGGTATACCCATACCCACCTTTTTCTGGCCATTTACAGTACACTCACCTATCAGCAAAAAGCCACTGGAATCTATTGTAAAGTATACCCACTTCCTCCTTGGTAAGCTACCCAACAACCTAGTAGTACACCCACCTCATCATCTACCACTACACCGCTGCTAACGGGAGTGAAAAAAGCCACATCCCCAAATGCACTTCCCCAAAACAGTAACTGCTACATGAAAAACTCAACGTCAGGGTCCTTGCTACATGACAAACTCCACCTTACAGTGGCTCAAAGCTACTTGAAACATGAACATGACAATCCAATATCTTGAGCCAGCAAACTACTATGGTGAGATGCAAACGCATTAGTAATCTCACATTGTAAAATGCACTGTTTGTTCAATTTTCATTGCAGTTGACACCATTCATTTGCACTGTGTAAACATGTACTTACAAAAAGAGTTGAGGAATGTGAGGGTTGAAAGAGGAGGGGGTTTGAGAGGGGGAGGGTGAGAGCGGGTGAAACGCAAGGGCGGAAGGGGGGGGGTTCAGAGGGAGGTGGGGAGTGTCCAGGAGTCGTGGCGTGTAGTTGAATATCTTCATGCTCAGTCCCTGTTCACACTGCACCAGGCGGCTGCAAACAGAAAGAGAGGGATGACAAGTGAGAAAAAGAGGTTTGGAAAGAAAATGAGGCCCAGAGGGGAGTACAGACAGAAAGACGTACAAGGGAATGAGAGGAAACAGATTGAATGGAGATGAGGAGAAATTTGGCAAGGAAGAAAGTAGTCGGAGAGTGAGAGAGGAGAGGGCGGGGGGAGCAGAGATGGATTTAAAAAACGAGAGTTAGACAAGAAAAAAGTACAAATGGCAGTCTGCCAGGCATCACCTCGAGTCACTGACAGCCTGTGCCTCAGAGCGTGGATGTATGCCAGTGTCAGTGGTTTTAAATGCTGCCAGGTTGCTTTAATTGTTCAGAATGCCTCTGAGCTTTGACTAATTACACAGCCAGCCTTACTGACTTAACACTAATCAGTTTCTCAGGATTATGAGGAGACTGTATTATCATTCAGTTCTGCACTGTAACTGTATATTTTTACACCATTTCCTTATTTTCTGTTCATTACTGACTGACGTCTATTTGGTTTTATTGTTCTTCAATCAGCGCTGAAATGATTATCACCTATAACTTTGGTAACTGGTTAATAATCTTAAATCTTTTTAACACAAGACACCATCTTGGGTTTCGGAAAAACGGTTTTCTGATATCTTACAAACTAAACTCTAAAAATTAATCAAGATACTTTAATACTTTGAGTTAAAGTTATGTTGTTATGCAGTTATAGCAGAACCCACAGATGGTTATTAGTCCTTCACACCCTGAAGGTACATTTGTTTTTCACTGCCATCTACCTGTAATATTGTACAATTCATCCTTATCAGAACTTCATTCAGCAATTATATGTAACATAATTATATGTTATATGTTGACCACTTGCAAAATCAAGTGGAACAGACCAATAACTGTATATAAAGATGAACGTCATGACAGTTCCCCAAAAGTGAAGCCAAAACATATTGATCGCCCCCTGGTGGCTGGCTGCAGTATAGGTCATAAATCCTGCCCCCTCCACATTTGCAGACAGAAAATTGGCCAGACTAAAAGATCAAAGTACATGTCTAATACATTTTTCCCTAGAGATAATTTCTTTCATTTTAGGCAGTTCCTACCGCACTGCTGTATGTTGTCATAAGTTTTCTGATGAGAGCATTAGAGCGAGAGACAATGAAAAAGCAAAAGCCATCAGCAACGCAGTACAAAAACAAAGACAAAAAAAAGAAGAAAAAAGGACAATGACAAAAATTTGCAAATTCGCAAGTGCCATTTTTTAATTTTTTTTTTTTAAATTGTTGTTTAGTCAATAATAAGTTGGTTACTTGTGTTGATAACTCATTAGCTCTTGTTCATAAGAAATATACTAATAATAATGATGATGATGATGATGATGATGATGATAATAATAATAATAATAATAATAATGATAATAATAATAATAATAATAATAATAATAATAATTATTATTATTATTATTATTATGATGATGATGATGATGATGATGATGACGATGATGACGATAATAATAATAAATGTCATGGGGGAGGGAGTGGCACCAGGGGACACTTAACTAGGTCCTGTTTTAATAAGGTTTTAATGAGGTTTTTAATGCTATAGAAAGAGGATTGATGTCATGATTGACAGCTGTGTGTGCCAATCTATGTGCTTGCATTCAGGGTGTATGGGCGGAACATGATATCAGGCTCCACTTCACAAATACTACAGTGCAGACTCTGACTCCAAATATGGACACCTGTGCAAGATGGCAGCGCCTGTATCTGGGATGTTTTGGCTTCATTTTTGAACAGTGAGAGGATGTTGAGATGCATCGTCCATCTTTATAAACAGTCTATGAAAACAGACCAAATCTTGCGCCTTGAGTGAATCAGTCTCTAAAAACACTGAATCTTACTTGTACACACTCATAATGCAACCTCCAAATGCCCATGTGTTTTGTTTTGTTTTTCAAACACAGACTCAGACTTGACTTTTTTTTTTTCAGGCGCATTCCCATGACAAGTAAATCTTAGTATTGCAAATCATAGCTGCTCCTTTGATTGATGATAAAAAATAAAGTTCAGCCTACTGTTTGACTCTGTAGTATTTCAGCACTGACCTGGCACGGCTACAGAGGACACCGCCTCCGGCTGGCACAGTGTATCCACCTTCACATGCTGAAAGGCTTTGTTGGGAGCCGACTGGAGGTGCCTGGAATCAGAGGAGAGCGTGAGTGAGCACACACACACAGCTAAAAAACATAACACATATGTCCACGAGCATTCGGATGTGCGCAGTCACTCAAGCACACATGGCCTCAAACCGCTTAGCACGGCCCTTAGCCTTTACTGTAAGAGTTGAAATATTAATGGCAGCAGGATGCTGTGAGCAGTGGAGCAAAAACTCCGATCAGCAGGCAGCTACATCAGCAACCTCTCCTCATGCCCAGCACCAGCACCATCACTAAATCATGATGACCTGACGTACCTCAAGTGCTTCAGCAACTCTGAAGTGAGCCAATGTCTGAGGAATGCTAATTAAAAGTGGATGGAGGAATTTTTCCAACAGGCTCATGACAGTAATGGAGGAAAAGTGAGCGCTCTCTTTATTTGGCAATCACCAATCAATGAAAACAATGGCAGGAAGAAACGGCATGCTCAGCTCCAAAAAATCTTTCAGAGGAGCCAGAGTGCTGACTTGCAGTTATTTTCAGAAACAAAATGAATGTCCACGCTCAGTAACGACTTTTAATACTTTTAAGGTGGATCAGCATTAGTTATGAAACATTTTGCAGCAATGGGCCTTTCAACATTTACACATTAATTCTGCCTGTTGCTCATTTTTTCGTATCACAGCAAGACGGCTACTTTTACTGCATTCACGTTGTTTTTTACAAGTTTGTTCACACAAGTCACAGAAAATCAAAAAAGCTCTAAATACTGGCCTGAGTGACAGATCTTAACCAGGGGTTTAGACTTAAGACTGTCATATAATTACATAGTACATAAAGCCACATGTGGTTAAAAACTCACCTCTTCCACTCCTCCTCTCCATCCCAGAACTCGTAGACGACAAAGGATAAACCGTCCGGCAGACGCACCGCAGTCACACTGGAGCGGAGACAGAGGAGAATAGTAATGAGTGGATAACAGAGGAGGGAAAGTGGCATGCAATGTGACAGGTGAGGAAGTGAGAGTTATGGCAGAATGGTAAGTGGATCAAGGAGGGGGGAGGGGTGTGAAGAAGAGATGTAGGTATACAGTAGGTTGATGGCATAAGTGATGGCAGAGGAGAAACAAGACAGATAAGACATGGCAGAAGAGAAAGGTGGAGCAAAGAGTAAAAGAGAAGAAAGATGGAGGATGGAGAGGATATATCATGGTTCACATTAAAGACATAATTAAAATGAAAAAGAAACACACAATAACAGTTTGGATTTCATAAAAAAAGAATGGTGACTCATTTCCTCATCCCGCACAACACTGATACCACAGCACTTAACACCGTGATGTGGCCTTGAAGATTGCATCCCATCTGTGAAAATGAAACTTGCAATAATACAATGGAACAATGTGTGACCAGGTCAGTGCAGATGGGCGAAGCTGAATGTTATTGGCCAATTCTATAAGGCACATTAAAGGGTACGTTTTGCTGTAATGAACAAGGGCTCCATATTGCCTCCAGAAGCATTTATGTGTTGAAGTATGGGTTCAACAAGCTGCTAAAAGTAATCCACAGGGGATCATTGTCCTTTTCTCCTTAATAGCATCATTCAATTTTCCCAATAACTGCTGCATTCAAGGACTGCAGGCTTAAACTGGAACCACTGTCATGTTGGAACAATCTTAACTCATTGATAAAGTGTGTTGTCTTGTTGGAAATGTTAATTTGACAAAAAAGCATGAACAACTTAAAAAGGACTACAGCTTGTCAGTAACAATATTTTGATTTCAGGTGGCAGAAAAATGTCACGTAATAAAGCGTTACACAATATTCAGAGCATTAATATAGCAGCAAACAACTATTTGCTTCGTAAAGATACAATGGGACCTGAATAGACTAGACACACTCCCTCTGTGTGTGTTGTAATCCAAGCTTCCTTGTTTGTTGTTGTGAAAGACAGTTTAGCCGCATGTGCATATTAGTGCGTGCGAATCCTCTGTGTGTATCCCACTGGCTAGCTAATCGCTGCCGATCTGCACTCTGCTCATACGGCAGTTTTTAACATCGGTATCTGAATACCCGGAATCATAAAACACGTCGCTAGCGACTTAAAAGGACAACCAAAAGAAAAGCTGGACCTGGGAAAACATTTCCATCAATCTTCAGACGACTGGTAAAATTTCAAAATATGTTGAAATCTTTTTTAATTTTATTGATTTTCGCTGTCTGCCACAGTATGCAGATATTTAAATGGCGCCAAGCTAGCTTGCACTTCCGTCAGTGATGCCTTTGACAGCAGCAGCAGCCGCCACTTTAAAAAACGCTTTGCTTTTTGGGGAATGCTCTAGCAGGTAGGCGGTTGTCAGGGCGGTTGCTGGGGGGCGGTGTGAAAGCAGCTTTAGTATGAGCCTAAATGGGTGTGGTCATTCCCTTTCATTACTGATGGGTGCTCTGAGAGAGAACCAAACAATCAAGTGACAGATGCTAAATCTCTCTGTAGAGCTGAGGGGAACTGCAGAATTGGGTGATAATTCTCTGTCGCTTTGTCACCATTACACAGTACACATAGTCATTTAATCCCTTCTTAAAATAAAATACTGATTATAGTAGCTTTAAACCATCAGCAGCCTATGTTACTGACTGAACGTAATTCTCACCCTGACTGAAACAAAGATTGGGGTCTGGTGACTTTCAGCCACTCAGTCATCTAGTTTAGGTGATCACATGTCCACTGTACTGTCTCATTCCAGTCTCACTTACAGTTCAGCTGGTGTCTTATGAAGCACTCAGCATTCAACGTTAGGAATATTTTCCATGTGATGATGTCTTCACATCAGTTTAAACATTTGATACAAGATCCTCATGAGCTACTAACACTCTATAAATCAGTGTAAGACAATGTCCTGAGTGAGTGTTTAACAAAACCCAGTGGCCTCTAATTTAGTGCCAGTAAAATTTGAATAGCAGCACCAAAGCACTGTGATTCCATTTTCATCCATTACATGCATCGCCCCTGTTTGGTAATTGTCCAGCTCTAACTGCTTCGCGGTGAATGGAGTGGAGCAGCTGAGGTTTTGGTTATGCAGATCAGTCAGAGCACTGCAATTTTGGTACTTGTTTCGACATGAAATTACACTCGCATTTATGCCAGCTCTTATCACAAACACTATTTTCATTCTAATTTTCAAAGCAATTTTCATGGTGCAAACACAGTTTTGTCTCTTTCACACTGCAATACATTTTTTTTTTATCTGGTACAAGTTTAAATGCCCAGGTACACGGCCTGGAGTGTTTTTCTACACAGCAGATTGGTATACTGTTCCACCGAGAGTGGATACGGTGAAAGCTGCTGGACAGCTCGCCTGAGCCCGTAAGTGGCCACAGCAGGGGAGGGGCTGTTGCCAAAGATATGCACCTTCATTCTGAACTCTCTGACCTCTTTGTCCAGGTTGTTCTCCTTGTACCACAGGAAACGCAGATAATCATGATGGTCTTCTCGAACCTTGAAACAATAAAACATCTGCTGGATGTCAGTTGTGATTGCAATGCGTTCCCTTCGGAAGCGAACGAGAACTCCTAGCAGAGTGTTCTTTAGGTCCGGCCCGCTTAGCAGCATGTCATTCAGGGAGATCCCATCCTGTTTTGCGCTTGAGTCGAAGACCACCCTTATCTTCCCCGGCTTCTGAGAGTGATAGACTCCAAAGATAGGTAAGTACCATCGTTCTGCACCCCCTGCGAGTGGAGGAGCTGGCTCTGCGTGGTCATTATTGAAGATGTCTTTCATGAACTCAATGAAGTTCTGTCTCATGACTGGCTTTTTATCCAGGGTGCGTCTCAGGGAGGAGAGTTGTTTTGATGCTTGCTGGTCCTTTTTTTCCCCACCTTCTGATATTAACTGTCTGCCTAGCTTTGCAAGGGTGGCTTTACGCACAGTGAGGGCAGAACAAGGTGTATTGTAACAGCCATCCTGGGCAACATCAAAGATCTCAGGATTAATCAAAGTAATATTTTCTGTCTTGGCAACAGGAATATAAAGTCCAGCCCAGGCTATTACTCACACTGTTTGCAGTAGTGGCAGTACAGTAATTTATTGTATTAAAGTGCGTAAATGTACACACACATGACCAACTGAATACAACATCTTTAACCACTTAATAAGATTTTACCCAACAGACAGTAATAATGGGAAAATATTTTACTGATATGACTGTGTTAAATAACTTCACATCATTACTGAGTGAAGTGATTTTTATCCTCACGGAATTAAAATATGTGCTGTATATCAATATTTGTGATTTGCAGCTTCAGCCTTGGCTTTCCTATTGACACATTAAACTTCCTGCTGCTTTAAGATAGATAGATAGATATTTATTTATTTGTCCTTACGGAAACTTGTTCTGCGCCATACAGTACATCTGATACAGTTATTAGGCAAAAGGGACAAAAGAAAGACAGCTTAGAAAAGACAGGATAGACAACAGTTTCTGCCCCCCAACCCACCTTCTCCCCCAAGACCAGGACAAACGACAAAGACCCCTCTACACATCATCAGTAGAATAATAAAGTGCAGTTACCAAGAGCGGGAAGAGCTGATATGATTGGCAATTGCACTTACCAATTTCAAAAACATGAATCCTTTTCAGATCTGTATTAAAGCAACTTTAAGGAGGAATGTAAACCATGATGTGTCACATTTACTATGGAGTACCAAAGTGTTCAATGTAATGGAATTAATAACCACAGTGAAACTAGAATTAATGCCTCATGGTTATGTGCAGTGATGCGAATGTGACAGATGAAAGGACAGACAACCCAAAAACATAATGCCTCCAGTCACAGCTATCGTCGGCATGGAGGCATAAAGACGTGCTCCTAACGAGTTAATAGTTTATTATGTTCTCTCTTCCATTATGCCATGTCTCATAGGAATTTCATTCTGTCATCAATGCTAGTGCTGTTTGCCAAAGTTAGCAATTACTGTGGGCAACTCTGCAGTTTAATGTGGCTTTGTGTGGCACTTTTTTATATATATATTTTTAATATTAAACACTTTGTTGGCTCCAAAATATGAAACTTATCATGATGAATGAAATGTGAAGTGCTCTGTTCAGGCAAAATGTTGAGGTGCGTCTTGATATTCAGTGCCTCTGGACAGATGACTATGACTAAAAAACATGTATAATACCAGTGCTTTGCCATTTCTTGTATTGTCTGCAGTCTGAAGCCTGGATTTGATCACTCAGCCTGAGCAGTGTATGTTCGCTCTAAAAAGTAGTTCTTCCTTGAGCCTGAGGAGGGCACTGGGGGGTTGGCTGCTGCTACTGGATCCTGTCGAATAACTTGTGTGAGCCCTGCCGGAGGGTATGATTAAGTGTTTGTGCATGTAATCACACTTTCGCCCGTAAAGATAATAAGCAGGGAAGGCAGAGATTAAATAAACTGTATGTATTACAGTTAGTCTGTGCAAGATTAAAAGAGGAGAGAGACGAGGAGAGGTACGCAGTGATACAAAAGAGAGAAAGAAGGAGACGACACACAGGAGAGAAAACGTCTATCCGAGGGTAATAAGCAGGCTTCCTCTATCAACAAAGCTTCCTCTCCCTCATACATTATTAACTTCAACTACCTATAAGAATTGTGCTGCCAACACACTACTGCACTACTACACTTACTGATAAAGTAGGACAGTAACATGTGTACCAACAAGCCAGAGAAAAAGCTAATGTTAAAACAAGCAAAAAACCAACAGCATCAGTAGAATAACTGTAGTGTCATCTGAGTGCTGAGTGTGTGTGCTATTTACTGATCTATCTACTTTGTCTCCCTGGAGCAGAATGTGAAATACAAGTGATTGAGTGTGTGACTTCCTGAAGTAAGGCTATTTAGCTGTTCAGAGCCAGACCTTGAAAACCCTTAAAAGTTTTGGAATCACAGCACATGGTCTTTGCAAATGTATAGATGACAAAGTTACTGGCTGTAAAATACAGTATCCAAATTCAGCAGTATGCCCAAACTCTCCACTTACGTCTAAAACACATCAAGCAGCGGGGAGGGCAGCTCGCTGCAATAATAACATTTTACTGCAGCCAGGAGGCATGTTCATGTTTTAGACGGGATGACCTTATTGGTAACATAGGTCAAAATGTCACAGGAATCACAGGACTCACAGTTCGCAGCCAAAAGTTAAAGTGTCCCCAACTTGTAGTTTGACGGCACTTTGCTGCAGAATCAAACAGCTGCAGCTTGCTGAGCTCAGAGCAGGCAACACTTAGCCGCTGCATGGTGTGTTTTCAACATTTCTGACTAAACTTCATTTTAATTTGTAATTTAATATCTTTAAAATCAATGATTCCATGATTTCCTTCGAAACCCCCCCGAATCCGTCATGTTTTAACTTAACTGGGATTCTACAGCTAGGCTAGGAGCTAACATGATTAAATGCTAAAATACATGCAAATATTTATCAGGTATACGGTTTATCAGGTTCACCATTGCAGTTAAGTGTGTTGACATGTTAACATTTAGCTGTAGTTACAGCTGATGCTGACAGGAATGTCATGTGTTTCAGTCAGGAGTACATATTATATTTGGTGGTATGGATGTGTTCTGGGGCCTCTCTGCATTCCTAGGCGCCTACGTGGAAAGCCTTAATGCAGAGAAAGCAAACCTCCCTGCCCTTCCATGTGCAAATGAGGAAAGTCTGAGGCAGAGAAAGCAAATCTTCCTGCCCTTCCATGCGTGGAGAGCAGTAGCAAAGACCCCCCCATGGAGAGAGCAGAGCAAGCATCAGAAATGACATTGTCAGTCAGACATAACATGAAAAGGAGGAGCTGGGGCGGAGGCAGGTTGCAAAGTGGCTTGCAGAGGAAGCAGCAACAGTAAGCAGGCCAAAGCAGTTTCAATAAGGCACCCAAAATGAAATTTGCCAATTGGTTGCATAGAAAGGAATCATGTGATCTATCAGCTGACTCCCTTCCATTAATCAGCTGCTCCATTAGTTGACTGGGCTGCTTGAGATCAGCTAATGTGGCTGGGATGTGAGCTGAGCTTGACATCGTGCCCTGCCTGAACTAACGCTGTGATTAATTAATATTACATGCTAGCAACACGAAAAGAATATCAATGCAAAATCTACTACATGCGGCTGCCGTTTCAGCCACGTCATTAATGTGGTTAAGTTTGTGAAACAGTCGCAGTTATACGTACTTTGGGTAGTTACATAAAGTACTTTGCATAGTCATGTAAAGCCTGTAAAATCACCTTACTACTTGGACTTCTGGTTTCACACGACTTAATTGTGTGTTGACCACAACAAAAGTTCCTCACTGACTCTGCATTGTCATTGTTTTCATGTTGTCTGCACTTAATTTCAGCAGATTTCGTGCCTTACTGCCTATCACCACATAATGCGTTGTCAAGAGTTCATGTCCATTTCAGGTATTTCTATGAGACTGGACTGTTACATCACTGACACACAGTACAGACATACAAGCAAACAATTTGGCAAAAGGCAACGCTGGAACAGCTTTTATAATAGCGGTAAACATGCTTGAGAAAGAGTGCTGGGATCAGCATCAAGGAGACAGTTGCTGAACTTTCACAGCAGCAAAAGAATTTTTTATAGAATAGTTTCCAAGGTCAGGACGTGCAGTTTGAAATTTAATGCCATGGCTCACTGCGGGGTTTTGATTGTGCATGACCAACTATTACAGTATATTGCGAGCCTGAGGCACTACAGCACTTCATAACCAAAAAGATAAACAACAGCTTGCTCTGACTCTAAAACCTTTAGCCTGTTCTACTTACCATCATCTTCTATCCTGATGACTTTAGGACATTATTTGCTCCCTCCCCACAGACACCATGTTATTACAAGATATGCTGCCACTTTTCTGCTGGAAGGTCGCAAAATGTGGTGAACTAAATTGGAATGAGGTGGGTGTATTCTGAAAACACTCTCATCATTAGACCTTGCTCTCATGGTCCTTGCCCAATCAGAAAGCCATTGCATTTATTCACCCCACTTTGGTTAATATTTATAGAGGCACTTCTGGCAGCAGTTACAGATCTCCGCAGCATGGTGCTGCCACCTCCAGGATTCATGGTGTGGGTGGAATGTTTCTATGTTGTGTTTGGATTACACCAAATTGTTTGGAATGATTGCCAAAAACAAAGCTCAGTTTGGTCTCACCAGATGCTCCAGCCCAGATAAAATGTAAGTGCCTCAAGACACCACAAGTAAGGCACCTGGCCAGCAGTTCTACTATATGCACAGTGTCCCCTGTCTCACCCTTTGGAACACATAAAAGCCTTGTGGTGGGCTCCCTCATGCCTCTCACAGAGTTCTTGAGGATGTCCTCCGAGCTAATTCTTTTTATTCTTATTTTCCCGACGGACCTTTTTGTACTTGGAATGACATTCACTGTATTTAATGTGTGCATCACCTCATATGTACTTAGTTATCCTGTCAGCTGAGACTTCTCGCCATTCACACCTGTCTGTTATGCATCTCCAGCTGACCACTTGTGTTCAGATTTTGTCACTGTCTACATCACTAATGCTAAAAGACCAAAGGGTCTCGGGGACAATTACTATGTCCACAATCTTGATAGCTGCTCGCTAACATTCTTGCTGGTTAACTTAGCGGCTGTGCTGGTACAGCTGGAGATATCACTGTCAGCTGTTCAACACGTCTCCTTCCACAGGGCAAAATGGTCATGGGCAATCATGCAACACTTCAATGTGAAACAGGGAATTTATAGTTTAAACGCGCTGTCATCAAAACAACCACCATGTCCTGCATTGACAGCGTAGTCCTTGTTGGAATGCATCAGGACACATTAGCATTTACAATAAAAAAGATGTGTGATCAAATGCATCCCAGACCACCTCAGCGAGTGGTTTGAGTGATCAGATCACAATGTGTCTTGGTGGTTGTTTACACTTGTATTTAGAGCCGTCCACTTATGTTTTGATCACCGAGATGCAATACCAGGTATAAACAGGGCTTGTAGATTTAAACTGATTGCAGCAGATACAGGCTGTATTTAGGCTAATATACTTTTCTATCTTGATAAAACAAATCCTCTCCACTCAACTTGTTATGCAAGTCCTTAAATCAATTGCCTGCACCACTGATGAGTCATCACTGATGACTTAGATGTGTCACAGTTAAGGAGTGAACACTTGATGACTAATTTATTTTGTGTTTTCTTCTTAATTTAGATCTATTTGTAGAGATTTGTTTTATGTTTGACATTAAAGAGTATTTTCCATCTAAACACTGTTAGAAAACCCCAGTTACATCAGCGATGATACAGTGTGGTAAAACAATAAACTATGAAAAAGTCCAGGATGGATTCAAGGGATGTCAGTCCCTCTAGGTTGTCCCTGGCTGCTTTTAAGATTGTTGAGGCCTGAAATGCCTTTTTCCATGGCAGCTTTTCTGGCTTCTTTTTCTAGTTTTTTTTGTGATGCATGTTGTGATGTTTATAGGTATTTTTAAAATAAATTTGCAGAAGCAAGTGAAAACTGCACAATTATTTGTGATGCTGTCACAGATCTTATCATTATGAGCATGCTGATGCTGTTCGATGCAGCACTATAGGACTGTCTCTGTTCTCCACCTGCTCTTTTTGGCCGGTTAGCACGAGCTATCACTGCACAATGTGATTTCATCCCTATGTGTCCCTTTGTGCCGCTTAGGCAGAAGCCACAAAGCAGCTGCTAACATCTGACACCATGCCTTTGACATCACACCGACACCAAGACTCATTAAACCTGTTAACCATTGGGTAACGTTAGCCAGCTGATGTAAACAGTTAACCCTGTCACTGACTATGTGTATCACTTTGTCTCAGGCACAGAGCTCTAGTCCTACAGCAGCAGTCTCGTGATAAACAGAGAGATGGGGGCTGAGTGAATCACTTCTGTCCCTCTGAACTTTAGCATCTTTTACCAAACTGTTTTGGTTTTACTGCCCAAACTTGACTGATTTCGTCCAGTCTTACCACTGTCATGGTCGTTTCCAGACACAAACAGCTGTTTAAGTGACAGCGCCCTAATAAACCCCTAATAAAGAGAAAGGAGTTGGTGGAGACCAAAACACAGCTAAAAGGAGAGTGGATAGCAGACTCAGCATTCATTAGGTGGCCAGAGACACAACTTGAAATAGTGTTGTCCTGTGTCCGCTGGGTGTGTGAAAAGGCTGTCTGCTAACACATTAGCTTAAAAGATGTTTCTACTTGTCGCAAGTGGACAAAAAAACCCTCAGTTAATGCAGGTTAAACAATTTTTGGCAGAGATAATGAGGTTTATACATCTTAAATTATTCCACAAGTATTAGATATATTGTGCAAATACACTATGAATTCTGTTCAACATGGAGATGTCAGGCCTTATACCTCTGCCTATGCCCCTCTTGCAGACCTTTTATCCAAAGGTACAGACTGCAGTAACTAGTGGGAGAAACTGTAATACAAATAGAAGAAATGCAGTAAAGCAAGAACCTTGAAGTCTTGCCAAGGGCATATACAGAATATGACTCTGGACTACGCATACAGCATATTGAGTCTGGGATTTAGAAAAATCTCTCTAGATATCAGGTTTCACAGCACCCTGAGGCTCCGAGTGGGAGTCACAGGAGGTTTATAATAGGCACAGTATGTGTATAGAAGACTATATTACGGGTACAATATTATACGCATTGGGTATGCGGCATGATATTAGTATTATACTAATCCAAACCACCTGGGATTTAAGAAGTTTTCCTTCAGATTTTGGAAAGATAATGATGAAATACCCACTCAAAGCTTCACTGAAAAAGTTTTTTGTGTGTGTGAGCACGAACACCAAAGAATACTGACACAATTCACAACCAGAGGAGAGAATATTTGAGGTAGTACTTAATAAAGTGAGAACAGTGAGGTCCTGACACTGAAAATGGAGCACATTAAATATTAAAAATGATTAGGGTTATGGTGCTGCACTCTGCTGCTGCAGCAGCAGTGCAGTTGTGAAAATGTGGAGCAGCAGTCAGACTTACTGAAAGCAGTCTCTCTGAGTGGAGACATTTTTCAGGTACTGCTTCAGAGCCTCGCAAAACTCGCCGAGCTTCTTCTGGGAAACCACCATCTCTTGACGAATCAGCAGCAAGGACTGCAGAGGAAGACAGAGACAGAGAGGTCAATTTTGTGCTGACATTTTTATATTAGTGTAAGCCATTGCATTTGGTACAAGTCAACAGATATAAACATATATAAGGTTCAGCGTGAAACAGTGAAGCTTTACTTGGTATTTCTCATTTTTTAAGTGTCGAGCTTCAAGTCAACATCAATCTCGGAAGCCCATCAGCCATCGTCTGATGACAATAAGCCTCTGGTGGCAATGACTAATATTTCAGGAGATCTGGTGTAGCAAGCAGAGGTCTTGGCCAAGACTTCCTCTTTCATGCACCAGTCATTTTGGCTAATGTCTCTAAACAGATATTTACAAATGAATGCAGATAAATAAGTAAGAAAAGCTGATACAAATCATGGTCAGACATAGCCAATGGGTTCCGAGATTGCTCAGAGTATTACTCAGACTACAAACAGACCACACATGGAAACGAGATGCCTCCGATACCAGAATTGTGTGCTGTTTCCTACAGACTCTGTATGCATATGCATATATCCGTTAATAGACATTAAGTCACAATTGACTTCTCCAGTAATTAACATAGACCTGGATCTTTCCCAAACCATAACCAAGTGTTTTGAGTTGCCAGCACATAATCACATAAACATTACCACTAGGAGTGGACACTGTAGGGCAGGCAATAAAATGGCAGTATTGGAGTTTGCCCATGCAAAGGTATCAAAAATGTCATCCAGGCAGCATATTGTAATTTTATTAAAGAAGCATTGCTTATTCAATACAATGTCTTGGGCCACAGTGACTTTAAACAGTTGTCTAATTTTGTCGTAGGGATAGTAATGTTAGTCTGGTGGTCCAGACTAACATTGAATGGATTGCTATAGCACCGACATTAATGGGCCCCAAAAGATGAATGCTAATGACTTTGTTGATCCCTTGACTGTTGGCACCACAATTATATTGACATTTAGAGATTGAAATATTGATTGCTCCCTGGTGGCTGGCTGCAGGACAGGTCATAAACCCCGCCCCCCCAAATTGGAAAAGGGCCAAAATAAAGATTTAAAACTAAAATGTCAAATAAATTTTTGACAGTTTCTGTCAACTTGAGATAGTTCTTACCACACTGGTGTATGTTCAAGTGTTCGTTTTTCTGAAATGTTTGGTTTTAATCAGTTAGTGCTAATTAGCGTGCGCACTATCAATGGGGCTGCTTGTGACTGGTCAGACAGGTGGTCTATGGGCAGGAACTCCACACTACTGAGATTGTTACTGCATAGACTCTGGCTCCAAATGAAGTCACCAGTGCAAGATGGCAGTGGCCATATGTGATATATTGGCTTCATTTTTTGTTCAGTGGGGATGAGTGGAGACACGTTTTGGGTCTGACCTATTGATGTCCCCCTCATGACAATTTGTAGCCACTATCATCTAGGTTTATATACAGTATACAATACAAAAATCTATATAACAATTACCTATAAAACTAATGACATTCCCATCAGCCTCAGCTGTATTTTGTGTTTAGTGATATTGAGTTAAACATGCCTAAGTAAGATTGTGATAATATGATAGCATCTGCTGTAACAAGGTCTTTGTGATGCAACTACAAATCCTTTATTCATCTGTTCATTAAGTGTTATACAGCTCCTACAGCTACTAGCAATTTCTTTGATGCTGAAATGCAATGAGAGGGCATGAGGCAGTGTCCTTCCGCAGCCCCTGTTTCCCACAGGTAAAAGCAACATCTTCATAATCTCACACAGGCTATAGATATGTTCTGATGGACGCTTGGGAACCTAACAGTCTAAGATCCAAAAGATAAAGCTTTAACATCTCCAGTAACCTTTGTGTGTTTGTGCGTGTGACGGAAATCGAACAGATCTGTTGTTGCAACATTTCTGTGTTTGATCTTAACTTTCTGTACAGAACAATAGCTCCCTTCCCAGTGGGCCTGTATGTAACAGAAGCTTTAGTGTGTGGAAGGTAAGTGTATCTGCATGCGTGCGGACGTGGTTGAAGTGGTGCTGTACAATTAGAGCCCAGAGGATCGTTTGCAGTTATTTGTATAAATCCCATTTATAACAAGAAGAACCAAAGAAGTGCTGCTGCAATTGTTTTGATCAGATGAGATTAGCTGCTATCTTCTGCTTTTTATGTGCCGTCCTTACTGTAGCTCACTACAGTACAATTAAAAATTCATCCACTATGACCTAGATAACTCCAGCAGTGTCTCACTGAGACTTCACAACACACATTCACACACTCATACACACACACTCAAATATCACATGCACACGCATACTCTTGCACATACACACAGGCAGTGTAAAAAAAATCTATCCTTAGATAATCTTATTATTTGATATGAATTTATTATGTCCAATGCTTTCCTGCAGCTGACTTTTAACGGCTAGAACTGAGCTAAAACAGTGAAAGCACGAGCAACCTCTGTTGTAAACCTGGACCATAGAACTTTTATCTACATTTGGTTGTCAGACTTGAGAGGTCTTAGTGAAGAGCAAGGGGTTAGAAGGTCTGAAATTAAAAGTGAAAGCCCTACTATGCAGGGTTTAAGAGAACTCCACAAAAATTGAATTCTAAAATGAATGAGTTGCCAACTCTGCTTGGACTGGAGAAATAGCCTATGTTCTCTACGTCTACCGTTTGTTAGAAGTCTTGCTGTTGCATTCTGCACCATTTGTGGACAGGCAACCATTGCATCAGTAAGACAAGTAAACAATGAATTGCAGTAGTCTGGGCGAGTAGAAATGACGGTGTTACTAAATTGTTCTACAATAGCCTGTATGTTACATGCATCACTTTGCAGAGCCCATTGAAAAAAAATTCTTAACACTAAATTAGACATACAACTGGGTGTCATCTGCGTAACAATGGCATGGTAGCATTTAAGTGACTTATATAATGACCAAGGGGTATCAGATGAAAAATTGAATAAAATGGGACCAAAAACTGAGCCTTGTGGAACTCCACATGACATGAGAGTTTGGGAAGTAACTATTTACTCATCAATTTGACATGAAATTGGCTTATCTTCCTCCCGTCTTGCTTTATTTATACCTCACCTATCCCTTTCTACCTAACACAAATCCTCTTCCAGCTCTTCTATCCTTACTCCCACCCTCCTCCTCCTCCTCCCTGTGCTCCTCTCTTCGTCCTCATTCTGGGTATCTTTTAGAATACAGATGTGATTAAATCCTATTTATCTGTATGCTGCTCTCTCTCTATGGTTACCCTGTTGGTAACCCCTGTTGGCTACTGTTTATTCAGCACTGTCTGGTTCTGTGTTAATCTTTCACTCCTTGTCCCTGAGAAATATTAGATATGTCTTAAGATAGGGTTAGACTGCAGAGAAAGGAATTGTTGCTGCAATTATCAGGACAGATATTACATATCAGACTATGCAGCTGTTGTGTCATTTGAAATAGCTTGTTGTAAATGTGCATCCACTTGTGTGTGAGTGTGCCTCTGTCACGTTGATTGTCTATTTTATTGGCATGTAATGACTATTTATCTCTTGACATCACTGTTTATCTGCTGCCATTAACTTAAATTGGTGTCATGAGGCAAGAGCATTATTGCAACATTAAGCTACAAGAATAAACACCTGGTTGTTTGTCCAGAAGATACATGTTGTATGTGTGTAATGTAATTTATGAGGCAATGACTGCGTGTGTGAAGCACACATAAAAGTGACAGAACCTGAGACGCTTATGACCGCTGTACAGACTACCTCAGGACATGAACACACACACACACAACACACACACAAACATCCTACTAACTCAATTAGAAACACTACATTGCCCAGCAGCCTCTGCTAATCTAATCACTACCACTCCATTAACCATCCTGCCTCCCTGACCGAATCTGTACGATAACATCTGCTCCCCTCTGACACTGTGGCCCCGCAGAGCTGATAATTCAGGAGCCTCTAACTCTCCGGCTCTGTTTGCACTGCACCGCTAACCTCTCATAATGGTCAGCATCAAAGGTAAATCCATGAGGGTAATAGACCGTTTTCTTGTGGCCTAGTGCTTTTGTCCCTAAAGTTCAGAAACTAAAAGTAACAGTCCAGGAAAACTGCATATATCATTCATGTCTTTGGCCTGATAACACAACTAGCCAGCCAAAAAAGAAACAAACTAATCAGATGAGTGTAAAAACAACAACAAAAAGCTTAAGACTAAAACTTGAAAAATTAGATCATAAAAATAGTGCATATCTAATCTGCTAATAGCACAACCAAAAGTACACATCAACAAGATTAGATATTGGTATAAGGTTTTCATGCACTGAAAGGATCAATTTAATATTTTTGGAAATACACTTATTTGCTTTCTTAACAACATGACACGATTGATGTACTCTCACGTCTGTTTGCTAAATAAGAAAATGAAGACAGGAGAAGGTTAGCTTATCATGTCTTAGCATAAAGACCAATGACTCTACACTAGGATGGACAATGCATCTCCACATTCCCACACTGTACAAAAATAAAGCCAAAATATCGCGGATACGGTCATTGACATGTTGTGCTGGGGATGTCATTTGCAGCCAGTGTCTGCACAGTGGTGAACTGTATGGTATTAAGTTCTGACAGCTGTCAGTCATGACATCAAACCCCCATTTTATAACATCAAAGATCTAATTAAAACCGGACATCAGAAAAATGAACACCTAAACGTACATCAGCATGGTAAGAACTGTGCAAAATGACAGAAACCACCTTTGGGGAAAATGTATGTGACGTGTACGTATTTAGTTTGGCCCATGTTCCATTCACTAACGTGGAGGGGGTGGAGTTTATGGCCTATACTGCAGCTAGCCACCAGGAGGCAATGAAGATGTTTTGAAATTGAAATTGAAATTTTGGCTTTACTGGGGTGCATAAACTACTGAAAGTTGCTCAGGGCCAATGATTACATAAAAAAACAGTCACACATACACATAACTTTTTGTTTTCAAACTTCAGTTTTTGTATGAGTGTTCATTATTGAGTGTGAGAGGTGCTGATGGTGCTGGTAGGACAGAGCCAGGATGGCTAGTGCCCTATTTCCAGACATGTATAGTCAAGCAAACTGTCTGCTGTCTGAGCTTAACTAACTGTCTCCTGCTAAGCTAAAATGTTGATCTCCTCTGTGTACATGAGGTCAGAAATAGTAGTAGTAGTAAAAAAAAAAGTAATCAGTTTATTTGGGTTAGTTTGGGGTACTGATGTTTTATATCAATTCAGTCAATCAATTTTATTTATAAAGCCCAATATTACAAATCACAATTTGCCTCACAGGGCTTTACAGCATACGTCATCCCTCTGTCCTTTGGACCCTCAAAGCGGATAAGGAAAAACTCCCCCAAAAAAGGTAGCGTTTGTTCAGGGCTGTAACCTGGGTTTTAGAAATACTGAGGTCATTAGGCTATATTTCTCCGAGCATTTCCAAACAGTCTTATCCATTTTTGGCATTTTTTTTGTTTGGGAAAATTTACTTAATTCATTTGATCAATTTTTAAAAAAAATTTTTTTTTGTAAATTGTACCTCCCTACACAATTATCTATATGCAGTTTCCAAACCTTCCTCCACAATGCCGGGAATGCCTCAAATGGAGAAATCCTCCTCTAATTAATTACCATTATGGCTAAGAGACATTAAAGAAAATTGACTCTGAAAGTATGTCAGAATCAGACGTCTAGTTCACCACTTTTAAACCTTATGCGTGTCTAACTGTGGAATATAAACTCACAAATTCCCAGAAATAATACTGAGGGCATATCCTTTGTGTCTTTAGTTGTATTTCCAGTATTGTTTGAGTTACAGAGGCAGGATAAAAAGAAACATTTACATAAGGCATCTAACTGATGCCTTAATTTATTGCATGAAATGTTTTCAATTTGCTGATGTGGATTGAGACATCAGTTATACAGAATTTTGTCTTTCATTATGTCACTTCTGCAAGGTGTTTGCTAATTTCCTAAAGTAACATGTCAGACAGCATTTTCCATTTTGTGTCTAACATTTGAATATGTGGAAGTCATATCATGGCTTCTCAGAAACAGGAACTTATTAGATGCACTTAATCTTGTACTGCAACAAGAAGAAGAGTGAGAGGGACTTAACAGTAACAGGTATATTAAACCTACTGTATCATGGTCTTTTTCTTTTAAACTGTCCATCATTACTTATAATACCTCCGCTGGCATTGTGCAATGACTAGTAATTGCTTTGAGGGGGAGAAGGAAGTGATTCCTTCTAAAGGGAATTACATAATATGTTATTATCTTCCAGTAAAAGCCCAACAATAGTCATTTCTGTCAGCTAAAGAAAAGTGAAATGAATGTGTCTCTCCCAAAGCCAAGGGCAAACCTCATTGATGACAATGAGGATTTTAATCAATGCAGATATTAAATTTGAGTGTTGAGGTCAATGAAGTACTGTAGTACTGCCATCTTTACCATATGTGTTATGTATTATATGTATATGTTTCAAATGCAGTTAAATTAATTGAAACTTGATGATATTAAAAAGTGTGTATGCTAGATTTCCCCTGGAGTCCCACCAGTTTTTAATATACAAAGACTACTGGCAGAGATCTGCAGCTCATTACTTTATATTGTTAACTGAGCTTTCAATATACAGGTATATGATACAATGGATGTGCTCTGCCTGTGTCTGCTCAGTATGTGCATGAATGTGTGTTGTGTCAGCAAGAACATATATAATGGTGCTTCTTCTTGTACCTGTGAAGCTGGAAAAGGTCTGCATGCAGTGTGTGTGCGTGTTTATGGGACACTATTGACTCTATAAAGTCTATTTGATTGGACAAACGACTGACTATCACCATGTCATAAAGATTCATGGAGCCTACTTTATAGTCTTGTATAAATATAATGATTTCTGTCTTCTTTCTCTTGGGCTCCATCAGCATTTTTCAACCCAATCTTAAAAAGGAGATTTTCTGCTGTTGCTGCCAACTAGAGTTGAATCCTGTCAGCATTTTCACAGCATATTTTTGGCTTCACAAATAATCTCACTGAAGGATATAGTCATAAGCATAGTGCTTACTAATACTGATTTTTTTCATTAGTTATAATTCTTTACCTAAAAATACATCACATAGACACTAAAGATGCTTAAACTTTTTAAATATTTCATTATAACTTTAACAGAACTGGAAAAGGTCTTAGATGCTTCCTTACTTAAAGGCAAAATACTTTTAGAGAATGAAATGTATTATATTGAAGAAGAGATGTGCAACTTTAAACTGAATGAAATTTTTAGCGCAAGTTCAAGCAGGAAGACAACTGTCAACTGCCAATTTTATCAACACACTGAGACTCCGCCTCTATTATCAAGAGATTTCACTGGATTTTTCCATTGGTCATCTCAGCTAAAGAATATTTAAACCGGTGTCAAGGCCCCATCTACAGCTCCCCAGGGGGATCTCTGATTGGCTATATTGAGGTCTATGCCTGTATATTTAACTAAAGGGATACTTGAGCTGATACTTGTATCATCATAATGTGGTATGTGTAAATGCACTAAGGTAAACTTCTCTCCATCTTGCCTGCGCCCAGATTTCCCTGCTTGAAGATTTTTGCTGGCTCGAGCTATAGAGTAAAACTAGGCAGTGCTGATAAAATACATACAAAGAGTCTGTGACTGTGCTGCCTATTTCTGTGGTGAAATGTTTTCAGAAACATATTTTAGTGTGCTGTTTAGCAGTTTTACAAGAGTTTTAAACAGGAAGTGGGCGCCAACCTGTGTTGTGAAAACAGAGGCTGAAAAAACTCTGGCTCGCTGAACAATTGGTAAAACTAAGCAAAGCTGATCAAAAGTAAACCAAGATTCTGTTACTGCGTCGCCTAGTTTTTGCCTAAAATGTTCTTAGAAACTTATTTCAGCTTACCGTTTCACTAAAACAGGAAATTGTTTGTCACGAGTAGGCTGACATTTTTCTAGATGGGAAAGTCATCTTTCATCATCCATAAGAGTGCATTCTAGTACTTGTAGGATTTCTACCTCTTGAGCAAAGGCAAATGCCACAGCCCTTTTCCTCTGTTTTCTCTGGTCATGTAGCACCGATTTCAAAAGTATTTGTTTCTTTCTACTGCATAGACAGCTCAGTTTTAAGACCATATCTCCAGCAGTAAAATGTTTCTTTAATCAACAGGGTCATGACCAAGTTTTTATATAATTTGATCTTTTCCAATTAAACTAAAAATAAAATCAAGTGTTGTGTGCTCAATTGTTGGAGCACAGCAGCCAGTGATTTGCCAGGGACACATTTAGCTTTTTTGCTCATCATTAATATCCACCACAGTTTTTACAGTGTGTACAAAGTCTGTGTGTTTGTAGCATAAAATGGCTTTAAGTGGCACTGTGATGGTTTCAGTGCCAGTAAAAAATTAATACAGTCTGTGTATCTGTCTCACGCAGAGTCATTTTTGACACAACCTCTGGGGGGCGCCTAAGTCAGAAATTTCACACACTCAGTTGGACAATCCACCAAAAACTTGATGTACTATATTAAGGACATATACAGGGAAATGTCCGTGAGCTCAAAGTATGTCAAATGTAACTCATTAAAAAATTATTTCATGCTCTCTCCCTCTCTCATATCTGCATACAACCCCCTGAGTGAAGCTCTGAACTGACAACTGTATCAAATATTCAGAGATCATCGCAATCTATCGAGGACACATACTGTACTATATGTGTTAAGTGTGTGTGTGTGTGTGTGTGTGTGTTTAGCATGCCGTTGTGGTGAATTTTATCCCCCTGGGTATAAAAATGGAAATAGCAGAAAGATGTGTGAGTATGTGTTGTAGGAAAGGGGAGGATCAGTTTAGTGTTACCATGGGAACTGGGAAATACCAAATTCAGGTCTTTCTCACACCTTCTCTTATTCTCGACCCCTCATCTCCCTACACATTCCCCCATTCTGTCTCTTCCATACCCACTTCTCTTCACTGCCCTAGTTCTGCTTTTTGACATCTCAACGCTCTGCAGCCTTCTCACTTTTTTTTTTTCTTCCACCATCTCCTACGGTCCCTATATTTACTCTCTTATTTCCTCCCCTATACATCTCTTCTCTCCTACTCACTCGTCCTCCTCCTTCACGGTCTCTGTCTCTTTTCCCTATCCTCATTCCTCCTCCCTCCTGCTCTCCCTCCTTCTTGCTCTAGGCTCGTGGAATCCCTCATTTATTCAAACAAAAAAAAAAAGAAAAAGAAAGAAGCCCTTCATTAATTCAAGGAGAATTTGCATATTTCTCCTTGGGCTGCAATAATAGATGGATGACTACAGTATGGCTTACAGTGCCCCGACCTGCTGACTGCAGCAGTGGGAGAAGAAGAATAAATACCTTACAATAAGCAGCAGCAGCAGCAGCAGCACACTTACAGTACAACAGTGGCTGTCATTGTTTTTTGGCCTGCAGCACCTTGCTAAACTACGTCATTCTTTGTTTTCAGGATATTTGACTTGACAACTAATACAACTAGTGCACTAGTAGTAGGCTGGCTCAAAGTAGTAGGTAATGCAGTCCAAATATAAAAACAATTATGGTAAAAATAAAACACTGGGTGTTTAAAGCAGCATTTATCTTTTTTTTCTTTTTTATCACTTCAAGTCGGAACAACAAAACAACCTGAAAATCACACCAAAAGTTATTGCCAACGAGTTTGCTATACACCGAGCAAACATGGAGCAACAATAGTATTAATTTAGAGTTCTGGTGACCTCATAAATCAAAGTCCAATATTCACTCATGTTTTAGCCCTAACTTGGTCTCCACCAACTCTGGGCTTCACTACAATAGCGAAAGCATGACCTGGTTAGTACACATTGCCTTTGTTGGTTTGGTTGGTTAGTGCAGGCTATTTTTAAGCACTGTTTGAATGAATAAAGTAATTCATCGGAATATGTATATAATCCACATAATCATGAGCCAGTAATTTGTGTATACGCCACATATGGAGTGACAGGACAAAAGAAATAAGTTGTATAAAGTGCAAAACTCCACAAAAGGAGTAATGTTGGGGTGATGGATGGGTCAAACAAACACAGGACTTTCCCCCTGGAGACTAGTGTCCATGTCCCATGTGAAACCAAGTGAACTTTTGAGTTATTTTAAGGTACATCATCACCATGTTTCTTCTTCCAAAACCTAACCTATGTGACTTGACATTCAGTATGTAACATGACAATGCAAAACCATGTTTACTTTTCTAAACCTAACCTACAGAACTTTACTTGCCTAAACCTGACCTACGTGACTTTGCATTAAATGCACAACTTTACAATAAGTACGTAACATGACAATGCCATTCATTGGATGCTAATTCATAAGATATCAAAAGAGCAGTTGTATGAGGATACGTTGGTTAGGTATAGTCAGGAGACTGACTTGGTCAGGGTTAGGGTGAGAATGTCAGGGTAAGTCAATCCGAGGCAGAGGCAGGCAGAGTAGGGCGGAACATGCCTTCACTGTCTTATGAAATGCAAACCTGCCTGTGGGGAATATCTTGCTCCCTGTCTGCTATCAAAGTGTACAGTGGGTTTATGATATTAGAACTACAAACAGCCGTCTGCTGTGGCTGGTAATCAGGTTGACGAGAACACTGAGACTGAACCAAAACAGTAAAGTTGCAGGTTGTAAAATCAAATTAACTAGCTGAAAGACACTAAGATGCTACGATAGCTGAGATGAACTGCAGAGATGGGTGATAATTCTACAGTATGTGGGTTTGTCACTACAAGCAACCCTTTTCATATTACACATAGACATTTGACTGATTATTCATACAAGAATATGAATTACTGCAGCTTTAACTTAAGTGGTGAGTAGCCATGCTGTCTGTGTGGGTTTCCTTAGAGTGTTTCCTCCCTCAATCCAAAGATGTGTACAGCAGGTTAGGTAATTTAGAGATCCCAACTTGCAGGTGTGAATGGATGACAGTTTAAGCAAAGAGGAATCGCAGTCCTGCCAAGACTGTTTGACAGACAAGTAATATTTGGGAAGCATCATGAGGAAACAGCAATCATCTCTTAGCTTCTAAAAAAACAGAAACAAAAGCAGCAACAAAACAAATTAAGTGTAACTAGAGCCTCCAATTATAGTATCAGTTAATGGAAGCAGACTGTGGTTGTAGTGTGCAGCTCCCAGATGTTATCATGTGTATTAAAATTCCATCTGTGAGACTCTTAGACAGAGATCTCTGCAATTATAATGGGCCAACTTTCCTAGAGAAATGAGGGTGATTCTCTGCACTGAACACTTTGTTTCCTAATGTTCTAAATGCTTGGTGAGACTGCACACACGCTCATTCATATTTTGCCTGATAAAACAACAACAAATCTCTTTAGACACGCTGCTATTAATAGGACAGAGATGAATTCTTTACCTGCACAAAACAGTTACGTACAAAATGAATGTCCAAAAAGCATCTGGAAAATTGTTCCAGCATTTTATTATTCTAATGCTAATTAATTTTTATTTGATGGTAGGTTTGTTAGTATTTGTAGTGAATCCCTGAGATGCCATCAGGTTGCAAACATAAGACTGTGTCTAAAGATGGACGATGCCTCTCCTCTTACCCCCACTGTACAAAAATGAAGCCAAAATATCCTGGATATGGCTGCTACCATCTTGTGCTGGTCATGTCATCTAGAGACACCAGAGTCCATGCAGTTGCACTCCACCATGTCAAGTTAGCGCCCAAACACCCAGCAAACCAATTGGAGGCAGTGTCACTGATAGCAAGCTAATCGATTCATCATGACCTTAAGCCCCCACATGGGAAAAACTTCTTTGACATGTACTTTGACTTTATGGTTTGGCCCATGTCCCGTCTGCTAACATGGAGCCAGCCACTAGGGGGTGACCAATATCGTCCATCTTTATTATACAGTCTGTGGTTGCAAACCTCACAAAGACGATGAATTGAAATGACAGCTGCCACTGATATCCTGATAATGCAACACCAGCTGAAATATTTCCAAGGGCAAATTCTTTTTTATTGCCGCCACCTTCACTCAATCTTTTTATCCATCTCTGCCTGACTAACACATTCACTGTAATGCTGCATGTCTCTCTTTATCCCCATGATTCCGTCTCTCACACACACACTCAGATATCTTACATGCCGACTCCCTGTGAGCTCCACTGATGCAACCTGCTCGTAAAGCTATTCACCAGAGGTCTCACTGTTCCGTAATGCCTTCTCTTCTGTCTCATCGTTGCTCCAAAACTCACTCAATATTCTTTCAGACTGTATTACTTTGATTGTTTGAATGCAAACCAAAATGAGCTATTTTATATACTGCAATGACCTCCAAGTACAACAACTATTTTATATAAATGATGAATGCATTTAATTTATCACAATTTACTCTTTCTTACCCCCGATGAATCTTGTTCTCCTCTGCTTACAAATTCCTCCAAACATAAATAAATTCATTCTGCCTCTTGCTTTCCCATCTGTCCTCCAAATTATTCCTTGAATCAGTGTTGACATCTCTTGATGGGGGATGCATTTTTGGTGTGGGACCTCTCTGTATGCATCTCAGGGCACGTTCACAACGAGCGTGTTTGCAGAAATACATCTGAGCTTAGAGGACTTTACTCCTCCAGTTCAAGTTTGTTTAGGCAGCGAGAACAATATGATTTGAATTTAGAAAAAGGAAGTTAATTCCCGAACCTGTTTTAGTCCTTATCCAAGAGAGCTGCAGAGTGCAGTTTAGTAGGATTGAGAGAGTCAGGAAAACTTTATATGAACCCAAAACATGAGGTACTGTGCAGACAGATGACCCGAGGGTGAAACATAGTTTAGAATGATGCTCATATTAGATAATCTCTCCCTATGGTCTCAAAGTGAGATAATTTTTGACTGAAGAAATAACACCCTTCTCTTACAAATGAAAAGTTGGATTCATGAGCAATGAAATGCACCTTTGGTCAATTTAATACCCTCAGAAGTTTAGCTGCTTCAGCCTTATTTGGTCTGGAGCAACGCATAGGACATGGTGCTGATTGTTGACTGCAAACCTCACATAAATATTGCTGTGTAACTGACGTTATACAGTTTGTTAACTTCATGACTCCTCTTCACTCCTCGGATACTGTTTCAGTATGTTTTCAGTAGGAAGTGCAGGGGTGGAGTGCTCGCAAACCCAAAATAGCCTACAGTAGAAAAGTGCAGCATGGGGTTGACACACAACACAAACAATATGGCAGCATGGTTAATTTACAACCCCTAGAGTTGTTTATTAAAGAGTTATGACATGTAAACAACTGTTGTGTTCAGGTGGTAACTCTTACCACATTTTGTTACAAAGCTGAGATTCTTGTGGGGCGCCGGTGGCTTAGTGGTAGAGCAGGTGCCCCATGTACAAGGCTGTTGCCGCAGCGTCCCGGGTTCGACTCCAGCCTGTGGCCCTTTGCTGCATGTCACTCCCTCGCTCTCTCCCCCTTTCACACTTATCTCTCCTATCAATTAAAGGCTAAAAATGCCCCAAAAAATATCTTCAAAAAAAAAAAAAAAGCTAAGATTCTTGTGATTCTATTGAGGCAAACCATTTTAAGATAGCCTACAACCACCACAGCAAGTACAATCAACGCCTCTGTTAGACCACCAACAAACAGTTACAACACACTGCCAAAATTTGTCCTGATATATTGGGAGGAGGTCCAGATGATCCAAATTCAGTAAATATTAAGTTCAAACCAGTGGCGTAAGGTAGTTACCACGGGCCCAAGTGCAGGCTATTGTGATGAGCCCCAGTCCATGCTAGTTACTAGTTATAAGGTACACACACACACACACACACACACACACACACACACACACACACACACACACACACACACACTCCACTGGTAACTGTTTATAAAAAAAAGCCAAAGGAATTTAACTTAGGGAGCTTTGCTACTTTTTCCTCCTGTTTGTTTATCTCTGGTCCTCTTTCTTACTGCAGCTGTCATGATTAAACTTGCAAATGCTCAGCTTGTCAGACTTGACAGTTTTTGCACATATACTAGCTACTGTATCATATCGTACCCCAACAACCATCATTGCATACCTTTATATGGTTTTTCAGGTTCATGTAGATAAGCATATATTTTTGTCATATATTGCCACTGACTCCTTTAAAATTATATAATCTCTCCATGTAATATCTCCCGTTACATGTAAATGTAACAAAATGGCCACTGCACTCTGACCTTTGAGTTCATTAGACTATTTTGTTCTAGTTTTGTACTTTGATGATCGTACATCATTGTTAGCTGTTGTCCAAAGGGCTTTAGTTAAGCTAACATTAACTTCTGGAGCTTAACTTCATTAATTGATCTGTGTACTGCGACAGCTGCCATAGCGCCGGCCACTGAATGTTGATAGTTTGTCCGAGTGAGTGGAGGGGGGCATGACTTAACCATTGGTCAATTGTCCCAAAAGTCCTAGTTACAGTCATCTGCAGGGTTGTGTTTCCGGAGGAAATTAAACAAACCTTCTACTTCAATGTGGTCAAACTTGGTTTAAACAGTGATTCAGAGAAACCTTTCAAAAGAGACTTATGTATGTGTATTTACTCCACATGGTTCAATTTACTTTAGGTATGGATTAAATGAAGGCATTTCTTTTTTTACAAATTCTACAGGAATGCGAAGAGGTTTAACAAAAGTACTTTAGCAATCAGGACGAATGACATCGGCAGACGGGTCATCAATCACAGTTCTAATGTGCTGCTACTGGCTGAAAGCTGCATTTAAACTTGAGATTTGTAAGCCCTGTCAAAACCCTCCTGCTACAACACACTAAAAAACACTAATCATTACACAGCACAGTACAGAAAATCATTAACAAAGCTTGCACTAGTCACAATGGTTCTGTTCTTTTGTGTTAATACATTTGTTATGTTCCCAACCTTATCTGCATTCACTGTAGTGAAGTCAAACACCAGAGAGCTCTGTCTCTCACCTCCATTTACTTTCTGTCTCTCTGGATCTATAAATCTGCCACGCTGTCCTAACTGCCTGGCTCCCTCTCTTTCCATCTCTATTGTCCAAAGTATATCGACAATGTGATTCACGCTCATTGAGCCCTGCATGTGCATGAAATAATGCTGTGCTGACTCACAGAAACAAAGAAAGGCACTGGGACTGACTATAACAAAAAGAGCTGACAAGGTACTGTGTCTATATGTGCAGGGCTGTAGCAGGGTTACAAACTAATGATGGCCACAAGTTTTTCTTTTAATGGTGCTTATTTACCTCATCTTTGAATGAGAAATATTCTCCCGGTAATGACACCTACAGACACAACCCAGGCTACACACTGCACACAAACTCATTATCTATAATTAAATACATACAGAGGGACCTGTTGGCAAAATTACTTTTGTCTGTCTGTGGGGAACTTCTCTCCTCCGCTCTGCTCTCTTCCCGTTTCTCTTCCTCTCTGTTCCTCTGCTCTCTGTTCTGTCTCTTCTCTTCCTCTCTTTTCTCCTCTCTTATCTTTCCCTTTGTTCTTCTGTCTGTTTTCTTCCTCTGTTCTTTTCCTCTCTTTTCTCCTCCTCTATGTTCTCCTCCTCTGCTCTCCTAATCTCTGGTCCTTTCTTTTTTATCCTCCTCTGTGTTCTCTTCCTCTTATCTCCTACTGTGCTCTAGTCCTCTTTTAACCCCTCTGATTTGCTCCTCTCTTCTTCTGTCTGTTCTCTTCCTTTGTTCCTTTCCTCTCTTTTTTCCTCCTCTATGTTCCCTTCCTCCGTTCTCCTCCTGTTTGTTCGCTTCCTCTATGTTCCCTTCCTCTGTTCTCCTCCTCTCTGTTCCCTTCCTTTGTTCTTTTCTCCTCTGTGCCTCTCCTGTCTGTTCTTCTCTTTTTCCTCATGGTCAATTTTTTTTCTGGTTTCTTTTTTTCCTTTCTTTTGCTTTTTTAAAAAAAAACCAAAACAATCTAACGTAATCTGCTGTAATATTTTTGGCTCTCTCCTTCTCTCCCCTCTGTCTCTCAGTGTTCTCACTTGTTTTCTGTGGAGGGAGGCATCAGTGAGGTCAATCAGACCTTATTGATTTCATCATATTGTTGTAGTTTTTATTTTCCATGCTTTTATTTTCTATAGTTGCAATATTCGTTTTTAAATCTGTGTGTGCACTGTGGTGAAACATGTAATGTTGCCAGTATGATGTCAATATGACTATCAACAGATTGTTTTCACTGTCTATTATTTCTGAGAACTGTGTGTATGTGTGTCTGTGTGTGTACTGTATCAAGCCTTTGATCATGAGTCTTTTTTCCCCCGCCTCCTCTGGGTAATTCTTGTTTTGTTGTTTGCTTTTATTCCCTCTGACCTTCTGTTGCTTTCACCAAAATCTTCTAAATTCACTCTCGTTAGTTGTGTAAAAAGGAGCCTACTGTTTCGCTTTATTATTTAAATATGGGTCATAAAATGTGTTCTTGCTTTGCGAGGAAAAAAAAAAACAGGGCATGGCTTCATTTGGAAAACAAAAATAAATTAACAGGGCCTTTCGGTACAGCTGGGTAAATAGTCGGCTGGATACAGGCCTGCAACAAAATGGTCAATGAAGTCAATTAAAGAGAGAAGGGAGGCAATAAAGGCTAAGTTAAAATATATAGAGCTGAAGGAGAGAAACACACACACACACACACACACACACACAGAGGAACAGATACAGTGAGCAAGCTGTCAGTTTTGTAGGCTAAGTGGGCTAAATTGTGTTGCAGCAATAACAGAGGGAGAGAGGGGAGAGAAACAAGAGTGGGTTGTGGTTGATTAATGCACGTAGGAGCGGTTATTGAATTTACAGAGAAAATCTCCAGCGCCAAGAACACAAACAGCCACCAGGGGATTGGGCTCATTCAGGGAACAAGTGCCACCATTCATACATCAAGACAAGAGACACTGAAAGGATCCAGATCTCATAAGACCATTCTACCCAACAGACCTGTCAGACATGACTGATTTTGATGAGTCTTTTATGACACAGTCACGTTCCTTTATTTTTTTTTATATATTATATAGGCTATTCCTGCAATGGGAATAAATACTTAATGGAACATTTACACAGAATCCCTCTAGTAACTCTCACCTATTCTTTCAGATGTGCTACATCAGCATTTAAACATCATTACATCATTAGCAAAATAATTTGGAGACATAATTATGACTGTAAACAAACAGTACTGTTGCTGAAAACAGCAAGCCTCTTCTATTTTTTTAAGAGTAAGGCTGAAGTTGTTCATTATATACTGGAGCTTTATTTTTGTTGTCAACAAATTTCATGTTATTCAAACAGGGGGAAAAGAGCATTTCTTGATTATTCTCAATGGCGGATTAATAATTTAATCTGGTGTACTAGTGAGTATTTTAGGCCACTGTTCTTTTTTTTTTACAACAATGTACCCCATTTGAAATATTTTTTTCAGCTAAGTTGACCATGACTAGCATAAAACATTGTTGGTAGAAACAAAAGTAACAGAGGTACAATACAGTGCTGCACCATCACCGACTAAGTTATTAAACAACAACCTTGTAGCTGCAAAACACTGAAATGGAAAATTTCAAATGTTTTAATGTCATGGCAAACAACACTAGAACAGCATGGTAGTTGCAATGAACTGCCTCTTTTTGATAGACAGACAAGCATTCAAACTCATATTCACACCTACGGGCAATTTAGAGTCACCAATTAACCTGCATGTCTTCGGACTGTGGGAGGAAGCTGGACATCCCGGAGAAAACCCACACTAACTCGGAGAGAACATGCAAACTCCACACCTCACATATTCCCCGCAGTACTCCCAAGTACCCTCAGGGGAGAGGTGGGAGTAAGGCAAATATGAAAATCACAAGCAAATCTCAAGTTTTAACCTTAAAGTCACAAGCAAGTCCCAAGTTACTGTGGTGAGAATTAAGTAAGTTGAGTCCCTGCTATGACTAAAGCAAGTCACAAGTCAAGTCACATGGAATTTGTTAGAAAGCTAACATTTGACCAGCCGATAATGAGTTAGCTGAAAAGATACATTCCTGTACCTTTCCCTGTTGGTTCAGCTGTGATGGATAAAGTTGGATGTTGTGGTGGTTGTATCACTGACTTTCGAGCTGCGGACCTTGTGTACCGCTCGCCTCCTCTTACTACTTTATCAACATCATAATCCTTGAATTCAAGCTTTATTATTTTTAGATTATCCCTCTACATGATAGCTGCCTCTTTTGCTGGTTTCTGCTGGTCTGCAGCATCCTAGCATGGTACCAGGTTCGCACGCAATGCAGTAGAAATCAGCCACTCATTTCCAGGGCAAAATGTTCTCAATATCTTGAAAAATTTTTCAGACTTAGATATATATATATTCCTTATTAAAAAAAGATCTTTTTTTGTGACAGAGAGAGAGAAAGACTCTTACCTCCCTCTGCAGGGGCGGCAGGGGTCAAACTGTGCTGTAGAACTTGAAGCTGGCAGGAATTCATCTTGCTCTAGGAACCTTCAGCAGGGGGGGGGGTGTTTCTTGCTAATAGAGTCCTACAGCTACACTGGTCTCTAGACATAGTTCACCACCCTGCTGCCCTCCTGCCTCCTGCCAGGGCCACACTGCCAACGAAGTGCTGCGATGCGCAGCCCACCAAAATTCTCATGTGAGCCCGTTCACATCAGACGCACATTTCTCCATGCCGGTCGACAAGCGCTTCTGCTCCCAGCTGTTGTCTCCGTCATATTTGGGGCTGTTTTCCCATTATGGGTATCTCTCACTGTTTGCGTGTGTGTGTACCCCCGCCCAGTCTGTCTGTCTGTCTGTCTGTCTGTCTGTCTCTCCCTCTCTGTTGTGTGTTTGTGGGTGTGTGTGTGTTCATCTCTCTTGTGCTCTGTACCACTGACTAATATGTATATAAAATGTATATAAACACACACATATATACATCGCATTTGTCAAACGCTGTGTTTTATTTTGAAATTTGTTTTATTCTGAAAATTGACCGGATGCTGTTGTTCCGTTGTTTGACTTCCTGCCCGGCTTGACACATTTGCTCGCGGCTCGCGCAGAAAATAGACCAGACACCGAAACGATTGCTGCACGATAGATGATACAATAGGTTAACATGGTCGGCGAAAGGAAACTGGCTTCGATTCTCAGCGCTTCCGCGGGCGGTGCGGCCCTGAGATTTGAGCTGCAGGTCTGAGTACTCCAGTAAATTCTGTGAATTTCCCACCAATCACTGTTCTACTTAATATTTCAAGTGTTCCTCCACTAGATGTTGACCTGTGTCTCAGATGCTTTTTTATTTTCAATAATTCACTTTCTGTGTCATAAATATAGACATGAATGCTGCTAAGGCTTCACCCTCTGCAATAGTCACCGTGTTCTCAAACATCAATCTGAATTCAATAAGTGATCATTTCTCATTCTTCTGTCTTTTTCTTTTCCTATGCTTTGAGATAGTTTTCAAACATCGACAGTAATGCCTAGTCACATTAAAACTCAAGCGTATAACTGACAGACTGTTGGGCTGAGAAATGCCTAATACCTGGTACTCTTTATCTGATCGCCCTATAGTGTGGCTGTTTTCTGAATCATTCCTCAATAAAAGTACCTTGCATTCATAAAAATGCCCCTATGAGAATGTCTTGGACTATATCAGTAATGTTTTTGTGAGTTGAGGAGAAGAAAAGACTCATCTGGAGCTGAATTTACCCGTAAAAGCTAACCGAACCATCATCCCTTGCTTTGTGAGGGAAAGAGGTGTGGCTGCAACCTGACATTTAGAGACGCAGTCAGAACAGGAAGATGTGAGGGACCCTCTCCACACAAACATCTTTTCCACTAATGTGTTCTTGTGCAAAGCAGCTTAAATCAACTGCTCCACTGGAGTACATCTGCAGGCTTCAGAAAGCCATATGTAAGACTGTTAAGACCTTTCAATGCAACACAGAACTTCTATTAGGATTAGTATAAAACCTAAATAAAAACAAATATAAAATGTCTGTGTCTGACTGAAAGGTCTCAAAGAAATAACTCGGGAATACAGAACAAATTTACATATAGTGACATGAGGCCCATACCTCATGCATTAAGCTGTTCAGATCCCCCACCATTCCAACTGACATAACGTTTCTAGGATGTCTAGATCTATGATTACTGTCATTTGACTCCACTCAAATGCATAGACTTATTTGATGGGATGGCTATAAGCCAATCACAGTGTTCCATGTCATCTAAAGTGGACTGCGTAGGTCTGCCCCCCCTTTTTTTTAACAAGCATGGCCGACCATGAGGTAAGGAGGAAGCTCAAGGCACGGTCCAGTCTATTAATCATATTGATATCAATTGCCAGTTGTTACCAGGAAGTGATTGCTGTTGTTACTGCAGGATTCACCACAGAACTCCAACAGAATACATCCAGATTTGCACGATATAAACAATAAACACTCATGGAGACTTTCAACACTTGGATCACAGCACAAAAAGCCACAGTGGCGTCATTGTAGATGTTATGTGAGGGCCCCTAAATCAAGCAGGTTGTGACAGTGGCGAGAATTTTTCGCTCATTCTGCTAATGCTACGCTGCTCCTTCTTTTTATGTGCATTTTGTATCTTGTGGATTCATAACGTAAGCACTAATTTCTGAGGACGTGCACAACCAATGCTCAAAATGGACGCAGAATACACGAGGCAGCCATCATGCAAATGCAAAGGCAAATATAGGTTGTTTACTGTTGTTTTTTCACTGGAGTTTTGTATGGACGAAACACATTGGATATAGGGCTAGCTGTTTCCAGTATTTGTGCTAAGCTAAGATATCTGGCTGCTGGCTGTAGTCCTATATAATGCATACAGATAAGAGTTGCATCGATCTACTTATCTAATTCATGGCAAGAAAGTGAACATATTCTTTAGAAGCAGATAAAGCCAATAAAAGACTGACATGTTTTGATTTATGTGGATGAAGTTCAATGTTTCATTTAATGTGAACAAACATTAATAAAATAATTTGATACCTCACCTGTTGACAAAATTCATGGCCCTGATTTTCCACCTGCCTCCCCCAAAAAATGACAGAGTCAAAGAACATTCTATTAATCATTCATATATTATAATTTAACATTACAGAGCAGTTGCTGAATTGTACAGTTGGGGTAACAAAGCACTATTATGTGCAGTTGGCTTGTATTAGCGGTAAGGCGGGACCTATTTCACACTTGGTCTCCATCTCGTCTGAGTCAGCACCAGTAGTGTTTGAGAATTATGGATAATTCAAAGAGCAGGCCCATCTGAGCAAGAGCTGCTGTAGAGTGCATGACCCGTTCACATGGTAATATCCATATTTATAACCTCTTGATTTATTTTTCATAAGGGCCTTCACAGCGTCCTGAGTGTCCATCTGTGAACTTTACTTTTTCCTCTCAGCCCTCGACTGTCTGTTTCATTTATCTACAACTTATCGGAGCATACATTATGCATTTAAGCCCTACGCAGTGGCTCTTAGTCATTATTCACGCAGTATTAATTTGCTTTCTCAACTGACAGATTTCCTTCCTGATCCTATTTTGTAGCTTTAATTTCCTCAGTATTCTCTGATTTCTCTTTTGTGTGTCTCAGCTGACTTATTTTTAAATGCCGACTTGTCACTTCTCCTGTTTTTCCACACATTCCTTTCATTAATCTGTTATGTTTTTTAATTGGTTTGTTCTGCTAATGATTTTGGAGAGTAGTTAGACTATCAGCTTTGTCTGTTTGGTTGCTGGCACGACACTGTAGTGTGTGTTACAGAAAGTGTTACAGAACATTTGGCTGAAATGTGATGCTCGCCCTAAGGATTAGCTTCAGAGCTAAAGACCCACATCTTTTTAGCCACAGCAGTGTTGCTTTGTTTGTCCGCCACTTTTGACCAGACTGAAATTTCTCAACAATTATTGGAGAGATTGCCTTGTTCAGGCTTCATCGGATGAATCGCTGGTCGGAGCAGAGACCGCCCACATTTCAGAGTACTGTTTGTGGTGGAAACAGACCTAGGGTCTAGGTATCATGTCTGAAGGGTTACTTTTGGTTCCAAAGTGTCCATACCAAAAGTGTTTAGTAGAAACAGGGCTTTAATCTCTGTGAAATATAGAGTGCCCCAGGAATGAGTCCTAAAACCCAGAAAGGAGTTAGCCTTTTTGTACTTGTGGTTCCCTCAAAGTCAATGGTCAAGGACTCAAGCTGAAGAGATTTTCGAGCCTGGTCTTACTCTGAAGTAGTCGAAATCCGGCACTTGGGCAGTGACTTGCAGCATCAGAAACCAACGAAAAAAGGCGTCCTTTAACATCTGCATAATATGCGGACGGCTGCCGTTACAGTTTACGGCGCCTGGGGAAATGCGTTGGAACAAGGACTAAAGTTAAGGCGGCAAAAGTCCAACTGGGGCAGGCGTGAGGGGTGGTGGATGAGTCCAACAAACACCAACCTCCACCCGAGAAAGCAGTGTTCGCGTTCTGTGAGATTCTAAATTCAAACCCTGTTCTTTTTTCACTAACTACGTGCTATTGTTGCCTAAACCCAACCATGTGTGTTTGTGTTGTGTCGAACCAACGTAGCATGTGTTTATTTTGAGAGAGAATGTATATAAATGTTAAATTTCCTGTGGAAACGGAAGTGTATTTTAAAAGAGGACAAGCACGTTACGGGCAGAACTTGACACAGCGTCCCCGAACATCAATAACCAACACACCCAGGGTACCCTGCAAGTCGTGTGTGGACGTGGAAAGTCCATGACCAAACCTCAATATACATGTGTTTGATGTACACGTTTTGTTCTGAAATATAAAATATGTCAGTAAATACCCCACTTGTGAATTTTGAAGCTTTATATGTCTTGAAAATGGCATTGCTAACTAACTAAGTGAGACTACAGAATGTTATCACGCCAACCACGGCATTATGGCATCGTTGTTAAAGGGATGTTAAATTATGCGACCCTGATGTAGTTTGTTTATAGCCTAACGTCAGCTTTTTACTTTTGATGATTGCATTTGGGCCTCAAAAATCACAAAATAGATGCTCATTTATCAGAATTATCTTGCTGAAGAAAACGTGTAAGTATCTTACTGTAAATGTTTGTTTGCCACTGACCTTATTTTCTGCAATAATCAATAATCCAATAGAAAAATCCCATAGGCTTTTACGAGGGAATTAGGGCGAAGCTGACCTCTGCGTCTGCTTACAGAAAAACGTTATCCCTGGAGCACTCTTTACGGAATGTGCTAGTGGGCTATCTACACTATCCAGGTCAGCTGTACAGCATCACTGCACTTACGTTATAGTTTCTTTGAAGAATCAAACCCAGGAGACAAACAATAATTTGAAAGCTGCAGCTTTGCAAGAGGGAAAATAGTTGAGCGTTGGCGTACGTTGGTGCTCTGTGCTGAGTGCTTTCCAGTTAATTATGTGTTTCATTTAGATAAACATAGCCGTGCAAAGATGCTGTATGCAATGATGAGAAACAGAGGAGGAAAAAATGACAAATTTGTGCTGTTGAGATTTATAAAAAAAAACAACAACACCTCAGGTGCTATTAAAAACACCATGTCTTAAAAACAGAACACAATTGCGTGCTTTTGGCCTTTTCCTGTTCTCATTCCCTTCCTCATTTATTTTATCCCCTTATATCCCACTCACCCCTATACATTTTCTTTTCTTTTTGTATTCCATTGGCTGCAGCTTATTTTATTGCTACTCTCCCATCTCTGATGTGCCCCTAGATGATCAAAAGACTGACAAGGTATAGCGTATGTGATTGATTTACCTACTTCACATGACAGAAATCATTGTCAGCTGCCCACTTACTGCTCAGGAGTGTCCCCTACAAGTAAAATGCAGATGCAAATTTAGCTCCACAACTGCAATTTCAAAGTATCTCTGTAGCTCATATACAGTATGTGATCTTATCATGATCCCCTGTGTGGTGATATGACTCACAGAGGTGTCTTTGTGCAGAGAGGGAGGGATGATTGCTTTGACAGCGGACTGAAAGGGAGAGGAGGTGACGGGTTATCACGTCTGAGTCTTTCCTCTGGTGGAGATTGGAAGGTCTGGGGGATGGATTGAGGAGTGGATGGAAGGGTGAAATTATGTAAAGGTGAAGAGGAGCATGACCTTGTTAAAAGTAATCTGTGTTTAGAAGCAGGAGAAGGGGGTTACTGAGAAACAGAAGGCTCAAGGGATGATGATGATGATACACTCGGCTTTATGATAGGAAGGGGTGATGAGGGGATGGAGGAGTGGAAGGTGGATGGTAAACAATTTAAAGGAAAATTTCATTTTTTTGTTGTTGTTTATTGAGTTTAGGGAATAAAAGACAAGATTTATTAACCCTTTTCAGCTGCTGTAAGAAACATATTTTGCCGACAGGCGTATTTATCAAACAGGCACAATAGCCTGGAGCCACAGTTTGTGAATTGATGAAGTGTGCCGTCAAATGCAAATAACAAAAGGAAATATAACACAGCTGTTTGTTCCTCATATATAGCGCTACAATGGAGGATGTTCATATAAAAAGTGGCCAAAGTTTCAAATAATGACGTGAACGTATCTTGAGGTAGTCCCTGTGAGCAAAAACCTTGGGCTTTAGACTGTTCTGAAGACTCTGTTTCCAAAGGTTTTTACTACACGTGCTACACTATGATGTCATTGTGTGCCGTAGTTGCAGTAGTGTGCTTGGAGCAGATGAGAATACAAAGAAATATTCTCATATTATACTGAGATATTATATTCTCAGAAATATTCTGATGAGAATACAAAGAAATATTCTCATCTGCTCCAAACACACTACTGCAAGTGTTTATTACGTAGCCTACACAGCTAAATGAAGCCACATGCTAACATCAGGAAATGTAATCTTCTTTGCTGATTTCGTAAATTTCTCCAAGATTCATATAACATTCCTCCTAGAGCATGTCCGTTAGTGTTTAGAAGATTTTATTGGGGATTTTTTTTTTTACAATAAAAAGCGACACTGACACCGACCCCAAAACACGGACCAATCACAGGGGGCTTAAAGTGAGGACTGCATATTACAACCAGTTGAAACTTCTCATGGTTCAGTGTTCTTTGATCAGGAGATTTTCACAGGGTCTCAAATTATCCGCAGAGGTCTTCCCCTCTCCAAAACAAACAGACCATGTGATTAAAACTGGTAAAAATACTGAATAAAGCAGTTTCACAGTACAAATCATCTTTCTCAGATGCTATTTGGCATGTCGGGGACAGGTGGATTACCTGCCAGATGCGGTATGAGGAAACTAAAGTGTGGTGTTTTTTTTTTTTACCGTTAAATCATTAAAATATATTGTAGGAACCTTAATACATTAATGCATAAAATGTCCTCTTTAAGGTGCATGCAGGGTCAGTTTTTGTGGAAATATTTTCTGTCTCTGAAAAGCAGATGCTTATTTGTGCTGGTGTAGTATTAAATGGTAAATTTATTTAAAAGAAGAAAAAAAACCCTGAGACAATAAAGGAGCGCAACAACCTGCCATTCTAAAACACCAAACAGTGAGCAGCGAGAAAGCTGTGGCTTTGTGCTTAAGCCTAAACCCAACATTCAGGCTGCTAACGTGCGCTGCCAAGTTCACTTTTTTAATAAGACGTGTACATTGTAATAGTTGGTCATTCGCAACATTTTTGCATCTTAAGGGGCTTGTTTTGTGCTGTTTTATCGTTATCCATCCATCCATTTTCTAACCGCTTCATCCTCTTGAGGGTCGCGGGGGGGGGCTGGAGTCTATCCCAGCTGACATTGGGCGAGAGGCAGGGTACACACTGGACAGGTCACCAGACTATCACAGGGCTGACATGTAGAGACAAACAACCATTCACACTCACATTCCCACCTACGGACAATTTAGAGTCACCAATTAACCTAGTCCCCAACCTGCATGTCTTTGGACTGTGGGAGGAAGCCGGAGTGCCCGGAGAAAACCCACGCTGACACAGGGAGAACATGCAAACAAGAACAGAAGAGCTGCCTATATACTACATCTTCCCTACAAAGGCTTTCTGCAGAGTGGGCAGTCCTATCTACTGATTACTATTTTCAATTAGCTGCTGTTTCAGTAAATCAGTTGTTAATTTCATGATGCCACTGTATGTACAGTAATTCTAAAGGCCCATTTATGCTCAATGTTAAATACAGATCCGGATATGGACGGAGCCTTCTTCCATATTTCTGCACGTTTCCATAAAGCTTACGGATACAGGCCAGACAGAGCAGTACCACCGGGAACTGTGGGGGCAGTGTTGCTGTCACTACCCGATACGTAGCTCTAGTGAGACGCGAAGAAGAAATAACAATTCAATTTCTCCCATCAGCAGTACTGGAGAAAAGAATTCTCCGTCCTCGAGTCGCGATGTATTTAGCGGCCTCACCGACCACCGCCTCCTACAACGCTGCCTCTGTTTTTGTCTTTTATGCAAGAGGTACATTATCAATATCTCCTCCACAGTCGCCATGTTTGTTTTTGAGTTTGTTGTTGTCAGAAACTTTTGACGCTGGGTTGCCTCCTGGTGGATATATTGGTTAACATCCATGCCAACAAAAAGGACACATGGAAGTGTGTGGGCAGTGACGGTAACATCATTTGAAACGGACCTATAAATGAGCCTTAACATGCACCATGTACTGCAGGGCTATTAGCTGAGTGCAAACCACAGGCCTCTGTGGTCTGGGTGTCTGTTATGGCTACAGGAGAGTCACAAGTCAAGTCAAAGCATGTGTGTTTTTGTGAACATTAAGCAAGTTTTCATGTGCTGTTCCTATAGACTGTTTTGTACACCCGATAAGCTATCGACTTCTGAGGAAGTGGTACGAAGCTCCTGCTACATTACAATGGGAACTGGAGCAGGGTGTTTTCCTAGTCTGTGTAAATGCACAAATATGTTTACCTCAAAGGCAAAAAAAATTCCCTGCAGAATCCTGTGAACTCTGTTTTTATACTGCAGATCAAGAAGCAACCAAATGGACCCTGGAATGAGGGACCATGAAATTGCCATGGCATATTACTATGGGGGATTTTTAGTCATTTAAAAAAAGAAATCAGAAAGTAGTGCAGTGATTGCTGTAAAATTTCTTTCTGAAATTGTTTTAGAAAATTGTAGGGCTACCTCTTCATGCATCTTCACCACAGATTAGAAAAAGAATGGATATGGCCAACATGACATCATGGTTTGTTGAGTCCCATTTTCAAGCCTTGCTTTGGCATTTTGACGGTCACCATTTTATGTGACCACATTTAGAGCCAAACAGTGGATCAGGCTCAAAGACTGTAGTGATGCCTTGCAGACAGCCTGTCACCCAAAGCGGTCATGCCCTCAATCATGTGTAACTTTAAGCCTTAAAATGTAAACAGTTAAGTTACATAAAAATTCACCCGCCATACAGTTATCGATGTTTAAATTAGCTATAGAGACCAGGACTGTTTTTTGTGCCACACTGTAAACATGCGTCTTTGTGCTATAAAGTTGGGCTTTTTAACATGCGAGGCTAAGGGGACTGACACCTCAGCGTTGGCTTCATCTCTCAACCCTGGAGGTTGCTGCTTGCTCTTAAACTGTGTGACAGCTGTATTTTCTGTTTGTGTTGTTAGAATTTGTTGCTGTAACAATGATTATTCTACCCTCTTAGCCAGGTCACTCTTAAAAAATACATATTTATCTCAGTAACACTTTACCTGGTTTAATGGCTTCAAAATAGTTTTCTTTGGGACTGTGCTTAGAGTAATGTGGCATTACTGGTTCACAAATCATCATTTTTACCGGTTCCTTTTTACTAATTTGCCCATTCTTTCTCTTCTCGCCTTTGTGAGTGCCCCTTGGTGGGTGTTCTAGGAGTGTTTCTTTGAGATGCAAAACACAACTTGAAACTTCTCCGTCTCAGTGCATGTGGGCAGTCTCTTATAACCTCTCTGCGTCTGTGCCCATGACAACTGGACAATTTAGTCAGGGCTCTCACGGCTTGCTGACAGCTAATGGGGAGCCATAAGTGGCCCAACTGCTGCGGGTAAAAGCTCAATAGGTGATTATTACACTGGTCTCCTGCAGGCAGAGGATCAGTTTTCTAACTCTTTGTGTCAAATCTTGAGCCAGATGCATTTCAGTGATTGAATGATCCTTTAGACACACTAGCAGAATGGTTCTAGGACAGCAATTTGGTTAGTGTACTATTTTGGTTCAGACTAAAATATTGCAACAACTATTCTATGGACTGCTCTGACATTTTGGAGAGGATGAATTTTGACTTCGGTGATCCCCTGACTTTCTCCAGTGTCCCCACAAGGTTGACATTTTTGTTTTTTAGTGAAATGTTTGATGGATAGCTGTTTGGTACAGACAGTGTCCCCTCATGATGTGTGTAATACCTGTTCATCTGATGCTATCATCAGGTCAAAACTTTTATTTGTCTAGTATTTTGGTTTATAGCAATTAGAAAGCAATTGTTAGCATGCTAACATGCAAAACTAAAGTCCCTTTTATACTTTATACTTTCCAAGGCAGGAATTTAATGCCATTAAAGTCTTGCTGTCCTGTATAAAAGATACATTTCCATAATGGGAAGATAGAGTTGTCTTGCCTTTAAGCCAGCATCCAAGGTACAAACAGCACCAAAACAACATCTGTTTAAAAGGGACATCCAGCAGTACTTGTTATGTGTGCGACCCCCCCATGCGAGATATAAAAAGTAGCTGACAGCAGTTAGCAGCTAACTCAAAGAAGAACAGCAGCTGAAAATGTCTGGGGGGGAACTGAGGACCAGGAGCTCCTTACCCTCTGAACATAGAACAAGATTTGCCGCCACACAGCACAGCAGTGATGGTAAATGATTGTAATTGCATTCTTACGCCATTATTATTATTTAGAAAGTGATACTGACGCATATGCTATTTGTCACACCAGAAGCTGATGCTGTTGTGTTACATGGTACAGCTGTCACGCCTCTTTTGCTTCCATAATGCCAGCATGCTGTCTAAGATCACACGTCATAGCAGCATGATGCTCCCTTAAGTGCAAAGTCAGCATGAAGAAGGGACTTTGTAGTGGCACTATAGCGCCATCTCTCTGTAAAAAGACAGCGTGGCTGTAGTCCGATAATTTTGATACTTTTGTGTCATCAGTTTTGTCATTCCTTGTATTTACAATGGAGGCATCATTGAACAGTTTTTCACCGTGTTATGTTCTTTATTGGGAAGCACACATCTGTTTTGACAACAGAGCCATAAACTAAATTATTGATGATCTTTCTGACGTTCAGATCACAGGTACATGTTATGAATTAATTATGTGTGCTATACATAGCCACAGCTGAGAGTAATGGTTGCTTTTAATAATTGCTGCTATGTGTTGTTGAAAAACCTTGCTGATGTGGCTCAATCGGTAAAACTGTACTTCCTGCTGTTCTTTCTGTTGACAGGTTTAATGAGTGGTGATATGCAAATATGGAATTAATTGTGCGTCTTGATCCATTTATGGCTAACCGTAGGAGTGAAAATGAGGCATGTGCATGTGTACCCAGTTCCACAGTGATTGAGATCTAAAACTCAAAACCGTGCACATACAACTTTATAATTCTGATGGAAAGGATGCATGCCTATTTTTGTCTTTGTGCTTTGTAGTAAATCTAAACAGAGTTTTATGCATCTGGCTGGTGTTGTAGTGACTGTTCACGTACTTGTCGTCACTTGTTCTGGTGTAAATGTACTGTAGCTTCATGGTGGTGCCAGTAATCGATCAGCCTGTTTTATGAGCAAGAATCAATGTAGCATACTACACCACCTAAACCTCTCCAGCACACATGATCGACACCGCTGTGTTCTTGTTAGTCCTTTTCTCATCTTATGTATCTTCTTTGCATTACGGAGCGCTTTGTGTGAAGTGCATGAGAATATGATAAATCTGTATTTCTCTAAGGTACAGATGGCTTATATCTTTTTGCAGGCATTCAGGCCAGTAAGATAGCTTTTGGCTGTATTTATTGCACTCTCGCATTCTTATCTCTACTTCAGTGCAGGCACACAAGTGCTGTATGTGATAGTGATCTTGGGTGAAATCATATCTGAAAATGGTGTCAAATAGTTGAGCTTCTGTAACTGAATTTCTTCTGATTTACGATACAATTCAAATACAGCCTAGGAAGAAAAAAGCTCACACAGTGCTCATGGCTTTTGTAGTGAATCATTGATCATAATCACGGAGAATATCACACATCCTGAATATGCTGTATGTTTCTAGGCCAGCTGATACGTTATTTTCTCTGAGGGTGTTAGATATTGTAAGATAGCTTGTGACTCTATTAATTCTTCAAGAGAATTCTCAGTGTCTGTAAATTATTCAGGTCGAGACAACAAAACAAAACAAGCACCTTTCCTGGGAAATAATTCAAAAGATTGATGCCCATGGGAAAAGCACTGAGACCTGGATTGTTTTTCGACATCGCTGGCCATGCAGAAGTGCCGTCCCATGTTAATTACATCATAAAATCATGTTTCAGCCTTGTAACACTCAGCCTGAGGTCCTGCTGCAGTGGATGCTGGCCTTTGTTAGGCAGCAGAAGTGATGCTGCACCTGGGGCTGTGTTGCAGTGTAATGTACAATAGTTATCCATTTAGTGTCTACTTACTGCGCTGGTAGTGCCATCTGTGTCTGTTAGCCTCTGGTGCAGATCAAACCAGACTGTCTGCAAAGGAGAAGCACAACAACAACAAAAGCAGCAACATGTCAATCAACAAGACCAACAGCAGCTACTACTACAGCCACAGATTGAAGCAGACATTAGTCACTCACAACTAGAGGTGTTAGTGGACACGCTGAGAGCAGAGACAGGCATGAAAGCAGGATGGGATGCCTTTTTAAGATGAATAAAGTCCAGCAGGGAATACCCGAGTAGACTTCAGGGAGGAGGCGGAAGCATGCCAATAAAATAAGCCCGAAATGAAACAGAATGACTTATATCAGCATGAAAAGTCGAAATAAACAAGGACACTGAAATGTCAAATCAAATTGCACAGTATGATGTAGAAGCTATAGATGGCAGGGATTTAATTAAATTAAAATTAAAAAGGAAAGTTTTTCATAAGCCTGTTTGCAGAGAGAATGGAATTCCTGCACACTGTCCTGTTACTTGCAATAAAGTTCATTGGATCAACAACATTTTGGCCGTCAAGGCTAACCTGATGACGGTCTGACGATTGAAACGTTTATCCAATAAAGTTTTTGTGCAAGTAACAGGACAGTGTGCAGGTATACCATTTCACTAAACTCCACTCACCTTAGTTACAGTTGCTATGTCTGTCAAGCTTTCCGTTCTCACGTAATGAAATTTAAAATGAAAATGGTGGCAAATTTCGCTTACCACTCAATTTCCAGTAGTTTTAATTAAACGAATGGTTTGATTTAAGAAGTAAATAGGAGGAGTCCCTGATCTTTTACATTGTTGTCGCTAGCAGATGTTATCAACTCTAGCTAGCTTGCAGGCTAATGACAAAACTCAGAGAGGACCCTGTAAGAGGGTCTTCAGTATGCATGTGATGGTATCGCATAATGTTAAAAATCTGAGGCAAAAGCTACTTGTAGGCTACCCAAGTACAAAGCATCTCCAACGGCTGATGATTCATGTAGAAGTCATGGAAATAGCCTAGCTAGAGACTGTTTGTTATTTATGAAGGGGATGGAGGGTGCAAAATGAAGGAGGCATGTCAAAGGGACTTTTTTTGTTTTCTTTTGTTGTTGTTTTTTTTTTGGTTGAAGGGAGGGACACATGACTTTAAATGGTTGTGACATATTTATTTTCAATACACTCTGAACCCCTACACCCCATTTGATAGACATGTTTAAAATTGCCAAAATTACACTATTCAACACTATAAATACTAAAGTTATCGTCTGACTTTTAAGTTTTCACTAAATTTTACATGTCTCATTTAAAATAAACTGTTTGCACAAACCACATCCTGCACAAGCATATTCAATTCTGCGCTCCTGCATGTATGACAAAGGCTTTTTTCAACTTTAGGATTTCGTTTATCCAATAAAGTTTTTGTGCAAGTAACAGGTAAGTGTGCAAGTTAAACTCTTAAAGTGATAGTTCGGGTTTTTGGACATGAAGTTGTGTGAAACGCTGACCATCTGTAGCTCTGATGTGACGGTGTCACCACTGTCAACGAGCCTCCTGCTCTGAGAAATGGTCCGTAGCTTACCAGAGAAAAAGTAGTTCTTAAGATATAAGGGGGACACGGAGCCGATGAAGTTTGCATTAGCCGTTGCTATCCTAACAGTCTAATTGATTTCTGTTGGCGTGCTGTCTTGCGGGCCTGCACGGCGGAGTGATACTGGCCAGAAAATAGTCCCAATTGATAGCAAGGTCTGACGGAATGCAGGGATGTTTTAAAATTATTGAAATAGTCTAAGAGAACACATGCATACTTTTTTGTAGCTTAAAACCTTTTGGTTACGTGCCCCCCTTATATCTTAAGAACTACTTTTTCCTCCGGTAAGCTACGGGCGATTTCTCAGAGCAGGAGGCTCGTTGACAGTGGTGACACCGTCACATCAGAGCTACAGATGGTCAGCGTTTCACACAACTTCATGTCCAAAAACCCGAACTATCCCTTTAACTTTCAAACACAGAGGGGTTAGTTTTTAAAATCTAATAACAGCACCATGCCAAGTTGATACCATTCTGGCTGCTGCTGTGAATGTTATGGTTATTATGGTCATTATGAGCAGATGTTGCTTACACCGGCTGTGTGTGTACTGTGTTGTGTGTGTGTGTTTGTGTTTGTGTGTGTGTTTGCCTGTAATGTGTAAGCTTATTATATTTTGTTGGTCTTGTATGGTAAGTCAGACAGGTCGTTGTCATACAAACATCCTGCTGAAGAGCACACAGCTCGTGTGATGATGCTATTTGTGAGGAGGGTTTGCATTTGACTAAGAAATTAGCTGTTTGTTTTGGTGATAACTCACTCCCTCTGTGCTGTTTGTTTATTGCATTGGCTCAAATACTACCTTTGGTGTGAATACAAAATACATATGGTTATTTATGGTAGAGGGCGGATTATGCATTCATTTTCCCCCAGGGAGGCTCAAGGAAAAATATCTGTAGCTTTGAGGAGGGTCAATACAATAAATAAATAAATAAAAGAAATAAAACAAAAGTCATATCCAAGTCACCCACTCCTCTGATAAGTAAAGTACAGTCCCTTTGCTGAACATGCCAATGTTTGCAGCTTAGGTTCACGCAGATAAACACTATGTCATCCATCTTTCACCTATTCTCTCGCGTTTTTGGTGTTGGAATGACTGAAAAAAAGACACCACCCTTCAAGCTCCTCATGTTTTTCTCTCATTAGATCCCTATGCACTGGGGTAGGGGTTTTAATAAAAGGTCAAATAACCACATTCAAGACTTAAGTGAAGAAGGCACTATGAATGGGCCTATGCTCCTCAGACAAGACATAAGTAAAGCCAAGCGGGGTGGGCTAATATTACAGTATGTTTATGTGAGTGAGGATGATAAGACATTGATTTCTAGTGTTCTCCCCCGCTCTCAATGCCTGTGAGTCAGAGTTATATAAACCTGTTCTAATAAATCACGGTAAGCGCTGCAGGTTTCTGTCACCAAGGTGACTGATGAGTATCACTACTGCTACTGTGAATGAATAGTGTCTGCATAGCTTCCAGGGCAACTGAGAATTTTACCCAACACAGCAGGGAATATAAAAGCAATGGGATCTGGCACAGTGGGCAGGACACACACACACACACACACACACACACACACACACACACACACACACACACACGCACACACACACACACACACACACACACACATACACACACACACTTGCACTGTAAAAGCTACTGGAAACATACTGAGCTGTAGGATGAATCATTTAAGCTTAATGTGACACAGGTTGGTCGCAGCTGGACTGAAATAGAAGGCACTGTGTGTTGTTGGCTGTTCAGCACATAAAAGACTTACAGGTGAAGACTCACTGTCTGATATCTACACAACCTACACTAAAATCCTTTTTTTAAATGTCAAACAGAGTTTACGCAATAGATTTTGCCCACGGAGGACGTTTTGTTTTATCCAACAAAGATGTAACATGAATGATGGCTACATCCCCTTAAACCTACATGGACTGATTTTTAACCACTTGAAGTTAGGAAAAATGTGCTCATTTACACATTCAGCACTCTATTTCAATTTGTCTCAAGAAAAACATCTGGCTCTTTAGGTGCTAAAAGCTCCACCATAATTACCAGCTAGTTGCTGACGTTTTGTGCTGTTTAGTGCGATGCAAGTAGTGTACAATTGGTTTTTAGATTCTTTTTGCTAACAGCAGCTACCTGGAAACGGCGCTTGATAAGAGGTAATCACAACGGTAACCTGGTGAGCCGTAAAGTCAAAATAATGAGCTTAAGATGCTAAAATGCTCTGGAGAACTGAGGGTGACTGCAGCACGATGAGTTATTTCTCTGCAGGTTCATCACTATAAGTGACCCCTTTTATATTACACACAGTCATTTGACCCGAAAAGATTTCCTCTTCTGTGCCGCCGTCATTTTGGCTAATCTCTATATTTGCATTCAAAAAACCTAATGTAAAGCTACATTTTTTCCTGTACAATAACTGACAGAATTCTAGGCTGCATTTTAGCCAATGCTTTTTGGTCATCCACTGTTTAAACATGATTGGTCAATACTATTCAGACTACAAACAAAAAACAGAACACATTAGATACCAAGATCTTATCCAGTCACCTATGATTCAGCATATATATGCAGATATTTGTTCACAGATATTACTTTTAATATATAAATATTAACTAGAGCAGCCTTAAGTTGAAGTGCATTGGGCTCCCTCTGTATATATCTTAAAAACAAAAAGAGCAATACTCCTCCAAAAAAAAAAAAAAGATTATTGTGTGTTTCTTTATAATGATGTTGGTTACCAAGCGATAATCACTGAGTGGAGGAATTAGTTTTCTGTCTTTGTATTTTGCACTATTCTTCACTGAATACAAAAAACTAGGAATGTCCACATCATGTTTGTTTGGCCCTGATCACAAACCAAGTCCTTTCAAAACTGGGTATCTGTCGATATGAAGTCTGATCTGATACTGATATTTACTTAAATGTTTATTAAACATGTAGCCTGGCATTGCCAGACTGATCATATGTGAATTAGTCTGGAACCTTTCAGTAAATGTACGATATCCAGCGGCCATTATCAGTGCGCACAGACCGAAATGCCTCCGGACGCAATTGGATAGACTCAGAACAAAATGTGACCTGCAACCAATCATAACAATGAAACGCTGACATAGCGCTTAGTGACACATGCAAGTTGGGGCAACGCTTGAACTGTTTTCAGGTTATGGTCACACATGAGTGAAATTAAGATTGGCAATTATTTGCTTTCCATTCACCTCCATTCAGTGTGAGCAGAGGGGCGCTTCTTTTGGAAAAGCAACTTTCATCGGTGAAGGTACTGCCTCACCCAAGAGAAACAAGGTATGTGTGGAGGAGATATTGATTACTGCTGTGTCAAGCCAGCTGATGGTGTATGGTATTGGCCTCGAAAAATATGACTTCCCACGTGAGAGATGCTGGCTGGCCATGAGTCCAGAGAAAGGCATTAAATGTAAGAAAATGGAAAATGTACCATTATATCATATTTTGCAATGCTTATTAGCATGCTAGCTAACATTAGCTAGAAAGCTAGCTTTCAGTGTGCATCACATGAGGCCTTGCCGGCATTCAGCGCAAAACGTCACCTTGGTAAACAATGGTTCACTCACCTGCATGTGCTCATGTGCAGCTGTGCCCTCCAGCAGAAAAAACAACACCTGCTAACAAACTTTCTAAAATTACAGCTAAATGGTACTCTGAAATATGTTTCTGAAAACATCCGAAGCGAGAAATAGGCAATGCAGTTACAGAATCTTGACTCAATGACTCATTGACCCATTCTCACTATTTGATCAGTGCTGCTTAATTTGACAGTTTGATCTGAGTTGAAGGAGCCTGGCAAGTTGCACTGGATGGAGCAGAAACTGGTGCTGCTGGTTTGTCAGTCATCATATTAAACCCGCCCCATACTAGATAAACATTTGTGATATGCCTACTTGGGATGTGGTGGAAATTTGTATAAATGGGACAAGGATCAGATGCATCTGCCAGGAAAATGAAACAATAGCTTGCATATGTCTGGTTCCCAGGTTATTAAACATGTATCTTATAAATTATAAGTATATATGGATGAAAGTTTGGCTGTAAGAATGCCTCTCCTGAAACTGACGGGATGCGATCCGCTAAAAGAGGAGGTGTTACTTTGTTACTTTTGGCTGTACAGCAGTGTTAAAGAGTGATGCTCCTTTTACCTCTTAAACAATCTTTGTCAGAGTGCAGACACACAAACCAACAGCCAGGTTCAATATTGGCCTGCCATCAAGTAACTCATGAATTTTGTATTAATTAGCAACTGCTGATATGACCAACTGTGAAAGCTCTGGTCAGCGCCGCCTAAAAAGAGAAGCTGCTATCTCAGTGTTTTCTACACCGCTCACACCTCTACGAAAAAAATAAATAAATAAAAAATCCAACAAAAAGATTCATGATCTGCCATAAAGGGACAGGGTAGTTAAAGTTATCAAAGCCACCATTACATGCTTTTATTGAAAACAGAGATTAAAGCTGCATCACTTTGCTTGACAGTGTTCAGCCTCTGTATCACCTACACCAGATTTGCTGCTACAATCAAAGGCTATCATCCAGAGACTGATTTTTCCAGGTGAGAAACACATTTTCTTGTCTGTGGCACGCAAAGAGCAATACATAATGATATTTTGTAACCAAAAGAACAAACAAACTCCCAGGGGAGTGTGGAGGAAGACAGGCGGGGAATCTAAAAGTGAGACCAAGCAACAGAGGCAACATGAATTTGCCACTTTTTTTTTTCCTTTGCAGGTAACAGGATTTGCAGTGTGTTGTCACAGAGCAATGGGGCCAACACAGGGCACTATTTTCATCTCGCCAAGCACCACATCACTCAGTGTGTAGCTGGCTTATTATTCATTCAGTAAACAATTCATGCTTCACTCTGACGCAGCGTGATAATATCATTTCCTTTTCCAGACTCCTGCACAGTCTTAATACTGAGATCCATGCAGGTAATACCAGGCCAAAGAGAGTGACAAAGACAAAGCCACATCCAATATGCCTCCTCAAAGCCATGTTTTGCTTTGATATGATTACTGCAGTATACTGTCTGGCCTTTGGAAAATGTAATCCAGCAGAAAATGTCTACTCATTTGCTTTTCTTCAGCTCTGATTAGTCTGAGAACACACTTTCCGACATAAAAGTTTGGTGACCCATTTTCTTTTCAATGTACAGTGTTTTTCTGCTATTCTCTGTTATCACTGGAAGGGTCATATTGGGTGTAATTTCTTCTTTTCACAAAGAAAAGGGGGGGAAGACATGAAAATGCAGCAGCCTTTCAAGACATCAAAATAAAAGTATGACAGCATAATGCATTTTACATAAGCCGTGATGTGTCACTGTATTTTCTTCTTTGATGGATTTTATGTTTGGACAGGAGGAAAAATAGCATTCATGACTGAAATACTCATCGAAGTCAGCCTTGAGATCATTAATGTTGATTTAATTAGATTAGTACATAGTGAAAGAATTATTTATTCATATTGGTTGTTACCTGAAATATTATCTTTAAAAGTGCTTTTTAGCTTCATTCAAGACATGTCAATATCAGTTATTTTGAAATTTCTTAGTTGTGCATCTTACAATATATTGCGTTTCATTAGTCTTAATTGGATAGGTGCGTAATGAGTACATCCGACTCAAGGCTTAATTTTTGGCCTCACATCTGTCTTTATCTTTCTGACGTTAGGTTTGTGACAAAAGCAGAACTAGTATTTGAAAGAATAGTTCAACATTTGGGAAATACTATTGTTTGCTTTCCTGGCAAGGGTTACATGTGATGATCAAAACCGCTGTTGTGGTGTAAAAGAAATATAAAAATGTCCAGTTGTGGTTCTACAAGTAGTTCTGTGCAAGACTTGCTGTCATCGTTTTCCAGACAACCAAAAGACACTCCAGGAGGTGGTCCCCATCAAGAAATAATCTGGCACAGAAACCCCATAAAACCACAATTTATTTTATATGGATTAAACAAATAAGATATAATGTGTTAATTAGTGAACTAAAGAGGCGCTGGTAGGGGTGTTTTTAAACTTAAGACAGAGTCAAGCTAGCTGTTTCCCCGTGCTTCCAGTCTTTATGCTAAGCTAACCATCTACTCGGTGTAGCCTCAAATTTAGTGTAGAGACGTAAGAGTCTATCTTTTCATCTTACTCTTGGAAAGTGAGTGAAAAGGCATAATTCCCAAAATGTTGAACTGTTCCTTTGAAGGTAGGGTTAACCAATAAAAACTCTAGTCTGACTCACCTGAATGACATTTCTCAGGCTGTTCCCATAAAGTGTTTGGACATTTTTCTACAAAAAATATTGCACCAAATTCATACATATCAGACCTAATGATGAGCCAGTGATTTGTGCATAAGACATGTATTTTGGAAGACTGCTATTATCGACCATGTTGATGTAAAGCAGCAAGTGGTCCCAAGCGTTTCAGTTAGGAGGCACACCGGGGTGGTGTATGGGTCACCATACACAGGACTTTCCCCTGGAGACTGAAGTTAGGAATCATGTGAACTTTGAGTCATTTTAAGCTGCATTGTCACCATGTTTCTTTTCCGAATCCTTGCCACAGTAACTTAACTTATCTTAACCTAACCCCGATAACTTTACGTTAATCACATAACTTAACATTAAGAGCACAATGTCATTCGTATGATACTATATGAAAAGTCGTATGAGAATCTGTTGCTTTTCCTACCACCTCTGTAAAATAAGTATTTTTGGGTCTTCTCTTGTTTGTGTTTGTCTGTAGCTGTAAGGTCAGCAGCAGCTGTAGCATGGCTAGCTGCATTAGCCTCACCATCTGCACTTTCATCTGTGGTTTCTGGGGTGGACGGTGTGTCAGAGTCACTTGCTTGAGAGTTACAAAACAATCCGCAGAGGCTCACAAAAATGTCCGTACTCACATAATAATACAGCTTATGGGCCAATACATTAAAAGGAAATAACTGCTGCACAGTAATTTAGCATTAGTTAGCTCACATGATTGCACAAGGATTTGGGCCCAGTGGCTGATCTTCTTACAGGCAACATAGGCAGCCACCTACACTGACAAAGATACACTGACTGTTTTTTTGTGTACTGGCATATTTGTCCCAGAACAGGTACCAAGTAAGTGTCTTATTGACAGTGTTAGGGGTAATGCATTACAATAGTAATAAATTCCAGTGATACATTTTTAGTGGTAACAATTTAATATAACTCTTTACAAACAAGATTTCTGGTAATATTATTATATTTACAATGTCACATAATGTGTTACTATCCGAAATAAACTGTTGCTGTTTTCATTTTGTTATTCATCCACACCAAGCCACACCAGAGTGTACCATCATGTTTTATAGGCTACATTATAGAAGGGGGGGTTAGGGGTTAGGGTTGGGATCAAGTGATCTGTAAACTTGGTCATATCATACAGTGTATTAGAATGTTCAGTGTGTTTACATTTATTACAAAACTCTCTCTCTGGCGCTGCTGTAGCTGACCGGCACACTGAAAACCAGCAGGTAGGTCTTCCAGCTCCAGTGTATTAATTTGTACTCATCATAGTGACTTACTTGCTTCATTTTGTTTCATGTGATAGGCCCACACATATTGATACCTATCTCATAATTCATCAGACTTTGATCCTCTGCCTGCCCGTCCCTAAGACTGAGGCTATTCATTTATTTAAAAAGGTCTAGGATACTTAATTTTTCTACATCATCACACTATTGTTGATGAAACAGGATGAGTTTAATGCAAAGTGGTAACCACTGTATGTGAACGCATGGATTTGTATTTCAGTGAACTGGAATAAACTTAAGCCCCCTGTGCTTTATTTACCCACTATAAAACAACATTGCATTTTATAATGCCTAGTCGTACTGAAGTTGTTTTGGTTAAAGTAACGCAAAAGTAGTGTAATAAGTAACACATTACTCTGCACAGAAGTTTGATGTTGTTGTTAATTGATGTGGGCCAACATGCATTTACTGGTTACTGGCACAATGTTGGGAGCTGACTTGAAGACGTCACTTTAGATTTGGTTTGTTGATGAGATGAAAAATGGATAAATTAAAGCATCACTTTCATCTCTACTTTTCCCTGGCTACTGGCTACTTTTACTCTGACTAAAAAACAAAAAACAACCTACTGGATAAATCATTCCTAAGGAGATCCTATCTTCGTTCCTGTCTTAACAGGTAAAAATCAGACTTGACTGTGTTTAGTCATCCGTGAGACGATGCGCCTTTGGGCCACAGTCACTGTAAACAAGTCAGCCTCTGAGTGGAGTAATGGGCTCTCAGGAGGGCTTCAGGGTCACAGGTGATTATCGAACAATTCTTCAGTGGACGGCCTTTCAATCATTTCTTCTACGATAGAGGTCACTCGGCTGAGTCAAAAGATTTTACTTAAACCTGGGCAATTTGTTAGAAATATATTAAATTAGCACTGAGGGCCAAGGGCTAAAGGTCATTTTTAAACAGGCATCACTGTGGAAGACACAGGTCTGTTTACACAAACAGGTATTCTATTCTATAAAAAAAAAGATCAAACATTTAGTCTCTCTTCTTTTTTTATTCTTCTTTTCATTCTCTATTTTATCTCCATGATTCCCCTTCTCTCCCTCCCTCCCCCCTGGCAGCAAATTGTGTTTATTCTTAGCTCTTTCTGCTGTAGTGGCCCGCTCTCCCAAAGACAGCTGAGTCTGCTGGGGCTCCATTAGCTTTAACATGTTCGGTACTGGATGGGACGCAGGCAACGCAGAGGAATGAAGAGACAGTGAGGGAGGGGGAGGAATGAGGAGAAGATGTAAAGATGGAGAGAGGGAGGAGGATGAAGAGGCATCTGGGAGTAGAGAGCTGCTACAAACAGGAGGAAGTATAGTAAAATACAATTACAGTTTGTACACAAGGCCTTCAATTGCCTTTTCTGTCTCTTTCTTCATTCGCTCTCTAACTCCATCCTTTCCTCTCCATCATTTACTGTTAATTAAATCCTTATCCAACTCCCCACTTCTTCTCCATTTTTCCTTTCTCCTGTCATCTGCAGACCTCCAGTTTCATTATGCTGCTTTGGCATCGGCCAATTTGGCCAATCTCCAGCTTACAAATCCGCAACTTGCTGACAACTTGGTAAAAAAGTTAAGTGTGTCAACAAGATCACTGGCTTGTGCTGTTTGTAGTTGATAGAGGAGTGGAGCTAAAAATAATGGAGTGCAGCAGAGTTCGCAGTCCATCAGTCTGCTTGTCAAGTCTGGTCTAACTCAATTTTTTATCCTAACTTATGTAATTTATTCTCTGCAGAACAAGTATTTTTTTATACACACTGCACCAGCATAATCATAATCTTTAATTTATCTCTTTACAATAAATAAATGTATACGCATTTGATCTACTTTCATGGTGTTTCCATCTGAATTTGAACACAGCAGGCCTCTATCAAAAATGAAAAATCATATCATCCAGTTTAATGAAATACAATAAAATGACTGAGTCACCTGTCAGATACAGAAATGTGCAAAATGCCAATGATGAATGTTTGTTCACTTGTATCAATCACTTTGTGGGAACAAAAATGATTACCCCAGGTGAAAGCATTACATTATTAGAATATAGAATATAGATTTTGCTTCTATATTTTTCATATTGTTAAAACAATCACACAAACAAACCAAAACCAGCAAAGTATTAATCTGTCTCTCATAACCCTCTGAAGGTATGCCAGCCTGTTGTCATCACAAAGTCGTCAAATACCGCCAGTGATTTTGGCATCAGACACTGGCGCTGAAAGCCACCTTCTGTGGCTATGTGATATGCCACTGAGCAGCATCAGTTCGTAACACGGCTGGATGGAACCCCCTGTGCAGTATAATGTGCTTGTGGATGGTGTTTGTCAGAAATGCTGCCAGTAACAATGTAATATAAGGAGCTGGAAAGGGCGGGTGTATGGATCCAACAAACCTTGGACTTTTACCCAGGAGGCCAGAGTTAGCTTCCTGTATGAATTTCACCAAACGTACCCATGTGCATTTGTTGCCTAAACATAACCATATGCTTCTGTTGCATGGTGTAAGTTGACACGAATTGTTAACCTGGTATGTATAATGTAAACATTAACGTCAGTGACCAAGTGGCAATATGTGATGTCCCTAAAGGTACACTGCACACTGATTGACAGGTTTAAGCAAACATTATTTAAATGAGGTGTGTGAGTGAGTTTTACAGCAGCAGGACGATGTATAAGTCAAAATAAACTGCAGTGTGTGTGATCATGGTAATGAAAAAACATGTCACCCACTGGAGCATTGTGGCTTATTGATGTTTTATCAATAGGTTTTGGACAGCAATGGAGCTCTACGGCAAAGAGGAGGAAGATATACAGATAGATACAAAGACAGCACTTGCTGACAGAATCAATCATTGTTGGTTTTGTTCTTTTCATTAGATTTGTTGACAATAAGAAAAAATTTTGAGTATGGCCAGCTTTAGCTTTTAAGACATGGGCTTTGTTTAAGGTTAGGGTGGAGCATGTATGGTAAGCCACCAAGGAATTAATGTAAGTCAATGCAATATCTTCATACAATGACCACAACAAGTTTATGTGTCTGTATTCCTTACCTTATTCTCCAGTCGTCCAATTAGTTCAGCCAAGCGGTTGATTTGAGCGTCCAGACCTTCTTTTCTCACCTCTACTGCACCTGCAACACAGACATACACACACACTCTAAACACATTGCGTAAACAAGAATGAATACACAGTAACTTTCATTGCTAGATCCGATGCAGCTGGGTTCAATTTATTCAAATATGTCTTTTAAATTTTGAATCAAATTTCCAAAGTTGGGCAGTAGGTTGTCATGTCACAATATTTATTTCCTTTAAACTACTCATCCATATGTAAGGTTAAGCCATTAGCCTTCTGGATAAGTGGTGCTGCCACAAAGTAGGTGTGGTAAAGATGCAGATACACTGAGCAGGTACATCATGGTGTATGAAGAATTATACCACTTAATACTACACTATCGCTGCTCTCCTTCTCATGTCTCTCTCTTTTCTTTTCCATTCTTTCATCATGAATACTGCATGTAAAGTGGGAGTTCCAAAGTGACTGATAAATAGGCAATTATATCTGTTTATCGGAAGGAACCTGGCCTGTTCAAAGACAGTAAAGATATGGATGGATGGGAAGCTGCCTCCTTTGAGGTGCTCTGTTTGTAATTCTTATTCGAATGTGACACTGGGAAACCACACTGGGCTCTTAGTAATTAGCTTTGGTCTCGAAGCAGTAATTCTCTTTGGCAGAAAATGTTTACTTTGTAGCAAGAAAGACCACCAATGGGGTAGAAGAGTAAGTCTACAATTTCATTGATGCTTTTGAATATTTCATTATCAGTAGCTACAAAGCATAATGGAGTGCTTTGACCTTATATCACCATGAATGTGTAGTAAGAGATAATTATTCAGAACAGAATTAGGCTCTGTTGGGTCATTTTAATTGGTGGCACAGATGGGGGCTTCTTGTACGGTCACATACTGAGACTGGTATGTGGTAATGTTTTCAGAAACATATCTAATGCATTCTTTAGTTGTGAAATGAGAAAATTTGCAACCGACCACCCACACCACTTTCTCATTTTACAGCTTAACAGTACACTATAAATGATTCTGACAACATTCAAGGCGAGAAACAGGTGATGCAGTGACAGAATCTTGATTCATATTTGAGCAGTGCTGCCTAGTTTGACCACAGTTCATTAACAGTGACTGACATGACTGACAGCCGCATTCAAGACTCCTCAGCTCTGATTGGTTGTTTTCCTCCAGCCTCGTTGGGCTGTAGCAAACACCATAAGATGCACTACAAGTGGGCAGAGGAACATGATTTTTTTCAGACAAACTGTCTCATGTACTTGTGTCAAAATATAGTGACAGCAAATATAACAAAAAGTTATTTTTATTAAAATTACCAACTTTTCATAAAAATAACAATGAACCAACTACTTTAACGACCAACAGCTTTAATAAGAACTTAAACATTTCTGAATTTGCAGTGTATAGCGTCTTGTCTTAGATATAATGCTTATGGTGATTATCCTGAGTATTCCATACTCACAATTTAAGATACCATGTGGAGTTTTTGACCACAAGTAGCTATGGAGAAATATTTTCCCCAGTAGAACCCGGTTTTGTTCATGCTAAACTGATGATGCAGGCACCGATGTTTCCAGTTGAATCAGCTCTGCTTAATTTGTGCTAAATTTATGCCCTTATGTCTATGGTGCACGTGTTGATGGTGCTTTCTGTAGTTGGTTTTGCACGGTTGTGGTGTGTTTGGTTGTAAGTCTAACCAGTCTGTAAACACTAACCAGTCTGTAAATACTCCTCGTGATGACGTCTGCTAGCTAGCCAGGCTGAGGTTTTCAAATGTAAACATCAGTAAACATCGAAGAAAGATGGAGAAGAATGAGCACCAGCTGAACTAGCATGTTGTTAGCCATTGTACAGGCGTTGGAAATTAAAATGAGCTGCATCAGTTTTCTACGGTATATCTGGAACTGTAATACCATTTGATTCACCAAAACCTGGCTAAATCCTTGACAGCACCATTTAAACAGGGGACTGTTTTTCTATATCATCAAACAGTGCGGAGGCCTCTGCTGAGAGAAGAAGAGGAGGCGTGTGCTTCATGGTGTATAAGGACTGGTGTGACAGTGGGAGATACTGTCCCAGTCCTGCTGGATCACTGCTATACACCATTCAGAGGTGGCTGCAAAACGGAGTTGCTGTTAATGCTCAGAACCGGGCCCCATGGCCCAAGGCCTGGCCACCAGACACTTGCCAGCGAGCTCCCCCTCAGGTCTGGCTCCAGGGTAGGGTGCCCCACTGTCCTTGTACCGCAATGTAGTACTCTTTTGCTGAATGCGCCATTTCATCAAGGTCTTCTTGAACTACTCTCAGTCTGGCCCCTCCCCTGGGACCACTTTGCCTTGGGAGACCCTACCAGGGGCTATTTACCCAGACAAAAGAGCCCTCAGGATCACAGGAACACATACACACCCATCCACTATGTAAAGGTGGTGATTCTTGGAGGAGCAGTGGAATTGTACCTTGTATAACTCCATGTGACAAATAAGTGATTGATTGATTGATCTCATGCATGCACAGGCACGAGCATGTGGGCAACACAGTACAAATTCATACCCTTGGTTTCATGCCGTACTGCTGGTTGCAGTGAGACAGTAATACATCATTACAGGCAAGAAAGAAGAAGACTGCTAACACGTCAACATGGATGTCAACAATGAACAATAGAAGACAGTCAGCTTTTCCAGTGTCTTCAAGATGTTGTTAAGATGCTGTGAAACTTCAAGGATACACACACTGCGTTTTTATGAGTAACACTGGATGTAATCAAGACTTTTGTTTATTTACAAGAAAACTGAGCAGTGGCACCTTTAATGTGTTTACAGTCTATTGACGTTAAAAAGCATCACATCGCGCCTTTAGCTGTTTAAGCTCCACAGTGAAATGTGCAGTGCAGAACTATAAAATAGCTTTTATTCTTCATTATCTTTGTTAGTGATGGTTGCTAATTTGTGTGTGTTAATAACTAAAGCAACAATGAGGTAACACTATAAACACATAGAAAACATGTTGTTTTCCTCTAATTCACAGCTCTCTCTGTTCACCTTCTTGTCCCTGGACATAATTTCTCTCTTCTCTCTTGGTTCTCCTCTCTCGGTCTTTTTCCTCCCCCTCTCCTCCCCCCTTCCCTGCACTGCCGTCATCCCCTGATGGCCCCCTCACTGCTAATTGGAGAGTTGGCTGCCCACTCTTCATTAAAAGCTTTAACAGGCAGTCAATTAGGAGCTACCTCCCTGCAACCTAAACACACACACACACACACACACACACACACACACACACACACACACACACACACACACACACACACACACACTCATCAACTAAACCATAGTCTGTAACCATGGAGACAAAAGCCCAGTGGTCATTTCGATGGACTTAGAAAATAAGTGTCCCGGTCAATTATAGAAGTGTGTGAGGAATTACAGCCTTCAAATCTAGCAGCGGGGTGAGGGGAGGGGGGTCTCTATTGAGTTTCTCCTCAATTAAACCTGATTTGAGTTATTCCACATTCACCTAATTTAACTTTCCATTCTGTGTCAGCCAGTATTTAAATGTGGTCACATGAATCATGAAAAAGGTCCACTGTTGTTACAGTATCTACCTGATTTTTTTCTTTAAGATTTAAATCATAGCAGAATCGAGTGATATAAGTTCACATGCAAAGCAAAGTGACTTTTTGGACCTGACAGAACATGCAGTGTGTTGGAGATTATGGACGTATATATTACACAATTTACTTGCACTGCCACAGTATATATCCTGATGTGGGATTTGTGTATTCCATGTCAAAAGGTGAAGGGGCAGACACTGACATGGTGTACTCAAATGTAATATGTCTGACTTTCACATCAGATACTGGAGTTTGCATCCTGTCAGTAATAAATGTTGCAAACTATAAATTATTTGTTGTTTTTACCAGAACTCTTCTTCCACTGCCTTTCTTCTAGGAGTTCCTACTGTCGGTGAAGCAGCAGCATAGCGGAGAGTGCCGGCGGCCCATGTACATGGCACTGCCTGGCTGCAGCAGCCGCGGGTTCGATTCGGCCCTTTGTGGCATGTCATTCCCCACTTTCTCTTTCTCTCTCTCTCTCTCTCTCTCTCTCCCCATTTCACACACTGTCCTGTCCATAAAGCCCATAAAAATAATCTTTAGAAAAAAAAAAGAAAAAAAGAAGTTCCTACTGTCAGGAGCCCCCCCGACCTTCACCTGCAAAATGTCACTCAAATTAAAATGTACTGAGAGACCCAATAAGACCACAAAGAAATGCACAGTAACCGCAAAGAGATGAAAAACAAAAAAAAATACCATGCAAAAGAGAAAGAAATGCAGTTCTTTGAACGGCTGCTTGAGGCTGGCTCCAAAGGCAAGTCAGTCCCCACAGACTCCCCATGTTAATATGACAAACTTTACAGCAGAAATAAACATGTTTTAAGCTTGGTAGCTCTCTGTAGCTAATTTCCCATTTCATGACAGCTGTACAAGGGTTGAACTTTTATATAACTCACCGTTTTACATTTTATCAAGCCCTAAAGTTACACATAATTAACGGTGGGTCGCCTTGAGTAGCAAACTGTTTGCCGATAGTGTCCTTGGCTTCTGAGTCAGATCCCCCCTTGCTCCTCCACAGCTCCAGCCTCAAATATGGTCACTCTTGGCTAAAAAAACCCCAACTACATGGCGAAATGCCGAACTCGAGGCTTCAAAACGGGAGTCCACATACCTTATCAAAGGTCTTGTAAGATCTCCCAATATCAATTATATTCATTTGCGACAGAATTGAGTTTGGGTTGGGTTCCATAGACACCAACAAATTTGTCTTTGCCTGAGAATGCCTTGTAGTGTCCAAAACCAAAAAGTGAGAGATTGAAGCTGGATGCAAAGCCAGCCACAGATTAATGCAGAGATGTAGCTGGGTGCAAAAACCAACCTCAGCAGAGGTCAAGAACAAGACAAACAAAGCTCTGCTAACATCGTGTCTCAGTGCTAATCAGTCATTAATGGGAGGTTTCTGCATCCTGCTGCCTACAGATTACTTGTCAATCAAACTGTGCTGCTGGCAATGTATCCATGGATTTTCTCTTGTTAAAATATAAGTTTCATGGTAAATTGTGTCATATCAACTAGCAGGTTTCAAAATTATATTTATGTCAGATCATCAGATTTTATTTTGCTGCCAGGAGCTGCCAGACAGCTAGTGATTAAGATGCAAAATATTTAAGCTGAACAAGTTGAATTACACAATTAAAGTAGTGAGACAGCATTTATTGTGTGCACAATAACAAGCTGGGCGCCTTTCCTCACACAGACCCACTCATCCACTCCCACCCACTCAAAGTCCATCTTCAGCTTTATCAGGACTGAAGACGTCCTGTCATCGATGAATGCATCATCCAGTGGTTCAGAACATGTGATGCTGATTGTGCTATATTAATCAACAGTACCTACTTATAGGAAAGTGCACAAGGGGCGGGGTAATCAGCTTGAAAATTCACATCTTTACCAACAAACACTCTGCAATATATTCTGTGTTATTGGCAGTAATTACCAGCTACATTTTTCCTCATACTTTTGCAGACATCTGTCTCCACAGACTGGGGAACATATGGCTACTCCATTCTCTTCTCCATAACAGTCACATAATGTCAGGCACAGCTGGGTGCGTACACAGTACATATGAGTACTTAAAGACTTCTGCATACAAGAATTGCTAGTCATTAAAATACTCTAAAAAATGCACAATCTGAATCAATCTGTAGATACAGCCCAAAGAAGAAGATAATTGCACAGTGACCACAAAGTAACTGCCATTACTAGGTGCTGAATGCTTCTCTTTTCTACAAAGTTATGTCCATAACCCCTTAAGGATCACTGCTTTACTCATGGTTTTTAAAATCAAGAGACAAATTGGCTTAAATAAAATAATACAAAATCAGTAACTAAGATATTATCTGTTCTTAGTGTCTGTTGGTGCCTCATTTCCTGTTGTCCCTTCACACGACTGCCAAAATACACCAGGGTTGAGGGTTGTTGAGGGGTTTCAGGTTTGATAACCCCTTCCCCTAAACAGCGACTGTCCAATCATAGCTTTACAAACATAACTAGGCACAGCAGGTCTGTCAAGCCTTGGATTTCTTTACACATTGGAGCGATGTCTGTGGGGCTGTGGTTAAGGCAATACTCTGCATTTAAAGACTTTGGTGGGTGTTTTCTTTCTTTTTCTTAGCCCTTTCCAAAACTAAAAATTGCGGGACAAAAGTGTATGGTTTGATCTAAACAACGTATTTAGCTCCTCTCACGTAAGATTCACTTAATTACATTTTCCACCTAATAATAGCTTACACAACGACAGTGGATTACTTTCAAGATCAAGAACATCCTTAACTGACTACATGTTGGGTTAAAGAGAAAAAGCCCTGCTCATGATCAGCACGTTTACGGTGTATTTCCTCACTGCATGGAAGTCACCTCTGGATGTTCTTGTATTTTAAGGTAACATTAGCAGCTCTGTTTTGCTCTGTATTGGAGCATTACATTTCCTCAAACTTGTCAGTTTGTCCTTATTTGAAAGGCTCCTCCTCTTGCAACCTTAAAAAGGAAAACAGTGCCACAAAACATGTGCAAAGTAGAGGTGTGGACTCAAAGAGGTGAGGGTTATAAATCATGTGTAGACTATCCTTTGTGCACCAGGATAACATTGTATCATTTTAACAAAATTGTTTTAGCAAATAAAGGCAAATTTTAAAAAGCAATGATTTTGGTGAATTTAATATATTATTACTCTGTTGTTAAAGTGGCATTACCTTTGGTGAAGAGCACATTATGAGTCATTTATGTAACAGAACTCAATGTTTAGGACTTGGGACTTGACTTGTGTTTGCCTGTCTTGATTTAGGACCTGACTCGGGACTTGAGTGCAAAGACTTGAGACTTTCTTGTGACTTGCAAAACCATGACTTGGTCCCACTTCTGGTGTAAAGCCAGTCTGTTCTCACTCCAAACTCGTCAAATACCACTGCTATATCAGTGATTCTGGCATCAGACACTGATGTAAAAAGGCACCTTTCACGACGGTATGATACACCACCGTATGGTGTCAGTTGGAAGCACTACCGTTATTAACATAATTTAGATGCTGGAAGGCCACTAGAGGGCAGGTATGAGGGGTGTTGGATGGATCCAACAAACCCTGGATGTATGAGGCAAGGTTAGGTTTGCTGATTTTCTTATTTTTTCCTTACATTATTCTAATATATACATTTTATATTGAAGCTTTGAGTTTGGAAGTTCAGTAATGGCCTAAATGTTATGTATAAGTAAGTATGTTTCACTGAATTTGATTATTTGTTAATCCTTTCTGTCTAGAATAAGCTATTCCAGTGAGTTTTGAAACTTGGGTACTGTAGCTTTAAGAGACAGCAGCCTCACACACAGGCTTCATGACGGGCTGTCGAGCTGGGTAATTACACACGGTTTTCATACTGTGTCCTGTCCTGTATAGTTTTCATTAAGAAAGGCCAATTCTGTGGATAGTTTTTTTGTGACACTTGTGGAATAAAAGTTTTTTGTTTTTTCCAACTTTACATGGACGTCGAGTGGATTATTGAAAACTATATCGGCTGGACATGTGTGGTGTTTAATTAACCTTGATGTTGAAATTTCATTTTGAAAAACACTGTATGCATCTAACAACAAACAGAACATGTACATTTCCCGGGAAAATGGAAGTGTATATTTGAAAGACACAATTTATGCAACAAGCGTAAATTGACACTGCGTCCTACAACGCCAAAAACCTTTACAGGGTTCTTGTTTTAACTGAGTCACCTTGAAACACTTGAACGTCAACCAGAGAAAGTGTTTTCAACCAGCTCATGAAGCTAATGTTAGCTTAAAGAGCGAGCCAGCTACAGCTATTAGTGCATCGTTGTCATTTCAGTTTGCAAAACTGAAGGACGCTGTCTAGAAATAAGTAACCTGCTTTTTGTCTTTGTCCAATATTTAAAAAAAATGGCTTTGAAACGTGTGTTAAATCTGTCATAACGTCATCATTGTAAATAGCTTGTGTGTCATGCAACACAAAGCTTGGCAGGTGTAACAGTAATTAGTGTTCACAGGAAAATGTCTGGGAACATGAAATGTAACATATGGATAATGTCACAGAATCGACATCCATATTTTCCACTGGCGAGGACACACATATTGCTGGTATTAATGCATATTAACACACACACACACACACTCTTTGGCCTGTGCCTGTGAGCGCATCTGTGCCTGAGAAAGCACTGAACAATAAACTGCAGTTCATTTACAATTAAAACTCTTCAGTAAAGTGACAGATGCACTTAGAGGAGATATGCACTGGAGCGTTGCAAACAACTTAAAGGTGGTGGTGGATATTTTTAGCTCTCTTATTCTCTTTCCTCCTCTTACTCTTTTCCTTGCTCTTTGTTTCTAACCCCCGTTGTCTCCCACTCACTGCTTTGTCTTTCTGCTCCATTATCTTTCCCTCTGTCCATCTTACAACAGAGACTTTCTGATCAATTCACAGTTAAAACAAACCTCATACACATACCCTTCTACACACTATTACTACATTACAGTGGAAAATAACATTTCATGGTGGCTTTATGTGTGCATGTAGCTATAAGTGGAGGTAACAACAAGGGAAGAAGAAATGACTCAGAAGTGGAGGAGTAATTCATATATTCTGGAGGAGGCTGGGCAGTAGGACATGGAGAGGGGGAGAGGGAAGAGAGAGCTTTTGAGAGTCATTAATCAATCGACTTGTCCAGACTGGAGACAAAGCGCAGCTGACATCAAGGTCCTCAGCTGTCAGTGCTGCTTTACAGCCTACAGTATAGAAGAGACGGGGGAGACAAGGAAGAAAAACTCAGAGACGAGGAAAAGAGGAGGCATGAGGTTGGGGTAAAAGAGCGAGAGATCGTCAAAGAACACTCAGCCTGCTTTTTGCATCTCTGCCATTGTTTTAGAATAGATGGATAAACGTAAAAACAAGTTTTAGCACCCAATGGTTAAGCATTGACAAGATTTAAAAACATTTTAACCTAACCAATCAACCATTTATTTGTTAAATGAAATCATACAAGGTAAAACTCCAGTGAAATGCAACCCTGTCAGCTCCTTTAACTTGTGTATCGCAATTTGATCCTTTTTGCCTCTTCTTACATTGTACTGCTGCAGCTTTATAACTGTCCATGTTTCCAGACTGGCTGTGGTGTGTGTGTGTTCATGGCATGCTGGATGGTTCTGGTAATCCATGGTTTCTGGTTGTGGAATGATTTAACTGTGGTTTTGGGTTCAGATGCTTCTGTTGTTTCACAAATTAAATCCACCACAGACTCAGTTAATCCATTGATGTCATCGGTGACGTCGACAGTGGTGTCCTAAAAATGTGCTCCAGACCCTGACTGGCTCCATCTCCCTCGTCACTAGGGTGTGCACTGTAGTTCACACATCTTGACCTCAAGAAGATGGCCATACGGCCGCTTCTTCCAAATGCAGGCAGTGACTTGGCTCTGCAGCCGTCTCTGATAAAGCATATAGCAGTGATCCAGAACAGCAATGGGCGGCCCAGTCGCCAGATGAAATGTTCACATTGCATGTTTTAATATGTTACATTTCCATAAACATCAGCGTCAATGTTAAATGTCAAATGCCATATCAAAACATGACCTCATATTTTACATTAATAAACAATATAAGGCTATTTTATTATATTTATTCACTGTAATCAATAATAAAGTGCATATTGTTCAGTGACAACTGAGCATATTTAATTAGCTGTTGAAGGCCACAAGCTGCGACTGAAAGCTCCAAAAGAAATGACAACAGCCATATAGGTCATCTCTGCAAGCAAATTAGTACAACCCATACTTATGTTTATTGTAAGGAGGCACCTTTTAGTGGTCATATTAATTACTATGGGAGCAGAGAAGTGAGGTTATGCAATATAAAAAGCAAAGTGTTGTGTTGTACAGAGATGAAAGAAGATCCCATAGCATGGGTGGGAGGGGTGGTGGATGGTTCAAACAAGCACAGGACTTTCACCCAGGAGACCAGTGTTCAGAAGTCAACATTAACTTTTTCTAATAACAATTTAGCATAGTATGCTTGCATCTGTAGCATACTTCGCTAGTGATGTATGTGACATTACGTTATGTTAGTAATAAAAGTGCTTATCTTTTTTGTTTTGGAAATCAGTGGAATTTGACCTCTTCTATTGTTTAGGTATAAGGGAGCATCATATTTAATGTGATTACAGCTATGTTATACTGTGTTATCATTTACTGGTTGACAGTTTATAGATAAGTGTAGTTTCTGAGAAGTATTGGGGCTGCCCCTTAAAAGTTGGAGATTCAAATCATCAGTTGGAGACCCCTCAGTCGACTATCGTTGCTTCAAGTTGAGCAGTCCTTTTTTTTTTTTTTTTGCTAGTCAGTGTGCTATGCAGTAGGGGACTTCTGGGGATGTTTTGGTCCCCAGATTTTGCTGCAGAGTGAGCACTCTTAACTTTTACACCACTCTTTGGTACAGACAGCTGTGGACTGAATGCAGGGGCCCTCAGGAGGAGGAATTCCACCGTAAGGCTCTGATATTACAAAATCTTCTCTCTTCTTCTTGGAAGTGGTGAATTTACTGCTAACAAATACTTAACAGGACACAGTCTCTGGCTCTTATTTGATATCTTGGCATCTAGTTTCGGAGACTGGGCGAGGTGGAGGCGCAGCACACCTGTGCTTCGCCAGCTGGGTGTGGCCAGGTGGATTTTGCAAGTTTGGCACACCGTGCGCGCTGGCACAGCTACTCCTCTTTCTCACCTCCGTCCCTCCTACCTGCCCAAGTCGGAAACAGGGAGGAGAAAAGGCGTGGAGTGGGTTTTACACAGCCGATTCACATCACACCATTCAAATGAGCCCCTCTCCTCGCCCTTAAATGCACCACGCAAAGGCGTAATGAGAGGGATGTGAACTCATTAGTTTGCAGCTGTGTTAATCAAATCAGGTTCCATGCCAAACGGTGCCAATCCCCTTTGATCTGACATCAGATGTGACGGGACAGTCGATTGCAGATAGTTGCATTGAAAAGTGTTTTTTGGGTATTTATTACATCGTTAATGTGTTTGACATTCTGGAAACCTGCCTGTGAGGTTTTGGTGACGTGTGCGCACTGTCAGCCGGTCAGCCAAACTTCCACTTACACCTGCTGCGCTCCACCTGCGCTGACAGTAGACCGGGTTTCAGCTGGCGAGCTTTTAGCGCACCTTTGACGAAGCCTTTTGGCACAAAACTGTCACATCGCCAAACTGGATCTGTCGACACCTCCTCCTGCCGCGCCGCCACACCCATCTCAACGTACCTCGGTCTGCCAAACTACCAAACTGAGCGTGCATCAGGTTGCGCTGCTCAAAACTAGCTCTGCCTGGGGTTCGCCACGCTGCTAATGTCTAGTCTAGTGAAATGTTGCACATTTCAGATTTGTTGTTAGTGCTGTTAGATTGTTTATTATATTTCATGAATGCCGCTGTCACACTGAATGTCCCGCATAACGTTCAAATGTTGAAACTGTACATGAAAACAAACACAAAAAAAACCTGATTCTGATTCAACTGACACAATTCTGAGTCACATACAGTACAGCCCTAAAAAATACATCAATACAAACTTTTAGAAGTCCTTATATCTGCTCACAGGCACATTATAGTGTGTTTTTTCACTTAGCCATTAAATGCCAAATGGGAGCAGGGAGGGGGTTCAAGTTAAGTGTCTTTAATTTAGCCTTACAGTCAGTGGGCTGAATGAGATACTGGAAGACTTTCATTATCTCCTCCATCATCTGTTCCAAATCTACTTGGCCTGTCTGTAAAGCCTACAGTGCACCGAGCCTGGCAGTCTGACTTAATATAAAAATGACAAAAAACATTTTTATCTGTTGCAGACATAAACCAGAACACAGCAGCTTGGCTCAATTTTACTAAATGTCTTCATCAGAACACGGAGGCTGTACAATGACCGGAAACACTCCGGTTCCAATTCCCAAACCAGCTGGGAAATACTGCAATCAAGCAGCTCTTTATCCTTCAGCAACAGCTACTGTCCAGCGATTCTGATGGTGTATAGCTGTTAATGTGGTGCCCACTTGTGCTGAAATCACTTAGCAGCATGAATATGTCCAAGCCTGTGTCTGCAGTATGTGGCTCAGAGGTCTTTTCTGACAGGCCGTAAGCTAATATGTGTCCCGGAATACACTCTGTTGACAGGTGACAGATGTTTGTACTCTGAAAGAGGAGGAACTGAAAATCCCGTCTGAGCTGTCTTCTTTGAACGTTTCATCCAACATGAATTGATTTTTCTATGCAGCAACAAAAATGAAGCTCATATAGAGATCAGACGTGTGCATATCACTGACACAAAACTCTTGAATGTCACTTGCAGTATGTTTAAACTCATTCTTTTTGCACTGTGATACATGAGAACAGAAAAAGAGAGCACGAAAAGCTGGTGTGACACACAAGCAGAAATATTTACATTTTTGTGCAGCGTATGCTCCAAAAAGTGTAATAAAATGTGCATGACCTAAAATAATTTCTTAATGAGGCCTTGTGTTGTCTCATTTTCAATGCTCAGCACAAATTCTGCAATCCTCATTAAAGAAAATGTTTGTGTTTAGCCACATGTATCACCTGTACAGTATACAGTATCTAGAATTGGATGGCCTGAGAGAAGAAAGTCCAGAAATACTGAAGCTCTACTTCAGTGCCATGCACTGTTTTACTAAAACTCTTCCGAAATTCTGTCTGTATTGAAATTGGTTTTCTGTCAGATGATAGAAGGTTTATTTTATTTATTTCTGTTATATATAAAATATGCACTTTGAACAGGGCTTTGAACATTCACTTTCTGTGTGCAGCAGAAGAAATAAAAAGCAGGCAAATTCTTCCTCTTCATTAATGAAGATGCTCCACTGGTTTACCACAAAGCTCTCTAATAATATAAGCAATAACTTGTTTATGTTTTACTCAGGCTGAAAGTAAAAGCTTTATTGTCTATCTCAGATGATTTTAAGGTCGGTAGATTTTTATTTAGATGTTGTTGTTTTTTGTCAGCAGGCTTCTGTAGTTGTTGGTTTACGCTTACGTTCATTACGTTCATTTTCTATTTGGGTGTGCTTGATATATTGCTGCATTTGGAAGCAAATGAAAAAATAAAGAAGGATTTGATACAGCTGACTGTTTACATCAGTCCGCGTTAGGTCCTAGGGCATCAAGAACTGCAGCTTGGTCAGTGTGCAAATGTACAAATGTGCTTACTATAACCCTAGTCTCTATATACACACTCTACATTCAGTGAATGTAGAGTGTGTACGCAAACCTCGGAGATCTTGCCTCCGGAAGAAGAGCGGAAGAGCCCTGGTTTCCGGTGCGAGGCTGTTTGTAGTCCGCGTAATACTGACCAATCACGTTTGAGCCGGCTGCAGTTGTTGCCAGGTTAAACGCTCCGTGCGGTGAACTAACGAGGTGGAACATAACTGCCGTCACTGCAAACTCTGAATCCATCGCAATGGTTAAGCATATTTACTTATATATAAACAGAAATTCGCCTCCTCAAAGCGGAATGCCAAAAATCGGAAGTCAGATGCCGAATACAGCCGATGGGTGCGAGAATGCTATAAACCAAACCATGATCTTTTTTCTAAACCTAACCAAGGGTTTTGTTGCCTTCACCCGAGAGTAGTTCTGGTGACAAAACCTATGTTTACTGTGAACTCTAGTTTATCACAAAAAAACTTTTAGTTTGAAGCATAGGGCCACTGACCAAGCTGCCATTTCTGATGAGTGTGAATGTCTTATGTATATTAGTTTGACTGTGTCTGTGTATTACACAGTCATTCAGTATTCACAAGACTACTTTCTTACCCAGTGGCACTTTGATTTGTTGTATTGGACTGCTATGTCACTGTGATCTCTTGCTCCTGTCGTCTCCTATGACACATCTGTGTCTGCGTCAGGGTCAAGGGCCATTTATCCTAGAGTGAGTGGGATACTACTTAACTAAACATATAGGCTATCTTGCCCAAAGACATGAAAACAATAACTTACTGTCCAACATTAAGTATAGTGAGTGACACTGATATAACTCTCATGTCTTTACAGATCAGCTGCCATTTAGCTTAGTGTAACATAAAACCTGGAAACAGGGAGATGGCCTTGTTAAAGTTTTATGGTGAGTTATGTGCTTGACTATTTCAAGACCTCAGTTTTGTTTTTACACTTTGTTTTATTGCATGGATTAAACAAGCACCATTCAATATGTGAATTTGTGAGCTGTAAATGTGTTCATATGCAGACCTTCAAAATGAGCTGGCCAAGCTGTTTCCCGATTTCCAGTCTAAGATAGCATTCATATTTAGTGTAGGGTGATATTGATCTTCTCTCAGCAAGAATGCAAATAAGCTAATTTCTTGAAATGCCAAACTATTCCCCTGAGTTCAAAGAGGGAACAATACCCGAAAATAAATAGAATGGGATTTTCCATGAACACCTACTCTGTGGATTCATAACGTCTTGCACTGTTGTACAGTACAACACAACTACAAACACTGTTTTGGGGCATACGGTAACACAACATTTTTGTCTACTATGTTCTCTTTCCCGTGTTAATATTCTTTTGTTCCTGTATTTTTCTACCAATGCATGAAGATATATTTTTAGAGATATAGGATAAAGAGTAAACTGCTCTTTGGCAGTGTGCTGTCAGATTTAAAGCTATGTGTGAAAAAAGAGCCATCACTGCCATGCCCCGTCCAATCTGACAGCAATGTCAGGATCTGTGTGTGTGCGACATCCCAATGAAACAACAGGATTTATAGAAACCAAGGTAACTGTTCCAAACACTCTCTTCACTTAACTGCATCAGCAAGGCCATAAATCATAAAATCCCGTCGAGGTAACCAAGTCTTGTAAACTTAATTTGTGTTTCATGTTCGTTTCTGTGCTGAAATTGGTCCAGTCACACACAGCTGGCCTTGGTTTATATGATGTGTATGTTGTAACAGTGAGCATTCTATGTTTTATTAGACCTGCTGTAGGAAACGCTGTCGTTTTCTGTGTCACAGATTTAGTGCAGTTTGAGGGCTACATGTCAAACACTTTGTATAATCACAGAAGATCAATCTCTGCTCTGCTGATCACTCACTAAATCAATAATGGCTCTGACAGCAGCTCTAATGTTTGCTCCATAGCATTCGGTCAGATGGATCACACAAACACCAGCAGCTTATTTCCATTTATTAAGGGACTTTTTTTTTCTTTTTTACATGTTTTCTCATTTGGATTTGAATTTATGTTCAGACAACATTAGCCAAACTGCTTATCATTTTAGCCTCACATTAATTAATCATTACCACATTCAATTGAAGACAACAGAAATTGATATTGTAGAAAGTATGTTATATTATTTACAGCAGTGGTCCTTAACATTTTTCATGTGAGGGACCCCTAAATTGATACACATTAGGTCACAGATCCCTGTTTGATAAGATTTTCCTTCAGACACCTCCATCTGAAATAAATAGGAGGAAGTAAAACCTATTATCAGAATACTGACTCTTATGACTTTGACTCACATTAGGCTGGGCAATGTATTGATATTATATCAATATTCTGATAAGAGACTAGCAATTGTCTTAGATTTTGGATATTGTGATATTGTCAGTGTTATCTGTTCCTGGCTTTGAAAGTTGCATTAAAGTAAAGTAGTTTTTATGCTTTTATATATTTGCCTTTACCCACTTAGTCATTAATCCACATTACTGATAATTATTTATCGAAATTCTCATTGTGTAATTGTTACATTAAAGCATCAACGGTCAACCCTACAATATTGTCCAAATATTGATATTGATGTATTTGGTCAAAATGTTGTAAACAATGAGAGGATTTTCTTCCAGTTAAAAAGAAAAAGAGCAACATGCCTACAGTGACAGGAAACAGCAGCTTTACTAGGGGTTTTATGTTTTTACCTACCATATATCATGCATGTTTCCAACATCCATTGCCTTTTACAAAGCATTCTGTAACTTCAGTTATGTGTCTATGGGAACTGTGATATCCATAATCTGAGAACTGTGAATAGTAAATATAAAGTATTACCAGTAACAGTATTAGCAGTAATAGCCAAAGCATTTCATATTTATAATTGCTTTAACTAGTGTGATTCAACGCAATGATTTCTTAAAACAAAACACTGCAGCTGAATTGACATAATTACAAAAGATGCACTGATACAGCTGAATGAATTGTGTGAAGAATAAGCAGTCACGATTTTATGAGACTAAGAGAATGTGGAGAATGTGGCTGTGCTGAATAGATTACTGTCACTATACCTCTCAAATGTTAGACATCAGATCATCTATGAACAAACCAACCAACATTTCCTGCTATCAGCTGCATTACCACTCAAGAATAATGCAACCACAAAAATGTTAAGGTTCCCCTGCAGGCTTTATAATAGACACATTTTTAGATTTTTTTTTTTTTTTTCCAGGAACAAAATCCCTTTATGCCTTGAAAATGGCTATGTAATTCTGCACTTTGCCTGATTTACTATGCACATCTATCTATGAATATGCAAATTAACCTCACCCCTTAGTCACTCGCCTGCAGCTCAAGCATACCTGCTCACCTTTGATTCATCAATCTCACAAACCTCTGCTTGTAAATGGTAATAGATAACATTAGCCTTTGGCTTGACTATGCTATCAGATACTTAATATGTGGCTAATATTAGATAAACCTTGCTCTCCATCACCAGCTCTGACAAGCTGAACTGAAAGTGAAAGTAAAATTTAACTTGAAAAATACCCTGGCTTGTCCTCTGATGCCTCTCTTTTTGCCATAGCTTTACGTTAATTATATAGAATGCTGTTGATGGGATTGGTTCCTTAGATATTTGACATATGAAACCCTGGCTGTCTGAATCCGTTCACACAGAAGTTCCAAAGCAAAAATCCTTGGCCATGGCGCTGACTGCTCGTTTGGCTTATAATATATCTTATAGCATATAAAAACACCATAGGTACATTCACACTTTTCCACTGATGTGTAGTTGGTGCCAAGAAACATATCAAGAGCAGCGAAAAAGAAGACTTCTACGTAGCTAGCAACCATTAATGGAAAGAATGCAGGATGTGAAGGTCAAGTATGTATGATTTATGTGGATATATTGGCAGAAATGGTATATAATATTGAGTACTATGTTTTCATTGGTGTATAATCACCTGACAATAAGAACCGTTGTGTTTTTGTTACCTTAGAATGAGCCGTTTCTGTGTACATACTGAGTGTTCTCGTATACACTTGACACAAGGAAGAAGTTTCAGTTGTCTGCAATCTGCAACCTCACCACTAGATGCCACTATATCCTACACATTAGAACTTTAAGATGCTGTAAACATTTACAAGTGTTTTATTCATTCTTTTTATTTTTCATTATCTGCAACCACTTATCCTGTTAGAGGTTGCGAGGGAGGCTGGAGCTTATCCCAGCTGATACTGGTAGGGTACACCCTGGACAGGTTGCCAGACTATTACAGGGCTGACACATAGACAGCCAACCATTCACACTCCCATTCACAGTTGCATGCAATTTGGAATCACTAATTAACCCAACCTGCATGTCTTTGGACTGTGGGAGGAAGCTGGAGAACACGGTAGGAACATATGAACTCCACACGGGGGCCCCAGCCGACCGGTGGGTTCGTACCCTGAACCCTCTTGCTGTGAGGCGACAGCACTAAAATTTGTAGGGCAGCATCACCGTGCCGTCTTACAAATGTTTTATAATGGAAATTCATTCAACATGCTGGTTAGACCTCAAGGATACACACAATGCCTTTTGGTAATGAACACAACTTTGTTTATAAGTAAACTCCACAGGGCACCTTTAGTTTTAATGGGGTGTCAATAACAACACATGCAACAGTGAAACAGTGCCGCTGTCTAATTATGTTGTTTGGGATGCATGGCGTATGCTGTATACAGCCTACAGTATACCTGCTGGTGTCTGCGATGTACTCTTTATATCAATGACATTTATAATGCTTACCACAGGGTTTCAGTATTACGGCTCACTTTAAGTTGTTCTGCTTTTCAAACCCTGCTGTCCCTGGATAAATGACACACTGCCCCTGAAGCAACAACACTGAACACCTTTGACTGACACTTGTCAATAAGGAGTGATTGATTATGTTTGCCCTTCGAGGCTTTCCTCTCCCTACGCATTGACCCAACTGTAATTTTTTTTGTTTGATCCCTCTGTGAAGTTTGTGTTGCGATTAAGAGATGTCGCATCTCAACAACTTCTGAAGTGTCATTTCTTCAGCGAGCAATTTGTTCAAGTGGGTGCAAAGTGTCGAGGCGAGCGTGCGCTGCAGTGTTAACTACCAACTGGTGGAGGAAGAGAGAGAGGATGACTGTAACAGAGTCCTGGGGGTGGGGGGCTGGGGGGTCTACACAATGAGAAAGACAGAATAATGAGGGTCTTGCACATCCTCAAAGAGAATCACATGCCTCACTCAATTTGTGTCTGTTTTGGCTGCTGTAACACGCACACCCACAATGCACACTTCATAAAAAACACTACAGAGCAGAATTTTAGTGTTAAGTGCTGACTGGACTCATATACACACTTACAGGTTTGACTTCAACACTTTCAGAGGTTATATTATTAAACCAACTCTTTACCTTCTACCTTTGCTTCCTCAGCCTTCTTTCCATTTTTTGTCCCCTTATCCTCAACTTCTTCTCTCTGCCTTCCTCCTCATTCTCCCTCCCCCCATCTCCCTTCTGCAAACCCTGCTCCCTCTTTCTCCACCACTTTATCTGTGCTGCCCTGACCGCTGCAGGAACGCTGCATCGAACCTGTGCAGGTGACTGATTGAGGTCTTTTACAATGGAGAATAAATCTCGAAGGGATGAGAGTGTGTGTGTGTGTGTGTGTGTGTGTGTGGGTGCTTGAGAGAGAGGGGATGAAAAACTGCTGAGTGGCAGCCAGAGTTTGATTTCTGCTCACCCAGAGTGTTGTGCCCGTCACTAAAGGTTGGGATATGAGGCTAATCATACAGTACAAGCGCATGACAGATGGCCCCCAACCATGAATACTGAGGGGGTGCTGCAGGGTGTACATATGTGTGTGTGTGTGTGTGTGTGTGTGTGTGTGTGTGTGTGTGTCACCTGAAGCAGTGTTGATGGTCCTGACAGCCTCCCTTGCACTGACTCTGTTGTTGGGGGGATAGTCAGGGATGGCGTTTTCGTTGCGCCTCTCTGACATCCGAGGACTCACCTTGGCAGGTAGGTGACTGGAAAGCAGAGAGAGGGAGGAAAGAGAAGGGTATAAAAGAGAATTAGATGAATTAGATGATGAGAAAAATAGTATGGGATTCTGGATGGGGGAAGGAAAGAGAAAGAGAGCGCGGGGGAAGAATATTAACAGAATTAGGATGGTTGACAGAGGGATCCACAGGGGATAAGGAAGAAGAATACGGGAAAGATGGGGTGATGAAAATTGGATAAACAAGATGAAAACCTGTTTCTGTGTGTGTGTGTGTGTGTGTGTGTGTGTGTGTGTGTGTGACAGATGTTTTAACTAGAAATGATTCATGCTTGAAACTCTGCCTGGTTTCCATTATGAACACACACACACACACACACATGCATTCCCAATTTCACACATAACAGCCTGGCTTACCCTGATTGGCTGTGCTGCTCATCAATAGCGTCCACGGCACTCTCAACAGAGCTCAGGAGAGACTGGATCTGATTGGCTGATTCCTTCAGCAGGAAACGGGTCACAAACTGCTCCACGTTGGTTCCTCTCTCATAAACCTGGGGAAACAGAAGGGGATAAAAAGGCTGATCGAGTATGTCACTTATAAAGCTCATTTGAAACTAAAAGCGGGACTTTCTGTCAAAGGTTTTAATACCAAGATGTCCATAAAAAGACTTTATTTTGAAAAAAAAAGTATTGTCTTTTCCTTTATCCTTTGTCTTTCACACATCACAGCACAGCCGCTCTTGTTGCTTTGTTCCTTTCACTCCTCTGAAAAGATTTTCCAGCACAAATCTCTCTGAGTTCCTTCCTTGCATCCATTTGACGGTCGAAAGGTTTATTGGACAGGCAGCGTGCGGGGAAGCAAAAATAACAAGTAAAAATAGACTAGTATCTTTCACTCTGCCTCTGTCTTCTCCTTCTCCTTTCCCTCACTCTCTCCTCAATTTCTACCTCTGTTCCCTCCAAGTCTCCCCCCGATACACTGTTAGGACTCTAGCCTGAAAGTTTGTTTCAAACCTTAAAAACCTTTTAGTTTGAGCTTAAAGCCTGGCCCGAGGGGAATCAAAAGTGCTGTTTTGTGGTTTTACTGTATATTGTTTCAGATTCAGTAGGAACAACACAAGGCCAGACTGAAATGTTATCCACCTTCTCTTATTAAACACAACAGCATTATGACAAAAGAAAGAAAGAAAGAAAAAAAAGCCCAGAAATTGATCCAGTCTTCAGTTGTCAGCCTCAATCACTACTCCAAACCATACTGACTCCCAAAGTCAAACGGAGCATTGTAGCTCATACAACATTCAGCTCTCAGCCTATTGATCCATAGGTAATCTATCATTTTCATAGACCTGTTTTAAATTGTCATAAGTTCCACAATGAGACCTTGAGGGGAAATCAATTCGGGACCTCTAAGTGTGTAAAGTTTGAAGTTTGTTCACCTGAGCAAGACTTAATCGAAGAGAGGGAATGAAAAAGAAATGGCGTTCTGGTGACAGCGTGTACATGGTGAACTGTCAGAGGAGTTGGCTGTTTCAGATAAGACCGGAGCGCCTGCTTAAACTCTAATGACCTTATCACTGCCACCTTTTAATTATTCAGGGATTTGACTGTTCGCTTAAAAAACACCTCCCCCGAGCAGTGACCATCCAATCATAGCCTAGCAACCGTATCTACGGGCACAGCAGGCCTGTCAAGCTTTGGGTTTCTCCTCATGTTAAAACTGTGTGCACGAGGCTGTAGCGTTTGGAGAGCTCTTCCTTTTTTCAGTCTTTCCAAAATCATACACACAAGAGCAAAATTATAAAGAGTGGATTAAAAACACAGCATATACATTTTGGCCAAGTCATGAGGCATTAGCTTAATTCGCTAGCTGCAGGTGATAAAATCTGCTACGACCGCTACGGCAGGTTGATATTTCAGCTGAAAAGTTGACAGTCACTGGCTAGAAATGAGAAGCCTCCTTTCCTCTGCCTCTGTCTGAATTCAAGGACCATTTGTTTAAAAAAAGTAGTGAGTGGTTTATCTGCCATCTTCATTACTGTAAACTGCACAAAAGTCCTCCAACCTATTTGACGACAGAGGTCGTATGTTTCTACCCTCTGAATACGACTCACAGGAGCATTTCGTCCCTAGCGGTGTACAACAAAATAGCTTTTATATAACCATAAAGAGTTGCCCTTTTAAACATTTGGTACTGGGATGAAATAGGAATGGAATTTTTTTTTCCCCAGGCATGCTGTGCCTTGTCACGCCCTTCTGTGCTGTGATTGGCTAGAGCGCAAAATGTTCAGCCTGGGTCAGTGGGGCTTGCTGGAGGCTGCGTAGGGCCTGTGGTATAGTGCCCGGAGGCTGCGAGGCTTTAATATGTGTCTTAAAACATTTAAGGCAAAAAATAGCCAATACAGTAACAGAAACAGCCTCCGTTTTTTCAATACAGGAAACAGTGTGTCGCCTACTTTCTGTTCACAAATTCTCATATCACAGCCAAACAGTACACTAAAATATGTTTCTGAAGACATTTAGGTTGAGAAACAGGCAATACTGTATTTGATCAGCACTTAGTTGTTACAGTTTGATTGGAGTTTGGTCTGATTTTGAGAGAGAGAAAGAGAGGGGTGGGCCTCTCTGTTAATTCACTTGTATAGTCTTTGTGTTTGTGGTGGTGGGCATATAAAAAATGCAGAAGTACAATCTGTACTTTGAGCAGCATCCTCGGAGCCAGCAAAAAGCTGAACTGAGAGTTCAGGGAGATCTGAGCGCTGGTGAGAAGTTTACCACAGTTCATTTACACATACTAGCCACACTGTTATGATATAAAGCTGGTTGAAAATTGACAAAGTATCCCTCTATGGCCAAAGATGTTTTAGAATAACACATGAAAACCTCACTATGAAATGCCGGGCCATAATTGACTACTGTATGTACTCAAGAGAGAGGAGTCAGTCGGTCATGTCAGCTTTACTGTCGGAGTCACAGTGCAGTGATTCAGGGAGACAATTAAGGTTCCTGTGCACTCAGCCATTATCTGCCGGGCTCTAATCAAAGACAAACACTCCCACAGGACGCCGAATCACACAGGCCGTACTGACTTCCATTATCACAGTCAATGGCTTTCACACACATACACACATGTCCGCACAAAAAACACACATGCACTCAAACATGCAAACACACATCCTCATCGACTCATGTGTGGAATTGTCAAATCAGCTTGTTCTGGCTCCACTCAGAGAGTAAAACACACACACATACCAATCTGTAACAACCAATCACTATAATTATAAAAATTTAGGCTTGTACCATTTATTTATTTGCCATTTTACCCAAGAGGCACTGATGACACACTAATGACTCAGATTCACTCAATGAAACTTCAAGCTGAGATTCAATTACCAAAGTGAAATGCATATCTGAATACACAGAAATGATAAATAGGAATTTTGGCAGTCCTCTTGAGGAGATTATGAACGTATTATAAGTCCATTATGGGCACTAAGTCATTAAATAAGAAAATGCTGATAGATTCTTGATACAGCATGCAATTTATTGAGCATATTGAGCATACTGATATTTTTACTACAGTGTTATACAGCATCGACACTAGGGCTGTCAAAATTGCTCAAAAATGACATTCAAATATTCCTTCGAAAAATAACTCACAGGTTCGAACCATTCAATTTTTTTTTTTTTTTGCATAATGTCCACAAGAGGGCAAACTAATACAAGGAAACATAACTACTTGTAGGTATTTTTATTTCAACATAAACGTCTTTGAAAACATTTACATACCTACACATTAAAACACATAAAACAATTATCAATAACATTATGTTATAAACGACCGTGGACCTCTTGCTCGCCCCCCCTCTCTGACCCGTTACGCCAGGGCCACACCGCCCGCAGAAGCGCTGCGAATAGCCTCGAAGCGCCTCGAAGTGAAGCCAGTTTCCTTTCGGCACCCATGTTAACCTATTGTGTCATCCACACCATGGCGGTGCGTTCAGTGCAGCGGCCCAGGCCAACGCCCACTCGCAAAGAGGACAGCTGCGGTGGTGTTTTTTTTCCCCCTCCACAATTGAATATCAATTTTCACATTCGAAGGTCCATTTTTTTCAAATTCGAATTGAAAGACACCAACATTTATTTGAAAAAATACAATGAAACAAAGAGACAGTAACTGTACCAGATATTGCACTAAATTTCCCTTGTGTATATTGATGCTGTGGTCACCTTAATGTGCCACTCCATATGTGTCATGCTATGTGTAGGCGTGTGTGAGCATTTTGTGACCTTTGAGTAGTGATATATTAAATGTGGAGGTGTAGAAGCAGACTGCATCACATCTTTAGCTGGCTGGAAAAACACTACCATCCCTAATTGTCTTCAGCACTGATTTAGATGTTAATCTCACCTGCTTAAAGAAAAGTGAAAGGATGTGTGGACTCTTGTACTGTACATGTACTATACAGTGTGTGTATTTGCGTGTGTGCACGATTCCTGTCCATAACTGTTTAATTGTTTGACCACTTATGCGCGGGAACTGCCCATTGGTCCGACATCCCATTGTTCCGACCATATTAAACCCATTGTTCTGAAGTCCGTTCTGAAATCATCATGATGCCCTGTGGTTAAGGTCTGGTTAGGTTTAGGCACAAAAACCAGGAAAAGATCATGGCATGGGTTAAAATGAAAAAGAAAGTGACAAACACATAAGCTGTGAGCCTGCTCTGCCTCAAGCCTTTCCCAGCTGACCCAGAACCGGTCGCGGCGCACCACACGCCCGCCACGAGCCGCTCAGCACCGCGGAAAGTCGGACTAACAGGATGTCGAACTAATGGGCTGTCGGACCAATGATATGGACCCCTTATGCGCCTGGACTCAAATTAGATTAGGTAGACTAGATTTTAATGGATAACAATGAGTAATGGTGCCATTGGAACCATAATAGTTGAATCATAATAGTTAGCGTTAAAGGAAACCATGCAAAGAAGATTTTTTTTTTTAAAAATGGAGATTTCAAAACACACGCAACCAACAAATTTAAGTAAGAAATATAAAAGCCACTACCGGTACAATTTGAAAAATTCCCTACTGTTGCTCCTGAAATCACATCAAAGTCATTTGAAAGATGTAATAATCACATAAGAATTCTCAACCTATCCTCATACAACATGTACTATGTTATTTAATGAGTAGCGCCTAAAAAATGACGTAACATACTTATTGTGTGTTATGTAGGTTAGGTTTATGAAAAGAAAAATAGTGATGATGTATCTTAGAGTGATTCAAAAGCCTTGTTTCCACCAAACACTTTCGGTATGGTACCTTTGCAACCATAAGTAACCCTTCAGACCGGATACCAAGACCCTAGCTTTCCCACCACAAACAGTACTGGGTTGTTGTCACTTACTGTTCCGTCCAGCACTCACTGTATTTCCTCATTACTGGTGACACAGATGGAAGTCTGCACCTCGTTTATCATCCACAAGCCGGGGTTGCACGCCAACATTTTATGAACAAAGTAAAATAGGCTACAGTGAGAGTCTCTCTCTCTATAAGATATTTAAAAATAGCAGGTTTGTGTATTTAGTCCTTCTGAGGCAAGCTCAGGGGTGTAGTGTTGCCTGAGCCAACAGGAACGACGCTCCGCAACACTTTTTTTTCTCCAAGTGAGGACTGGGATCATGCCTTCCTGATCGAAATTAATACATATATAATCATAAACACTTGAAATCCACTCATGACTTAAAGTGTCTGTCATAAAAACGGAACTGACGGAAACGGAAAACGGAATTGTCAAAGTTGACACATTGAAACTAATCCATCAGCACACATTAGTTTCAATGTGTCAAAGTTGACACATTGAAACTAATGTGTGCTGATGGATTCACGTCGTCAACTCATGCATTGAGTAACATAACAAGTAATCGTTCCACCTTAAAATTTGCCGGCAGTCGGCCCAGTGAATTAAATACATTTTTCTCCAGCTGCTGCAAGAGGCATCAAAACATCCTTTCATTTTATAGCTATAGTTTACTGTATGAACAGAGGTTACATAACCCTCAAAACCAGCCACAACTCAGCCCTGAGCAAGAGTGACCGTCTGATATTGACCAATCAACAGACTTAAGTGTTCACAGCTCCACCTTTTAGTACCTGATCTATGTCCTGCTGATCTATGTGCTTGCTTTCATTGGGACCATCCACAACTGTTCCTAGTGGAAACAGAAAAAAATGCGGACCGAACTGAGCTGAACTGTACCGTACTGCTCGGTGGAAACAGGGCTAAAGTTCCCTTGGTTCCGAACACCGGTTTCCTGGAAAATCCGGTGTTTTGTGATCCATCCCAGCCTGCCTTCTCACATGGAATAATTCTGTCTTTACTCGCAGCAGCATGTTGGTCACATGGGTGGGTTATATTATTATTATATTATTATATTATATTATGGTGCATTACTTTTTGAAGGAAAACATGAGAATGGTGCATGAGAACAGCCTGATAATTCTACATATATTGGCTTTAAATGCATGAATAACTAAAATTACTGCCTTGCTGTTGCATGCCTCTTCAGAAAAGCCCTAACGTTTCCTCTTCTGAAATTGAGGGGTAAGATCATAACTGAACATTGGTGAACAAAGCATACTGAGCCTTTGTCATCAACCTGCCAGAGGTTCCCCAGGGAAAAATTGCTGATCAGACCCCCTCTTTACCATCTGGTCCTAACGCTCTCTGTCCCAATTATAACATTTTTCTATGCGGGAATACCAATGGTCCCAAGTTTTCCTGTGTCATAGTTCAATGAAAGACCTTTAGGAATAGGAAACATATAAGCATAACTCTGAAATGATAAGGTCTACACCAGGCCCCTAGGAAGTGCATCGGGCCTTGAAGCCAATTTCCACAGTGGCCAAACTGTAATTACACTGTCACGTGATGCCATGTGGCCCTTAAAGACTTTCCCATTGACTTTCATTGTGAAAGAGATGTCTGTAAATCAGTTTACATTTTGATTAATTTCAATATGAGAATTTGATCCACTCAGGCTAATTCATATTTGGAAAGTCTAAAAGAGTGGCACGCTAAAATAAATTTATCCCCAAGTAGCAGGTGGAAGTCACTGCAGCACCTGCTCTATGGGCCACACAGTGCAGAAGCAGTGCCAATCATTTACACCCGTGGTATACACATAGATCCTCCACAAGACAGGGCCTCAAGATCAGGCAATAAAGTAGGACCTAAGGCCTTGCCTGCACTTGAGTGGTTTAAGGACCCAGGGCAGTTGCCCACTTTGTCCAGTTTAGATCAAACTTTGCTTCTGAGAAGTAAGGAATCCAGCATCAGCAGAACATTCAAACTGCAGTGGACTGATTCAAAAATGCAGTGCGCCTTATAAAAAAAAAAAAAAAAAAGAAAGGCTGTGTGTTGTGAAATTCTATATCTAATTAAAAAAAAATTGCTCCACAGTTCACCCTGTCTTCCTCTCCCCTCATTTTCTTCCCCTGTGTCCTTCCTGTATGTGTCTATCTTCACACCCTCTCTCCCTCTGCCGAGTGTGTCCCATGGGCACTGCTACAAAACCTGGGATAGAAAAGCTGTGATCTATAATTCACACAGATCACTGACCCGGGAGGAGATACACTGTCTCTCTCCGCTGGCTCCCCGAACGTAGCCCGGTGATTAGCTGCAGTGTGTTTTATTGTTAGTACCTGCAAGTGTGTTTGTGTGTCTGTTCATCTATCTGATCAGATTTGTATGCGTTTGTGGACGTGAGTTCAAGGCAGGAGGAATGAGTGTGTGTGCTTGTTAATTTAAGTGTTAGAGTGCAAAATCAGGGTATATTCAAAAAGCAGACAACACAAAAAACAACAAAGAAAACACAAAAAAAAGAAGAAAAGGGGAAAAGCAAACGCCACATGTCCTACAGGAGTGTTGAGATATTTACCAGTGATGGCTGAGGGGTAGTGTGTGGGTGGACACTGGTAAGACTGCATGTATGTAGTGATGCCGGATGCACACATAGGCTATATTGCTTTGTGTGAAGATGGATGACAGAGCTCTCCAAAAGTTATCACATGTACAGGGAACAACATTGTTGTTATTGTACATATTTTCACACCAAAGGCATCACAGGAAGTAGCACACACAGGAAGCACATACGGAGCTGCAATATGCCCCGCAGAAAGTGTAGGAAAAAGGCGTGACGTAATGTTTATGAGATCCGAAAAATTCAATCTGGTAGAAGTAACTGACCGAGCCAGCAAGGTCACTAAGCCTGAGTGTGTGTTGAGTGCCTGCGAGTGTTTCTTTGAGATTACATGTATTTTCTTCCTTTATTCTTAAGGTTAACAACAAATCTCCTCATTATCATCCACCTACGCATCTGCACATATATAGCATTGCATTCCCCTGAAGGGCGCGCACACACACACACACACACACACACACACACACACACACACACACACACACACACACACACACACACACACACACACACACACAGTTTTCTGATAAGATGGCGGTGGCTGATTACAGGGAGTTGTAGGTGGTAATCAGTGATTATAGAGGTTGGTCTAGTTAGGGGAAATTATTCCATCTTCAGCCTCACAGATGAAGCTACCGAGGCTTAGTGGAGGGGTGGATGTGACTGATATGTAGGCTGATAATGTCACACAGATGGAGTTAAGAAATCTCCCAGGGACTGTTCTCAAATTTGCCTGATGGCATTCCTAAACAAATCAATCAAAATACAAAGCAACAGAAGATGCATAGTGCACCATGTAATTCAAGCTTCAACAGCTGAACGTATTTATATACGTATTTATATATATATACGTAAGTATTTTATGTGATATATTCCTTAAATATGTTTCAAATCTCTCCTTTTTGCGTGGTCAGAAAATCAAGAATACTGATTGAGGTCATATAATTGTGATTATAGTGTTAAAAATGTTACAATAGCATTCCCATTGTGCAAGGACAAGTACTGGTGTGTCAAGCGGGAGGCATTCTAAAGACGCTGCAAGCTGACCCTTGCTGACGGGTGGGAGAGAAGATGTAAGTGTTAGTATTGATCCACTGATAATTCCCTATATCCCTCAGCTTAGCCTAAAGGAGCTTGATCAGTCTCACTGGAGGGAAATCAAGTCACTTCACTCAGCTCTGAGAGGAGAGGAGAGGAGAGGTTTTGGTTTTCAAAAACCCTTCATTAGACCATTGCAGGACCTAATACAGCACAAATCTAACCACTATACACAGAAAAGTGTTGTGCGATCAGAAATTTACAACCAGCTCTTCATCCTCCCCCACAGAGCACAAAACCCTCCCAACAATCCATGTGTTATTGAAGGCCAGCATATTGTCCATCATCTTATAGTATGAATGCTCAACTCTCAATCGGGCGTTCAGTAGTCCCTTTAAAACCAGCACTGGCTCCAAGCAGCTGGCACCTTGAAGCTGGTTCTTGCGTGTCAGCCAGATAGCCAACTTAGCAGAACCAGAGATGAAGTTCAGCATTACATGAACACACTTCTTTTTGACTGAATACTTATGGCAAAAAATAAACAGAGCAAAAGAAAAGACCTCCCCAAAACCCCGGAACAACCCTCTCAAAAGGTCAAACAGAGCTGACAACCATGAACACTCCACAAATAAATGTGCCAAAGTCTTTGTAAGATTACATAAGAGACAGCCCTCCCCCAGCTCTGGATCAAGGTGCGCTCTGTAACTGTTCGTAGCTATTGCACCGTGTACAATCCTCCACTGGAGGTCTGCTGTCCGCTTTTCAACAGGCAGCTTGTACAGGGACCGCCAACTGCTTTTCGGGGAATCATCTGCAACAAAAAACTCAGCCCACCTCGACTTTCTCACTCCATCCAGTGACCGCAGGTTCAGGACCTTGACACAGGTGTGGTAGATGTCCTTCTTCCCCGCATCCTGAACGTGTCCAGGTGAGGTGTTGTGAAGCACAACAGCTGCCCCTCTCCCTCCTGCCACTCCCCATAGCTGAGGAGATGAACAGAGTGGGGAAACTGTTCTCTGACTCCTCACTCCACTGGCCACACAGAGTCCGGTCTTCCACAAACTCCGTGAGGGGCTGTGGCAGGGCAGCACAGACCTCATCCACCACTCTGCTGATGAGCCTGACAGAGGTGATGCCGCTACTCTCTCTCATGGCATCCATTGATGATGCCGCCATCCTTATCAGATGGCCCAGTTTGGTGCAGCCAGCCACTCTGAGACTGGCTCGCAGGCCGGCAGACTACAGTGTCTGAGTCTTCAGAACGTTATTAAAAGACAGAGGCTCCTCAAACACCCACATTCCCGGAGTCACACTGGTGGCACGTGTGGTGTTAAAAATCTGCCATACCTGCAGCACAGAACTGTAAAAAGGTGTAAGCCCAGCAGTATCCATACCTTTAGGCTGTAGCAAGAAAAGCTGTTTATCATACCCCAAACGCTCAGCTCTCCTCAGCAGCAGACGAGCTGTATCGAGCCAGGTGGGACCACAGTTGTAAAGTAGCCTCTGTGCAGTCTGTAGTCTAAAGGCAGCGATTTTGGCCTGGATGTTAACACGCCCCTGCCCCCCTTCAGCCACAGGCAGGTAGAGGGCTGCTGCCCAGACCCAGTATTTACCGGACCAGAAGAAGTCCAGGATGGCTTTAGGAATATCCTCTATCAGGCCTGCTGGTGGTGACAGAAATGAGTCTGTGCCAAAGAGTCGAGGCGACCAAGTTATTAGCAACCAGAATTCTTCCCCTATACGACAATTGGGGCAGCAACCATTTCCATTTAGACAACCGAGCGCACACCTTTTCCTTCACTCCCTCCCAGTTCTTTGCTTGGAAACCCTCAGTGCCCAAACAGAGAGGAGAGGAGAGGAGAGGAGAGGAGAGGAGAGGAGAGGAGAGGAGAGGAGAGGAGAGGAGAGGAGAGTTTCTCTTGCAACATATTTAGATACGAAAATAAACTACTCCATTGAAAAATCTACCCACATACCACCTCTACCCGACCCTCACTTCATAGTTTCTTATATGACGTAAAACCTTTCACTGTGTTTTCTTCTCTTAGTAAACTATATTTACTTCTCTCATTTGGTCTCTGTGGTTCTATCATTTTTCTCCCTGACCTTGTTCCAGTGTTGCCAGGTGTACTCTGAGAATTTACTGCAGACTTCACCGTTCCTGAACTAGCTGGTACAGAAGTGTCAGGTACAGTAGGTACTCATGTTGATTTTCAACCTGAGGCTCTGGTTCAGGCAAAGATGCTAGATGGCAATGGTGTCTCATCACTGTCCCTTGTGAATGGTTGAAAAGGTAAGATCGTGGGCTACAGATGTCACATTTGGCACCCATCCACCTCTCAGCCAACTCTCCCTCTTCTGTTTTCAGGTCAGGGAGAGTTGGCTGCGGCATCTCTGGATAGGTGGGTAATGTAGTGCGAAGGTGCTGTTACTCAGAGGTGTAGCTATGCAGGCCAACAATGCACAGAAGGGGATTTTACATGGGTGTCTCTTGGCCTGGGTATTCTGGGCTTTAGCCTCTAAGGTTTTTACTTTAGCCCTGGTTAATTCTAACTAAAGAAGACGGTAGTGTGGTAAATTTTCGTCGGTGGCCGAAAAGATGTTACAGTACATGACAGAGCCCACTGGCCTTCAAAACTGGGAGTGCATGCTGTACTCCAGGGGCTGTCCTGAGTGAGAAATACACAGAAAAGCTTGATAATCCTTTTATTTTGTAGCCAGCAAAGTGACAAGCATACTCAACGACACGAAAGAAGATGAGAAACTACTTTTTATGTTGCACGGTTTGAACAAAGGTTAGCAAATAGTTACAAAGCAATGGTCCTCACACAACAATATTTACAACTTGGGTTAAAAGCCGTTTTGATTTTTTGATCTGTGAACACTTACAGACTACAGGAATATCGTCAATGAAGGAATGGACACATGTTCAGACTGTCTTACGGCTTCAAAGGGATGAACTCAGAGGAAAATACACTTTACTGAACCCTACCTTGTTACTATAAGCCTGTCATTTATAATTTCAGGGAGGGAGGGAGAGTGGTGCTCAGGGGGACCAGAGTGGAGCTGGCAAGTGTTAGCAGCCTGTCATGATGCCCTTACAAGCTTCAAAGATGTATTTACTGTTGGGATTTGCTGACAAGAGTTTCACATTCTGAAACCAGAGACTTTGTTTATTTAAAATCAAACAAAACTCCAAATGACCAAAAAAATTGAGGTGCTGACATCCACATCTAACTAGAAATTAGAAAATGTTTTGATGACTTTTTTCCTGTTTTGCTAGACTGTGCTACCTCGATGACGGTAGACTGTTGTTTCACCTCACATCGCTTGTGTCTCAGCCAAAAAGTTGCACTTGAACCCATCGCCAAGACAGTCAGTGGACAACTAGCAAGTATGTTCTGTGTCTGCACGAGAGGAGGTAGGTCTCAGGCGGCGTCTGTAATCCTCAATCAAAACGGGAAACGGGGAGACCAACAGGACGGATTCAAGGCGCTAGTTTCTCAGTTAGCACATTATCAACACAACCTGATGGTGAAAGCACAATTGGTATTTACAGTGTGCCGTTGAATAATAACATGGTTACGCACGGTTTCTGCTGGAAAGCTCAATAGCTTAAGAAAAAAAAAACCCTCACCTAATATAACAAGTTGGTTTAGATCTCATGCCCTCATTTGTTTGCTTTCCTCACTTCTGCTTGTGCGCTGAGATGCCAATCAGGGATTTCACTCACCGACGGACACCATCGCCAGTGCAACATGCTGAATCAGCAGAAAAGCTGCTGGCAAGGGCTGTCCAGTGCCAACGATGCGGAATACACTACAAAATCTAGGGCAATAGACACTTACCGACGACTTGCCATTGACCAATGGCCTATAGTCGGCTTGGTGCCGTCAGGGAGCTGCATTTTTTTCATGCACAGCTACGGTTGGTAAGGCAAAATGTGGCATGTCCTGCTATCAGTCAATGGAATTTGATTTCGCTACGTGGGTCCACATAGCACTTAGGATGCAGTATGACATCAGAAAAATTCCCCAACGAATGAGTTATCTGTCAGCCTATATGACTTAAACCTTACAGCTCGTGGCTCATTTGAAAAGTCAGAGTGAGCACAAACCAGACCAGAACTAAAAGGCAGCAATGTATCATGTTATCTTGGTCCAGACCAGAGGAACCCCACTACAAGTGAGAAAGAAACTGTAGAGTTCACAACAGACACAGCTGCAATAGTCAGCTTTCTTCCCAATCGTGTCAAGTTCCTCCAGCTCAGGAGTTGCAAAGGACAGACGAGAGAGAAAGACATACTCACTTGCAGAGGAGAGAAGAGAAAAGACTGCACAGCTTGTAGTTTCCAACATGTAGCCTGTAAGCATTTTTCTGCTCATGCACTTCTTTTCAACTGGTCTTCAAACAGCTTCAGGCAATACAACGCCCACATTTCAGTCTACCAAGGTGTGCTCTCTGGAGGTTTCCTGAGCTTCCTATTTTTAGATTTTTATTACTTTCTATTGGTTTGATCTTATTTTTGCCATGGCAACCAATAAAAGTTGTTTATACTGCAGCAGTTGTCTGCTGTAAGAAGTTGTGTTGGTTGTCAGTAGTGGTGTTTCCTTTATTTCACAGCTCACAAGGTATCAACTTTTATTTCACAAGTCTCTGCAGAACCAGCAATGTCTCACTACAGTGTGTCTCTATCTGCGAGGATAACACAGGTTTGATGTGTTGGGAAGCACAAGCGCAGCTCCCTGGCTGGCCCACTACCTCCGAAAACCCCCACAACCCTGCCTCAGCTTCACACATCAACCAATTAAAATGGTATCCTAGCAACCCCAGTCAATATGTCTCTAAGCAACACCATTTTAGCAGTATGCAGGAAATGATATCTGAGCAGCAGACCTCTCACGCTGCGAAAGATATTCCTTTTAAATGTCTCTTCTCTCTTCTCCCAGTCTCCCTCAGTAACCACAAACTCTCTCATAGTCTTATGGCTTTGTTAAGTCAGCGTGTACACACATGCGCGCGTGCACACACACACTCACTCGGCTGTTACTGTTGGTTATTATTCTCCTCTGCCCCCACCCTTTTTCACCTTTTTCACTGTAGCCTACCATCTTAGCTCGTCATGTGATGAAGACATCCCAGCTGCATCAATCACTGACCATAGAGAGTTAAGCCACGTGTATACAATTGCCTCTGTGTGTGTGTGTGTGTGTGTGTGTGTGTGTGTGGTTAAGCACTAATGGTGGTCTAGTATGACTGACCACCCGCTGCCTCTCCTCTGGAGACATCTGCCAGTCCATTAGCAGGACACTAACCTGAGCATGGACACACACACACACACACACACACACACACACACACACACACACACACACACACACACACACACACACACACACACTCTGCACTATCAGCATCTATTCTCTGCTTGGATTTTGTGCCGACCGTTTGTAGTTGTAGCTCCTTAGAGGATGAGAAATAAATCTAACAGGGTGGATGGTAGATACGACAAATCTTCTGTACGGGATCTGAATACAGTACCGTACTATACATGCAAGCAGGTGGTGAAATAACTGTGAATTAATCACGGCCTGTAAATAAAAATGTGTAAGCTACTGGTCGTGAAGAGGTGTCATAAACGCTGTAATTGCAATCCAAATGGGACAGATAAGTTTTAATTCAGTGTTGCATCTTAACATAAAAGGTCAAGTGGAAGGTACAGTGTATTTGTACAGCATTATGTAGGTTTTTGGTATCAGCTTCGGTGCAAAGTCGTCCATCCTGTGTTGTTGAGGTGCTTCTGTAATTGGTGCTTCTTTCTTCCTTCCTTTCCGTCACTCTTATTACTCATGCTAAGAAGGGTTATCTCTGGGTCTGAAAAGTGAAGCCACTGTGGAGGTGCCTTAAACCTACATTCTTCCTACTGTCCAGCAGGGGGCGACTCCACTGGTTGCAAAAATATGTCTGATTGTATACAAATTCATGAGAAAATTAATGTACTCCCCAGTTGATTTATTACCTCAATAAACATTTTAATGAATGAGTTTCTGGTCTTAGTTGTCAGTTACAAGTCTTCTTTAATACAAAATGAGGCTCATGTTGTAAATTATGGTCCCAGTTAGAGTAAAATAGATGATGAAGTGGGGTATTCCTTACGATGTGGCTACATTGTGATTGACAAGTCGCTAACATGAGAGACCTCGAAACGGTAGTCCACAAAACAATGGGTGATGTCAGTGAAGTTCACTTCTTACATACAGTGCATGTTAATTAGCCATTTTATCTAGGTTTAATGCACAAAGTCTTTTTGATATTCAAAAGGCAGTGATTTCATGGTGCAAACCATTATACTGGGTTTTTTTTTTTGTCCAAGCTGTTGAGGTTCATAGTTAACAGCTGTGTGTGCCAACTGATATCACTATTATTGGCACTGCTCGCAAATGGTTGGTAGGGGGTAACTCAATACCAGTGGAGGTTCCTACTGCGCAGCCATATCCAAGATATTTTTGCTAATTTGTTGTACAGTGGGAGGAAGTGATGACGAATCTTCCATCTTTACATACAGTCTATGGTAAGAACAAGGAATAGGGGTAGGGGATTGTTTTGCATTTAAACAAGCAGCCAGTAGCAACAGAGACAAATTGATGGCTGCATAGAAACTGTGTGCCAGCAGGATGGGATGGGCATGATGTTTTAACGATGTGTCGGCTGTGAGACCCATCACCAGGGCATTATTATAAATCTAATTGCCCTTCTTGGCAAGACACGCCCCTGCAAAGCCGTCAAATGCTAGGACTGGCCAAGTGTCTTTGCTCGTACAAAGAATTGCAGCAATGTTAATTTACACCACAGCCACAAAGCTTTTTCTGCCGTCATCACAGGTAGTTTAATCTATTACAAAACATATCTTATAAACTCTTCATATATGTCTTGTTTGTAAAATTCTTGAGGCTTTACTGGGGCTGGAGAGGCAATCCTACTAAAGGAGAGGAGAGCCAAAGCCTGCATGTTGGAGACTCCACACCCAGGGGCATGTGGACACCCCGCTGACCTCCCGCTCTCCCTCTGGTTCTTCAACATGCTCTGAAGGCCCTGGGTCTCCTCTTCCCTCTCCCATACTGCCTCTCCCACATGGTGATGTCTGATATCAAATAGCCCTTAAGTAGTCTCCAGCAAGCTCCACTGACCCAGGGTGTGCTCTGCTCTTGCTCCACAGAACCAGAGGGAGGTCCAGAGGTCTGTGCCCACAGCTGAGGGCTCTCTGTCGGCTTTCCTCCAGTGCCCACATACCAGGGACAGTAAATAAACTTTAGTGTCATGTTATGTCATTGTTTTTGTTTAGAAAGTGTTGACGAGGCATATATGTTATTGGTCATACTAAAGGTCAACATGCCCATCACGCCTCTTTTGCACCCAGAACAGCGGCATGCTATCTAAAATCACACAGTGGGACAGCACTATGCCGCAGTTTTTTGATTCTCTGTAAAAAGCGAAGTCGGTGTAATGTTGGGTCTTCTCTGCAGCATTATCGCTGGCTCTGTGTAAAAACAGAGAGACTGTAGGAGCGTCAGTAGCTCTGTCCTGTTCTTTGAATTCAGGGAAATTTACACTCCAACAAGGATTGAACACAGCTATGAAAAGAAATAGATAATTCATTACCAAATATTTGGTTTATTGGAGAGCTTTAACTGGTGGAAATGACTGTTGGAAGTGTGGAAGTGGTTAACAGCAGGCAGAGCGCCTGAGTTTGTTTCTAAACAGAAGGCGAACCCACTAACAGGCATCAGAAACATACAGACTCTTCAGATATCATGCCAGCTTCATCTGCCTTCAGAGAAAAACGAGAATGAAGGGAGGCAAGAATGGAGGGAGGCGAGGAGGATGATGGAGGTGGAAGGCGGGGAGAAACAGTAGGAGGGAGAGAAGGTGCTGGAGGAAATGGAGATAAGAGGGGAGACGAAGGAGGCGGGAAGTAGGAAAAATTGGAAGTTCAGAGAGGAAGAAAATAAAGGGGCTTATAGGCGAAAAGGAGGACAATGTTCTGCACTATACATTGTGTTGAGCTCTCTGCTTCTTTGTGTGTTTTACTTTCTCATTCCCTCAATTCTATATTAAATCCCCAAGTGGAGTTCCTCTGTCTTCTTTCACCCAATTACCCATCCACCCCTCTCTCTCTCTTTCTCACTCTCACACACACACACACACACACACACGCACACACACACACACACACACACACACACACACACACACCCACACACACACACACACACACACACCGACTCTCTTTCTCACTCCTACGGTCCTCTGCATTATTCATGCTTTGGGTGTAACCTCATCAGTCAACACACACCCAGCTGACAACACAACAGACACTCTGCCAGTTCTCTTTCTCTCTCACTGCCACATACACACTCACACACAAATTATTCATGTCCACATCATTAACAGTTGTGGAGTTGTGGGAAACACTGAGGATGCAGTCAGTCAGTCAGTCAGTCAGTCAGTCACATTGTCCACCTCTGCTCCGTACAGAACACCACCATGCACTTAAACAAGGGTCAGAAAGGCACACACACAACACACTGGCTGCTCCACTGACTGTAAAAACTCCAATCTGCAATGGTAATGTAGGATACTGTAGATGGAGGAGGAGGTTGTACTGTTATAGCATAGGCTGCGTTCACTGATGGAGATGAAAGTGATAATTGTAACTTGTGACCTGGAAGAGTCGTCAGGTTCAAAATCAACTGCTGCCTCATCAAAAAAATACTCAGACCGTAACAGCTATGAATAACGCTGGTAGGCCTAGGCTGAATTTGTTTCCAGTAGGTTCCCTGTCAGTTCCTACTTATATGATGGCGTGTTGTTGTAATGGAGTTTAATCTTCTGAAATGCAAGTAAAATGAGCTCGAGTTTTATTGAAATAAGTCTATAAGAACAGATGTAGAAAGCTGAGGAATGTCCTGAGCTAGCATGAAAGGATCTGCAGGGAGCAGAGACAGCTTAAACTGAACATCTGCGCTGCTCGATGGGAAATGGGGCTCCTGGAGACACGCAGGGATTGATGAGATTTGAAATTATATGCAGCAAGAATCTCAAGGTAGCTCTAGTGTGTAGTAAACAGTGTCTACTTGGCCTATTCTCAATATACTTCGGAGAAAAAAGGACTTCAAAATGGCAGTTTGTCAACAGCTGCAATTGGCAGGAGGCATGTAAATGTGATGGAAGAAAGCATGAGGATAAGAGGAATAAGCAGCTCCACCAGCCAATTAAATGCAAGATGCAATTACCCCCACCATCTTAGTCAAGTAATGGCAGTCATTATAAATTTCCCCATGAATCTCACTTCTCAGGGTTTAAATAAAAAATACATATATTGGAATATATAGGAGAGGATACCCACTTCCACTTTGTGAAGACATCTACCCCTTACTATCTAGTTGTACACCCACATCATCAACTACTACTACACAATTCGCTGCAACGTCGCTGAGGCTCAAATGCTACGCAGCAAGCCCTTAACTCACAATTAGCCTATAAATCCCTTTTAATGGCAGAGCCAGTGTTTGTGGTGGCTCAATCATGCACAAGTGCAAAACAAGTTTTACATCAAAGAGATAAGCGAGGCTATACTCAGCAGCTGAATGATGAAATGAAACCATGTAATCACTAATCGGTTTCACTGACAGAGCTGCTGAGCTTCTTCCTCATCCAGACAGTGATGGCAGCCATGAGAAAGATGTGGAGCTGCGTTTTTGACCCCCCCACCCCCTCACTGTGTCTGTCCTCCTGCCTCATCTTAAACTTTTGCTGTGTTCTATTATGTCTACTATCTATGAGGGGAGTCCTGTTCTGATCTTAAGATCGGTATCTGGCCGATCAAGGTGTTTTTAACTGATCAGGACTGGGTATGCTGAGTTATATAGAGTATCCAATCATTTGTTTTATGCCAGCTGTCACACAGATGTTTTTACTCGTGAAGCTTACCATCTCCAACACACGGCTCTCCTTATCTCTTCCACTCAGCTTAGCCCCCAAGTGTGTAAGAAATGGGACTGAGCCCCGCCCACAGCAAAACACCACACACCATAAACAACAACCAAATTCAGTATGAGAAACTGTGGTGCAGAACCGACAACAACTGCACCCACCACACCACTACAAAGTGCAACTAAATCTCCAGGAGCAAAACGCCAATAGTCTCTTACACACACACACACACACACACATACACACACACATACACACACACACACACACACTGTATCTATCTATCTATCTATCTATCTATCTATCTATCTATCTATCTATCTATCTATATCTGTATGTATGTATGTATGTATATATATTAAATGTAAATATACATACCTCCTACACTTCATGCAGCCTCTTGTTTGCTCCTTCTCTCTTTCCTTAATGTCTTTTCTCTGTTTTCTCAAATCATCCTGCACTTGCCCTTTCCACACCCTGTCTTCTCTTCATCATTAACTCCCTCCCTTGCCTCCTCTCCTCATTCCCTGAGTCTAACTTTACTTATTTAACATCCAGCACACTGGCTACAGCATCCTGCTCCGTGGTTACCAGGGAAACGCTAACCCTGCTTGGTCACCAGGTTCCTGAGTCTGAGGGATGCACTTGCTATCAGGGTTGACACCACTTAGTGATGTGTATATATAATATATATGTGTGAGTGTCTCTGGGATGCTGTGATTGCAGGAATGTCCCAAACTGAACTCCCCAGCACCAGGTGGCTACCTACACACACGCCTCACAAACACACACACACACACACACACACACACACACACACACACACACACACACACACACACACACACACACACACACACACACACACACACACACACACTCAGGAGTACACACTGCTGCCTGTGCACTGCAGTAAAATCACCTTGGGACATTCAGCAATTTGGAATCATTAAACCTGCCTTGTACGTAATCTATGAGGTGCCCTCATATTCTGGAGCGAATTATCCTAATTGAACTTAAAAACTTTGAATGTATTTTTTCCCTTTTCATTAATACTGTAGATATGATGTCAATATGAAATCAGAAAGACGTTGGACTCATACATCTGACAGACGTTAAAAGTTGGTTGAAATAAAAATTGGCGAGTAATGATCATATTCAAATGCCTCAATTTCACATTGTGTGGAGGTTGACATTATCTCATTTTGCAGACGTTGGGTTTTGTTCTCAACACTTATAAGGGTATAAATATGGGTATGAGTAACATCCTTTTTGATTACGTGTTACAATTTTGAGCAAGTGATGCCACTGTTATGCCACTGAAAATAAGCTGCCACCTTAGTAACAACACATAACTAAAGGTCGACCAGTTAATTTGTTTGACCAATTACTTGGTGCCCATAGGACATTTTTCAAACTATCATCATTGGCAATAATGAGTGGCCAATGGCTGTGCAGCCTCCACCAGTCAGACTGGGACGTACATCACCAGCTGAACCAAAGTTGTGTTGAATGATCAGTGGGTACAGCTCCAGAGAAAACAGGTCCCTCCTGCTGTGTCAGTGTGTCTATGTGTATTGTTCTTCATTTTAAGATGTATTTACATAATTGTTTGGGCTGAACCACAACCGCAGAGCAAAGTCCATGACTGAGTTAAACCTGCCACTTTCTGTTTTAAATTAAAAGCTCTGTAGCACTTCAAACCATCCCGCCATAGAGGTTTTGACCTATTCTTGTCAACTTGTGTGATAACCTCTTACTGCCTTTTACCAGTTTTCAGACTCTGTACATTAAGGGTGTGAAAATCAGCTAGCTCTTACAAGGATGAAAGTTCAAGAGGAGAGGTTCAGCTTTTACTAACACTCCACCCCTGCATTTCCAACACACTGTGATACCTTTGCAAAGTCTTTATATGAAACCCCATTAAAACCTGATGAATAAGTGATGAATGCTCCACAAAGAATCCTATCCTATCCACTGACTGAGCCAGCTGATGTTTTACACACTGACTTCTGTTCCTTTTATTCATCACTATCATCATTCCATGCCAACCTCTCACCACACCCCCTTTGCCCTAACTCGCTCTCCCCTTCTCATCTTTACTTCTCCTTTCGTCTCTTCCCAATCTCCTCCATCAATCTTCCTCCCCTCTTATTCTCCTCATCCTGCTCACACGTTATTGTGTACAGACGAAATCGCCTCTCTCTGCCCTGTGATCCGCTTCACCTTAATCTTCATGAAGAAAGGAGAAGGATGAAGAGGATGAGTTGGGGGAGGTGGTGATGGCTTGGGGGTAGGAGAAGACAATAGAGCGGAGATGAAAGAGGAGAAGATGAGAGAAAGGAGAGGCGAGAGGAAGAGGAGGTGGGAGGGAGGAGTCAGATGTGAAGCAGCTAAAAAGCTCATGGCGGGTCACTCACCGGCACGAAACAATTTCCTGAACAGATTTTGAAAAAAAAAGACAGGCTTAACAAGATTTTAGTCTGAGAGAAACTGTGTGTTTCCGTGTGTGTGCCTGTAGAATTGTCAATGAGTGTGGCAGCTCACGCAGTGAAAGCTTGAAAAAATAAAGTGCTAATGAGAGTGGCTCATTAAACATAGCGTTTATACAGGAAAAGACAGGACAGGAGACTAATGAATTCTCCCTCTTCTCCTTTTGTCTCCTGCTTCAGCTCCCATCACACCAACACACACACTCTCACACACACACTCCTCATGGGAGGGGCCGTTATTTATCTCCACCTGCTGGATAGCCAATTAAAATTGTTTTCTGGAACCATTTCCGATTCTGATGCCATAAAAGCTTTGGCAAGAGAAAAAAAAAGAGTTAGTTGAAACAACACTGGATTTGAAGCGTTTCAACACATTTGCTCCCTCCCTGTGGATTATATATTTGTTTTCTTACGCTGTCTAAATCATGACACTCAGAGGTGTCATCTGGGAATAGGAGTAGAATGCTGCTGTAGTTAAGAAGCAGACATACGGGGGGGCTTTCTCAGTATCCATCTTGGCCAAACAAACTGTCAGCCTTTCTTTCCCTAAAGTTCTCTCACTGCAAACTTCTCTTTGCTGCTCATAATTGTTGATGGCCGTCATCTTTGATCTCGTTCACTCAATGAGGACTCCTGGAAATGAGTGTTGCCAGAGGAACTACAGTAATGTGCGAAACTGTCAGGAAGATATCAGAGATGCCAAATGAAGCCCACAGACTTTCCTGCCTGTGACGGTGGATGACGACATGCGGGGGATCTACTGGCAAATAGCTGCTAGATAGCTGAGTGATGTCTTGACAAGCTGGCTTTATGTAGACTGACATCAACTCAACCTGTCTCCAAGACACTGTCCCCTTAGTACGCTGCCTCCATGGCAACTGTCTCCATAGTAACCTGCAAGAACTATTGAGATGATGCAATGCTGAGATAAGATGAGGTGGTATGCTACTGTACAAATCTAACAGTTTATACTTGGTTTCAGTGTGACACTTGTGACACATTTTTTTCCAATTTAGAAATTTCACTTTAACAAACATCCAGTGCATACAGGAAAGAATAAGCTAATAAGATAAAAATATTTTTAGATAAATAATTTGAAGACTTAAGTGAGTAAGCGCTCCTGTCACTTTAGTTAATGTATGTACAGCAGCGCAATGTGCAAAAGGGCTGACCCAAACGGAATATAAATTGGAGGATGCTGTGATTCATAAATATCCTCTCAGCCAGTCACATCACTGGCCTTACAATAACAAACAACAGATAATGTTATAATAACAATCTGAGCCTTTCAGTGGACGCCAGACTGTTCTCATGCATTGTTTCTACTGTAACCTGAAGACTTAATACTCCAGTCTCACGGGTTGTGGCTAATGGGGCCGAATATTCGGCCGAATATATTCAGTTACCGAATATTCGGTGCATCCCTATTTTCTTTTATTCCGGCCAAAACGGCAACAGCAGTAGCATAAATTCAGCACGTCAGTTGTTTTACATGGCGCGCCGGAGAACTCCCGTCCCCAAACATTAACATCCCTCCAGACACACCCCACAGGTAGGAATCAAAATCACCCTATAACAACAGTAATGATCCATCAATCCCACAACAATGACTATCCCCACAATGACCCTAACAGTCATGCTCAAACAGTGAAATATAAAACCAACCTCTCAAAATAAATGTAATACAATAACTCAGATTACACTACGAAAACCTTTGAGAAGTAATGCACCCAAATTCACACATATCCATATAATGATGAGCCAGTAATTTGTGAAGGCTGTGATCACGTGACCAATACACACAAGGAAGCAGTCCCAAGCAGTCCAGTAAGGAGGCAGGTTGAGGTGGTAGATTGGTCATAAAGCCCAGGACACAGGACTTTCCCCAGGAGACCAGGGCTTGGATTCATTTCAACTTTGAGTAATTTTAAGGTACATTGTCAACTCGTCCTAAACCTAACCACAGAAACTTTACTTGCCTAAACTTAACCATCATAAGTTTATGTTTATTACATAACGTCAGGACGTAACTGTATTTGTAGGGTGCTAATTTGAAGGATATACATACATTATGGACTACACTGACAGTGCGCTATTGCCTTAAAGATTACATTGAAGCCTGTTTCTCCACTGCCAGCTGACTCCTCCCTCCCACCTCCCGCAATGCTGGACCAATTTCAAAAGCTGTCGTTTCCATTAATTACTTAGATGCAAAAACATGAGAGAATTACAATCCAGGTTGGAAAAGTTCCCCTTTGAGTTATTACAGGCTGAGCTAAGTTTAGTTTAGTTTAACTGACCCCATTTATGAGCCCAGAATTTTTTTTTGCATATTTTGTAAATTGTTTATTGAATATTTCGTTGAATAAAAAATTATTTTTTAAAATTCTCCTGTGACTTGTCATGCCTGCCAGCTTGGTCGGTCACACTACCTTAGAGTAAATACTATCCACCTCTTGCAATAGAAAAGCTGTGAAACGTTGAAGCTGTGCTCCAAATTTAATTTGTAATAATGTAGTTATAATTTGGGGGGGGGGGGCAACCTCAGAGTAAAACAAAAAATTGACAAATCTAATCACACTCTTGTAAGATTTTTCAAATATGAGGTGAATGTCTAATTTTGTTTTGGTTTTCCAGCAGTCCACAACTAAAGAACACAAAGTAACAGAAGTTTATGACCTCACCATTAATCACAGCTAAAGATTAAATGTTTGTAGGACTCGCTCACTTTAGTTGAAGCAGGGAAAAGACCTTTTTCACAGCAGACATTTTGTCTTGCTGTAGCAGGAAAAGCACAGGTGTAATCAATAATGTTAACAATGGCTCAGTTCCATCAGCTCTCCCACTAAGCCATGCATCCATCGTAAATGTTATTAATTACACCAGTGTATTTCCTGCTGTGAACTGTTACAATATCTGCTGTAGAGAAGCCCTACTGTTGGATTTGTTGGCCGCATTTAATATTTTTCGTTTCATTAAATGTTCTAGATGATGAAAACGTTTTGTTGTTGAAAGATTCTCTGCTTATTTGTTAACAGTATAGACTTGGGTTTAATAAATCTAATGTGACAAAAAGCAGCATGAAATTTGTCACAATTTTGCAGTGTCAACAAAATCAATATGCAATAAATAGCACAGGTAACACACACAAAGCAGATAATACTGTTTATCCACCTGTTAAGCTGCTGCAGTAATCTCACCATCTAAAGATAATTATGTCTTTGAAATAACTCTGCTGCTTCCTTTCTGCATTAGCAGGATAATTACAATTAATACCTGGGCTGATCTGACGTGAGGTCAGAGGTGATGTGAGTTTATTAATCACCACTAATTACTTTATGATCAGCTCATTTGCTGAATCTCATGAGCCTCTTAAGACAGGCAGCAACGACCGCTTCCACTAATTGATACCTTGACAGTCAAAATAATGAATAACACATGAAGTGAATGGAAATATCATATTTGCATTAATTATTAGTGTATGGTTGTTCCTATGGGAACATAGAGGGAAGTATGATGAGTGATGGTGACACAGACAGAGAGGATCAGTATTTCTCTGGTGTAAGGCAGTTTGCTCAGCTTCTGTGGATATAAAACTTTTTCTTGAAGGGACAGTTTACCCCAAAATCAAAACACATGTACTACTATCAGTCTAGATTGTTTTGGTGTGAGTTGCCAAGTGTTGGAGATATCGACCGAAGAGATATCTGCCTTCTCTCACATATAACTGAACTAGGTAGCACTTGGCTTGTGGTGCTCAAAGCGCCAAATAAAAAAAGACATTTGAAAAGCTCAACAGCAATATTTCATTCTAAAATGACCCAGTTACTTAAGATAATCCACAGACCTTGATGTAAGCAGTTTCATGCAGGAACTTCTTTCTTTCTATCAAACTACACCCGCCAACCGTATCACCACTCAGAATGATGTGTGCATGTACTCATGGAGTTCGTGCTAGTGACACATTAAAGGCGTCCTCCTCAGCTGAGCTGTGACATTAACCAGCTCAGTGCAATAAATGCAGCTAGCAGTAAATGCACACTACCTTCTGCACAGTAATACAGCAGGCAGGTGTAGTTTGGTAGAAACAAGATCATTGTGCTCATTGCTCACAATTGTGGGGTTAGGGTTAGGGTCATGATTTCTGGCAAGAGACATTACTGCTGAGTTTTTCAAATGTATTGAAAAACTGGAAGCCATCTAGTTCCATCACATTTGAGAGAAGACAGACATCTCTACAGCTGGTATCTACAACACTTGGCAACTCACACCAAAACAGTCCAGACTTATAAATAGCACTACAGGTAAGGAAAAATATGTATTTGTGATTTTTGGGTGAACTGTCCCTTTAAAGGGATGCATTCCAATCATACATTTTCTTAAATAACGGCCTAGAAGATTATGCAGGTATTGCATTGGCTAATGCAATGTGTTTTGTTCCAGGAGCAAGCTGTAAATTTGTAAATCCTGTCTAACATTGTGGGGATTTGGCAAGGTTTTTGCACCACAGCATAGCCAATACTGCTGGGGTACACATTTCAGCTGAATAATCTGGAGACCCATTTTATTCTTGCCGCAAACCGCCCCTGGGTTTCAGCCAAGTGTTTATAAGAAGAGCCCCCCTCCACCTCTGTACAGTCCTGTGAGTAACAGCAGAGCACAAAGTCTGCCTTCCTATTCCACTCAATCTTTGGCTCTGTGTCTATATTCATTGAGGTGAATGGAGAGCTAATCAATTCTCACTGGGCTCTAAAAGGCCAGGGCTCAGGCTACCGCCTTCTGCTCAAGCTAATATCACGCTCTGTCTTTTAGCTCCACCCACTCCGCCTCCTCACATCTGCCTGTTTGGTGATTTTTCCCAGTTTTTACATGGATGTTGTCTTGAAACCCTTTTCAAGTAACGAGCGCCACCCATCGGATGCGCTGCCTCTGCTGTTTTCTAATTCATAATATATTGATTACTATGTTGACGCTTTGACACAGAGAGTTGCAGCAGATGGGGAGGCAGGGTGAGGAGGTGAATAACGAGACCAGCGATATAGAAAGGAGGCAGTGAAAGATAAAGACAAAAACAAGCAGGAGAAGATAAAGGAAGGCGCATCACTGCTGCTCCTATTTTAAAGGGTAATGTTAAATTGAAACATATGCAGCTTTCACTGCCGGCCCAGTGACTTAGGCTCTTATCTCTACTTGTGGATTAGCACTCAGACTGTCCACTTAGACCTTTGCTAAGGAGCAGATAAGCTCCAGGCTCTGAAGAGGCACCATTTAAAACTAGAACTGGCTAACCCCTACTCAAACGCTATGGGTAATGATTTTGAGGTGTTCAAATGAGGTAATCTGAACCATTGGATTTGTAAGGATGAACGTATATTTTAATTTTGTACATGTTTTTTTTTTTTTTCATAACAGGGAAAACATATAACAAGTATGTGATATCATCTCTACCAGTACTCACTACAGTGTTCAGTATCTATGGTAGTGTGTAAAATTGCAGATTACGTTTCACAGCTCAGGTAGCAGCTCTGTAGTAACCTAAGCATCACCTACATTTTGAAACTCTCCCCCTGAATGCTGTACAATAAAAGTAAATTCAAATTAGATGGTGTTGAAGTCTAATATATATTTTAAGAACTTTGAAAACTTTGAAAATCCTATTTTGAGGGCTGTATGTGAAAGGAAATATTAGTGAAATATTACATGTTAACAACTTAGTAGGAATATTGTCTCTGTCAGAATAAGGGCAAAAAATTGGTATATTTTGTGCATATAAACATAGTCAGTGTGTTTAAGGGCTTATCAGATGCCAAAACTCTGCACAATAGGTACATTCACATGCACACTATATTCCACACAATATTCCTTTATTATTCCGAATATGACAATATACTGAATTTGATACGGGTCATGTAAACAGCATATTCTGTTTGGATTTTCTGAATGAGGCTTTTTTTTTTTTTATTATTTAGCATTTTGTGATTAAGACATGTAGGATATGCTGGTATTATTCTGGTATTAATAGCATTCTTTGGATATGTATACAGCACATTTGTATGATACGCTGATGTTGTACATAAACCAAAGCTAACAGTTTGCAAGGCTGGGTTAGAGATGCACGCCCACATTTCTGGTCATAAGAAGAAACATACAGACTTTTGAACATTATGAAAGACTTGGATGCCATCAGTCTTTAGTCTTTAGTCTGTAGGAATAAGAGAGAGAGGCTGTGTTTGCAAGGTGGAAAACAAAAACAAAAGTCCTTTTGTGATACATTACAAGCAAAATGGCACAAGCTCCAGCTGTTCCACTTTTCCTTACATTGACGTGATAAACGACCTGTTAGGACACATTAATTGGAGTATGCATGGCTGCATGTAAACAGGAATGTTAGCAGAATATTAATTTTTATTAGCCATGTAGACAGCAAAGAATTAATATTGTCTTTTTCGGAATAATGGCAAAACTCTGAATATTTTGTGCATATAAACGTAGTCAGTGTGTTTACAGGCTTATCATATGCCAAAACTCAGTCTGTAATACTCAGACAGGATTGTACAACTCTGGAAAGTTATCTCATGGCAACTACTTTTCTTTTGTCACGATAATTGTGAGGTAAACAGTAGAAATTACTGTGTTGACATTACAAACTAATCTGTCAGGATTGTGCACTTGCATGTATTTGCTGATGTAGCGCCTTGCTGGATGACATCACATTGGCAGCCCAATCTCATTAGACTGGCTCCACTGAAATGAATAAGAGAGTTATGGGTTGTTCCACACAGAGCTTCTGCAGATTTTCTACTTAGCACATAAAGAGCTCCAGTGATGAGTGTCTGAGCCTCTGCTGCAGTGGTCACAATCAGTAAGACAAAAATAAAGCAGAGAAAAAGGAGTGAACATTTTGTGAGAGCAACACAGAGAAGCAGAGGAAACACTACAATGCAACAGAAAAGCTATAAATAAATGTTTGCTAATTGACTGAGAGCTGCTGCTTCTGGACCGTATTTGAAACGGAGATAGTTTAGCCTCTTCGCTCTCTCTCTGCAGCAAAATCTATTGTAGGCGTGAAATCTGAAACACACTAAAACCTCCATCAATACTTGACTCGTCAGCAGTGTCTGAGCTTCAGTTTGGCTATTTGACTCTTTCAGCTGGCTCACCCCATGCACAGCACTGCTGGAGCTCTGCCACACTGCCCGCAATAATGATATCACAGCCCCAGAGAAAGGAGAGAGTTCGTGTGTGTGTTTGTGTGTGTGTTGCAATGGGAATGGACAGTATGAATGAGAGTGAGAAGAAGGAGTACAAGAGATACAGCGACAGAACAAGAGAGACACTCAACTGATTGATTGAACAATGGCTGCTCATTAGAGAGAAACTAGCCAGAGGTTATGTGTGAGGGAGGGCAAGTGTGTGTGTGTGTGTGCGTGTGTGTGTGTGTGTGTGTGTTTTTGAGTGCAGCTGAATGGCCTGCAGCAGAAAGAAAGATAAAGACAGAGCTGTTGGATCGAGATACAGAGACACACAGAGCAGATTCAGAGTGCTACACACACACACACCTAAACACACGCATGCACACGCACACACACACACACACACACACACACACACACACACACACACACACACACACGCACACACACACACAAGCAGAACTCTAACATGAACATGGACACGGGATTGTGGCTGTGGACCAGCTGCTATATATAGCACATGGGAAAAACTAGGATAACACATCTCCAGCTGACTGCTACACACACACACACACACACACACACACGGAATGAGTACAAGGGAGAGACTTGACATATCATTATTTTGCTGTCCTCCACACATACACACACATACTTACCTTTTTGGTGAAGTCCATGGCTTTGAGGATGGAAAGGTTGAGTGTTTCCAGCGAGGCCAGAACTCCCTCATAGTCCCCCATGTGCTTGGCAAAGTAGTCTGCACACACACATACGGGCAAATTGGCACAAGACTTATACAACCTCTGAAGTCACAAAATTATTTGCAATGGTTAGTTGAAAGTGGCTGAATTGATATCATGTATTTTAAAGAAAAATAATTGCATTTCAACTGAGAAGTACTTTTTAATAATAGATAAGAAAGAGAATGAGGGCAGCGGCTGGGAAGTGTGTGTGTGTGTGTGTGTGTGTGTGTGTGTGTGTGTGTGTGTGTGTGTGTGTGTGTGTGGGCAGTACACTTACCACAGAGTTCCTTAGTGTCAACATTACTATCACATCACAGCAGAGGACCAGCAGAGGGAGAGAAAGGGAGGGAAGGGAGGAAAGCAGGAAGGAAGGAAGAAGGGAAGGAGGAGAACAGGGTCAGAAACAGAGGAAAGGCTTTTTGCATGCAGTCTCTCTAACTTCCACACACACACACACACACACACACACACACACACACACACACACACACACACACACACACACACACACACACACACACAGAGCTGGAGTTTGGCAGGCGGGGAGCGATCTAACAAGACTCTCTGACAGGAGTCTGAATCAATCCACTGCCATCATTCATGCTCAGTTCACTGTGCAGGGACTCATTTGGCAGCGGATTCTTCACTGGCGTAAAGAAGACTTTCCCTGGTTGACTTACCAGGAGAGAAAGAGCAGAACAAGGGAGGAGAGGCCGAGATGGAGAGAAAGAATGAAGAAAGAAGGAGGAACAAGCCAAAAGGGGGATGTGAGATGTAACTGATGATGGGTGATGTGGGGACAGAGGAGGAGACAGGCAGAAAGACTCCATCTGTGCATCTGTTCATCTCACAGTAACTATTAATAAGTATAAATGCTGCACGTTAAAGGGAATGTTTATAAAAGACCTGCAGTAACCATGGTTTAAAAATCATATTCATTGCTATTTGAGCATTTAAAATATCACCAAAAGGCCTTGGACTTTATGCTCTGTACAGATTGAATGATCTTTGTTTGTCTGATTTTATAACAGCTCATTTTCATTTTATAAAACAACAGATTTACCCACATGCGCAGAATTAATCCTAATCTGCCACTGTGACAGATGGGCTTTAAAGATATCCACCAAAAACCAAGTTTAACTCTTTCTACTTATAATTACTTCATAACATATGTAGTTTAAACTGCATTCTGGGATGTCTGTCAGTGTTGTAAAACTCCTCCAACAGTTAGCTGTGGAAATGAAAGTGGCAGATTGTTTACGATCCAAATGGTAGCTGCAGATGCTACATTTTCACAGAGGAAGTAAACAAGTAATGATGTTGTTCTGCAAATGATTCAGGCACCTATTGTCTTACTAATAAGATTTATCATCCCTCAATGTGTCGTTTGTCCTCGGCATTCCACCATAGGAATTTCAGGCATTTCTTATGAAATAGTTGTGTATTATTATTATTATTATGTTACTGTTGCTTTAGAAAATAACAAGGACACTTTACAGATTTTACACATCACATTATTTTGCCAATTTTCAACCAGCTTTGTGTCACAACAATTTAGGTAGTATGTGTAAATGGACTGTGGTTAACTTCCTTCCATCCAATTTTTTTGGTGGTTCTTGGGCTGTTGTTCGAGCTACAAATCGTACCTTATTTTGTACGCCCACTGCCAACATGGACATAAAGAGCTCTGCTCTCTCTCTCAGACTCAGACCAAACCCCATCAAATTGCAAAACCAGGCAGTGTTGACGAAATTCTGTTGCTTTATTGCCTAGTTCTCACCTATGGCTTCAGAAACATGTTTTAGTGTTCCTTTTTAGCTGTAATACTGGAATCTTTAACACTTTTCAGGCCAAGGAACCCTTAGCTCACAGAAACGGAGCAGGGACCCCCTACTACATATATTGTGTAAAACTAAGTTGCATTTGAGATTATTCTCTGAATATTTTGGGGTTTTGTCTCAGTTTGTACTTGCCTGTAGCTGCTAAGTCAGCTGTAGTTGCAGCACGGATAGTTGCATCAGCCTCACCCTCTGTACTTTTGTTGCAGTAGACTGTTTGTCAGAGACACACTTGGAATAATAGTACAACTACTTGGTAGATATATTTCAATAGAACATACAGTACATGTTAGCTAACTAATTCACCTTGCCATTGTGGACAGATGCTGCACAGTGATTTAGCCTTAGCTAACTCACATGACTGCACATTAAGGATTAATGGGTAACTGTCATGTTATGTTCACACCAAACGCAATGCGAACTTTAATGTCGCATTACCCACGTGAGTTTGAATGCTAGAATATTTTGTGCTGACTTGCCTCATACACGTGAATAACTTGCGTCATATGCACGTGAAATCACCGAATCTATGAATGAACTTCCATCAGTACATCCTCGATGTAGTACAATGCCGAGTAGCTATCACAGCATGAATTAGTTTTCAACTTCCGTGAATAAGCATATGGTGTAAAATCACGCTACTGGCTTCATTTGCCCTTCAATCGCGTCTTTATATTGACTTTACATGTAATTCCAGTGTGAACACAACATTTGCCTATTATTAGTGTTTTGTACTGTATTTTTTTTTTTTAAATGAATATTATCTATATATTCATTAGTTTTTATTTTTGTTTGCTTATTATTTTTGTTGTCATTTCATTGTAGTCTGAGTTAGTTGGGAGATTTAGGAAGTTCAGAATAGCTTTTACAATACAAACACACCACTTTGTGAAGTTATTTAACTCAGTCATGTTAATATTCCAGTCTCAATAACCATACGTTCTAATGCCACCACATGCTTGTTGTTCTGACCAATTTGACCAAACTCGACAAACACTAAAACTTAAGATATTTCCTGTAAATTTTTATTTTATTTTAGTTAGTTTTGTAATTATGCTATAAATTATCTCAGTTTTTCGAAAGCAACATTTTTATTTTTATTTCTGTTAGTTACCATGTTTTGTTTTTTTTGTTTAGTTTTTATTTTAGTTTTAATTACAATTATGATCTCACAAATTCTGCACTGCAGATTTAGTATTATTTTGTTTGTTTGTTTTTTGACCAATCAGAAGCAATTAGCAAAAAAAATGGGACAAGCTTTCCCCTCAAAAAGAAGCCAGAAAGGGATGAGGACATTATGGAGAGAGAGGTGATGGGCAGGTGACAGAGAAGGATAAATGTAAACAAGAAGAGCTGGGAAGAAATCTCAGAAAAACAGTCTGATAGAGAAGCAAAGCTTTAGATGGGAGGAAACCAAAGAGTGACAGAGACAGTTAGACAAATGACTGGAAGCAGGACAGCGCTCAGTCTCTGCCTGCTCCGTCCCTCCTCTCCATCCATCAACTTCCTGCTTCGACAGGAAACGCTTACGCCGTCATTTCTCCTTTTACTTGAACCAATCAATAACCTTATCTGCTGTCACATGATAATGCTGAGGCCTGGCATGCGGCTGCCAAGTCTACTTAACCGTAATGAGAAGAAAGTTTTCTGACTGTGCGCACTGCAGTGAATAAGATTTATAAAGCGCGACCATCTCCAAGAGGCAAGATGGCTGACGTCAGAGAGATGGCGGCGGTTGCATGGTCCACTTGCTGCACTGATTTGAAAAAGAAAAAAAAAAAAAAAAAATTCCACTAATGGCTGAGCCTGCTGGAGGATTTATATATTGAACCTAATTCAATTCTACAACAACTATAAAGGTCAGCTTTTGTTCTGCTTGGTTTCATTTTATTTCAAGGCCCTGCAGGTTTCTGAGGTTGTGTAAATTAACGGAGCCGGTCTTCTGATTACTTAGATCCCACTGTGTCAGCACACTTCTCCTGATTGCAAGCTGGATGAGCTGATTGGCTGATTATAAGGGGTCAATAAATTGATATAATGAGAGCCAATCAAAATAGAGTGTCCTGGGGAGCAATAAATGTACAGTAGTGACTGTCCTTAAGGGTCTGGATGACTAATGCAGAAATAGATGAGAGAGAGGGGAAGAAATGGTGAATGATGCAAAAACTTTCTTTAGTTTTCAATCTTCTTTCACTGTTTCCTCCCACTGTCTTACTATCACCTCGCCCTTTATCTTTTTTTTTTGTCATTTTCTTATTGAAAGTGTCACTTAACGTAAAGGGCTTTGGTACAAAAGGTTCTCCTTAAAAAGAGCCTTCAGAACAGGATGTGACATTTTCTAGCCGTGCACCTTGAATTGCACACGCACACACACACACACACACACGCGCGCTATGAAAAGTGTGATACTGAGGCTGTGCAGCAGCGGGAAAGCAGCTGCATGTTTCTCCCCTCTTTTTCATAATTGATAGTGAGATGTGATCAAAAACAAAAGTCACGGTGGAGCAGGCACACCAACACCTACACACCCATAAATGTACAAATACGGTATGCTGATTTATTTCAGGCAGCTACACAGCCATCTCGCATGCTGTAGGCAAACACACACAGACACAGTAGTGGTATAGTGCTGACCTGGTGTTATCAGAGTCGATAGTGTGAAACAGCTTCTCCAGCTCTTCTTCGTTCAGCGTGCCATCGGAGAAGAAGGCTTGGAACTCATCCAGAGACAGCTTGCCGTCATCTGCAGGAGACACACACACACACAAACACACACACCTCGCATCACTTTGTAATAGGAAGCATTCTTACAATGAAACCTGAGTTCCATCAAAGATCTTGACATTTGTTCATGCCAGAAAAACTCAATATCTGACAAGATTATGATGGGGAAACAGTCAGTTTAAGCCATCTTCATGTCATATAACACTAAAGGGCAACCTGGACCCTGTTTTCCCATTTTTTTGTGTCTATGTGACTTGTGGCAGCAACCATGTTCGAAATTGGTCTAGTGTTAAGCGAGAGTGCTGCAGCCAGCAGCAGTGAGACAGGCTGCAATGTAACCACTTGGTGAAGGTGCTCCTTGTCAATTTATGTCCATTAAAAGTGCTTGTTTTTGCCACTAACAGGCTCAAATTGTTATTATGACTGTCTCACAACATTACGAAAAGGACTTAACAGAGAAATCGTCTTTTTTTTTTTTTTTTTTAGTACCTTTCACTCGTTCTCTACCGTTTTGTCTCGCTAAAGGAGAAGTCTTGCTCTGAAAACTCACAAACTTTTCCACATCGCTCAAATCAACTAAATATTCAGTCATGACATTGAAAATCTTTTAGATAAGAGTAAGATACACTTTTGGTATTCCACTACAACAAACTTCAATCAAATCACCATTGTCGTCACCTCTCATGAGATTTCATAAGAGACGTCTCATTTGTTAGACTTAGACACAAAACAGAGCAGTACAGGTCAAAGGCATGGAAAAATATATTCAATTTTTCTGTAGGGACCTTTCCGTAATGCTGTAAGACACTCGTAATACCAACCTGAGCCAGTTAGTAGCAAAAACAAGCACTTTTAATGGTTGTACATTGCTCACCTGCCCCAATGGATTACATGTTAGCCTGTTTCGCTGCTGCCAGCTGGAGCACTCTCCTCTATACTGGACCTGTTTCAAAAATTGTTGTTCCCACAAGTCACTTAGACACAAAAACATGAGAAATATGGTCGAGGGCAAGCGGAAACCTCTGGTGCTAAAAATGAAGCCAATGTGTAAGTGCCAAAAACAAGTTGGCGACCGCCAAAATGCTGAACTCCAGGCGTCAAAATGGTAGTCTATGAACTAATGGGTGACATCACTATGTCCAATATTGTATACAGTCTGTGGCCCAGATTGAAAAGTATCAGAGTTTTCCTTTAGGTGCTCCACTCATGGTTCTAACTTAAAAGTCTGCCTCTTTCACATGAATGATGTCGTAGCTGGATTGCAAAACCAAACTGAACCATTTGATAGCCAGCTTCAACACAGGTTATCCAGGGCACCCATGTGAAGCCAGGTAACCCCAAGAGAGCCAGACTCAGTCATCCATACCTTCGTCTTATCTCTACTGTAACTGCAAGTACTTTGGTCTCACTCATATTTCCTTTTCACACCTCTAACCTTTACTGAATGTAGTCACAGCTGTTAAACAGAGAGACCACATGACCTCAAACCTTGCCTCCTCTCGCCTGGTTTTATTTGTGATTTTTTAAGCTTGTACCTGGCATTGATCTGCATCTCAGACCTTTCAACCCTGTACTGTATGAGTCAGAGTGAAGCCTCAGAAACCCGAGAAAAACTGTTACTCTGGCTTACTAAGAGGAAATAACAGCCATCCACTGTGAGGCAGCTAACCAGATGATATGATAATAAGCTTAAAAAGTCTGTAGGCTATTATTTAGAATTACTGTTCAAGATACATTATTAGTGATTTGCCTGCTATTTGTTTGTTCTTGGTTGCTCCTACTTCGCTCTAAATTCACTTTTTGTTGTCATGACTTTGATGAGCAATACTATTTTTTATTAAACCTTGATATTTAATTCCTGTTTGCTTTGCTGTAACATGTTCCCACCCTTACAAACACACACAGACACAACCGTTCAGTGTGATCCCAGCCCTCAGTGCTTTCTCAAGCTGCTGTGAAATCAATCCAGCATGTGCTTCAGTCTGCTGCAAACCTTTAGCTGTATCCCTGCTGTCTGCCTGTCCCTGCACTTTGGTAAACACACAATGCCGATTATGTTTCAAGGCCTTTGGGGAAGAATTGATGACCAACAAGCTCATGAAACGATACTGGATTTCTGCTCGTTATACCCACTCGAGTTCTACAACCTTCTGGTATTTTGCCTTGGTTCTATGTTCCCTGGTTGCTTCACTCCCTCAATGTGATTTTTAAAATTTAACCTGAAAACATCACTATTGCCTCCACCTTATGTTCTGAACATAAAAACGTCCATCTCTGTTGTATTGATCTCTGTTTCCCAAAGACTTGCAGCACTGCAGAATGCTACCTTTTCTTCTTTATATATTACCATAACAAAAGTAACTGTGTCATAGCGCACAGACTGCATGCTTTGTCTGATTTAAAGCAACATTTTGCTTTTTTTATTTACCTTAAAATAACAGCCTAAACATCATTTGATGGTACACTGGCACCAGAATGAGAGAGAATGGCCCCTTTCATTCCCACTCTACACCCCAAATACCTGTTTTTCCCACTATATGACTTTGGTGAGCTGGTAGCATCTCATGGGAGGTGAATTTCCCTTTCTGAGGACAGTGCAGGTATGTCCCACTCTACTCTGCCTTACTCTACTTACCCTGACATTCTTAGTTTACCACAAACCAATCCCACTCGGCATGCCTTAACCTAGCCCACTAAAGCAACGAAGGCAACAAGTACTGGCCATTCAGAAGGACAAAAGGGTGAGCCAGGCCTTCGCTATCCTAGAAAACACAAATTCACTCTCAGGAGAAGTGTGCGATGCTTTACAGCACTACAGCACACACTGCCAGCGGGCCGTAAGAAGAAGCTAGCTCAGTCTCATGTTTTTGATTACAACCTTTAGTTGGCATGTTGGAAATTGTAGACTCGATTTGTATACACAAAGTGTAGTCAACTTGCTTTATAATTATCTCAATAAAGTTCAGGGAATAAAAGAAGCTAATATTATTAACAATTCTCTGTATGGACATCATGGTAGAAATACAGAGACCATAGAGGATGTCAACAAAAGAAGAAACCTTAAGACACTAGCACATGATTGCCGATGTCACAGCGCTTGCCGTCGGCTTGACTATCTTGCAGTCGGATCTTAAAATTTTTCTGCACCACGTCTCCGCCCCCGCCTGCGTTCTACTGTAAAGTCATTGGCTCACAGTCATCATTCTTCTTCTTTATTTTTGTTATATTATGAGTTTATCTCCATCAGCCTTTGTTTAGTCTTGGAAAAATCTCGATTTCACATTGATAAAACCTTGATGACTGTCTTTTATCTGGCTTTTCTTGGATCTGTTTTGTCTTTTTCCCTTGTGTCATGGTCTTGTTACCCATCTCTGAAAAATCCTTAAATCCAAATTGTTAAATGGGCTAGTAAGGTTATAGGTCTCAACTCAACCTATCAGCTCTTTATTATTGAGCTGTATTCTTCAGGACTGTTCCCATCCCTTTCATAGTAACTCCAGGCTCTTCACTCTGGTCATCAGTTTGCGGCCCCTCTGGGGAAAACAAAACTATACAGAAATGTTTTTTTACCAGCAGCTATTGCACTACTGAACAAAGCTAGCACAAGATGATGCACAGGGCACTTTAAGCTTTGGAGCGAGCGAGTGAGTGAGTGTTTGTGTATGTAGAAGCACTTTGTCATGACATTCTTCAGTTCTTATACTTTGATACTATTTTGATACTACTTTTTGTCTAAGCTTGAATGCCAAGAAAATGTAATACTTCATACAATCGCAATTAAGACTTCTTAATACTTTTTAAGAGCCTTAATTTTCCGACATTTGATTTATCAACTTTTAATACTTGTTAAGACCCGCGGACACCCTGTTTAATATTCCTACTGTCACATCAATCCGTATTCACCATAAAGCACATAACTCCTCCTTTTTTTTTTTTTTTGCCAGAGTCCTCTGTTCTGTCAGATCGATGTAAAGCAAGAGTCATCAACTAGATGCGATGTGTTGTTTAAGAGCCAGCAAGCAAGCAAGCAAAAGTTTTAAAGTTTTTTTTTTAATTATTCATCACGGTCATCACTGTATGTTAATGCTCTCTTGAGGGATATAAATCTACTGTTAGAAACATTTAATATAGCTGATGACCTTGTATTAAAATGTTTTTCCCATGATTATACACATTTTATTTAAATAAGATCTTGTATCCATGTGGTCTCAAGTGGAGCCATTGATACAGCTATGAAAAAATGTACTTACTGGTCCAAAAAATGTATTTCTGCTGTCCCTCTGTTTCTCCTTGAGCAGGACTTACATTCCTATTGGATGTACTGAATGTTTCTGCAGCACCAAGTGTAATGTACTAGTTTTAATGCACAGCAAAGACTAAAGCTGTGGTGGTCCCATCTCACACCGGCAAGAATCTTTTTATTAATATCTTCCCCTGACAACAATCCTTTTCCTGACATTAACTAAGCAGTCTGAGTTGTCTTAACTGAAACGACTTTGGAGCACACAGAAGGACCTTGGGATGACCACAGGTGAGTTGTGACTTAATTAATTATTATAACATATTTTTATTCTGCGTCTAGATCGAGACAGTACTGCTGAGCACTTTTTTTAACCAATCTAACAAACAACCAACCTGCCAATGCAGCGTGGGTTCTCTGTGGTGGAGTGGTGGCTCTGCAGCAGGGAGTGGCTACTCACAGCTTTGACTCCATCCTGTATCTGCTTGCTAGTAAGCCTGACTGTCTGTCTCACCACATGATGCAGAGCTAGATATCAAATATTAATTCCCTTGCCCTCACAGTGTGTTTGTCCTTGAGTGTGGCTGACTGGATGCAGCAGGTTGAGCTATGGGACCACTGCAGAGCGCTGGGGAACCACAGGGACAGCAGGACTGCAGCCTTACAAAGGCTTGAATTCAAATGTGCTGCTCTTAATTCTGCCTCATCTATTCCCTCTGCGGTCTCAGTTACAGGATTACAGTACGCAAGCATGTTTATGAACTTCTCATTTTACTACCAAGAATGTATCAATTTTTTATTGCTCGCCTCTTTCTTCTGCTGATGTTTTCTTGTCTTTTTTCTTTTTTTGGCCTCCCTGACTCCAGCGCAGCAGAGAGGCAGCGAGCTGCACTCTCTGGCTTGGCTTAAGTTTTGACCACTCAGGAGAAAAGGCTTCACATGCTTTTTTTGAAACAGACTAACAAACTGTCAAAAAACTTCCAGGAACTCCACAACCATAGCCAGCCACACAGTATTTGGCCCTCCTCTCCTCCTCACTTTACACTCGTCTCCCTATTAGTCTCACCATATCTTTTATCCTTCCTCTCTTCCAGCTCCTTGTTAGAGAAACACAAAGTTGAAGCTGACTCTCCGATGTTGTGCCATGTTGATTTCTGCTGCATGCAATAATGCCGGGTAAGAAACAACGCTTGGCATAACCTTTCCTCGACAGAAGGCGTGTTTGTTTGAGGCTGACTTCTGAATGCCACTTCTTGTGTTCACAGCACCAGTCCCACTCTCCCTGTCCGCCCAAGCTCGACTGTTTATCCGGACTCTAAGGCCATGACTATTTCTAACCTGCCCTTCTGTGGCACAGCAGTGAAGCAGCGCTGAAAAGCAGAGGCACTGGTGTTTAATTCAGCAGTGACCCAATTTATTGCGTGCAGCCAGCTAGCCCGGTTAGACCCACTTAGGAATTCTCCCGTAACACACAAGAAATGCAGCAGCGCATGCACAAACACCACTCAAACAAACAGATAGCTAGCTAACCCATTTCCTAAAGCACAAAATACACGTGTCTAACAAAAAAACTACAGGCTCTACAATCACAGACCTATACCATTGTGAAATACTTAAATGTCTTTCTTTTTTGCATTCACCAAATAGGACAGTCAGGCATTATATTCAGCAATGAACAGCATCCACAGAACATTTCAGCCGGTTCCGATCTGTGACCTTTAGTCACCAATTCACCCCTTTGAGAAATCCCCATTATCTATGAAGTACAACAACCCTGACTACGATTCTCCTCACTAACCTCATAAATTGGCAACAGAGGAGGTGATGCAACAGCCAAGAGCATCCTGTCTCCGCCGAGTGAGACACTAGATTGCCCTATTTGCTGAAATTACCATTATTTTACTGTCCAGAATGGTCTGTGGAGGGAAATCATTATGATGCAAAGGAAATGACCCAAACTCAAAAATGCCCTCTGAAACAGCAGGGGGGAGATGAGCAGGCAGTCCAGGCAACACTGCAAAATACAAGATTTGGGTTTAAAATAAAAAATAAATAAATAAAAAATAAATAAATTTACACCCCTGAAACAGCTCTATATAAATTCACAACATTATAGTGATGGTCTAATTAATTTCTGTCTGTCTCTGATTCCAGCTAGTTTCCACTGCCCAGCTTGGGATGAGTTGTGTAGGTGATGAAAGAGGCCATGGTTACACAGTGGTGAAATGTAACTAAGCGCCCCCCTTAAGTAAAAACTTGAAGAAACTACTTAACCTTAGCATTTCCATTTTATACAACATCATATTTATATCCCATGATTAGCGTAGGAAAATTATGCTCTTATTACAGAGGGAAACAGGTTGAAGCAGCTAGCCTGGCTCTGTCCAGAGGTAACAAAATCCACCCTCTAGCACCTCTAAAGCTCTCTAAAGCTTATTTGTTAAATCCATACAAAAACAAAGTACAAAGATGACAAACTGGCATTGCAGTTTTTGAAAAAGGGGTAAAACATATTCATTTGTGACCTTTACAGGTGCTGGTAAGTGGATTTTGTTACCTTTAGGCAAAACCAGATTGGCTGTTTTCTTGTTTCCTGTCTTTGTGCTACACTATGCTAACCAGCTGCTGGCTGAAGTTTCGTATTTATTGTACAGACATAAGAGTGTATCACAATCCCAGCAAGAAAGCAAAGTAAAGGGAAGACACCAGCTATCGGGGCCATAATCACCAATTCATTATTAAGGGGGACCTTTTTCAACCTACACCTTTTGCAAACCAACCCTCCAAAACTTAACATCTAAACTGACCATTCATTTTAGAGCATTTTTAAAACAAATATCTTTGATTCCCAAGGTTCCCAAAGTTTTGATGACTGAATGCCTTTTTAGAGAGCCAGCATATGACTGAGGACTAATATGAGTACTGAGCACTAATAGCAAGATTATATTATGGAATTCACACACACGCACACACTCACATTCATGCAAACCTGTGTCACAGTTAATTCAGATCTGCTTGTCAGCTGAGGATTAGATATTAGAATCAGATCACGAATACAAATTTTACCATTGAGAGTGGATACTGACAGAAGGATATGATTGTCTGATTAAATCATAAATGAATGAACAATTACTGCACACCTCACAGAACAGTTTATTAAGAATTGTTCGGGCAAACGCAAAACCAAATCTTCCCTCTATATATTACACAAAATGAATGAAACCCTGCTTCATTTCTTTGTAATGCCATGTCATTATAATGCCCAGGAAAGGAGTCGTAAACAGCGTGGCATTTTCAGACCCTTTGTTCTTACTTTTGAAAATACCACGTACGAAATCATGCATCTAAAAACCTCTTTTTCAAGCCAATTATGGAAAAAGGCAGATCTACATAACTGTGGTGCAATCTGTAGCCTAGTGTCACAAATTACAGGTGGTGAAATTGCCATCGACGCACCCTGTCATTTTCAGGCTGAAGTGATTCAAGAGTGATTTAAGATTTGATTCACCTTTGTAAACAAGACAAGTTTCTTGCTTGTTGCAAGCCTGACTGATTTAGTGTAGCTTCTTTTCATGTAGAGCAGCCAACCAGTACAAAAGGTACTGTCAAATAAAAAAAAAAAACTGCAGCTGTCGTTGCTCTGATCTCTCACTCTGTGTGTACTGATGTGTCTATATGTATGGATGAAGATCTGATTTGACATTCAGATCCACCTTTGAATAAATATAATCTTAAAGTAATATTCAAATGAACGAATGATTTGTGTTCACTTTGCTCATATGCAAAAAAACATAAAGTCATCTTGACTTGTGTTATAATCCAATAAGGCTGCATTCAAACTAATTTCTGCTCTGCGTGAAAAAAACAAAAAACAAAATGGTGATGCATCGGAGGTGCCAACAAAGTGGATGCAAAACAAATGCAAGGTTGTTGTTGAAGGTGGCTCAGCTTTTGACGGACCACAAGTTGTCACCATCCGCTACATTAGCCTGATACCTTACCGTATGCTCTAACATGACCAGTGTATTTCTACTGTTTGCCTTGCTATCTCCAAGCATTATAAACCACTTTGCAGTGTTGTGGTGTCCGATAAGCCTTTAAATTCATGGATCTGTTCCTAAAACTAGATTTCACACACCCCTACCAACACAGCCCCTTGCACTGTATTAATCTGTCTTTTTCTGTCTGAATGCCTGATAAGGCTGTGTTCAGACAAACATTAGCATTTTGACAAAAAACGTAGGCTCTCAGTGAGACCACAATGTTGTTGATGCAGGGGGATCATGCAATAAAGGGTAGTACCTTCTAACTAAAAACTTGAACTGCACTCAATTGAACATTAGTAGATTACAACAACAGTGTAGATCTTCTGTTCAACACACAATTACTGAGACAGAGAGCCTCTGTCGCTGAGCCTGATTGGCTTATCCTGACATCCAAATCCAAACCAAACCAATCTCACTCCTCATGACTAAACCTAAGCAAATCAACCAAGGAATGCAACGAGTACTAGCCAATCAGAGGGAGATGGAGTGGGCCATGCTTTCACTATCCTAAGGAAAAAAGATTTCCTGGTCCCTTGAGGACCAACCTGTGAAGCGTCGGGTCAGATCCACATATTCAGTCTAGTCTTGTCAGGTAAGGCCCCGTTCTATTGACGCAGGTCTCTAATCTGCACATCAATATATGCAGTATATAGTACTCAAAATGGAATGGCACATCTAGGGTTGGACCCCGTTAGCTGGTTCCATTTGGGAGTCTGAATTCATTCAACTTTGACACATTTATTTCTCCTTCTCATTTTTATATGCAAAGACCAATGTTGGAAACATGCACGTAATGTCAGCAGTCTTTCAAGATGCTGACTGTGCTTCGCTAAAAGTTGTTTGTGAGTAAAAAGACACTCTGCGACATCACTCTACCGCAACGAGTAACGTGTATTTATGTATTTCAACCAGGGCTGTGGTAGAGGCACCTTTCTCAAACTGTTATAAAAAAGTGGAAAACTATAAACTCCAATCACAGGTATACAAGACAAGATATGAGACTAGAACCACTGAAAGTATGTATCATATATCCCTATACATATGCTGTTGGGTTTTTTTTAATCATTACTGTTAGCACTGTTGTTTCACAGCAAGAGGGTTCCCGGTTCGAACCCAGGGTGGGGGAGCCCTTCTGTGCTGAGTGTGCATGTTCTGTCCGTGTCGGTGTGGGTTTTCTCCAGGCACTCCGGCTTCCTCCCACAGTCCAAAGACATGCAGGTTAACTGGTGACTCAGTTGCCCATAGGTGTGAATGTGCGTGTGAATGGTTGTCTGTCTCTATATGTTAGCCCTGCGATAGTTTGGCAACCTGTCCAGGGTGTACCCCGCCTCTCACCCAATGTCAGCTGGGATAGGCTCAAGCCCCCTCACAACCCTCAAGAGGATAAGCGGTTATGAAAATGAGTGAATGAATGTTATTATTGTTGTTGTTTTTTCTTTGGTGCATTGGTTTGGGGTACAAATAGGACATGCCATTCTGGCTACTATGCCAATTAATCCCAGTAAGCCAAAATTTCTCACAAAAATGTCAAGTCAGGTTTTTTTTTGTCCAATATCACATATTTGCCTGATGGGGCTTTTGAATTTGTACGGCACATGACATCCTCGATTTGGATAACGACTACCTGAAAAACCCTTTAACAGGGAGAAAATGGAAGAAACTTCAGTAGGTAGAGGAGGGATCCTTCTCCTTGAAGAGACAGACAGGAAACAGACGTGTACAGAATAAACTAAATCATAGACAGAACCTTTAGAATAAATAAAATAATTTAAACAAATATAAAAAATGCCACCCATTGGTTTTTCTGGATGTGTAACAGCTGTGTTAACCACGAGTGAATATGGTTGTCTGGATTCACTTGTTCAAAGAAGAGCGTGTGAATCTTGTGAACTGATAAATGAGCAACAACTTTTTACCATTCGCAAACTCTAGCCATGTTTTTTTGGTGGATGTCTGAAAAAACTGACGGATTTCTGTGCTGCATATGCTGCAGCACTTAAATGTCATCAACCTGCAAGCACTGAGGCCACGCTATCCACCAAGGAGAGGGTGAGAAGAAGGAGAGAGGAGGGGGCGTGTGCCAGACAACACTTTGGAGGAGAGAGCAAAGTGAGGTTGTTTGTTAAATTTGGCTTAAACTTCTAAAAACCGGTAAACAGGAAATGAATAATCATCATAAAAAGGTGACTTAATTCTATGTTGTAAGTAGCATTTCTCCAGAGAAATTATCCAGTTGATGGTGGCATGTTGCATACAGGAGTTTTTTTGCATATCAAATCAACAGTTTGACCTCAATTTCAATGCATTGAAAGGTGGAAAATCAGGTGTAAAAGATTTGATTAAAGATTTGGAAGAGTTCAGATTTAATAAATGGACTTGATACTGGATACAGATTCAATAAAATGCCATCAACCCCCAAAAAGATCCCAATTGCCGGAGAAAATGTTGGTATTGTACTGTTCTGTAAACCACAGATACGGTACATTTGAACAGTATGAGTGGATACTTTGAAACTTACCTTCCACAACACTATGGTTTCAGTGTGGTTAGTGTGGTTTAGGAAGAAAAACAGCTTGGTAATGCTTAGGAAAAGATCATGTTTGTGCTTGGAAATGCAGCGAAGCTTTTTGTGGCACTATCCCTGCTGGAAAAAGAGCATTGGGTTGCTACAAAACATCACGTTTGGTGGTTAAAAAGCCGCTGGAAAAAGAAAGACAACCATATTTGTTGGGTGTTGCTCTCAAACAGTGGTGTAACTGTCATGCCATCAGCCATCCACTCCACCTCTGGATGGCAAAATCAGCTTATACACTATGTCTAGGGGTGGGAATCTCTAGGCACCTCACGGTTTGATTCAAATCCGATTCCGAGGGCAACAATTTCGATTCTAAAACGATTCTCGATTCTTAAACAAGCCAATAAGAAAATTTACACTAGATATTGAAAAGCATTTTTGTAATAAAGCTGGGAATACTCCAGTACATACAAACTGTATTACTTACTGTGGTTGAGATGACTGCATTCCATCAATCTCCTCTGGTCCATCCTCCTCATCCACAAATCTTAAGGGAACTCTCCTGTCCCTCGTCGACCTCCTCGACATTTCTCCTCCAATATTTACAAAACTATAACTGACTATAACTATCTATGGACTATAAAAACACAGGCTATTGTAAAAAGTTGAACGATGGCAAAACTGCGAACTATGGTGAAAACACGACAAAAACACTCAAAAACACGGTATAAAAAACTCAAAAGCTCACACAAAACCACAAATACTATTATTTACAACACTAAATATTATTTACAAAGAAAACGCCACCCAAACTCCACTAAAACTCACCAAAACTCCGCTAAATCACTCTCCTCGTCAGCTGTCACTGTCCTCCTGCTGTGCTCACTTCCCTCCCACTGAAAAGCTCCACTTCTCAGCTTTCAGAATCCGTTGGAATTACGTTGATAGCGCTAATGGTCGAGGAGTTACGGTAATTTGAAAAATAAATATAAAAATAAAATCAAAATCAATTATGAGTTTTCCAAATCGATGCTCGCATCGTTCAAGACACAATCTCGATGCATCTAAAAATCGATTTTTTTATTTGCTCCCACCCCTAACTATGTCACTGTAAAAAGTCTGACATGATAAGTATGAAAGGTACAATTGTAATGTATTCACGGTTTGCAGAAACCTACAGTGGCAACATTTGCTTCTGGCGACTGGGCTGCCCAAAGATATAACGTACAACATAATCATTCTGATGGTGTCTTTAAAGGAAATTAAGTTATGTGGATTCAGTCTGATTCAGACTAACTCCCTTCAAAAGTCAAGGCCTCCCCTCCTCCCTCACTGGGAGAGAGACTAATCAACCAACACTTTTGCATCAGCGAGTGGAGCCTTTTTTTGACTAGCGCAGAGGGAGGCCATGTCTTCTGCACCATCACAACAGTATGAAAGGGTTGAGGGTGAACACTCTGGGGTAGAGACGTCAGGGATTACGACACAAGATATTCACTAATACAGACCTTGAGTGGTTGATGTGTGTGTGTGTGTGTGTGTGTGTGTGTGTGTGTGTGTGTGTGTGTGTGTGTGTGTGTGTGTGTGTGTGTGTTTGTGCGTGTTTGAGAGACAGAGAGAGGAACTATAGAAAGAGTGAAGGGACGGTCAGAGTGGTGGACCTACTGTGCAAACTGCTCTCTCTTTTCTCAGTGCAGACTAAAGAGAGGCAATTAGCACTTCCCTCTTCCTGCTGGGCTCCACATCCTGCACACAGCACCAAGGAGGAAGACAAACCGAGCGTGCCTTTCCTTCATTACATGTCTGAGACCCACACACAAACCACCTGTCTCCACACATTTTTACATACGTTTAATCATGACTGCTTCTAAAGAAGTTATTTGCTCTTGTTTTCCTCTCGCCAGTCTCTCCCCTCTCTGCCTTTCTTGCTGTTTATCATTATTTTGGGGGCGCTACATGATGGGTTGTCATAGCAACAAGAAGAGGGGAATTGACCCTCCTTTCAGGCTCAGGATTTCTTTCTCTTTCTCCCTCTGTACACCATTAATACACATACACACTCGCATACACACTTATGCCTCATGCATCTCTCGTTTTCTTATCTTCCTCTTTTGCTCTCACAACTTCCATCCTTCTGATTTTACTATTTGTTGTCCTTATCATCTCTTTCTTCGTCTCTGTTTTATTATTGCTATAGCCACAATCCCCTGCTTTGTTAGTGAGAGTTAGAGATTTGTTCCATGAGCTGGTATTTCCCTCTTTGTCTAAATTATCTCACTTTTGCAAATAATTCTTATCAGCAGCTGTTAAGGAGAGGAAAGTGTGTGTGTGTGTGTGTGTGTGTGTGTGTGTGTGTGTGTGTGTGTGTGTGTGTGTGTGTGTGTGTGTGTGTGTGTGTGTGTGTGTGTGTGTGTGTGAGACGCTGCCTGTGAGCTGTTTCATCTGATAGATGAGGAACAGGAGTGATTCTCACTGAGCTGTCAGCTCTTGTCCTTTCTCCCGATCAATCACTGCAGCCCACCTGGAACACACGCGCACGCACGCACGCACGCACGCACGCACGCACGCACACACACACACACACACACACACACACACACACACACACACACACACACACACACTAATTTGGCATCTCTGTTAGCACTCCCTCAAGGAGCATTGTTTAAAAAAGGAACAGCAGTGTCTTACTTTCTAACCAATCAGCTTCCTCAGCTATTGAAGGATCTTCTTGTTGGCCAACGTCCACTCTGCTAAAGTGTCCTTGAGCAAGACACTGGATTAAAGTGTCACTCCAATAATGATTTGTGTCTTTGCAGTCTGATGCCACTGTAACTATAAACAGGTGCTCTCATTCACAGTAATACACAAAGCTGCTCAGATTCCTGATTAACACAACACCGTCAGATTAAGTGAAGCCAAAACCTTTGCAACAATCAAACTGTCTCACAGCAGCGTTTATGCCATTTATGCTTCATCCAAGCTTTGAGTACAGACCATTTAAAAACTTCATGACAGTCAATGAGTCACACAGTACATTGGTCTCACCTGACCCCACAGAGTCGACTAGCCAGCTGAGCCCCCTGTGAATCATGGGGGAACCCTGATGACAGATAGTGCTGCAAGATGATGATTCCATTACCCTACAAACTGGGTCATCAACTCTCCCAGGTTTAGAGGAGCTAACATTGAAAACAATGTCGACAAAAAGGCTCCAAAAAACAGCAGTGATCATGGATAACTGTCAGAGCACCCAGTTACATTTCCTGTTTCAAGCATTCATTCTTAACCTTGATTTGAAGGACTCTTGAGGCCCCAATGAATCGTTTTAAAATTAAACCTATATGATACTTCAATACTTATTATGTGAACCTGCTCTGTTTAATATTCATAAAAAGACTACTTATTACTTTTGGCCCATGGCTGTAAAATGTCTACAACAAGGGAACACCGTGCTGCTCTCTTTTTACTTTTAAGAGGTCACAAGCTGGAATGATTCAGAAACTTTTAATTGTTACTAGAACAGCGCAGATAACCGCATTATCACAATACTGTGGTCATGTGGTGTTAACGCAGTGATGAGGTCATTGCTGTCATCATTGCAATTTCTTTTTTTTTAATAATAAATTAATTGAAAAATGTACTACTTTGGCTCTGATAGCCCATCTGTCTGCAGTCACCTGTCTGTGGCCTCGCTTATCAGCACTATCTGATTGGTTATACATAACGTGTAGGGCCCATAAACACAAAAGGCTGCTGTGCCACAGATGGCAAAGATGCAGACTGGAGCTGAGTGAGTGGACTCAGAACTGTTTGTCTGATATAAGACAGCAGATATTTGTGAAGTTGTAACAGATTTCACAGTCTCTTATACTGACTTTGCGAACAGACCAGTGTTTCATAATGTTCTGCTATGGAATGAATTGCAAGGACAGGAAGAGGGAATGAGACAACACATTCTCACTCTGACCTCATCAAACAAAAACTTTTGGTAAGTGGCCCTATGTGTCGAACTATGACGCTTCAGATACCCTCCCAGGATCAGTTTTGGATGTGTATGGATGGCATTGTGTCACGTCAATAAATGCTCATTAAATGCATTGTTTCGTTTTGATATAAACTTCCGTTTTCAGTGGAAACGTACAGTTTCTAAGAGTTGAGTGCATAGTGTCTTTTTAAAATAAACTTAGAAAGTAGGTAAAAAAAATTCTGAGATTTATTTCCTTACGGTTAGCCAACTAAAGTATGTGGTTAGGTTCAAAATATATAGTTAGGTTTGGAAAAAAATGCTGCAGTTTAGCCTAAAATAAGTACAACTGCTACTAAGGTAATGTGATCACATGACATACATCACTAGCATAGTATGCTACAGAATCTAGCACACAACGTTAAATTAACATTCAATAAACATCTCGCTGTTACTGACATTTAATAGAAAGCGCAATATTATGGGAAATGGAGGTAGAGACAGGAGGAGAATGACATGCAACAGTGGTTCCTGACTGGATGCTAACCTGCAACATAATGGGCCACCGGGCTGCCCTGTGGATCCCAGTTTTGAAAGCTCTCCTTGGTACAATGAAGAATTCTTCCGACACCCAAAATGGAAAATGGAACTTGACATGACTTGGCACACACACACACACACACACACACACTTGGCTTGTAGTGGTCAAAGCGCCAAAAAAAAATACATTTGGAAAACTCAACAGCAATGTCATGACCCGATTACTCAAGATAATCCACAGAGCTTGTTGTGGGCAGTTTCACGTTTTTCTGCTAAACTAGCCCGGCCAACCGTATCATATTCATTCATCTACTGCTAGCTCACCTAGCACCGCTGAGCTAGCTAACATTACAGCTCAGTCAAAGAGAATACCATTAATGTCTACGAGCGTGAGCATCTCGTAGATGCGTGCTTTCCTCTGCACGGTGATATGTTGTGTAGTTCAGTAGAAAGCAAATACACTTAAAACTGCTTACAACAAGGTATGTGAATGAGTAACCGGTCATATAATCATGTTTCAAGGCACCTGTCCATCACTCAGACCCGGGAGTCATTTCAGTTTCTGTCCTGACAGCACACATAGTGAGTCAATTTGGGTTTAATGGGCTGCAGTTAGACATGCACAACCATCACTGCGGTCTTTCACATCCAACGACATAAACACAGTTTCAAATATCTAGGAGGGCACCAAGTTGAAATTCATGCGCAGTGACTATGACTTAACAAGCTGCTCTGAGTGCAGTTAAAGCATTGCTGTCCTCCTAATTTTTAATAAAAACAGAGATGTGTGTCATAATTTTTCTTAATGAGAAGGATATGACCTACTCTCCATCTCCTCAGTGACAGATGGTTCCCTGGTGTAAACAATACGATATCTGTCTGTCTAGATGAAGAGATGAGCCACAGTAGATGATCATCATTCACTCTTATCTATTTTCTGTCTCAGCGGAGAGTGGAATGATATGTAATCATCATCAATCTGCTGGCTGAACATAATAATGTTATTATTAGAGGAGTGTGGCTGCTCACAGCACAATGGGTGTAATGGTGTTGGGAAGATGTGTGCTTTATACGCACAGTTCAGGAGTTACTCTGTGTGTATGTGTGTGCGTGGGGGTCTATCCTAATGATGAGTAATCCTAGGTGATGGGAGATAATAGCAGCGTGTCAGTGCGTTGTGAGGATGATGCATTCAGGTGCCTGCCTTCCCCGCGAATCCTACCATGTGAAACCCATTGGCAGCCTCTCCTGCTTCAATCAGCCCTCTGAGGAGGCCTCATTTGCACAAATGGTGTTTTATGGTTCCTGTTACAGCCAGATATGCTCCTTCACCAGCCAGTAATTGACTACCATTGCCCACAACGGTGCTTTTTTAATGCAGCGTGATGGTGTTTAATGGCAGATAATAGAACGTCAGTGCACTAAACGAGGTCATTTCTGCGCGTCACGTCAGCCCTCTTTGCTGTTTTCACATGGTGCCTTGGTGGCTCGGCAGATTAACAAGCTTGCCAGGGAAGCTGTCCATATTGTGTAAATGCATAGACAGATTTGTTCTCATTACAAGCATCAAAGTATCGTCTTTTATTTAAACAAACTGCTTCTGGTGTGAGCAAGGAGATGCTACTACTTATTGCCTTTGATTACGAGGAAGTAATTTCCACTGGGCATGAAGGGAACATGTCCCCTGATTTATTTAAGTTTGATTTACCCACTAAAATCTCCATGTAAGTCATTTTTTTTTTCCGTCCAGCTGAAACTAGAGAAATGTTGATCACCTTTAGTTATAAGTGAGTGCTTTACAAACTTTGACTGTCCCGGGTTTCTATAGTAGAGGCAACTGCCACCAGGAACAGCACCAGGCTTTGAAGCCAATTTGACACAGCGGCAAAGTCATGGAATTACAACTTCCTGGTCTATCATGTGATGCCACTGGGCCCTATAGACTTACATTATGAAATCTGCAGATTATTTTTTTGAGGTACATCAGTTTCCCAGAATCCCTTATTTAAATTGTTTAGTCCCAAAAGTTGTAAAATGGAACCATGGAACAAGCAAGAAAATAACAGAGCAGAATAAGCCAGCCTGTTTTACTTTCATTTATGTTCAACATGGCCAGGCTATCATGTGACTTTGGTTAATCCAGACTAACCCTTTAAGACACCAAAGTCACACAATAACACAAACAAACTAATCCAGGAAGGGGTAGACCAGCAAGGTTTAGAATTTTTGTCAAAGAGAACAGCTTCAGAAAGGGCTGTCTGAGGGCCTGCCCACTCTTATCTACTGTATGTAATAGACTGACTATGGATAAGTAGCCCAGTTAACCCTACTTCAAAAAATCCAAACTACCCCTTTAAACCTGCAATAACTGCAGCAGACAGTTGCTACCAGCAGATATGTCTCTGTCATTGGGAGGTGGAAGGGATGGTGGATGGTGTGTCACTCCTAGAGGGTGAAACGGGGGTGGATTTTCAGTCCTGTCCCATCCCACAAAAATAATCCCATCCCGTCCCAATCCCATGAAAAAGAAAAAAAAATCCAGTCCTGTCCCACAAGAATGACTACTGTCCCATATATAAAACTTGACTATTGTTATTATGATTCCGAGTCCCACCCGCTCCCGTTGACTTTTTTTCCAATCCCGTCCCAGTCACGTGACAAATAGTGAATCTGATTCCCATCCCGTGGAAGGCTCACGTTATTCCTGTGGGACTCCCGAAAAAATGTCAGCCTCTCGTCACTGACACCAACCAATCTGCAGATCAATGTTTGGGACCAAAAAAAAAAACACAACACAACTAGCTGTTATTTGCAAGCCATTGCTGTTTCCAGTGGCTTTTTCGCCCCTACACATGGGTGTTTTTTAGGGACCTGTCACTGTTTTTCCAGAGGGAATAGTACCACTAAAAGCGTTTTTTAGCAAGACACTACTGCATTTCCTGCCGGGATAGTGGCACTAAAAGCAAGTATTTGAAGTCAAAGCATCCTAATCTCTTCCTAACCATAACCAATAGGGGTTGTAACGATCCACCGATCTGGATCAATGTATCAATTCAATGAGCAATGACCCAATATCATCATTGCAAAGTAAAAATATCAATCTATATCACCATCTTTAGGACATGCTTTTTTTTTTGAAAGTCCACATCACCATTAAAGCAGCAGGCAGATGGCAAGCACCCAATAGAAAGACAACGAGGGTAGCGTTATTTACTCAGGAATAAAACAACAGAGAGGGAATATTTTCGATTATGGAGAAAATAGGGGTCAACAGACAGAGCACATGCTGTACATAAACAATGCCATTGTGAGATAAAACACGATGTAATGCTACCTGCCTGGCTGGGCATCTCTTCCTGCTAACTTCTCTCTATAGCAACATTAGCTGCTCTATTTCAGCAATGTTTGGCTGAAAAAAATGTGCATGCAGGCTGAAATTCAAACGTGCTGTTCTATCAGGAGATGCAGTAACTTAAACAAACGTGTAATTTGTTAAGTTACAAATGGAGGGAAGTCTGCTAGCCGCAGGGCTATTTGCACTTGTGATGGGTGACTAGCAAAAAACAAATTAATATTTCTATGAACCTTGACAGTTGAGAGCTGAATTTTATACCTTTGTTAAATGCATTTGTCATTAATCCATGTTTATGGCTGTTGGGAGAAGTTTGCCTTCAGGGTTTTAAGCCAGATAGACCGTAAGTTTTATGAAAAAAAGATGATGGATTACCATAGTGTTGCTGATGTTGTTATAGCATATCCGCTATGCAGTGCAAATGTTATGCGTCCATGGTGTGCTTAAACATACAATGCTAACAGTTTTTTCTGGTGACTGGGTTGTTTTGACTGCTTGAGAGCCTATTTAAACCCTTGACTGATTTTAATCAAATTCACAAATAAATGGCAGAACACACAGTTCCTCCATCACTCTCATAATGTAGTTTAAAGTGTTGCTTGTAAGCAAATACAAATTGAATCACCTGCTGAGCAAATCCCACTAGAGCTCAAACCTTGAGATGTTCAACTTTTCACAGACATTGTGGAGCTCCATTCACAACAGCAGCAGCCTCATCATTACCGGCTGCAGCTTGTCAGCTCAGCAATCAAGGCCAAGGTTAGAGTCAGTTGACACATTTCACCAAAATCTAACCAGCTCTTTGAGGCGACCCAAAGTGCTCCACAACAGCAACCATTACACGGAACAGGCTGGAATGGCAGTTTAGTTTACAAAGAGTTTCACATGGCCAGTACTTGTTGTCATAGCTTGTGTAGAGTAATGATTAATAGAGCTGTAGAAACATCTGACAGGTAGAGAAAAAAAGAGATGCTGAAGAGTGGAGACAGTGAATTGGGAGGGGAGGGAATTAGAGACTCAGAGAGTTCAACTCAATGTGAGGAGCAAATGGAGAGGAAATGAGAGCGGAATCAGAGAGGAAGTGAAATAAGAAGAAAAAAAATGTGAATGTGTTTACTTCTCTTTGCTTTGTATTCTCCAGGCCTTCTCTCTGTTTTCCACGCTGAACTCTCCCTCATCTTCCTCACCCTTCCCTCCCTCCTTCTTTCCTCCTTCCTGCAACCAAATATCTACTCCCTCCTTCCTCACACAGAACTACCAATGAAAAACTCCCCTTTTTATTTCCATAGGGGATTAAAATGTTTCAATTATATTTTCACCCCATCCGCCCCCTCTCTCTACCACGGAACGCGGCATCCTCATAAAAGAGAAGATAAGAGAAGAAGAGAGTGGAAGAGAAGGGTCAAAGTTTGCCTTTATTCATTTTCTGTCAGTGAGCAAAGCCAGCAAAGGATGAGCGGCAACGAGGCAGACAGTTAACAAGGCACACACACACACACACACACACACACACACACACACACACACACACACACACACTCTCAACAGTGTGGATCCACTCTGGTAGCTTTCAGTAAATGGCCCAAACAGCTTGACAGAAAGGACTGAATGATTAATCACATTCAAACCAACATCGCGATGCAAGAGAACGCAATTTTGACATCGCAAAGTCTGCGGAAAAAAGGACAACGACAATCAAAGAGTCACAAACAACTGGCCCTGTGGGCGTCAAGCGCACGCACACTACCCTTTGCTCCGCGTGACATATGCAAATGAGAGCAGATTAAGAAAACAACTTGCAAAATGTCACATGCAAGTTTTGATGCTTGCAGTACTCCTATGGCTGAGGCCGGGTTTAAGTGCCTTATTGATTGATTTAATTAAATACTGCTGTCACAGTCAGAAGTGGAACCCAATATTTCAGTTTCAGCTGCCATATTTGCAGTGGTTCCTACATGACCAGTACCTACCGCACCAAATCATAGTGCAGATTTTGGTGCCTCACTTTGATGCCAGACTGTGTGTGCAGCAATTGTGAGGCCGAGAGATGGAACATGTGTGACAGTGACAGTGAGCCTGCTGCAACTGCATCAGAGAGTATGAAATTAAACTTTGCAGTGCAATGTGTGAACAGTTTAAACAGTTGAAGCTTTTTGTCACTGAATAAATGCGACAACTCCTCAAGACCCAGGTCAAGTTCCTGTGTTCTCATTGTCTGCTGATTAAAGTTAATGCAGTTAGCCTTGCAGTTAGAAAGCGAAGCTGGCCTCACATCGGAAACTGACCAGACAACATCAAGGCAGACTGTTATGGTGGAATTACTATTCTTATTATCATGACAATCTCCGTGAACGGAGCCAGGCGAAGGTATAACTGAAGCTTTAGGGAGACGATAATTGATTGATTAAAGTATACTGAGTTTATTAATTGTTCAATTTTAAGTTCAAATCTGCCTTTGCAATAAAAAAAGTAATTCTTTCATGTTGTTGATGTCGTTATGTGCTTGATTTTGATTAAATAGTATAGGTTCAGGCCCTGCTAAGGCACTGGTGCTGTTTTAAAAATATCACCAGTACTGGGAAAAAAGACAAAATGATGCCCAACCCTACAAATGAACTGACAAGCTACAGGATGAATCAGATCTGCAGGAGGAGGATGATACTGGCTAATCTGGACTCCGTGTTTGAGAAGCTAACTCAGTAAACAACATGATGTTTGTTTGTTGCTGACAATATTATGTTGTTTTTGGCATATCTGCTGTCAGCTGTCAGATTTCAGAACAGCCTGCTGAGTTCTCGTACAGTGCCGTCGTCACCTGCAGAGACAGCATCGCACCAGCTCTGTTAAACAAATGGTCAGTTGAATATTCCTCTCAAGTTGGGATGAAATAAATGCACTGCAAAGCACAGTGTAAGATTTCTCAAACTTAAATCTCACATTTTCATGATCAACCTGATGTATAACTGCATAGTTTCTTAAATACTCAAAATACAAGGTGACTACAAACGGCAACCACATTTTCAGTTTCGCAACCAAAAGCTGATGCTTGGATGCCCTGATAGTGGTCACTGTAACTGACTGGAGATCAGGAAGATCCATTTTTGTTGTTCTTTATATTTTAGTCATGATAGTTATATTACATGTTTACAAGCTTGAAGTTGTAGTATATATTACAGCCTAGTCCTTAGGTTCTATGTGATTGAAGGTTTTACGGGTCGATAGCTAAAGAAAGATATGTTATTAATATCAAGGCGAAAGTGAAGGCAGCAGGCTGGGCAAAGTACGCCAGACCTCCCTCTCCCGCGCAACGCTTTCCAGCTCCTCCTGAGGGATCCTGATGTGTTCCCAGGCCAGAGATATGTAATCCCTGAGGCATGTGTACCCCGGGATCTCTGACCAGTTGGACGTACCCAGAACACCTTGAACAGAAGGCACCCAGGAGGGTATCAACCTGATGCCCAAACCACCTCAACTGGCCCCTTTCGACGCAAAGGAGCAGCAGCTCTACTCCAAGACTGAAGCCAATTTTATGTTGGTCCTATAAAATGATTTAGTGTTTGTTTTTTAGTGTTAGTGTTATACACAAATCACAATCGGAATATTGGTCTAAAAATTAATCATAAGATGTTCACATAGTGTTCAGCTCTATTGATTAATAACCATTGTTTTTTAAATTAGATGAATAATGAAACTTTACACTGGCAGCTAATTTTCTATAAGACACCTCATACAACAGTTCCAGATAACATTTATTCATACCAGTTTGGAGAAGGATCATCCTTTTGTCAACCTGCCTGTGGTGCCAACACATCCTTTCATAAACCTGAGTGTATCAGTGACGAGCAGACGCGATACTGCCACCTCTACGCCACTCAATACTTCCACACAGTGAAACTGATAAACATTTTAGCCCCGAGTCAACAAATCAGCAGCAAAGGATAAAACATGAGCAACGTGTTGACTGCATTTATATGAGCTGCTAATAGTAGTCTGCTGGAACTGAATTTTTGGCCTTTGAACTAACAAGTGTCTTTGTCTGTTCATCTTGGCAGCAGTGCAATTTAAATACAAGATAAAGAAATGAGGTGCTGTGGGATAGCCAACATGCTGACTTGTATAGCGTCTATCATTGAGTCTTGTCTGTGGATTAAATAAACATGAAAAATCCTGGAATGGATGGTTCTTCCAAATCTTTACGTGAGAATTTCCTGCAGTGCCCGATTCATGTAAAGAATGCTAAGGTGTTCATTTTGTTCATGTTCCTTTTTCCATTCAGTGTCACTGAGGGCCTGAGACTATCCTGGCATGCATTGGGAGTGTGAACACGGTGACACAAAACCTCAATTCTCTGACCTCTATGTGTTGAAAGAAAAAACAATGAGTATACAAACGGCAGCTTCATAAAGAGAGGACCTGGTTTGGGATTTAAACCCAGCGTCGTTCTCGCTGTGAAAACCACAGAGCCACACAACAATTGGAATTTTGCAAACAGTCCTCTGGGCGTATATCTGTAGTTAACAGATGTTGTACGAGATGCCAGCTGTAAGGTGCATCATAAATCTAACTCGACGGTAAATCAGTGAAGTGTGTCGTTAATACGGGAGCAGCTGTGACGTGAGGGCGGAGGCCTAGTTGCAGGTGTGAAGGGAGACAAATATCAAATAAAAACTAAAATCACACAAAGATCAGAGGTGACAGTGATGGCAAATATGTGAGAAACTGCAACAAAGAGTCGTTGCACGGTGTATAGCAGTGTCATAAGGGTCAGCTGGCACAATACACTACTTTAGTAACTTATGGCCATGACACAGCTTTCTAGGCTTAACTTGAGCGTCAGTCATTTTCATCATCATCGATTAGCTGTAGAAAATAGTATAACATTATAGAGTTGGGTTGATTTCTGGCTTTGTTGGTCTGGTGTACAGGCTTAAAGGAATATTTCACCCGTTAGTCATGCAGTGTTTTCTCACATGCCTCCATGGGAAACGGCAAAGCATATTCTTTTATTGATCGACTGGGGACCGGGGGGTGGAAGTTGTGAGAGTTTTGATATAGTTTTGCTGTTGTTAAACATAATCCTCAATCAATCCAATAATCAATATGTTTGCTGTTTTTCATTGAGGCATGCAAGAAAAACAATATTTTCTTTACAAATTCAAGGTAACATGTCATAACTAACCCACTGCAATTTTTTATGCAAACCAGCTACACCAGCATTCGTCCTTGTGACATGTTCTGGCAAATTACAAAGCAGCTTACATCAGCAACATGTGGTGACGGCGTCACAGCATCAAATCCAAATTGTATTGCAGTAGTAATAACATGACAATGTGATTAACATATATATAAATATAAACATAAATGTTGTCTTATAAATGGGCAAATGGAGCCACTAGTGTTTGACAGGCCGTGCACAATTTACTGCCGAGTCAAGGCAGGCAACAGGAAGATTCAGCAGAGATGGGAGGGGTAGCGACGTGCAGGGTGCACACAGTTTCTGTTTACTAGAAAGTCCATGTTTTTTGGGTTGATGCAAGCGTATCAAGAGTAACATGATTACAGTGACAATGCTAACTAGGGGTGATGGAAAAAAATCAATGTAGCCAAGTATCGCAATATTTTTGTGTGTCAATATCATATCGTCACGCAGTGCCAAGTATTGATTTTTTGTTATATAAATTATTAATATGACAAATACAAATTAAACTTTAGGTAGCCTACTAATATAATTAGCTGCTTTTCAGTCTCCTAGATACATATTGCTGCAAAAAAATGGCTAAAGTGAGATGTGTATATAATGTGTATATATATGTATATACACACACACACACACACACACACACATTATATATATATATATATATATATATATACACATATATATATATATATATATATATATATATACATATATATATATATATATATATATATATATATACATATATATATATATATATATATATATTATCATAATACTCAACATATCACAACATTTTTAAAATCGCACTAACATTGTCAACATTATCGTGACCTAAGTATTGTGATAATATTGTATCGTGCATCGTCTGGTGTTTCGCACCCCTAATGCTAACACACAGATGTTTAGCGGGTATAACATTTACCACATTTACTATCTTAGTTTAGTGTGTTAGCATGCTAATAAAAACAAAAACACAAACCCATTTGGTCATACACAAAAGCACTGGACAAATGTGAACTGATGATGGCACTAGATGGAAAGGGATAAAGGAGGTTACAAGAAATCTGTTCTGTTCTGAATATGGATACATGTAGTGAATTTCATGACAATCCATCAAATGGTTTGAGACATTCCACCCAAAACCACCAATAATAACCTCATGGTGGCACAAGAAAAAAAGTAAAATAATAATAATAATAAAAAATGATGACCATAGTTGCTGAAATATTAAGTCTGGACCAAACAATGGACCAACTTTCATTAGATTTTTTGTCATATTTTTACATTTATAGGCTGCCTGCATGGCTAACAAAACACACAAAATATTAATAAATTATAAAAACAGTTTATAATTGGTAGTTGATAATTTTCTGTTAAATAATTGAATGTTGAACTAAGATTCAGCTTTAGACTTTGCCAACCTGAAAACCCAAAAGAACACGTTGTTTCGGCTCAGTGTGTCATCAGAGTGGGCGGCACCTGAGTGCAAGTTATGAACTTGAAGGCCAACAGCTGCCCACAGTTTGTGACAAAAACAAGTCCTCAGCAAAGTGCTGTTACTGTTGCATAGAGGAATTTTTTTGGGGGGAGGGGCAGAGGAAGGTGGTGGTGGGGGGTAACTTTGGTATCATGGCAACAGCAGCCCATAAGGGCCTCATGGGAGGAGAGGGATGTTGTAACCAAGGGCAACTGAGTACAACTAGGGTTACTGTTGCCGTGATCTGGGCAGAGGTAAACTGCTTGTTCAATGCTTTATAACAGAATACTAAAAGAGGGCAAGAATGCAAATTTTTTTTTGCCTTTGTGTGCGGTAGGTCTTGGCTCTGTTAGGATGAATGATCTCTGCAGTCTTTCATCAGTTGGCTGGTACATTTTAATCTGAATGCATGCGTATTGTAAGCTTTAAAGTCCTAGTGAAGAACAGTTCAAGAGGTCTACCAATGTCATGTTACTTTGAAATTACAAATAATTGCAGTCGCTTTTTAACTCTACTCCAACCTGACTGTTTCCTCTATGAGACCTTTAGGCGGAGTTATTATGCACATGACACACACATTAAGACACACCCGACAAGGCCATGGTGTTAATTATGAGGCACGTAAATGTCATGTCTTAATTGCCCCTGGTGCTTTCAGGCTCATAACAGAAGACCCCCACTCTTTCAATAATACACACAGACTGTGTGCACAGATACTAATCAGAGTACACACATTCTCTCCTGAGTGGCAGCTCCCAACCGCTGCTCATTAAGAGAGAAAAAGTCAGGAATTAGCAGCCGCTGCTAGATTCTCTCCCAATGTGAAGCTCAAGGAAGAACAAACACTGAGCAGCTTTGCCTCTGATCATCAATGCTGCCAATCATCAGCTGTAGCTGCGTTCACCATGGTAACCCCACTGCTTTTTAACGCTGAGACGCCTCACTTTTCAAGTGCTGTGACAGGTTCTTCCTCTGCTAATAATGGTGTAATCCAGCAACAAGCAAATTTCATAGCGAGATAATGGATGCTGCTTCCGAAACTTGCATTCTCACACATGCGTCATTACTTTTCTCCCTCAAAAAATACACCATTTAACTGCACTGAGATTGTGAGACATTTGAAGAAGATGAAACACATTACAGGCAGATTTCATTCTCTTCAGTTCACATCAGCAATCACATGAACAGTAACACTGCAAAACTAAAGATATGATGCTGAGTACACTAAGACACAGTGAAAGACATTGACACTTGTTGTGGTCCAATTTAAAGTTTGTGCTGTCTGCTGCTAAGTTAGCCTAATAAGCTAACTGACCTGTCATTGTTTTAACTTTATCACTGAATCTGACTTGGACTCTTGGATTCTTGTGAAGCATCACTACAATTCGCAATCAACTGCACCTTTAGTGCACTAAAATCCCAAATCCAAACCAATACATTATCTGCCATAACCAGAATAAAACTCATAAAATCGTTGTGTGATCACATGTGAAAACACATGCAAAACACGGATAAAGGCATACAGGATCACAGCGTGTGTAATTTTAGAGTTTTTTATGTAGATGTGCCTTTACCAAATAAAGTGACTAAAGTATTACTGAATACATGCACACTGAGATTCAGGAAAATGCCACTTTTCTGGTACAGCACTGCGCTTCTTGTCAAGCACTTGCACCAGTGTAGAGCTGTAATTATTTTCTGTCAATACAAATGTATACATGTATATGGAAAATATTTTACAACAAGATCATTTCAGCAGGTGACGACAGCTTATTGAAGGTTAAGGTACTATGTTTTACTACACCTTAAACTGAGTACAAACACCTGAACTTGTATGGTTATCAAGTTGAACTGCATTTCCAAAAACACACAGAGGTGTCCTGATATATATTTGGCTGAGTAAACACCATTCGCTTCTCTTGTGTCCATTGTTTTTATATCCTTGTCATGCTTTATCATCTGCTTTTCATCCATTCATTAAATTTGTGCTAAAAGACATTAACAACCTTTACTTCAATATTAGACATAGCATCTAGAGAGCAGGAAAAGCACAGGTGACTGGTTAACCTAAATAAATATGCGTGGTTATCCTGCAATAGCATGTCAGTATTAATATTTTCAACTCCATAAATGCCATTACTCCTCTCCATCTCTTCAATTATCCAATAAAAACTCTTTAATAAAATGCAATTTCTCCCATTGTATATCAACACACACACACACACACACACACACACACACAATCACTGGGTGTAATCTGTTCGGGACACATGCAGCTCTGATCTCATCACTGTTTGTTTGTTCAGATTCTCAAGAGGATCTTTGTGTGCGTGTGTGTGTGTGTGTACGTGAATGTGTGAGAGTGGTTGAAAAGGTCACATCAGTGAATCAATGATTGCCTTTCACACCTCCGGCACTTAAGTAGAGAATCTGGTTGGACTGATTAAAGGCTTTGCTCTGCTCCTGATGACTTGTTTAGAGTCATAATTTCCTTGGCCTTTGGTTTCAATCTTCTCCTTTCTCATAACATCAATCAATAGTCCGAGGAATGCTTGAGACCTTCAACAAAGGTGATTGAGAAGGTTTCCTACAGCAGGTGAATCGGGCCAATCTGATGACGCAAACATGCATATTGACCTTAGGGTATAATTTTGTATAGTTAGTGACAGGCGGGTCATTTTCAGAACCATGTGGTTTAAGTGCTTTTTGCTTGGTTTGGTAAGTCAATGATTTCGACAAGTGTTAAAGTTTAGAGGCTTTTTCACTCCACAAAAAAATAAAACTGTTAATGGTAAATGGACTGGTTTAGCAGAACACTGAATATTTTTATGCTTTGGTCTACGCTCTGTTTAAGATGGTCCAAGACTTGCAACTATCGCTGGAGGATGTAAACAGGAAGTATAATGTTGCAGTGGATTCAGTGTGTTATGTTATAAGTTACAACTTGAACCTTGTAGTTGTTGTTTTGGCATATCTTCTTCACATTTTAGCAAATTGGCCCCATTAAATTTTACCGAATTGCCTGAAACCAGGTTTCACGCACATCATCCAATAGCATGTGGCCAAATCAGGGGCCTCCAAGCTTAAGGGTGAGAGTGATGGTGTCTACAGCAGTGTCAAAGAGAGCAAAGACAAACATATACAGTCAACCTGCAACATGTGAACAGTGCTTATTGCAGAATTGGTCGAACTAGATTATAATCTATGGGACAATCCACAAATTGGAGTTACCATTGTCAATAAAATTGCCTGTTGGCAGTTCCTATTTCCAGTGTGCCCATGGATGTATAGACAGCTATCACTGAATTACTTTGACACTGAAGAAAACTGAAAAACATGATATGATTCATAGGCAGTCTAAATTATGCCTCCAAGAAAGAGTAAAAATATTGATGCAAATCACAGCAATCGGGCAGCTTAAAAGTAACTTAATTGCCTCCATGAGGGCAAAATCACTCCCCCAGCTTCATTTCTCCCAGGCAAACCTCTGAAAACCTGTTCTGTACTAATCTCTGCTTTTTAAAGTGCCATCTTTGACTATCCCCTTTTTTTAAATCGCATTTTATAATCATCACCTTCTGTGAATCTGTTTAGTTCTCCTATTGTCTGTCTTTCCTTTCTCTGTTACATCCCTCTGTCACACACTGAGAGCTCTGCTTTAGAAAGGAGATCAGGAGCTGACGGAAGGATGGAGAGAAGAAAGCAAGGGTAGAACAGACACGATTACACGGGCATGGGGAGGAAGTGTAGGATACACAGAGAAAAGTAGAGGGATTTACAGCAAGGGACAAAGCAAACAGGTAGAGAGAGCAGGGGAGAGATCGAAGGGGAGCGTGACGGAAGAGTTAGGAGGAAAAGCGTGGAGAATATACAGAAGGAGGTGCAGTGAGGAGGGACATGGAGGAGAAAGAGAAGGGCGAGGGTGGGGATGCCAAATGCCCACTCATCCCACAGGCAGCTCAGCTTTGTTTCAGCAGTGATGCCAAATGTGGCTCGGCCAGGGAGTCCTGCCACACGAGCACCGAGACCCAGTATAAAAAGCCTTGGCGCAGCTTGCACTGCAGAGGGGGAGGTGGAGAAATGATGGTAGACTGAGGGAAAGGAAAGAAGAAAAGAAGGCAGGAAAGGAGGAAAACTGCATGAAGCATGAAACTAGGATGTGCAAACGAAAACTGCCAAAAGCTCTTCAGGACTATTTTATCTAACATTAATATAACGATTTAATATTTGAAAAATTCTCAGGAAAAACTTCTCTATAATAAAGTATCTGTGGTAATCATGAAATGAAACCCAAAATTTGGTTGCTTCTTTGCAGTTGTATTAAACTGGTGGCATGGTGGTGTGGTGGTTTGCACCGTCCCCCCACAGCAAGAGGGTTCCTGGCTCAATTACCCCCCCGGCAACCCCCAAGAGGATAAGCAGTTACCCAAATGAATGAATGAATATATTATACTATATATTGTGCTGCTTTCAAAATCCTGTGCCCAAATCCAACCAGCCTCCCCTCTTCTATCCTTAAAAAAGCATGTTTATAAAATTAAAATTCTGCATCTTAGGGCTTCCGTTTCACCTCTGTGCTCTTGCAGTTTTTATACCATACAAATATTCTGAGTGAATGAGGTGAAAAGAGGGTGGGATTGATCCTAAACCAGTGGAGGGCAGAAAGCGTCAGGTGAGGAAAATGTCTTCAAAGGGCGTCTTAACTCCCAGCCTTTGATCCAAATCCAGACGACCAAGACGGTGAACAAAGAGACTTCAATCCTCTCTGGTCTCCTCCCTCCCTCGCTCTTTCTTCTGTAGGTCACCAAAGGAACCTGCACACAATCCTTTTTGCTTTTTACTCCTCTGTTTCCTTCACAGCACATCCCTCCTGCACCGCTATGTTAACTCATTCACACCTACGCTACATGGTTCTGTTCATTACTGACTACAGGAGCCATGTTATATCAAGCAAAACTGGGAGCCTTGTCAAGAAATTTTATTGTGATGCTTGAAAGTGTCCACAGAGATACTATTTAGTTACCAAATTAAAGAAGTCACTCTTTGATCCCTGTGTTTGATTCCTCCAAAGGGATAGTTTGACATTTTGGGAAATACACTTATTCACTTTCTTGCCAAGATTTAAATGAGAAAATCAAAAGCACTCTCATGTCATGAAGCTACAACCACCAGATGGTGAGCTTAGCATAAGCTGGGCACACACAGTACAATTTCTGACCCGATTTTAAGCCACACAAACTCATTTTAGAGTCTCACCAAATTTCAGCTTTGTCAGGTGTTGTTTGCAGTGCATTTTACAGAGGGGTCGAAGACCGTTCACAGCCTGATTAGCTGCTCCCGACCTGCCGTCAGATGCTTGGATGAATTTCTGACATGGTATAAATACTGGTCGGATTTAATAGAGCTAGTGATCCAAATAAAGTAAAAACAAATGTGTGAATGGAGAGTTTTTAAAAAACAGCACTGAGTTACATTCATTTGCTAAATGAAAAGGAAGTGAGACACACTGCCCAGACACTCCTGCTTTCATTGGTTTACCTTGCAGTGCCTAACACAACCAGGCTTGATGAGTAACGGAATACATGGAGAGACATTACATAATTAGACACAGGTGCTAGGACGTAGTTACACTATTATAAAAGGTAAGAGGTGAAGCTATGATGCATGGCCGTTGATTATGTGGATGATAAAAAAGTGTTTTGCCATTTTGGCTCACACTAGTTCAGACCCCTGAGCCTGTTTTTTTTTTGTTTGTTTGTTTGTTTTTTATTTTGTTACCTACATTGGTATAGGTGAAACTTATAAACAAGGGGTCAGCAACCTTGGGCACGCATGCCACTATTGGTTCGCCGAAACTACTGGCACGCTAGCAATAAGGGAGTATTTTGAAATGTTTAAGTGCGCAATTTCCCACACTTATTTAATTGTGGCAGCCAGTCATGGTAACAACATCTGCAGCTATGTATTAATCTTTTATTTTGGGAGCTGGATCATTTATGAGGAGCACCGTTGGAATATATAAAGCCTACCATTTGGTCATTTATTGTACATGAACTCTAGGCACAGACGGAGCAGCAGAACGGCAGGTGCAGTGAAGTGATTGTGTTGTGTCTAAAAGTTTGCTGTCACTCACAAACAGCTGTTTCTCTCATCCATTGATGTGATGTGATTAGCTTTGATCAGACTGACCGATCAAATACCCACTCTGCAACTTAAACTCCACAAACTGCTGACGAAGAGCAAAAAAAAAAGAACTTGTGTGTTTCATGCTGCGTTCATGGACCCGCAAAAACCTCAGAACTTAGAGAGGGGACACAGAGTGATGGAATACACACACACTGACACACACGCACGCACGCACACACACACACACACACACACACACACACACACACACACACATACACACACACACTCCTCGACATCAAAACTGCTTAAAATAACACTGCAGCCTAAAAAACATGTTAACATCAATGTTTTTCATTCATTTGTTCATTTGGGAAATACATTTTGTTTGCCTGTTGAGAAATAAAATCGGAAATTCAAAAGAGAATTATACTAAAAAATTCCAGGTTTACATGATCAGTTGTGAAAACGATATCCCTGTTTACACGGAAACGCAAAAACGACAGCTTTTTGCTGCAATTACCATGCAAGGCCAGTAGATGGCGACACACCATGTGTCAAACACCACAGAAGAGCGTTTTGCGCATGCCAGTGATTTGTTTTGCTCTTCGCACTAGTGATAAAAACAATGATAAACTACATTTTAACCTTATGTAGCATAGTTAGCTGCTATGCACTTCCTAATATTGGGTAGAGCAGACATCTTTGTTCGCCAATGTAGTGGTGATGTTGATGCAGCAGTTCTAAATTCATTTGTAAGCTCATAAGTAGTCCCAAAAGTGCTAACAAAACATAAACAACCCGGCATATATCTGCCATTGTTGTTTTGGTTACCGGGCGCCTAATGGGCATGCACAAACTGGGTTGTAATGTCATCGTTTTCCAAAATCTCCGTCTATCCTGTTTACATGTCTCCACAGAAACATATATTTTTAAAAACATTCACTTTGGAAGCAGTTTTTGAAAATCTCCATTTTCATGTAAAGGATAGGTGCAAACGCAAAGATAAAGAACTGTATAAACAGGCCCTAAAGCTAATTGAGCAGAAAACCAACAAGATGAGGCAGCAGAAGAAATACTGTCTATTTCTTTCTTTTTCTCTGTGTTGAGTGAAAGAGACACTGTAAGCAGTGGGCTGGATATGATTTTAGTGTTTCAGCACCATACAGAGTTTTAATAGAGTCATTTTAAAACAACGAACCACCCGTCCACAACCCTGCAGCCAACACACACTGAGATACTGAGTGAGGGTGGAAGAAGAAAACGATGGATCGCCTCTGACTTTCTCGGCAATCACTCATTTTGCACGCAAATATTTCCAGTCACACAATGGCAGCTGTTATTAAGGCGTATTTGTTTACTTTGTTCAAGAGCATAACATTGTGATTTGATTGATGTTTCAGTGCAGTGGTGAAGGAATACTGTTTGCCTTGGTTGATGGGTAGCGTATCAGAGCAGTTGTCCTATCAAAATACACACAAGTATCAAGGGATTCAGCCTTTTTCCAATTGTCAGGCACTTCATGATGAACAGAAATCTTGGATGTGTGTCATTTTCACACTTGTAAATGGCATGTTCAATTTCAGCTGGTTTTAGGCAGCTGACAGCAACGACAACATACTCCGAGTCTGCAATCCCCTCTCAGTTGTTAGCTGAATTTAAGAAAAACAATGTATCAGGTTTTCCAAGAAAAAAAACAACAAAAAAACAATAGCGACAGCACATCACAACTTTATTCTTGTGTCCTACAGCAGAAATGCTGTCCTCCCTGTGTTTCCCCTTTCCTTTCCTGTCACTCCGACAGAACTTCCCCTCTCTATTCTCATGTCACTTCTCTGTCTCCCTCGGTGTGTGGCACTCTGGGGCTTGTTAGCACCAGCATCCGTGATTAAAGACCGCAGGTAATTAGATACACATGACACCATTCTGACTGACTGGGGAGCTGTAGCGTCTACTGGCAGACGAGCCGAATGTTTTACTATTCACAGTCAAAATCCTTCACACTTATTATTCCAGATAGAGACTTAATGTACATAACTGCTCATTTGAGTGCTGCACATGATATCTGAGTTACTGCCGTGCTTTGAAATAAAATGTTAGTTTCACCCGAGACTTTGAAATGTTCAGGTATATGTGATAATAAAGCAAGTTAGTGTTGTTTCAGCCATTAAACCCTCAAGACAGTCAGTTATTCATGCAAATGTTTCAATGAGGATGTATTCACCTATCACTTCAGTTATCTCTGGCACCTAGCAGTTCTGTGCAGAGGTAGGTAGGATCAGAGTGAGTTATGTCAGGAAAGCTTGCCTCATTTTGACAAAAAAAAAAAAAAATTAAAAAGATGGATAAATTAAATTAGGTAAAATGTTTGGGGCAATTAAGACCTCCAAATTTAAAATTTAAGGCTACTTACGGCCTAATATTCATAAAGCTGAATTTAAGACATTTTAAGACACCCTGAACAAAGTCTATGTCCTTGACTACTACTTACAATGAAACATAAATTCTACTTTATCTACAACTGACTATGCTCCTCATTCGAACACATGGGATTTATTCTTTTTTTGAGCATGGAGCTGCTTTATCACTGCTACGATATACAAGACTAAACTTTAACATCAGCTGTGTCAGAGTTCAGTCCATATGTTCTCCTTGGCTTCACACTCATGGTCCATTTGTATGTATCCTAAGTAACATGTGAGGGCTGTGAGTGGCAGATAAAGTGGATTACACTGATTGCACACAAACTGAAATGAGGCCTGTCTGTCTGAAAACCAGCTCCCAGCCTGGTATGACTGGATACCTGATGGAGTGAATGACTGGCTGGTTGTCTTCTTGGAGTGTGTCACAGTAAGCAGCATTTCGCAGGAGGTAATTGATGATTTTTGGGGACTTAACGATCAGATGTTATTGAGAAGTAACCAAAAGGGCCTAAACTATGCATTGGAGGGATTTATTCATCATTTTATTGTTGAGAAGGTCGATGAAAAGCTTAAATTACAAGCCAAATTGTACACGTCACAGTAGCCATGTTTCCATCAGCCTGTTTAGACGCGCATCTAGAAGTGTCACAACGGAAAATTATGATGGAAACGCCAAAATTCGAATTAAAATCCCCTGATTCACACAAACGCTCGCTTTAGCCGGGTTTTGGGTGATTCGAAAAAATGTTGATTTGCAAAACGGGGGACGGAAACAGTTATGTTCGAATTAAGTCTGATGTAGTGCACCTCTCTCCATGGTGATATCCACACTCCGGGTCGGGGCCAAGCGCCGGATTTCAGCGACTTCAGAGTGAGACCGGGTTGATCTATTCATGGACGAGAGGACCGTGCTCATGAGAGCAGGAGACGGAAACAATAATGGCGTCCTCCTCAGCCAAGCTGTTACATAAGCTAGCTGACGTAGTATTAGATGCATGCTTCCTTCTGTGCAGTGATTAAGTTGGTTTGGTTGAAAGAAAATAGTTCCTACATGAAACTGCTTGCAACAGGGTAGCCAGGTCATCATTTCCGGACAGAGATATTGCTGTTGAGTTTTTCTATATTTTTTATTTATTTATTCATTTTTTTTTATTTTGACACTTTAAGCACCACAAGCCAAGTGCCATCCAGTTCCATTATATTTGAGAGAAGGCAGAAATCTCTACAGCCGATATCTCCAACACTCTACAACTCACCTCAAAACAATCGAGACTGATAAACAGCACTACAGGTAAGAGGTCAAAAAATATGCATTACTGATTTTGGGGTGAACTATCCCTTTAACACAATAGGCTGTCCTGACTGTCCAGAGTTAACAAAATCCTTCTACCAGCACCTCTAAAGCTAACTAATGAACACATTATCTAATGTGTGTAAAATAGTACTATCGATCTTTTCATCTAACTGAAGTCAAGAAAGCAAACATATTTCTTAAAATGTCAAACTATTCCTTTAAACTTCGAAAGTGCTGAGACGTCAAACTTAAAAATGTCTACCACAGGTTTGGGAAACGAGGCTGTTAACAGAGATGTAACCCAGCCACTTTTAAAGACCTGTGCACCAGTGAATCAGCTGGCTCCTGCTGAATAAACCATGAACTAAATGCTCCAGTACGGGCCATCATGCTGCACATGTCTGCACTGCCTCATCTCTCACTCCTGTCTCTCCCTCATGTCTGCTACTTGTCAGTTTGTCTTTCTCAATTGATTTATCATTTGCTTGTCTCTCTATCTCGTTTTTTTCTTCTTCTGTTGACAGTGACACAGGTAGCTCTCTTCATCCAAATCTGTCCTCACTCTCTCTCACCTCCTATATTTATATTCATGTTCCTTTGACACAAGCTGTCAATAAACCAACTCTTGTAAGTTCTTTTAAATTAAATAAATTACTTGAAAAATATTTATTGCATAGAATATGAAAACAGAAGGAATTCCTCAGGCAAACAATGTGGAAAAGTGATCGGTCATTCAGTACAATGGTCACACCTTCTCAGTTCTGCTCACTCCAACTCACTTAGCATAGTCACTGCAGAAAGTTGCAGCCACAGTGAGGGGGGATGAGTGGACATCCACTCAGAAATAATGGTGTCTTTATTCAAGGGAGAATATATCTGCCAAAAAATTTTTTTGACAATGTTTTTTTTTTTTTTTTATCATAGATAGATAAAAAAAAAAGTTGCTAACAGCAACTATATCTATATAACAACCAACCACTACCAGAATGATATCACACACTGTACTGCTGGACCCAAAGTGCCTGGAATTAAGAACACAGTAGTCGAGTGACACTAAGTGATGATGACTAACTGCTGCAAAACGTACAACCAAACCCTGATCTTCATCAGAGATGACTGCAGTAATGGCAACTTGCTATACTTCATTAGCTATGACAGTGTGCAAATATTGTTGACAAAGGGCTATGATGGTAATCTCAGCACCAATACAGTGATCTGATTTATGAGTCTCAGTATATGAACAGAAGCTTGTTATGGATAGTAGAAAGAAGATTAATTGGAAAGAGAAATCAGTTACACATCCCATCATCTCATATCGCACACTAGTGCTGAGGCATACTTCAAATAAATACTATCTTAAGATGGTAGATGATGTTTTTTGTCTTTACTCTTAAAATTAAACATTAAGGCAAGATGCAATCTGGGCAATAGTCTTTTGAAAGTGTGAATGATTCACAAAGCTTTCATGGCGGTACATGTAAATTTTCAGTACCAGGTTTCCCAGATGACACTGGAGAGAGAAATGAGGGGGACATCCCATTCATTGCTTCTTTAGACAGCAAAAAGGACTGAGTGGTTAGAAAAAGGGAGAACCAGAGAGTGGCAATCCAGGAAAAAGAGGACAGACTGATGGGGGATGTGACAGGTGGAAGTGGAGTGCACAGCTAAGAGCTCCTGGGCACCTAATATCCAAACAAAATGTAACCAAAAGGACTTAATGTAAGTTAATATAATATAATGTTAACAGTGATGCGCTATGTTTGGCCACACTGAACGGAAGCAGCTACACCCTCCTATTTGCATTTAGCTGAAAGGTTGTAATTCTGTCTAGTCTTGACAGCGTGGATAAACAAGCCTCCCCTAACTCCGTCTGCTTTCTGTCTTTATGTCAAACACTGTGTCGATAATTAGCAGATGGCTGATGAGTCACAAAGCAAGAAGCAGAAAAAAACTCACTGATGAGAGCACGGAAAGGAACATTTCTGTGTCTCTGAGTCTCTGCTCATGTCACTGTCTCTCCATCAAGTTGTCAAAGTCAAAAGTGTCATGAAAATATTTTTTTCTCCCTTGATTTGATTAGATCAGCTGTGAAGTTACAGGGCAAAGGCGAAGTTATACGCCCCAAAAATTGTGCTTAACTCCACGCTGGTGTTTTCACTTATATGACCTAATCAGACCTCTCCTGTGGGGTGGCCAAAATCACTCTGTCTTTTACTTATTCACTACTCACTATATCATAGATATTCAGCAGTTTACTCTGAATTGAGCAGTAAAATTAAAATTTTGAACTGGAATCATTAGCATTTTGTCTCATTGCTTAATTTTCACCTCTATCTTGGGCTAGGACTGTTAGTAGAAAGTAGTGTCCTGTATATGCTATGGACATAGACCTGTCATGATGCTTACTCGGGCTAGCCCGAAGACAAATGAAACAACGCATTAAAGACGACACAGTGTAGCTTACCAGTAGCCTGCCACTGCACTTTGAGAGTGGAAGAGGTACAGTCCTGATAGACTTTTGTTTGTCAACCGCTGGCAATGAGCCAAAAGGTCCTTTGTTTGTAGTTTTATCCTCCACTCAGTAAATGCACCAGTAAATGGCCTGATTGAAATCAGATGTTACAATTTTCGGCACACAGTCCAGAGGAGCCTGTGTTTACATTTTCCTTGGCACAGTTTTGCAGGGAGCAGTACGCTGGCCTCCAGGAGTACTGCACAATCTTGCTGCCAATTTGGTACTCCAGCAAAATCCCAGCATTTTCCCCACTGACCACCATTATCAAAAGAGACAACTGTAAAATTGTCGACAAGTCACCTGAAACTGCAAACAAGCCTAATTATGATTCTTTCTCTTCTGAATTTTGATCAATCAAGGTTTTATATATATATACATTTTTCCCAAGCCCAGAAAAAAGCTTTAAAATCTCTCAACTGTCTGCTGTGAAAAAGCCCTATACTTGCAGTGCACACTGAGTAGTGGGTGATACAGATGTGCAGATAAATAGTTACATGGTTTAAACTTGTGTGTGCATTCCTTTGTTTGAGTCCAAACAGGTGAAAAGGAAAAAAATAATTATTCATGTAACAAATTAATTGTGCAAATTTCCTTCCCAAACATTTTGGGAAGGATTAAATGCAATTTCAATTCATTTTTTGAAGCACAATTAAAATGCAAATACAACTTGACTTCATTTACTCGGCAGTTGCAGAAAACATGCAATTAAAATAGTAAGTTATAATTTCATAACATTTCCATTTTACTTGCAAATATTAAGTTTCAAACAGCAGCGGCTCAGTGGACTGTGTCATATTAGAGGTGCTGCTGCAAGTGCAAACAGTAAACTAAGTGCTGTCAAATGATGCAACTATTTCATAGCATTATTGGCTGCTGAAGCACTCCACCTGCTGCATAACAATGTCTATGAGTCAGCCGCCATAATCACAAACAACACACAAAGAATGCACACATATGCGTGCACGCACACACGCACAAATACACATGCAAACAAGCTCAGGCATACTGATACACTGATGCTTATATTACACTTTGGCACACACATAAAATGCTAACCGATGCATGTAACATGTATTTGAGGTAGACGTGGATGCATAATGCACACACACTAATGCACACACACCCTCCCTGGCTTGCTGTTTCAGCAGCTTGAGGGCAGGAAGGCCAGCCCTGAACTCTGTGTTATGAATGTAAAGACAGAACTCGGCCAATTAAAGCTCAATTACTGACCCGTTGTCAGATATATGATACTCTCTCTTATAACCTCGCTCCTCTTCCTCTCCTCACCCTGCTCTTCTTTCTCTTTTTCCTCTGTTAGCCTCCTCTCCTTTCTAGACTCTGCCACCTCCTGCCTCTCCTTCTGTCTATCTCTCCTTCCCCGTACCTTCTTTTCTTTTTAACAATTCTCTCCTCTTCCCGTTACATCTCCCTTCTCTCTCTCTCACTCATTAAAACAGTTCCCCGGTCTTCTCCCAGGAGAGGGGAGGATGATAAAAATAGCTCTTCTTCAGCTTCTGCTCACTGGTTCTTTCTTTCCAGCCTGTGTTCCATACATCAAATAACTACGTTCCTTCATAATAACCGTCGTTTCTTCTTCTTCTCTTTTTGCTCCTCACTGCCTCTCAGTCTCTCCTTACGCTCGCTCTGATGCTCCTCACCCAACCACACTCATACCTGCCTCTTTTAAGACAGTTTGCAGCTGTGTGTTTCTAGCAGCGATGGAGTTTGTGAAACACCCCGAGAGACTGTCATCATAAACTTGCACACAATCCTACAGCTTGTTTGTGATGGAGAAAGAGCTGCTTTATTGTTCATACAACTGGTCTGTGTTCAGGATAAGATCGGCAGGAAAAGAAAATATAAATCCTGTTGTGTCTTAACTGACGTTTGGTATCCGAGCAGTTGGTAATTAGGTAGTGCAAGCATTTAAAATGTTGACAGCTGATGCCACAGTCTGTTGTAAAGGCGCACTCATCTCTCAGAATAACCCCAGGCGAGATAAAAATGTCATCTACAGCAATGATGTCAAAAGTTAAATCATCTGTAAAAAGTGTTTATGTTCGCTCGTCTTCTACTTTAGTTGATAAATGGATTTGTGCAGCAACTGCACACACTGCAACACAACTGAAACACAGGCCATACAGATGACTAAGCAACGACTAAATAAACTGCCATGGTACCACACATTAAAGTGAACAGATATCTTCTTTAGAGAGATACGTTTTGGGAAAGTAGCGCTGCTGGAGAGGAGGCAAAGAAGTAATCAGTTTGGATTTGCAGAGAAACCCCTTCTGCACACGCACACACACACACACACATGCGTACACACTGGGAGAGCAAATGGCCATCTGGCTCCAGTGAAAGCACAGCCTTTTATGCGTTTTCCTCATTAGTTGAATTCTTTTTAGTCAACGACACAGTGAAAGGATAAAAGAGGAGAAGAGGGAAAGGATAAAAAAAGAGGAAAGATGGCTAGAGCAGGAGGAGATGTAAAGGGAGAAGAGCAAGAGAATGTGGAGACGATGAAGTGACAGAGAGAGATAAAGTAGCAGTACATGTGATGCCAGAGGGTATAAACAAACTGCTCACTGGCACAGCTACACTGTAATATAAACTTTACCCTTTTGAAAACACTTTAATGCCCCAACATGCTAAAAATACAGCACGCCACAGCAGAAGCAGCTCAGACATCAGGCAGACAGAACTTCATACTCAGTTGTTTCCCACTGAACAAAAGGCTTCAGAGACAATAAATCTCACGTCTATATTAAAACACAATCATCTGTCTGAAAACCTACCCAACAAGGCCAAATAGTTCAGGAACAGGTTGTTTACTTGTGAATTTTTGCCTCTAGTAGCAAAACTGCAGATGCAAACTGTATAAAAACAGCCCTGAATTAGAACTGCACATCCAGAGAGCATGTATACCTCTGCCAAGGCTGAGAAAACCTCCAGGGTTGTTATTTTACTGAAAACCCTATCTTAAAGCATAAAGATATTTTGACTTGTCATTGCTAAAAAAAAAAGAACACTGGTCACTCCATTAATACCAGATACAAAGTATGCACAATACTTGGGCCCTGGAATACCACACTGGCAGATTATTATTAATGTAATCAGTGACATCTGTGTGTGAATAGCAAAAACTGTCACCAGTAAAGGTGTGCTCACATCTGACTTTTTATTTTTTTCGCTGTTGCTTGGTTCGCCCCTTTGATATCACTTCATCGCTCAGTTACAATCGCTCGTCAAAAAAAAAATCACATGTTCAACGTGTGTGTGTGTGTGTGTGTGTGAGTGTTGTTAGTATGTCAGAGAGAAGGAGTATCAATAAAAAAAAAAGTTTCCACTAATTATTTCGGTGTTTATTTCTTTTATTCTTAAGTTGTTGTTTTTTTATTAAAATGCATAATGTAGCCAACAATATTATAGTCCAAAAGTTAATCTAATTTATTATTGTAGAATGTATTTAGCAAATCACCACCTTCAACTGGAGACACTGCAGCAGCAGCGCAGCAGCAGCAAAAAAAAAGGCATTATAAAAAGACGACAAATAGTGTTAATTGATTAACATGAGAGACTGGATTCCTATTCTATAGTCTGTAATATTTGTTTTTAATTTTATTATAACTTCTCAGAAATTAGGCTACTCAAAAATGCATTCATTGTGTGCTTCTGAGCACACGGGCACCATAAACAGTGAAGTTACATAATGGTCTGGCAGATTGTTGCGGTGCTTGGAGACAGTTGACAGTGACAGTTTTGTCAGCAGCCATTTTTCTTCCTACCAATAACCTACGGTTGAGGCAGCTCTAGCTCCAACTCCGCTCACATGCTCTGACTGAGGTATCAGAGCCTCTGATGGCGCTGTCCGTGGTGCTTTACACTAGGACCGCCATGATTACAGAGCCCCTCCAAGCGCCGCAGTCCCGCCGGGTGGTGCGGTCACTGTTGAGATTACATTTGTTTTTTATCATTAACAAAATGGTTATTTGTGAATCGTGGACCGTGTGAATGGTTTCGTTTCAAATAAATATTTGGAAACTAAAATGTATGCTTCAGTGTACTTTTACAGAGTTTGGCAATATGTATAGCCTACCTGTATGTATCAAAATGTATAATTTCGGTCGGTGGTATAAATGCTCATAAGTCTAGTGTGTTTCATTTTTGTAACTTATAAGCTTCAGAAAACATACAAGACACATTTTTAGGAAAAGTCATAGGAAAAGAAGCTTGTAGGTTTTATCTAAACAGAGTTATTTGCATTATAAAAAACGTCTTGGTGCACTTACATTGATCACTTCCATAAAACAAAACGAGAAATTGGAGAAGATTGAAAAAACTGTTAAAATTAAATTAGGGGACTGATCACAGATGCATTTTGTCTGTGTGTTTTTACATCTATTGTTGCTTTTAATTTGCAGCTATACTTTAAATGAAGCTGACATGTCATGACAGTCAAGAGGAGCCCGAGCGATTTTTCTCCCGGGTGAATATGCATTAACTTTGTATGTAAACTGTCTCTAGTGGGAAAAAAAACAGGTCCGGTGTGAACGCACCTTTAGATAGCTCTATAAAGAATTTAGAAATTATGGTTTGCATCTGGGTCTTCATCAACATAGACAAGGGACGGACAATCACTATGTACCTGTTTAATGTTGACAAACCCTTAAAAAGAGTGTTTTAAAAGATGTTTTTAGTTTCTGCACAATTGACCTATGGCTAAGCCACGTCCCCTCCACTCACTAACTTATTGTTGAGAAGGTCGATGAAAAGCTTAAATTACAAGCCAAAATTTACACGTCACAGTATATGAAGTTAAGGTTTTTGGCTCAGAATATGAGAAAAAGATAACGGCCTTTTTACCATCTTTACCAAGAGTGTCTCTCTGTTAGTTTGGTGTTACAGTATTTACACTGAATCATTCAGCATTGTTTGCCAAACTTTGTTATCTCTGCATTACAGATAAGTTAATGAAGCTAAGCTCCAGAAGTTAACGTTAGCTTAACTAGAGCCCTTTGGACAACAGCTAACAAAATAATAGGCTAATGAACTCCCAGCAAACAAGGTGACATGATGAACAACGCAGCTAGGAGCTAACGTTAGGCTAACTTTAGCTAACGTTAGCTATAAATGTTAAAGATAACTTTATATTTCTTTCCAGCAAAGTGACAATATGTTGCCTCAAACACAAGTTTGACTTACCTTAAAACAGACGTAGACATCTTTGTTAATCTTATTCATGTTGAGTTGATGTTGTGGTCTAACGTTACCACACAACTTTATCCAAAGGAGACACTTTTCTCGGTTGAGATGTGGTTTAGGAAAGGGTAGAAAAATACACCCCGTCGCCCAGCCTCTCAGGATACCTTGTGTCAGAGTTGCATGTACCCCATGCACACGGTTTGACCATTTTTAAACTTCATATCTCAGAAAAAGCTCATAAAACAGAACAAAACTGACTTTCTGTAATGCATTTCAATGGACGTCCAGGCAGAGAATGTCTGAGTGCATGGGAATGGCTATACGCACTGTGATTGGCTCATCGCGTTTGAGGGCGGGGCTTAGCCATAGGTCAATTAAGCTGACATGGTAAAAGGATTTTAATAATATTTAGTGTTTTTATAATTTTTACATTACTTTAAACAGCAGATCTTACAAAATTCTGTAACAGATAATGTTGAACAAATACATTATATGAATGAAATAGGAGAATCATTGAATTCACTCACCATCTTTGTCAGCTCTTCTAAATATCTGTGAACAGAAAGCAAGAAACTGTAGTTAGTATCACTGAAGTTATCTGCTAGCTGCAGGCATAAAACAGAAAGAAAAGAATCAGATAAAAGCACTAAAAGGAGAACAGTTTCAACACAAGTGTTTTATGACAGTTACTTAATAGTGGAAATGTTACATCAGGTGGATAGAATGATATAAACACAAATGAAAAAGGTTTACCCTTAGAATTAATTTCAAACTTTTCAAATTGGAAATTTGATATGACACGATAACCCGGGACCTCTGCCCTCCTAAGCAAGAATCAGGGAGCATACTGGATACATCACACTGGATAAACATACCATATAACACAAACTATGCAGCCACTTCTGAAACTCTGCGGGCTCGTCCGGGAGTTGAACCTGGGGCCTCTCGCACCCGAAGCAAGAATCATCATCATCAGAAAGTGTTATTTTTGCAACTTTCCCTCACAGAAAGACCTCTCCACTTTGTCCTTGGCCTGAACACAGTCTGCAAGTTGTATGTTTGGCTTTGCCTTTTTCTACAGCTCCACTGCCGGATTCAGCTTTGGAATGCTTTTGAACGACTGGACACATTTAACACAAAAATTCACCCATCGACTGGTAGATCCAAGGCTGTGTCTTTGGTTGTCCGACAATGAAAGAGAAGTTTAGCGTCTTTACTGCATAGTAACCACAACTCTAAATGGTGCGTGAACAACATTGTCTAGGCTCCACCAAGACTTGAGCTTGGATTACTGGATTCAGAGTCCAGATTGCTGACCATTACACCATGGAACCCAGGTCATGCATGCATGCTATCACCCGTTGCACTGAAGTCAATAAAAGAGTCATTTCTCTATGTGAAGTTGGTTCTTTAGTGGACTTTGAATTAAGGATTAGGTATACAACCATGCTTTAGAACGACTGGACACATTTCACACAAAAGGTTCAACCAAGTCTTGAGCTTGGATTACTGGATTCTGAGTGCAGAGTGCTGACCATTACACCATGAAACAGAAGTCAAGCACATCTGCTATTTTCAGTCTCATGGGGACATTCTACCCATTTAAGTAAGTAAGTAAAGTAAGGAAACAAAAGAGTCATTTCTCTATCTACGGGAAGTTGGTTTATTTGTCAAATTAAACCCCTCACCCACAAAAACAAGTAACAATTTGCCTTTAAAGCCCTTCGGGTTTCAAACCTTGGCCATGTCATATGGACAGAATGCCCATCGACTTCCCAGACCAGATGGCATGTGCAGTATTTTCTAGGTGTGCACTAATGTCTCTTCCCAAGGGGATATTCCGTGAATATCTCCGTTTTTGAGTTGTTTCAAAAACAGTGACATCATCATAGTTTACCCACCAGAGAAGCTGCTTATTGTTTAGGACAGTAGGACAAGGGTGGGGTTTAGAAAGAAAAAAACAGATTCCTTATGCCATGCTACAAAACAATGTCATGTCAATTTGTCATCCAACATCTATTAACATCTCAAAAAAATCTTTTTATGTTTGGTCCAGTAAGTCATTTCTGAATAAAACTACTATCAACTAATCTCTCATCTTTTTCTGGACAACTGTCACAGTTTCGTCTGAAGACGACAGAATGCTGCATAAGAGATTTGGTTTAAAAGTTATGGAGAGAATTAAACAGAAGAAATAAATGCTACTTCAGATGGTATTATCAACAATTCACCATCCTGTATTTTGAGACTGCTCTGTAAATTGACATCTCCAGCAATGGAGCAGAGCATTTACACTGAGTCACATTTTAGCTGAAGTGACAGATGGTTAAACACACATAATGTTGTGGGGTTTTTTTTAAGTAGAGCGAAACAACTAATTCTTCACAGCAACAAGAACCCAGCGGGACATAACTGCAAATAGAAATGTTTGGTCCTCCATTCAATTTGTTAGCTAGTGCAGCCTGTACCGTACACACAGAGACTGCATCACACACAAAAAGACACAAAGTGTGTCTCAACCTGATACAGTGCAGTCGTGTATGATAAGACTTGTTAGGAGCCACAGGCAGAGGATAAAAACACAATTATGAACGCACAGAACAAAGTCGCTGATCTACAACTGACTGATGATTACTTGCTGTGCATGTGTGTACCACATTCTATGCTTGTATGAACACACATGATTCTGGGAGCTAATTTATAGCTTCAGTGAAAGCTTCTTTCCCTATGGAATCGAAAGTGACAGGTCTGTTGCTTTCATCAGTGATTCAAAATGGGATGTAAACTGTTCCTACTGGGACAGGAGGAGGAGACAGCACAGTGACAGAGGTGGAAGAGAGAGAGATGCAAAAGATGAAATGAACAGACAGAAAAAAGCGAGAGGGAGATGCATGGAGTTACAGTCTGTGTGTGTGTGTGTATATGTAATTAATGATTTAATTAATTAGTCATGATAAATCGTTCGCAACCAATTTAAGCATAGTATTTATCTATATCATGCCAGAAATACCCTTCAACTTGGAACACAGTGAACAACATACAGATGGATAGAGAAGGAGTGGGTTATGCTGCATGAGCGTGTTTCAAGAAGTTTCTTTGGATGTTTGGATACTTTTTTTCTGAGAAAACCTGTCACCCAGTGGGCTGATGTAGCTGTAATTGTTCTTTTGAAGGACAAAACTGACAACTTTGATCGATGTCTTCCCACCCTACAGGGGATGAGTGGGTGGTGGTACCCAGAAGTGTTTTGGTGGGGTATCTCTTTAACTTATTCCCATTATACAGACAGGATGTGGGAGTCTGTGAAGTACACAGACTCCTCTCCATCACACCTGAGAACAGAGCTGGAGCAAAGCTTATAAGAATTCTCACCTAAAGAGGCACTGTCAGACCAGTTTTGCTATCAACTGTTTGTTGCAGCCCGAACCTCATGACACTGTGCGAAAATGGGCTGTGCTGACAGCAATCATGACTGCAGCTGAAAACCAGAAAGACCTTGCAAACTAATTGTTAAGTAGTGTACTTGCGATGTACAAAGGTGTGCAAACAAAAGTATGTGAACTAGTCTCGAGCTCAGTTGCTCTACACATGCATTGCTTGTAAAACTTGAGGTATGCGGTGCAATCAGGCAGCGACTGCAGCCTTCTGAACAGGCCAAAGTGAAAATCATTAAAAGCTGAGATGCATGACGTTCCAAATGACAAGCTGTTCTGCATTGTTCTGCTCTCCGGCTGCACCCTGGGGTGCACTCAACTCTGCAGAAAACAGCCAACTCTGGAGCTGCTGGAGACAGACAAGCTTGGAAAGGATGGAATGTGTCGCGGTGAGGAGGCGGTGTGTGTGTGTGTGTGTGTGTAGAGGGTTGTAACAGAAATACAGAGTGAGAAGAAAATGAGAGACAGCAGAAGAAAGAAAAAGACAAAACAGAAACAGAAGACAGAGACAGAGCAAGGGAGACTGTTGCATCCGTCTCCTATCCTTATTAAGAATGGGTGTTTTCTTGACCTGGTTGAGGAGAGAGGAGGGGAAGAAGACAACAAGGATATGAAGGAAAAGAGGGAAGGAGAGAAGAGAGGAGAGGATGAGGACAAAGGATGAAAGAGGTTTAAAGAGCAGAAAGAAAAGTGTGTCTGGGTTAAGATGAAGGAGAAAAAGAGAGCAGCAAAGTCTGAGAAACAAGCAAGCAGAGAGGGTCTAATGAGCAGAATGCTGCCTGCAGGCACACACACACACACACTACAGCGATCACTCTGTCTCTTTGGTGTGGACTTCTTCACCATGATAATAATGCTGGGGTCAATAATTTCGGAAAATGGCAATAACGATTAACATTTCAAAGTTCAAGCCGATACAAAAGTGTGCTGGAGGGAAAATGCCAGATAGAGTTCAGTGCTGATGTCAGACGGCGCAGCTTGCACTGTATATCGACCAATCAGTGTAAATATAGCAGATAGCTGTCATGCTGGGGACATCATGTAAAAATACAGGGAAAAAGGAAACACATGGAAGATGTGAAACTTTGATAAGAGATAGGTGGGAGGTTATCAAAACAGGAAATCTGTGCAGAAAACCAAAGCCCCTCTTAACTAACAAAATTGATGAAATGCAATCGATTCCAGCACAACGTGTTTCAATCAAAACCTGGACTGAAATATGGTTCTAATATAAACCAAAGCATAACCTGTGATCTACCTGTGCCTGAAGTGGTAAATGAATGTATGTTGAGTAGAGGCCCATTGTCAGGGCGACAAAGAGTACAGATGACCCCTGCCCAAGGCCCAAGGGGGGCCCATGCAAAGGTCAACGTTTGACCCTAGCGACTTTTAACACTAACAATCCAAGTTATATGTATTTACATGATAAATACATGCATTTACACACATTCTAACTTGTCATCTGATACCTCCCTGATAAATAGTGGGATCCGGGCACAATTGCACCACGCATGACAGACAGAAGCTAGATGTGGCAAAGGTGAGGAGCTAAGCAGACTAGCAAGTAAAACCTACTGTGGTGGGCTCAGTTTTAAAGTTGGAGTGAAGATACTGCTGTCATGAAGCTAGACGACCTGAGAGATCTATTAGTACAAAGCGTGTCAAGCAACCTTGTTAGGAAGGAATCAACCAATGCTTGATTTTCCTTTTTTAATCATTCACTGGAGGGCATCTTTTCTCCCTGCATTTGGTTTCAAGGTAAAATGAGGACTATAACTGTCACAGGCTCATTTGAAAGAAAAAAAATCTTTGCGTTTTGAAATAATTGACTTGACCTTTTGTGCTGTAATCATATTCACTATATGCATGCAAAACAGAGCCTGGCCTGGATGTGTCTGCAACACTGGATTTGGAAATGGCTTTTGGAGACTCCATATCTGTCACTTCAAAGCTAATATCCAAGAGATTATTATGCCTGGTGGAGTCTGAAAACGTAGAACATTTTCTTAAACATTTTTATCTGTAACCCAAACTTCAGAAATAAACTATGTACCTGTGTAATCACTACAGACCAGCTGTTTCTGGGTCACACATCAGAAACAGGTCAAAGACAGAGTAAGGGTTAAGAAGCACTGCTGCACTGCATCTGCCCAAGAAGACAGTATCCCGTTCAGGGAGGGAGCATCAGCAGCAAATTGGCTACAGCCCCATTAACCTCTCCACACACTCACAAGCAAACACACACAGAATTAGTTTACTAGGGTACTGGGATACATTGGCCCTCTAGTCTTGATCGTAATTAGTTTCCCATGGACCCCCTCTTTATCAGTCTATTTGGGTCGTGGTCAGGGGCTGCACAAAGTGAACTACTTTTCTCTTTTGTTTTCTACCCTGTTTAAAACATTAAAAGCAACATTAGCTGATCTCCAGGGGAAATATCTAGTGGGGCGGTGATGAAAAACAACCCAGTGGTATTGATGAGCTGACCTATATCGACATGGCGCTGCGTAATTGCCACTTCCAATATATAAAGGCTGCATCTTTGAACAGGTTTATCCGCTGGGCTCTGCGTGAAATTAAATATTATGTCGGGATTTCTAACAATTGGATCAATAAAATATATGGCCGTAAGGCATTTTCATTAATAATTAAAGTGTTGTGATAAAACCGTCTTAAGCATCCTAACAGACGATCTGACTTGGTGATGCTGCTTTTGCTCTGGGTGTAGCAGCTGAGGGGCAAAGTGCGGTGGTGCGCGTCGGACTTTGCTTGAACTGACAGTAAACCATCACCAAAAGTAACGCCATACTGCACAGAGCTGAATTTACGATGACTTCTGTATTGATATAGAGAGGATGCACATATTGTGCCAAGCTTATGGGAGGACTGGTCACAAACACATGCACAGTGTATTTCTGGATGGGGCAACAAGGAGAGCGATAGGAACTAGGTGATCACAGGCTTGATCTCCGACACGTGCCGTGCCAAAGTGTCAATAAACCAGGAAACTCCCCTGCCTGCCGCGCTGAGCTCGCGCTACAAGCCTTAACAGTAAACTGTAGGATCGTTTCTGTGCGTAAGTGCGCACTGCACCGGTCCGTACGCACTGCTCAATGGATGTCTTCATCCCGCACACCCTCCCACCCAACCTGTCAGGCTGACCGCTGCCTGGTGGCTCTCTATACTCACATCCAAAATAACGGAGATGCCTCTCCGCGGTTCCGGGGCGAAGAACTGCTCCTGAGCCACGGCCACCTCCTCCTTGCTGGAAGCGTACTCCCGGCTGGAGATGTTCTTGTTGTCGCTCATTTTGGTGACGATCCAGCGGACGAGCCCGTCGATTCCACCGGGCTGGGCGCCGCTGTTTCCGGACTGCGCTGCCGTCGCGGACTCGCTGTCCTGACCGGCTACGGGTTTCGGCTGCTCGCGGCTTTCTTGGGCACGAAGTTTGGCTTGTTCTTTGTTAAGCAGTTTGTGGACTCCGTCCCTACAGTAGCGCGCTGCCTGCTCACACATCCTTTTGCTGCGGAGCGCTCATGCTGCGCTCTATGGGGGAGAGAGAGAAGCCCCCACCCCCCAACTCCCCTGTTACATCACAGCACCCACCCCAAAACACACCCACCCATCCTACATATCCCACATAGCCCTAGTATCATCTGCCTAACGAAAACTGGTCATTATATTCTCATGGTGGCCGATATGTTAAAGAGTTTATAGTGACTTTGTTGCATCTACTGCATTTCATATTGTATTGAAACACTATAAATATTCCATGTTCCTCTGAGGTACAATGTGTTGCCCTTCTACATTGTAATAATACAGGAGATGTTGCTTGTTGTTTTATTATCTTTGGGTGTTGTGAGCAGCCAGGTAACATCCATCTGTTATGTAATAAAGCTTGAGACCATACAGCTCTATCTGGAGTACTGCAGCATCACTCCTCTTGGGCTCCAAAAGCAGGCTGAGGGGTGTAAAACAAGGGATTACACCCACTTTGTTTCGCCTTTTGTTTAATGTCAGTGCTATATTTCCCTTCCTTTAAAGACTCGTGTGCCACCAGTCTTGTCTGGCTCACTTAGTCTCACTGGGAGGATGAGAGGATTTTCTCTTGGCGTAAGAGGAGTGTCTTTTGAACTGTCAGCCCATCCCCTCATTAGAGGTTTAGGTGTGTATGTATGCGTGTGCATGTGTGTGTGTGTGTGTGTGTGATGTGACAAATCTAACCTTTGGTATTAAGCGTCTCCTCCCACTCTGCCCTTTCAGCTGAGCAGCTAGTCTCGCCTGTAATGTGTCATATGTCTAACAGTGGTTTGGACAAATTAACCCCAGGTGGAAAGTTGACACTTTACCACGCAGGTTATGAAGATGACCAAAAGGTAAGGTGTGTATCCTCCCCATGTACTGGAACACTAGAATTGGTAAACTTACTTGACATGATTGCCCCCATGTGGAAACAAGTGTGCAATGACAGGCATGGCCAGGGTTTTTTTCCTGCAGGATTTATTCAGTTGACTGTATTAAAATATTTATGAACATATTTATGCCAACTAATTATTTAAACCACATAAATACACACAGGCAATTTTGGCTTTTGACATTAACATTGGAGTTCACGCATTGAATAAATAACTTGTCAACACATTTAACTGAACACATGTTCTTTTGTGTTTGTCTGCATGTGTAAATATCTCTGTCTAAGATGACTCGGGGCGGTAGCCCTTCAGGTAATGGATCCAGGAACAAGGTTTGCTGTGGCCCTCTGAGCGCTGGCTGGTGATCGTCAGCTTTCCAAACCACGGCCCTGGGGAGCCTCCTGGAGGGGCCTCAAAGGATACCGAGATGTTTTTGGTCTTCTTGGAGAGGATGGCGTCCACTCCTTTGACAGTAAAACAGGGGTTATCCACCTAGAAACAGAGCAAATAAGGCTCAGGTTAAATCAATTACAGATTTATAATAAGGTAAAGCAAATTAATCAAATTTAAGTACTTTGTGGAAGCTGAAGGTGTGAAGAGACACAGTCTAAACATGAGAGTATAAAAGCCAGACTGCACCACTCTCTTTACTGTAACTGTTCCAGGCTAAATTTAAAGCTGCTTGCTTCATGCTGGCTGGCGGTGCACCCAGAACTGCCAGCCAGAAAATTGTCTCCTTGGATTTCACCAAATGCATTAGCTTTCTGCATAGTGGTTGTATTGGAATGCTATTAATCGCTTTCATTTTCAGTGACACCAATGCTCTGCCGAAAATACCACATTTTTAACTTTTGTTCAACGCTTCACTCTGGTTGTTCCCTTGGCCTCAGGGCATTACTTCTTTACCTGAAAGGAGAAAGAGGTGGTCTGTAGGAACACATTCTTGAAGGGGATATTCATGCTGTGACCAGCCATGATGCTAAACGGGCCCTGGGCTTTGGGAGGGCGGCAGATCCCGTGCAAGGGAAAGATGTATTCGTCAGCGTTTCCTGAGGACAGGCTGAGCTGGCCTCTCACTTCTCCCAGCTGATGAGGTTCAAAACAAACCTCCACGCTGGCCTCTGACCCCACCTGGAAACCCAGAGAAACACCCAGACTCTTGTCCACCATGAAGTCCGGGCAATCAGTCTGCAGGAGAGAGACAACAAGAAGGGGCTCACATGACAGCAAATAAGTTAGTGAGATAACACAGGTGTTCCTCAAACATAAATTGAAAAATTAAAATTTAAGTCATCACGACTCTGGAGTCACAAGTAGGATCTGATATCTCATTATACTTTTCCTCCAGTGTAAAGGCTACATAATAAATAAAGCAAATATCAGCATGTGAGTCCCACATCACATTTTCTGCAATCACTTTGCAGTTTATACAGTTTATTTGCTGTACATTTTTCCGACTGGAAACAGGATGAAAGGAACTAAATTACATGTCAGAGGGTTCAGACTCCGTCCATCCACTGAAGATCTAAGAAATTAAGGTTATTTAAACATGCTCTCAGCCTCTGAGTTAGTCACCTACCATCATGTCTTCTGTGTGAAGAATACATTGATGATAGCAAAAACAGTTCATAGCACATTACATGTACACAGAAGCTGACGTCCGATTATGCAAGAATGCAAAGTACTATTGTTGTTTTATGAATTTAAAGGGCTCTGCAGTCTAGTACATACAGTAGCTGTGAACATCACTGTGTCACAAGAATGAAGGATAAAGAAACTAGGAGCACATTCTCCTTTTGTGTTGACATGTAAATAAATCTTATTTTCTTACAGTTATGACTCAATAAAGAGCAAATACTCTGTGAAAATGAATTTTTACCACATGGCATTCTGATACCATAACACATCAAAGGCCACCTAAAAAGAGGCAAAATTGTCTGATGCTACTATTTTTAAGTCACACAACATAGGTAGGAATTTGGCGTTAACAGCATTGCTAATCTTGAACCTATTTTTGTTATACTATAGAGTTCACAGAATGAGTGTTTAAATGACAAATCTACTACATTGGAATCCATCCCATAATAATTTGTGATGCTTTAATTGCTAATCAGGGATCCCCAACAATGCCAAGTAAATGTGGTCTTCAATACTCTGAATTGAATATGAGGCCAAGAGAGGAACATTTACTCAATTATATTCAGAGCTCTGTCCCTGTCACACTGTAACAAAAACTGACAATGCCAATGTATAACTGCCATCTTCTAAGGGCAAGTGTGCCAATATATAAAAACACAACTGTTAAATGTAACAAAAACAACACTATTTGTTAATATTTTTGATCTAACTTACCTCCACTCAAGTCTATTCATCGGGCAAACTCAAACTTCAACTAATTACTGTTTCAAATCAATTAATTTAACTCATCAGGTGAAATGTTCACTTACTCAAGGGATTTATGATACTGTACAAAATGACAGCCTTACAGGGCCTAAGAATTGATAAAGCTCCTACAGAGCCACACAACACATACACCTGTTTTCACAGGTAGTAAATTGATGTATGTGTAAAACTGTAACAAAAACTGCCCGTATCCATTAGTAAGAGCAAAACTAGCGGAGAAAAGGAAAAGGCAAGAGAGAATAGCACAAACAGTATGACAAGAACATAACATGCACCTTACATTTTTAAGTCATTGCAAGACATGCTTAATATTTTTTTTTACCTTGCAATCAGTTTTGCCGCGGGAGTAGTTGATGAACTTAACATGAACAGAGTGGCTGCTGCCCAGAGAAGTGTTGAAGTGGACTGTTTTCTCTGGTGGTGGGGGCAGAGCTCTGAGAAGCAGATCATAGTGGAAGTGGCCCAGATCACTACTACACAGAGTCAGCCGCGTTGTAGTCTCACCTGTACGCAGGGGCAGGTACTCAAATCTCAGAGAACCCTAAAGAGAGGACACACACACACATATAGAAAAGAAATGTAAAGTTAGTATGAATGAGCACACAGCTGTTTTTTCAGTGCAGGAGTAGATGCACTGAGTACCCACCTTGGACTGTCCTGGCACTGTGTGCTGAGATGGAGCACTGATGTCAGAGCATTTACACTCAGTGCTGAGGCAGGTAGCTGTGGTCAGAGGGTTCTCCACCTCTATGGTGGCCGAGGCCATCTGACGGACAGCGGTCACCAGCTCTATGGTGGACAGGACTCCTGGAGGTGTGGCCTCGAAGTTAACAAGGTAGAACAAGTACTCACCCGACACTTCATTGCGAAATGTCACCTGAAGAGAAGGGTTAAAAGGTGATGTGAGGACAAGGCTCAGAAATACATTCAGATCTATATTCGTCTCACAACATATTCAGAATGTGTGTGTGATCAAACCTTGGTGTTGACCTGCCCCTCTTTGTATGTAAAGAAAGACATCTTGTAGTCTCTCTTGGCCAAAGCAGGGACATCAATGTATTCTAGACCCTTGAGAGTCACTGTAGCATCTGGCTTGTCAGGTTTCAGGATCTCTATCAGCACATGGAACCTGAGCACACAGAAACACTCATGACTCTACTGTACAACTGTCCTAACAGGGTTTGTATATTTCTCCTTGTTACATTTCATCCGTTAAACACAGCGTTCCCATTTTGCATTTTGGATACAAAGCAAGAGGTTTTGCAAATAACAGGGATAAGATTTCCTTCATTTCACTTTTTACATTGATGACTGAAATTTTAAAAACATATTTTTTAAGGAGCATTGGGTGTGTACATGAAGTGATGCAAAATATTTCACTTTAATCACTTACATGGCGAATACAGGCCTTTAACCTTCATCCTCATTTCATTTATTTTATTTAAAGCCTCAGGAAACACATTGAGGGAGAACCCTCATTTTCAATGGTGCTGAGGTACACACAACATACACAACTTAAAACAAATAGCAATACAAGAAGAAGGGTTTTTCAGTGTAAAGCCAAATAAACAAACAAATACTAAAATGATGACAGTTACAATCAATAAGGTTACCAATTAAACCTCGAAACTCTCTCAGTGGTAATAATGAAATTAGCTTAAGGTTTTTTTGAAGCATATTCCAAGAACGTGGGGCACAGTAAGAAAAGGCTGATCTTTGTAGCGCTGTATGAATTTTTTGGCACACACAGGATGAGTCATGTGTGTGAGCAGGTACAATGGCTGCCAATACTCCAAGGAAGAATAGCTGGGAGATGGAGGGGGAGCTTTCATAAAAGACCTATATAGATTAATAATAATAAATGCTGATCCTTTCTCACTGAAAGAGCAGGCAGGCCAGTTTTTTGGTAAAATAGACAATGGTGTTTCCCATAACTATCTCCAGTGATGAATCATATGGCTGAGTGATATACTGCATCTAAATGTTGGGGAGTAGAACTGGACGCTCGCCCATAAATAGAGTAACATCTCTGTAATCCAATACAGAGAGGAAAATGACTTCTTTTTGTAGTGAATAATGGAAAGCAAGATATATTTTGAAAAAGAGAGGCGAATTTTGCTCTCAACTTTGACTGCAATATGTCAGAACGGACTTTAGTAAGTTTTTCATCAAACCAAATGCCAAGATATTTTTTATGTTGCACTCTCTCTATAATGATGTTACTAGCAGAACAAATTTCAAAACTACCATAGTCAATATTTCTTGCATTTGAAAACAAGATTGATTTGTCTTTAAACAGTTTAGGACCAGTTCCAAATTATATCTGTGTTTTTAAAGGAGGTTAAACGATAGCTATAAATTAAGGATGGCATCATGAATAGAGTCTATGCAAGAATAAAGGACAGTGTCATCTGCGTAAAAATGGAAATTATACTTGCACAATGAAGAGGTTATATTGTTTATATAAATAGTGAATAGTGATACCAACATAACACATTAACACACAATGGCTACCAACTGGGGCTCCTAGGGGCCCCAACAATTAACTACCGTAAGAAACAACCATCATAGCAAAGTGTGTTTATTTCTTCTCATACTGTTATTAGTAAAGTAATTAATGTCATCTGACAAAAAAAGATCATTATTATCATTTTAATTTACATACTGTGTAAAACAAAAACACATACTTTTTTTTAATACAAACTGCCTCTGTTATCCCAACTATCATCCACAGTAGTGCTTAAAAGTTAATTTACCATCCGTTGACTTTGGTATACTTAAGTTTTCAGTGATTTCAAGTAAACATGATTTGTGTTATATATATATATGTATTAGGGCTGGGCGTTATACCGTTACGATATGAAGTTTTCATATACCACAATACTGGTGAATAGCCCAAACAATGTCTGGAACGTGCGCGGCAGCAAAGTGTTTCAGCGGGGACCCATTTCACTGCTTCACACCACAGGCACACTTGAGCAGGCGAAAATGAGAGCATATAGAAACGTTTAGAGGCAAGGATGCTGCCGGAGAGAGTCCTGAAAGTGAAGCAACTGTACACGATGACCCAGAAGAACTCATACCAAAAAGAGCAGTGTTTCCCCTATATGCAACTAACAGCGACGCACCAACGTTTACAATTCTCCTCTGCCCTCTGTATCGCCCACGGCAGAGTTTCGCCCCAACACACACACATACACACACACCCACACACAGACAAAGTGCACACACACAGGTGAGCACACTAGAGCACGGCTCGAGTCCAAGACAGTTATAACTGAGCACAGCATTAATTAGAGCTTAGATTGGGCCCAAAAAAATTCAGCCCTACCCGGCCTGAGAGCGTGCACATTATGTCCGGGACTGGCCCGGCCCGTCCAATTAACTGTAATTATGGGCCCGAGCCCGATTTAAATCCGACATTTTTCAATAAGTTGGCTGTTATAATTAACGTTAAGGACACACCGAGCGCCTTAGTGCTGCAGAAGTCCTTCGAGTGTAGTACACAGGCAGTGCATTTCTCCTGCTGTCTCCGCGCCGGTTAAACATTGACTCCACTCGTCTGTTCCCATCAGTACTCGTTTTTTTCACTTCAACAGGTCATTTTAAACATGGGTAAGTCCATAGGGAAGTCCATAATTTCATCGTTTTTTATAACATAATAAGTTAATGACAATTAAAGCTGCTGTCCCTCCCACTTATCTCTACCACCCCCTTCTCTCTCTCTTTCTGTATGTGTGAATTGCAACCCCCAACCTGTAGCCATTTCTCTCTCTCTCTCATATCTGACCGGGCCGGCCTGTGCCCATCAGAGGGCCCCGACCCGGCTTGGGCCTGCGGGCCAGACTCGGGCAGAGAATCTAAGCTTTAGCACTAATGGAGTGGAGCGTGTGGTGCGTTCAGGCGTTGTCAGGTAAATAACAAATTCCGGCACTTGAATAGGCCATAGCACAACACAGCAGCATGTCAGGTTGGGGAACTTGAGGAAAAAACCGTGAAATACCGTGAACAGTTTGCCATACCGCCCAAATAGAGTGAAACCAATAAACCAATAATGACAATCTATTAAATGGCAATGTGAAAGGGAGCTTGAAATAATGAAACCACAGAGAATTATCACCTGCAACTCCTGTTGGCTCTACAGAGTATTTTTTATCAAGTTTCAGATCATTGTTTAGCTGTTTAATATTTACTCTTTTGGTTCCCTCATTGCTATAATAGTGTCATGTTCCAGCCATAGCAGAAACTGTTTTCAGAAAAAAGCTTTAAAAACTCACTAAACTACCTGCCTAGCATAAAATGGCAGAGAGATGTAGTTAGTGATTAGCTGGTGCACATAGATAAGAGTATTTTGCAGCTAAAGAGACAGATATTATTCAGGAGTAGGTAGAGACCAAAAACAGAGTTAAAAGGAAGGGAATATAGGACTTACATTCATCAAGTGGACAGAAAATGAATGCTAATGTTGCACTGTAACTGCTGGATGTGTAAATAAGCAACTATTCGCTAACAGGTGTGTCATACCAACTTAAAGGTAATATGTCAATGTTGTGTTCAACTTGTTTCTGCTGCCCCCATGTGGAGAAAAAACAACTTATTGCATTATTGTATTTGGGTGATATGGGTTCAGGTACTGGTGGTTTAAAGGTGTGAGTTTATGTGTATGTTGATATGTGCTTTACCGCTGTTGCTTGGAGAGCCAGTTGTACACAGGGAGCACCTCTGTGTGATGGCTCTTGGCAGGCAGTTTGTGCACAATGGTGTCCTCTGCCTTGGGAGGTTCAGCAGTTCCCTGCAGAGAGTACAGCATTCCTGTCCCATCAGGAAAGGAGAAAAAGACTGATCCCTGAGGAAAATAGGAGATGTGACAAGTAAATGTCTGAGATTAAGTTAATATCACACTTCATTTCTTACAGCGTCCTGTTTTGTTATATAAAATACATTGCACTGCACAAAATAATCTACAAATAAATAACAGATTGTGTTAAAACGTTAGTGCTCCTCTACCAGTTGTTTCTTTCCATCAGCAGTCATGGTCAGCGGTCGGTAGGTGACCTTATACGTTTTGTTTTGGAGGGGTTCAAGGATCACGGAGGGCACAACACTCCATTGTTCGCCCTCTATGACAGGTTTGATGCTGCAGTGCTGGTTTGTGGGGTTGGACACGGGCAGGTTCTGGGTGTGAGAGCCACGTACTGGGCAAACAAAATTCACCACCTAGAGACAAGCAGTCAGAAGGAGGTAAGAGTTCTGCAATAGGTAGTACAAAGGCAGTTACAGTAAAGATGATACATGTATCTGTCTGAAAGCATAACCATAACCAGCATAACCTTTAGCTTATTCATATTCCAGTAGAAAACATACATACACATTTTCTAAAGCCTTTTGTCAGGCATTAGTAACTCATCAGCTAATTGAAACCGACTGAAAGCTTTTCCAAATTTTCATTGCTCTTTAGTCTGTCAGCAATTCTTCCTGTTCCAAAACCGAGCTGGATCAATGTCTCACATTATCTGATGTTGGCCTTTAACAGCCCCTACAATGAGAGGCTAAACTGTTGACGAGGCAGCTTTTAGCTTTTATGCCTACTGGAGAAACCTCAAAATCATTATCCTAATACAAATTTACTATTTTTTTTAAGTGTAAAACCCTTTTAGTTACATTGGGTTGTAATATAAATCAAATGTGATTATTAATATGGTTGGTCAGTGAAGACTGTTTGTCTGTACATAAGGCAGCATGCCTGTTATAGAAACCTTTCTATGACAACAGTTACTGCAAAGATACAGAACATAAGAATAATGTGATACTACATTGATTGTCTTATGGAAGACTGTGGGTCAAATTTGGATAAAGTGGAACATCCCTGGTGTTGGTAGTGACTATTTTAGGAAAAAAGTTAGTTAAGATGGAAATTGTTTTTTTGAAATGTGGTAGTAAGAGGGTCTTATGCATAATCTGTGTATTACATACAGTAGATAGCGGTCAGAGAGTTTGAAGAAGCAGGCAGGAGTAGCAACTGGCGGCCAGTAGCGTAGCAGGTAGGGCAGGCGTCCCGTCTATGAAGGTAACGTCCTTACTGCCGTGGCCACAGGCTCAATTCCAGCCTATGGCCCCCCACTGCATGGCTTCTCCAAACTATGGGCATGCCAACCAACATCTGCTGTCGGTGATGCACTGATCATGGATAAGAATCTCATGCAACCCCCCTTCACAAGATCCGAACTATCTGTTTATGCCCAGTTAGTTTGAAGAAAATGTTCTTTAACTGCTTTGTCACCCCGTCATGTCAGCTATTGTTTCTTTTGCATCATCAAAGAAAAGAATATACTCTTAGTTTGGTATATTAGCTACATATAATAGATATCACTTACATTTCTTTACATTATAATGATAATCATACTAAAATACAACCATGAGGAGATATATATAACTCACGACAAATGTAATGTAAATATGTAAGTCACCTTATTTTGACTTGTAGCTACAGTGCTGCTAAAACACATACAGATGCATCATTTGCCCCACTGTTCATAAGATACAAAACCTCCATTGACCAAATGTCCCATGATTGAATGTGTATTGTTTTTTTTAACTTCACAAGTGAACATTGTATATAAAAGTACATCAATCAAACCTCTTTGCTTGTAGACGCTACGATGCAGGAGCCTGTTACAGTAAGAGTGATGGTTGAGGAGGAGCCCTCCACACAACAAGACAAGTTCTCATATCTTATGTCAGCAGTCAGTTCCACAGGGGCAAAAGTCACTTCAAAAGGAACCTCCATGCCTGGACAGATGTAGCCTTTAGCTGGTGTGATGGACAACTCTGAAGGGAAATTCTCTGTTTTCCACTGGAACCTGGTCACAAGTTAGACAGATACGTAAACTTACACTTATAATTGAGTGTATATGGTTGTGTATGTGTGTCTGTTTCTATGGCAATTTGTCTTTGTGAGGTTTTTATCTTACTAAATGTTTTACATCTAATAAGGATGGGCATAAGTAATCAAGTACTTGATTTGTTTGGCAAAAAAAATTAATGACATTTTTTTCATTGCAGAACACGCACACACACACAAACACACACACACTAATATGAATAGAATATCCATAGATAACATTTTCAGTCAGGTATGTATCCATCTACCTTATATTACAGGCAGACTGGCATTTGTTTAAAAGAAATATTTGGAAGTATTTTGACAAAGTTAACAAAATAAAGGTGCAGTGCAAACTACGCAATGTTACAGTAAACTCTGCGCATCATAGCTAATCTCTTGTCTGCGCAGTGCAAAAAGGTAGGCTAACCCTAACACCAATGCACATTTCCACTTTTGTAGTACTTAAGTACTTAAATATGTAAATGCCCATCCCTAATATCTAACCTTACCTGGCACCAATGTCCCCAGTGTTCACCATGACAATTCTCTTCCTAGCTTGGCAGCGTTGGACAACAGCTCCAAAGGCGAGGTGATCCTGGTTAAGCTGGATCTCCACACCCTTGAAAGTTAAAATCACAACTAGTGGTTAACATGACTTTATCCAAAGTACAGAACGGACAAACTCTGTGTCATTCATCACACACAGAGTGAATCAGTAAACTTACTTCAGAATAGACAGATAGGATAGTTTGACACTTGTCATGGCAAGCAAATACATCAAGAAAGGTCATCATTATCACCAGCCTTGTAAAATGAAAGCCTACCTGGCAGCAGCCTTCGATGGTCAGCAGGGGGTGTAACAGGCCTAGTAACTCCGCCTGCAGCTCAGCTGAGAAGGGAGGCATGTGTTGACGAGGTGAGAACTGGATCTCTACAACACATGAGCCACCACTGGCTTTCAGGTTCAGCTCACCTGCTGGACTGAATGACAGATCCTGGAGGAGGAGGAGGAGGAGGAGGAGGAGGAGGAGGTGGGGGAAGAGAAGAATATTCAGTGTTGCTTGTGTAGACCAATCTTTATCTATGTGTGTGTGTGTGTGTGTGTGTGTGTGTGTGTGTGTGTGTGTGTGTGTGTGTGTGTGTGTGTGTGTGTGTGTGCGCATGTGTATTCCCTACCCTTGGGTCCAGTGGTGTGTTTGTGTTAAGCAGCAGAGTAAAGGAAAGGTCAAGAGGGCTGCGGTTGACCAGAACTGCTTGTTTTTTCACCTTCTGACCCAACATCAGAGATCCCAGTTTCACTTTCCTCTGCCTGGGGTCCTCCACCTCCAGCTGGGACACAATCATGCATATACAGATTAAATACTTCAGATTTTGATAAATAAATAAATAGTCAATAAATAGTCAAATGGATAAGAGTAGTGGAGCCTATTTATTGCTGGGGAAACTCAGTCTCAGGGCATGTTCTTGCAGAGAGAAGTTTTTGAGAATCTGCTATCACTAAAGTGATTATTTGGTTTGATTTTTTTTAACATTATGTATTCAGGGAAGTTTAGATATAAGCAAACAAGCCATAGCAGTTGCTTTCTAATCCAGGCAGGAATCTCTTACTGGAGTTACGTATTCCATTCACAACAGCAGGAAGGAGCATTCCTGAGATGCTTTTTAAAGGCCCTGTGAGTAGGATTTAGGGGAAAATATATACAGAAATGGAATAAAATATTCATAAATATGTTTTCATTGGTTTTATAACAGCAGAAACTAGGAATCGTGTTTCTGTCACCTTAGACTGAGCAGTTTATATCTTAATACAGCAAGACTCCACCATGTAGTTTCTACAGCAACACACTGGCTCTAGATAGACCCATTTCACATTAGCCACCATAGTTCTCTTACTCACTTGGCAGACAGGATAGGTCTGCACATGTCTGCAACATCACCACTAGATGCCACTAAATCCTTTAAACTAGACATTTAACAAGGTGCTGAATCCAAAATCTGTGAACCTTTTTAAAGAAATGCAGTCTGTAGAATGTCATAAAAAATAAGCACAACTATTAAACTTGAAATGTAGAAATGCATACATTCTTTCTTTTTCATAAAAAAACAGAATTTAGAAATCCAAGCAATGAAATTAATTCGAGTAATGCTAACTGCAAGCAACTGCATTCTAGCGCACAGCTTCTGTGGGTTCAGTGTTTTCAGTCACAGTAATCTAAGCAGTGATTTGGGTTAGTCAAAGGATATCACCATGAAAACTTCAGTCTATACTCATCACTTGGAGACATGTTTAATCTCTGTCCCAGTCATGTGTTGAAGTCTGTTCACTTTTAAAGAGTGTCTAGATTCACAATCTCTTCTTTCTTACCTTTATCTTGACGCCTTGCCCTGATATGTCCACATGTTTCGTGACACAGCCGTTTAAGATGAAGGTGAGTTTTTCATGGTAACGGCATGCCTCGCGAGGATAGAACTTGACTGGTGCCTCCACCACAGCACCAGGGGACAAAATACCTGGTTGGAAGTCCATCTCTAGGTAAGAGGTGTTTGTGAACTGGCAGTGGACACTGAGGAGAGGGTAGGAGAGCACAGGAGTTTTTTTTTTTAATTGGACTTGATAATAATAATAATAATAATAATAATATCATTCTATTCTATTCAACTATCACTATTTAAAACAAGTTACAAAGACATCAAACACATAGTTCATAAAATATTACGATAAATACAACAGATGATAATAACACAACAGTTAAGTCAATTAAAAGCAAGTCTAAAATAAAGAGTTTTTTTAAGGCAACCTTTAAAGATGACAATGTGTTAGCTTTCCTGATCACCAGCGGCAGGTCATTCCACAACTGAGGGGCCCAAAGAGAGAAGTCCCAGTCATCTTTAGTTTTAAGGCCTGACCTTGGAATGGCCAGGAGTGACCTACATGTACCAGAGGATCGCCAGTTGCATTCAGGCTCGTAGGAGGTCAGGAAGTCAGCTATATATTCTAAACCGACCCCTCTAGGAGCCTTAAAAGTGGTAATTTAATTTTTAAAATCCATTCTTAGATGGACTGGAAGCCAATGAAGTGATTTTAAAACTGGTGTGATGTCTTCTCTCCTGTTGGACATGGTTATGAATCTGACTGCCGCATTTTGAATCACCTCAAGTTTACTAAGGTTTTGTTTTGTGAGACACGAAAAGAGTGCATTGCAGTCACCTAAACGGGATGAAATGAATGCATGCATTACTGTTCTTTGGCAGATAAAAATGACCTAAATTGAAAAAAAAAAAATCTCAACAGGAAAAACATGATTGGACAACAGAATAAATATGCTGGTCAAAATTGAGGCTTGAGTCAAAGATAATACCAACGGTTCTGCAAGAGTTAGTGCTGTTAGACGAAAACGGAACAAGATGGGAATAAATGAGTCTGGAGGTATGATAACGATCTTGGGTTTTTCTTTTTTTTAAAAAAAATATTATTCTTTGGGCTTTTTTCTGTACACGGGGCACCGGCACTATCCACTACGCTACCGACACCCTAATCTTGGGTTTTTCTGAGCTGAATTGTGGAAAGTTAACTCCATCCAGTGGTTGATATCGGCAATGCACATGTGGAGTTTTTTTAATTGACTGGTGTTACTGGTGTCAAATGAAAGATATAATTGTGTATCGTTGGCATAGAAATGATAACTGCTATTATGTTTTTGATAATGTGGAAGCATGTAAATGGAAAATAGCAAGGGCCAAAGAATGGATTCCTGTGGAACTCCATATTGTGGTGGTACTGAAGCTGATTGCTAATTTCCAATTTTCACACAAAATGACCTTCCTGAACGATAAGAACAGAACTAATCTAAAACCAAACCTGGGATTGCAACACAATTTTGAAGATGTTCAATTAAAAAACTACGACTTACAGAGTCAAAAGCCACAGACAGATCCAACGGGAGTAAAACAGTGTGATGATCAAAGTTAGCTGCTAAAAGAAGATCATTAAAAACCCTGAGAAGAGACGTTTCTGTGTAATGACCTGCTTTAAAACCCGACTGAAATTTCTCAAAAAGACCATTACCATTCATAAAAGAATAAAAACATTTATTTATGCAGTAAACACCTTTACCTGATACATGGAGAAAAACAGACTGACACACTCAATTACCTGATGTCTCTTTCGCCTTTGTTTCTGATCACTAGAGTCTGGGAAGCCGGCACCGTGCCTGGAGTGTACAGGAAGCACTTGCCAAAGTTGTACTTGGTGAAGGAGAATTGAAGGCCAGGTGCTACAGCCCTGCCTTCAACGGCAAATGTAAATGTTGGCCCATGCTTTACCTGACAAGTTGAAACAAGAGAGAGAAGGACAGTAGAGAGGATGGAGTACACCAAGAAAGAATGAATGAAGAAAGTTTGTATCCCTTTTTTATACATTCTTTTCAATAAATGTTGTAGATGTTGACTCCCTTTTAGAGTTTACCAACAATATAATGAAAATCTAGTCTAATACATTATTGAATAATATACTTTACCTCACACATCTTCCTGACATGGAGCAAGCAAGCAAACTCTGGAATATGGAGCGCGAAAAAGTATCCAAATATACTAGGAGTGGCAATTACATATCAGGAGCCTATCAAGCCTCAAGCGAGCCTGAGCAACAGCTTGCTGTCTGAAAATAGGTTAAAGGTGTGAAAAGCTTTGACTAAATAGTGCCGGGACGACTGTTTTTCAAACAAGCACACGTCGCTTAGCCTCTTTGCTGACACACAGAGCAATTTAGAACTTCTCCATTGGGAAACACTGAAACAATCTGATGTCTGCTCATCACACTTCACATTGCATGCAGTCAGGAAAAGGTGTCATGTAGGAAGTAACGGAGATCAGCATCTCACATTGATACTCAGTCTGACATCCTGGAGGTTACAAGTGCTCCGTGGACCAAAGAAGAGTGAAGATTGCAGCTGCTCTCCAACCTCAATAGTAGCATTTTGCGGTTGTACTTGCAAATGTTGCAGCAGCTCATTGGGACCTGTTAAGTCCAAGTTCACTTCCAGGCTGAATCTTGCCAAATTGGACACCAGGAAATTAAAGGTGGATCGCTCCGAAATCCCCACCTGTAAACACAGACAGACGCAGGAAGATGACTGTCATGTTTAAACCTCAGACATAAAGGCATGTGATCGGTCATCTAAATATTTGTGACTGCGATGCCAACCTTTCCAAAGTCTAGAGTGTCTTGTTGGTTAGGCTTGATCTCTCTGAGGCCTCTGTCTGGGTTCTCAACTTGAACAGAAGCCCTCAAGCAGAAACAGTCAGCCTTAACTGTGAGTGTGAGCGGCTCTGACTTCCTCTTCACCCTCAGGACCAATCTGAAGCTCACATAGCCATCCCGGCAAGGCGTGAGGGACACTGACAGTGGCAACCTGCAACAAGGAGTTCACAACAATTGACAGATATATTGCTGGCTATGACTTTCTACAGTATGTGCTGTAATACAACATAAAACTTCCTCACAAAGTTAATATCTGCCATTTTAATGACTTCGTGCCAGATAAACAGTGCACCATGCACAAGGGAGATATTTTTTTCTTTCAAAATAACTGACACTTACACATTATTACACTTCAAAACAGCATATAGCATTTTTGGATTGAAGTCTTAACATGTAGGTAGTGAATGTTATAGTGTCACTAACCTGTCTTTGGGTGCCACTGTGCCAGTCATGGGCTGCACAATGAGGCTAGACTGCTGGTCATCACCAAGAAGAGATGACTGCACAACAGAGAAACTGAAAGTCTCCTGCTCTCCATTCACCAGATCAACTGTCTGTTCCACTTTGTGACCTGCCCCACACACACACACACACACACACACACACACACACACACACACACACACACACACACACACACACTTACTGTAAACTCAACCTCAACCAATGTAGCTACAAATTTGCCTTTAAACCTCATTTAAACCCCCATCAACTCAGATCTTGACCCGAAAACCATGTCTAAGTGCCTTGAAAAACTGAGGGTTGCCTCAAAGATTCAGAAAGAGGTGTCAGTTGTTTGAACTCCTCACATTAGCAGTTTTATATGTTTATACCATATAATATTACTAAAGCAGAGGCCAGTAATTAGATTCAACCAATGACCTAGGCAGTGGTTTACAGATGTAGTGGAAACACAGGCCAATATGTCTTCAATAGGATGTATTTGTACATGTAATTATATTCATCCATGTCTAAAAATGACTAATAAATGTGAACATGATCACTATGACCCTAGAAATTTAAAGGGATAGTTCAGATCTTATGATGTGGGGTTATTTGAGGTACTTATCCACAGTCAGTGTATTACATGCAGTAGATGTTACAAGCTAAGCAATGTATGCTGTTGGGGGTTCGACAACAAAACCTACTTTAGCCACCTAAAATAAGTCCCACCTAAAAAGTTTTATATCAGGTTAAGTGTAGGCTATATTTTGAATATTTTCACTACTTTATCTTGCTGTCAGACAGTGATTGAACTGAAGCTGTCAAAATGCTCACTTAAAAGCCAGAGTCCACTGCAAAAAACAGTCATTTAACATTGCCGTACACAGGAGCTGCCAAGTACCACTTCGATGAGTTAGTTTGTGTTATCGTGTGACTATGGCTTTTAAAATAATTGGTTTGGATTCACCAAAGTCACATAACACAAACAAACTGATTGAGGCAGCGGTAAAAACCAGCAGCTGCCATTTTCAATCAGCCAAAATTACTGTTTCTGTCAGTGGATGGATTTTTTTTTTAACAAGAGCATCGATGGGGGAGCTGAGGTGACCTTTGATGAGCTCCTGGTGGAACTTAAGGCTTCATCATCTGAACAAGCAGTATATGTCAAGGTAAAGCAGAGAAAACACTTGAATGATGTACGCTTAAACCGGTATGGACTTTTTTAGGGGGCCAAAATACATTTTGCTACTGCCCCCCTGTCCACAGCAGTCAATTGCTTAGCTTTCGTGTTGATACTCCTACGTACAACCCCATTTAAAAAGATCCGAACTATCCCTTTAATAGGTCATCCACCCATGATAAGCAGTAACCTGCTTCATCTATGGTTGAAATTTGTTCTGGTCACATGGACTTAAGGCTTGGATCTGCAAATTAAGATTCCCATTTTACTGAGAGAAACCATTGCTTTGTGTTGTACATGTGGTATGACTTAAAAGAGATGTGTGAGGTCACTGTGTAAATGCACGTACGAGTGTGTGTGTATGTTACGTACCAACAAGCAGTTCTCCAAAGTCAAGGTGAGGTCTGTCAAGATAGACAAGTGGTTCTTTAGTGGTGCCCACACACAAGAAAGGGACACTCATTGAAAGAGTCTCAATCACAAAGCTCCAGAATGACTCCACGGGATCCAGCTGTTCAGCTACATATTCAAAACGCACCTACACACACACACACACACACACACACACACACACACACACACACACACACACACACACACACACACACACACACACACACACACACACAGACCAGAGGATTAAAAAAGACAGTTTAAGCAAAAGACGATCTGAGTGAGAGGAATAAAGGTGAGGAAGGCCTGAAGGGAAGAGTGATGAGCAAACTAGAACAGATTAGATTAGATGAGGTGAGCTAGAAATTGATTTGATATGAGACAAAAATTAAAATGGTATTAGAATAAATGGAAGGAAGGAGATTGGATTAGACCTGTTGTGATAGAGGGGGGCATGAGGAGACAGGGATGCTGAAACAATAATGAGATTGAGACGAAAAATTTAAAATGAGGAGAGATTTAGATTAACTCATGCGCAATGAAATTAAAGATGGGAGGATGTGAATTAGATGACACATTGCAGTTGGTGGAAACTGAAAGACAAATGTTTCTTGACTGTGCTTCCATCCTTACTTCCACTTTCTTTCCAGGCAAGATGGTACCACATGGGGTGAGGCAGCAGAATGGGCTGCCACCTGTGTCTTCACACCTCCACTGGAATGAGTAGGGTTTACTGGTTGGGTTCAGCACACTAAAACATCTGTTGTGTAAACAAAGAAGACATATGCATATTCAAAGTGTTAGGGCCTACAGTGATGGAAATAAAGCGCTCTCATCTCTCTCATCTCTATTACCTTGTTGATGGCACAGAGAAGCCAACAGCGCTGAACTCTATGAACCTGGTGTTAGGGTCCAGAGAGCCCCTAAATTCAGGGTTACGGCGGTTCCCGCTGATATAGTCTGAGTCCTCCAGGTCAAAGTGGCAGTGGGGTAAAAGGCTGCGGCCACACACTGAGATACAGGGAGACTGATTTCCATCCTGCAAGTTGGGGATACTGGAAGTATAAACACAGAGACAAAATTCTTGTGAAGACATCCATTAACGTCCTTACCGTCACCCTGGCCTCCCACACTGTGTGAATCAAAGAGGGAGAGAAAACTACAAGCATTTACTATGACTCTAGGCTGAGGCCTCAAGGTGTGGCCAACTTATTTTTTTATCTGGTGCAGCATGGCACAGTTTGGAAAAGCAGTCAGACTTGGCTCCAGAAAAAGAAACAGCAACCTTTTAACTATTGCAATTTTCACTATGGCTGAGGTTGAGGAGCTCTGTTGAAGAATATTCACTTCTTCACTGTTTTGCCAGTTGTTTATTTTTTGTTCTTTAAACTCGTCCACTCTGCTAGGACCCCAGTGACCTTGGTCAACCTTACTGTCTTCCAGAGGCTGTAGCGAGCTGGGTTTTAAAGCTAGTGAAGCTACTGGTATCATATAAAACTAAAAGACCTAAGGAATCCATTGGCTCCAACCATGCCGTGATATCTTATCGGGAAGAGGGTTAAATAACGCTCCAAATTTCGGTTAAATTTTAGCAAAGGAAAACCTGGTATAACACAGCCACAAACTAGAGACCTCAGGCATTTAGAGATTAGATGGCTTACATAGGTTTATTGACAATAAGAGCTTTTTCAGCAGTTTCCAGAGCAGAAGTGTTTCCCATCCAATTGGCAAAAAATGCAATTCTCACTGAAATGTTTTGATACCAAATCACAGCATGGATTGCTCTATGGCGTCCCTCAGGGTCTTGGTGTCTTAACGTGGTATTTTATGAGGGATTTAAGACCATTTATCGCGTCTCAAGGGTAAAAAATGCTTAAATTTAGCACCGAATCTGTGTAACAAATGGTACCAACCAAAAACCTGCTGTAACAACTTATGAGACATAACTGAGCATGGGAATGGCCATCATATACTTCCATCATAATGTTCTAAACCTCTATACACTCCAAACTTATAAAGTCCCAGTAGGCGTGTAACTAAAACACAATGTTTATTACATATTTATGACTAGAAAAACCTGACACACGGTACTGAGCTGCATCTATAATTAATCTTCGGTTTCACTGCTTTCCAATGATGTGTACCACTTTGATGTGGCATATACTGTTGCCTTGCTATCTCTCCTAAAGCTCCCCTGTCCCCCTCAAAAAAAGAAAAAATAGGTCTATGGTAGAGAGGGAGAGGAGTTGAAGAGGTAAAATATCAATTTAAAAAAACAATTTACTGTACCTGCAGACCAGCCTGCCTTCAAACTGGGCCACTTCCAGAGGTGAAAAGCGAATGCTGAAATTCTGAATGGCACCAGGCTCTATGGCCCCTATGCTGGGCTCAGTGCTGAAGGGTGGAAGCTCAGGATCCCCGATCAGATGAGGCATCACGCTGGCCAGAGCACTGGCAGGACGGCATCCAGTTAACACTCCTGCTGACCTGCTGCCTGGTCGAGAGGTAAGGGTCCCATCTGTTATAGACAACACATGTTCACATTGACACACAGTTTTAACCTCCAATTATTAAAAAGGATTCAAGTGTAGGTATAGGAATATCAGTACTGGTATAATGCTAAAATTGAAGGTCAAGGCAACTTTTTTAAAGATTTTTTTTAATGCCACACGGAATTAAATTTAGACCAATTTTACATTTACTGAAGGAAAATAAACATGAGCAGAAATCAATTACTTAGCTTACTTGGAAAGGGACAGTTTTGTCTAAATACTCACTGTAACATAAAACATGATTTTTTTTGTCTTGTAGCAGAAACAAGGGTAGAACTGAGCAGGTGTCTGCTGGCAAGTTGCCCTAGGAATCTTCTCACTTTACATGAGGGATTTCGCTGCCTTATTTCCCATAGTGCCAGGTTTCGAAAAACCTTTGCATAAAATACATGGTTTTAGCCACGTTGTAAAATCTTGGTCAAATAGCCAATTTTGATTATTTTGCTCTTCCCCTTGTTGTCCAGGGTACAGTGACAGCTAGCTAACAGGCAATGGATCCTGTTGTCCAAGCATCCTAGCTGGAAACAAAATATGAGTGTTGTTGGTTTCACAATCCTGATCTGTATGACAATAATGTCAGAAGCAAATAATTAAAAAACAAAAAACAAAATAAAACCCATATGTTACTTATTATTTTGTCATTTTACAATGCAACATTGGAAAAAATGATTCAGAAAATCTCATGTTGTAGCATTTTATTCCTTATGAAAACTGATTTAAGACCTTTGAATACTAATTAAGGCCTTATTTTTGCAATTAATTAATTTAGTGCCTTTTAATACTTTTTAAGGATCCACAGGATCCCTGTCAAATGTTGACCTCATTATATGCAATAATACTGAGGTACCTATTTGGTCATGGTGTTCAGTGTTGTTCCTTGGATCCATGAGGACTTGTACAGAGAATTCCAGTTTGACAGCACCCTGATTCACTATCTGCAGTCTGCAAAGACACACAATCAAGATGTTAACATCATTAGCACTTTACTACACTATTGTGACAGATGTGATAGAGTGTGAGAAGGATGTGTAATGAGATGACATGCAATATGAGGTCCTGCAGCTTTATTTAGATTATATATTATCATCCTTAGCATCTGACCCTCAGGGTGCCCCGACAATTTGTTCATATGGTTTATTTTGGTTTATTGAAACAGCATGTACTGCAGACACCCAGAGCCTGACTTACTGGTGGAGCCTGGTTTGGTAGAGCATGGTGTCTTTGAAGTGGATGGTGTCTGTGTTGCAGTTGAACTTTACATAGTCACAAACTGCACTGATGTGCAATTTCAACTCCCACTGGGAGCCCTCAACCACAGAGCAGCAGGGTTCAGGATCTGTCTTTATCACCTGCATGCAAACATATACATGTTTGTTCAACTGTTATTGTGAACTCTCTCTTCAGCATTACTTTCACATCACAGTCAACACGTTTACCTTATTCTTCCCAGGCTGCTGTGGTGCTCCTAAAGACTGTTTGGAGGAACTCAGCCACTGCACTGTTCTCTGTCGATCGTCCCAGTCAGCCACCTGCTCTAGTGGCTGCTGGAACTCCACCTGACTAACTCTACATGTCATTAGCTGGCTTTTCAGAGTCACTGGCTGATTGGAACAAAATGTGACATTTACTTCCTTACAGCAACCAGCATGGAGATGTCCCACCTGTAAGAAAAAAGTAAGGAATCAAGTATCATCCCACGCAAACAGCTAAAAAAATAAAAGCTAGTTAGAGTCCGGCCCCTTCATTAAAAAGTTTTTAAACATGCTCCACTTTTATAGCCACACCTGCATTCCTTCTAAGTGCTTTACCTGTGGTGAAAAGATGACATGAGGTCCGGCAGGAGGCCATTCAAACCTCACCACCTGGCTGCTGCTGTGGTTAGTCATGGTAAAACTCTCTTGGTAAGGACGATCTACATGGCAGTCACCAAAATTCAGCAACTCATAATTACCTGTGAGAAAGAAAATGAGTCTTATTAAAAAAATCTGGGATAAGAAACAAGCTTTCATATTAATAAAACTTTTAGCATTTCTCTATACACACTCAGGGAGTGACTGCTAATCTGGCTGATTAATAACCACATGATTAGTCTCCTGCCCTTCTTTCTACACTTACCTCCCTCATCATCCTCCTGATCTACTTCCTGTGATGACCTGTTGATGTTGTCAAGAGAGACAATTTCCTGGTAAGCTTCTCCAGCCACCCGCATTATGGTATGGCTGCACTGGTTGTCCTCCACCTGCAGTGACATCTTGGCCTTGACACTCTGGGGCTTGTCAGAGCAGAAGCTGACCTCAAACTCTGCCTGCTCATTAACATCCAGCCTAAGGATGGCTCTGTGCACTAACTGATGCTCTACGGAAGAAGAAAAAGGGTCACCAATGAGAAATATGGAAATGGTTATCTCTATCACAGGAGAGAAACTTATGTGGAGCTCATAAAGTTATTAATATTTTATGCAAAACAGCAGTATCATTGACAGTTTTGAATATATTTTTCAGAGAAAAATTTACAATTTGTAAATATGATTTTTCTTCATAAATGTTTTGAGCACTCAATTTTTGGGGGAGGTTCAAGGAGCGTCACTTGCTGCTGTAGCCCTATTGCTTTTGCTCTCATTATTCCTCTCCTTTTTTTCTCTGCTACAAGTGTTCATGCAGCAAAAACTGCAAGATGAGAACCAAGTCCATCTGCAACAACTGACAGGTGCAAATTACTACCCTGGCAAAAAAACAAGGCCATCAACTGTCCAGTTGTCTAAAAGCATCCCAAAGCTGAATCTGGCAGTAGAGTCGTAGAAAACAGCAAAGCCAAACATACAACTTGAAGATTGCTTTCAAGACAAGGACAAAGTGGAGAGGTTTTTCCTTGAAAGAAAATTACAGAAATGCTGTTTTGCATGTCTCGTTGGTCTAGGGGTATGATTCTTGCTTCAGGTGCAAGAGGTCCTGGGTTCAACCCCCGGATGAGCCAACAGTGTATAGAAGTAGCTTTGTAGCTAAAGTAATGTGCTGTGTTTGTCAAGTGTGATGTGAAACACATGTGTTGCATGTGTGACGCCTTTGTGAAAGCAGCTCTTTTAACCTATAGCTGATGTGACTTGATGAAATCAAAGTCACATGATTTCATTTTTCGCATAAAGCAACTTCATTGGGATGGGGCAGTTGTGTTAGACTGATTTTAATGACAAATCCAAGCTCTAGTCTTGGTGGAACCTTTTGTGTGAAATGTGTCCAGTTGTCCAAAAGCATCCCAAAGCTGAATCTGGCAGTGGAGCCGCAGAAAAAGGCTAAGCCAAACATACAACTTGCAGATTGCTTTCAAATCAAGGACAAAGTGGAGAGGTTTTTCCTTGAAAGAAAATTACAGAAAGGCTGTTTCGCGTGGCTCGTTGGTCTAGGGGTATGATTCTCGCTTCGGGTGTGAGAGGTCCCGGGTTCAACTCCCGGACGAGCCCACAGTATATAGACGTAGCTAAAGTAATGTGCTGTGTTTGTCAAGTGTAATGTGAAACACATGTGTTGCATGTGTGACGCCTTTGGGAAAGCAAGTCTTTTAACCTAAAGCTTATGTGACTTGATGAAATCAAAGTCATATGATTTCGTTTTACACACAAAGCCAACTTCATTAGGATGGAGCAGTTGTGTTTGACTGATTTTACCTAAGTTTAAGAGCTTACGTTACCTAGCTAGCTAGCTGGTGTTGGTGGTGTATATTGTTTAAGACAAATGATGTAGTTCACTGAGAAGTTTCATATATAACTTAACAGTACTATGACAAACCTACAGTATGACAAACGGCGACTTTCTTGACTTGCAAAATGATATTTTACGTTGACAAACATTATATGAGTTCAAAAAGGATCAAAAAATTCTTTGTCTCTAGCCTGTTTCTTCTAAAATAAGGTTCTACTGCGACACCAGAAGCAGTGGGACTTTGCCTCTCTATTGATTGATTGATTAATTTTATTTACGTGTCACGCACTCAAGTTTCTCATACTCGTCCAGCCAAAAGAAATTAGCATAAATAGAGGACATTTTACAAATGTACATCTCTCAAATGCTCATAAACAAAACAGTAAAACAGAAAATGGACCTCACTCTCAATTTCACCGAGCTCACACACCTGACAAAGTCTGTCCTCCTCTGGAATGGCATTAAACCTGCCGGTCTCTAAAGCCAAGGGTAATGTTCCTGAACGTAACTGTGCACATAACGATCTTTGTCTTTTGTTTAAATTATACTTCACATACATTTCAACATCATAACAGTTTTTTATGAGACAGTAAGTTCATAATTTTGATTATGCAAAGATGAGTTTTACAAGTAAAGGTTGTACCTGAGTCAGTGGTGCCCTCAAGCTGTGTGGAGTGGATGGAGCTGCAAGTGTTGCCAGGAGCAGCTTTGAGGGTGAACACTCCATGTTCATCTAGCATGTCAATCTGGATCTGCACAAAACACAGAGCAACAAAGCTCCTTTATTGAGAAAATCCCCCATCACTGATGTGTACCATATCTATCTATCGTTCCTTTTAAAGGGTTATTTTTGCATTTATTGATAAGACAGCTGTACACTGATAGGAAAGGAGGGAGAAAGAGGGGGAACAACATTCAGCAAAGGGCAGAACTGAACCCGGGCTGCTGCAAAGGACACAATCTATACAGGCCAGACACTCCACCGAATGTGCTATAGGTCGCCCGGTGGTCATATGTTGTAATTACAAGTCAATGCAATTTCTTTTTTTTTTCTTTTCTTTTTTTTTTTATAGCTGAAAGTAAATATTTATAATAAATCTATAACATAAAATGAATGAGGAATATGTCTCCTCTCACCTGAGCTAGGACATTTCCATCATTTAGAAGCACCAGGGGCAGACTGTGTCTGCGCCCTACCAAAACTCGCGCGAACTGCAGCATTGGGCTTCCTCTGTTGTTCCTCAGAGCTGGACGCACCACACACACACTGGGCAGATTGCCCTCTCCTATTAGCTCGAACTCCAGTACCTTGCTCTTTGATGTGGGTGTCATTCTGGATCCGATGGAAAAAAGAGTAGGTGGGCAGTGGTCAGCAAGGCAAAGCAAAAGGTGATCATATTCCCTTACTATATTCACAGTAGTAGTAAAAATAAATGAACAAACAAACAGCATAGAGCACACTTAAGAAGCATACACCGTTATGAACCCAGATACCTTATGGGTCCTTCCACTGTGACCTCAAGAACAGCACTGTAGAGCTGCATCATCAGCGGTGCGAAGGTGACCACAGCGAATGAGTGTGACTGGCTGGGAATGTTTAGTGTTGTAGGAGACAGATCAAAAACCTCCACACTACCGGGCGTCTGTTAGAAAATGGATAGGTTTGACCTGCTTCCATCTACCACAATCAGCAATACTCCCGTATGCATTTATCCATGTTCCTACCCACAAAGCTTTATATGCCTTACCTTTACGCCGACATTTTTGATGGCTAAGTTGAGCGCGCAGGGCACCTTGTTGTTGTTGGTGAGCTTGAAGCGGGCCTGGGCAGTTCGTCCAACCAGGACCTTATTGAAAATGAACTTGTTCTCATCCTGGACGTAAATGCCTTCAGCGTTGCAATACTGCTCAGAGGAGAGCTGACTGCTGCTGTGGCACAGATGATGTTCCTCAAAGATGGAAGCCATGTCTAATGCTATGCCTGGGAAAGAAGGAAGGAAGAAAGAGAGAAAGAAAGAGAGAAAGAAAGGAAGAAAGAAAGAAAGAAAGAAAGAAAGAGCCAGATATAGTATTAGTCAAAAGAATTACACTGATGATCAACTATCTTTGTCCTTGATGTAGACCCTCTAATGTTCACACAGTCAATGTTTTTGTGATCATTAAAATGAAAACTTCTGATGAAATATTCGTAACCTAGATAACAAGTTTTGAACTCATATTCTCATATGGCACAGAAATGGAAACAGAAATCTGCACTGTTTTTCTGAATGGCAATAGTTTGTGTCCAGCTTAGTTATCTCAGGAGAACTCAATGCAAATGAAATGCATAGAACTGAGCCATTTGTAAGTGAGCCACGACTTTGGTCAGGTTTATTAATCAAATCAGACATAATAATATCACTTAGCTCTCACCTGGCTTGCAGACTTCAGCCAGCAGTCTGTACGGTATGCCGTCAGGGTGGTCTGAGGGATCACGGTCACGGATGTCAATGAGCAAACCCTGGTTCCAGCTGCCCAGCTGTTCAGCTACACACTCCACCATCACCACCTGCTGAGACCCTGGCTGCAAGCTCCCTGTGCAGGGAGTCACTGAGAACACCCCCATGGTGAGGCGATTCTGAGGAGAAACATGGGAGGATCAGAGAGGTACAGATGAAAAAAATTGTTGTTCCTGTTGTGCAAATGTAAACTTAGGTATTACAAACAAAAGACACAAAGTTCTCCTGCTTTTTGATATGGAACCGAAAAGCATGACAGGCTTTTATATATTTCATTGAATTTACTTCAAGCATCACCAGTTTTTTCTTCCTTTGTGTCATACTCTACGATTTGTTTTATCATCATGAACAGAAGCTAAAGGAGTTTTTTACTCAAAGACAGAAGCCGGAGAAGTAAGTCTCAAAGTTGGATGTCACAGGGAATCAAGTCTGGAGCTGCTCCATGGACAATGCAAGGGAGCCTGATTTTGGGAACCAACAAAATGTCTGTCTTTTGTATAGCCAAATGAGCTTTATAAAATTGTAGTGTTTACAGTTGTGAAACAGAAAATGTAACCATATACTCAGAACATTCCCCGAGGTGCTCTCACTGTTGTATATATAACACGCAGAAGAGAAACAGAGGTGAGGAAAGTAAAACAAACTTGTCATATAAGGTGAGATTATTTGTCTTTAGCCATTAGGCTCTTTAGCAGAAACGGTTTGTGAGGGTTTGTTTCATTGTTCACTGGTGCACAGTGAATATGGTTTGTTTTTTCAACATTACATTGTGTTGTCAATGTGCTGAGTGGCTAACTAGTGTCATGATAGACTTCTGGTTTGCCCTTTTGAATAATGAATACAGACTATCACCATCTACTGGTATGGAGAGTTATTTCCTCTCGTGCATTTGCAGAACATACGTGCTAGTTTTCTGTCAGCTGAACACTTTGAGGTGAGTTCATGTGCAACTTTTTGATGGAGACAGGCGATGTGAGCTGACACAACATTCAGCTTTTGTCACTGCTAGATCTTTGATGTTGGTTTGGTGTGTCTGTTCCTTTACACTAAGAAAGACAAACTTGGATAGGACTGTCCAAACAAAAAAAAACCCTGCATAAATGTTGTCATCCCCACTCTCACCTGTGTATGACTCTGGGAGGACTCGTGTCTCACTTTGCTGCTGGCACCAGTGGGTCGCTCTGAATGCTTTTCGCTTTCTCGAGGCATCTTCTTACCAGGACCCCTGAGACCAGCAGACAGGGACATGAACCTCAGTTTAACAACATCTTTAAGCAAAATGACACTGTAGAAGGACTATGGGTCTTTTTAGCTTGGATCATTCTAGGCAGCAGTTGAGACCTCTGACAGTTCACATCTTTAAAGTCGGACAACAAATTTCATTGGAATTTCATGTGTGCAAACAAAAACACATACCTTTTGTGAGTCATAATGGATCAGATTAGAAAATGTTGGAATCCATCCTTGAGGTCCACACCGCATATTGTTACATTTGTTAATGCAATATATTGTATTTTTAAGCATTCTGATTCCCAGCACAACAACCTCAACTTGCAACATAACTGCAACAAGAAAAACCTACAACATTTGTCATACTGAGCTGTAATTTATGCATAAGATGTTATTTGTCAATTTATAATACTGTATGTAAAGAACAACTAATGATTATTACCCCTTCCTTTTGCCTGCCAGTATGCCACCATCACTCTAGTAGCTCTAGTCTTGTTTACAAGTAAATAGGAATTGTATATACTGAAGTTCTATCAATTGGCAAGGCAATAAAGGGATTGGCAACACAACACCGCTTCAATGAAACCTCATTTGTAAGATTTATAACCTATTTAGTATATGATGTGTCACATATGGCAGCAGACGAGTTTCTCATTAACAGGCCAAGAACACCTGCACTGAGCTGCTGTTTTTAAATGTCTTTTGATTTTAAATTTGTCAGTTTTAAAACACTTTTGAGGTATGTCCTGTTCCTTTCCAACTTAGTTTTGCATTAGCCCTTGTGTCCCTCCCTGTGTATATGTGTGCGTGTGTATAATATTCCTACCATGGCCTCACTAGTGGTGCAGGGTCCGTGATCATGCGGCAGATGGTGAAACGTGTCTCAAAGGCTCCAGTGTTCTCAATAATGAAACTCTGGCTTTTCCTGTAGCCATAGACTAGTGGACCAAAGTTGATGTCACATGCAGGTGTGATCTTGTACCTAAAGGACAATACAGCAGTTCAAATATTGAAATTCTGCAAAGCAAATCATTAACTGACTGTAATACTTTGAAACTGTTTGAAAACAAAGAAAGATGATCATCCAACAGAATCAAGAAATAAAGGTTAGTGAGGGGTGTTACACAATCCAAATCAGAGGTAAACATACTACTGTATCTTAATTACTAACAGATTTTACATAAAAGAGACAGCATGAATCAAGCCTTAACCTGGAGAAGATGGACTTGACTGAAACCTTGATGGGTAGGATGGCTATCAGCTCTCCTCCATTCCCAATTTTGGGCTCAATCACCTGCAAAAGATAAAACCAAAATCTCTACTTTGATGCATTCTGTAGCATCCAATAAACCATCAGATAACTTCAAATCTCCAGAAATTTAAGATGTGTCTGTAAGATGTGTTTTTTAATAAATTAAAAAATCTGCATTCCAGCAACTCATGAAGCATGTTGTACTGCCATGACTAATCTTTTGCTTTGTATTTCATTTGATTTGTTTATAGTTTACCTGCAGACAGGAATCATAGAAAGAGAAAGAGGGGTATGACAAAGCAACCTGGCCGGAGTCAACTCTGGGATGTTGCGATTATAGACGATGCATCTTACACCGCTAGGCTCTAGGACACTAAAGTTTTTCTTCCTAGAATGGTGAAGGCATGACCTGCCCTACTCTCCCTCTCATTGGCTAGTGTTCAGCGGGTTATGGTTAGGGTAGGATAACCAGGCAATCAGAAGCAGAGTAGGGTAGGTCATGCCTTCACCATCCTTGGGAAAAGAAAAAAAAAAAAACTTGTCTCCATGACACCCCATGCCTCCATAATTCTGTTCAATTAGCCCTCTACAGCACAGAGTTGCTCTTGGGCAACAGAACATTTTTCTAAGCCCCAGCCCAGTACATGTAAACTTAAATGATGCCAACCAATCAGAGTGTTTCAAAAAGTATCAAATTTCAGTCCAATAAGATGTGGGAGTCACTATCAAGCATGATTTGAAGGCGGGACATCCTTTTCTGACACATAGTCACAGGAACACATAGTGTGAGAGGAAGGTAACAATATTTGCCCTAGTAATCATATTTAAAATGACGTAAACTGTAAATAAAAAATACATGTGTGTGTATGAAGTTGTAGAGAGGGTTTGGTATGAAGAATTCTTTATTTTGCATGATCAGAAATTCAGTTTTTCTTTTCGTTGCCTCAGGGCAACATTGTGCGATAAGGGGTACTTCTTGAGGGAGACTTTGGTCTATTGAATTTTACTTCTTTTAACACATTTTGACAGAAAAATGGAGGTAAGATCTTTCTATGGGAGGACAGAGAAGGATCAGCGTGTAAGGGAAATCCCATCTGACAGTGAGGACAGTAACATAGACAGCAATGACAATGAGGCCAAAAATGTGTGACAACAAGGGAAGATGCAGGGTTCCTGGGTACACAGGAACACCAAAAGTGATGTGTATAAAATGTAATGTGCACCTCTGTTTCACAGTACAGAAGAACTCTTTTGTGAAGTTTCAAACAGAGTTATGTCTCACAACATGGGAATCAATATGACATGACACTAGACAATGCAAACCTAAGCCTGTATCAATGTCTATGTTAATGTGTTTCAAGTTTTTTTCAATTTTTTGTTTCATAATTTGTTGACATTTTTGGAAGATTTTTTGATATTTTTATTGCTCTCTAACAGTTGTCTTAGGATCTATGAATTGATAATTTTCTCTGTTGTTTTGTACCATTGTTGCACAGCGCAACAAAAACATATCTTAGAGTGGGAGGGTCTGAAATATAAATAAAGTTGTTATGGCAATAAAATAGCCCAAAGTGAGTGATGCTGAATAATTTTCAGCATGTACCATCAAAATGTGTGCAGTAGAGGGTATTGAGTTGAAATATAACACAGTTAACCATATTTTAAAAGTCTCCACTAAAACTGCTTTTATTAAGCCAAAGAAAGGCTGTGTGGAGGGCATACCTTTTGTATCATCAAATCAAAATCAAAAAGTGGTACCAAATATTTGCCAACAGGGGTACACAATCCATTTCCATTTCACTATGACCACTATACACTGCACTACACTATACCAGTGTATGACTCCTACCTGGCAATGCAGAACAGGCTGCTCTTTAATTGAGGCTTCCCTACTGGGTCTGCAGAGGATCTGCACTGTTGTGGGCTTCTCATGGCGCATCAGAGTACCACTCTGGGGGAAAACTGTGAAAATGGAGTCTAGGTTTGGCTGGGTTGGGTCGGTCTGCTGTAACGTAAACCTTGTGGAAAGAGAAGAATGCAAGTGAATAACATTACTAGGTCCATGGTGAGATCAAAATTACTTATAGTAATCTAGAACCTTAAACTGATACTTTAATACTATGATGCAATGTTGAGTCAAAAAGGAGCAGTTTTAACTCACTTGTATGCTATCTCATATTTTCCTAGATTTTTCATCCTGAGAGATAGTTTGGCCTCCTCAAAGACTTTCATGGTTCCAAAATCAAGACAGCCATCTGCCAAAGAAACAAGAGTATATAGTACATAGTTTTTATGCCTCTGCTACAGGCATTGTGTATTCTGGTTGAAAATTCGTCCCATGCTTGTGAAGCAAATGTCAACTTGGACTCAATGATGAATTCATTAGGTTTTGGTGGTCATTGGTCAAAAGTCAAGGTCACTGTCTGGGACCTTGTCTGTCTCATTCCAATGAATGCAGTATCTCAAAAGCACTGTGAGAGAATGTCTTCAGATTTTGCACAATGGACTCAATGATGAAATAATTAGATTTTGTCAGTCAAAGGTCAAGGTCAGACTAGGTTAACTGATTACTCTAAATTGTCCATAGGTGTGAATGTGAGTGTGAATGGTTGTCTGTCTCTATGTGTCAGCCCTGCGATGGTCTGGCGAACTGTCCAGGGTGTACCCTGCCTCTTGCCCGATGTCAGCTGGGATAGGCTCCAGCCCCCCCGCGACCCTCAAGAGGATGAAGCGGTTAGAAGATGAATGAATGAATGAAAGGTCAAGGTCACTGTGAGCTTGTCTATCTCAAGATTAAGGTTAAAGGTCAAGGTCAGTGTGACTTCATAAAATATGTTTATGGCCATAACTCAAGAATTCATATGCTAATTATGACAAATCTGCACACACAAATGAAAACTGTGGTGATTGTGTAGATCTTCCGTGCTGCCGGTGGGAAGATGTGTGTAAAGCATCCATGTTATCACAGATAGGCATGTAAACTGTAAGAGAAACTTGACTGATGCATCGAGGCATACAACCGCTGGGCAGTAATTTTAGTTAAGAATTACACCATCAGGGCTGTAACTCAGTCATTCAGTTGTAAACACAGTCACCACACAGCAAAAACATTCTGGATTAAAATCTCAGTTTGAATTACATGTGTCATAAAGGAACTACTCACTGCAAATTTAAATATACATATTCTTACCTGTAGTGCTATTTATCAGTCTTGTTTTGGTGTGAGTTGCCGCATGTTTGAGATGTTGGCCGTAGAGATGTCTGCTTTCTCTTGAATATAATGTAACTACTCAGCTTGTGGTTTTCAAAGTGCCAAAAAACAAATCTGAAAGCCTCAACAGTCTCTTTCCAGAGACTATGACCAAACTTGCCTGACAACTGTATCACCGCGCAGAAAGAAGTGTGCATCTAGTCAAGAACTAGAGGCTTCAGCTTGTTACAGCGCAAGATGTAAACATTAATGCTATTCTCCTCAGCTGAGCTGTACTGTTAGCTAACTCAGCGGTGCTGAGGAGGACGCCGAGGAGGATGCTATTAATGTTTACATTTTGTGCTGTCACAAGCAAGATCCTCTCGTTCATAACTATATGCATGCATCCTTCTGCATAGTGATAGGGCTGGTGGTTGTGGTTCAGTAAAAAGAAAATAGTTCATACAGTAACCCGACCGTAATTTCTGGGAAGAAACATTGCTATTGTGTTTTTCTCTTTTTTTGTCACTTTGAGCACCAAAAGCCAAGTGCCATCCACTTCCTTTATATTCAAGAGAAGGCAGACATCTCCACAGCTGATATCTCCAACGCTCTGCAACTCACACCAAAACAATCTAGATTGATAAAAAAGGAAACAAATGTACTGATTTTGAGGGAGACTGTTCCTTTAATAGAATTAAAAGCCATGCAAATTATGGAAGGCCCAGCATGAAAGGTTTGTACACTCTAACAGTTTTTACCTGGTGTAATTTCAAGAGCTATATCGTAGGCTTCAGCTGTGACCACTATGTTTTCTGTGTGTACGATGCCTAGAATCTTCTCCACATCGGATACCTGAAACAAAAAACACAGTACATACTGTACCTACACACAAACTGATATGTTAAATGCCTAGTTTTACACATATCATCATATCATATCATACACATATCATATTTGAATCAGCCCTGACATTTTGAAGTGCGTTTGAATACCTACAGCAAAACTGGAATAGTACTTCCATAATGCATACTGAGCTTAGTTCCAGTTCATGCTGTATTTCATATTTATTATTCATTACAGCATTTGTACTTCTATAGTTTTACTCTACCTCCAGACGTAAGGTCTTCTTAATGTTGAGTGGTTTCTTGGCCCTGAAGTGCAAGCTCAGGGGGAAAGAAGAGTTTGGTGAGATGATGCCCTGATCCTGCGGCACACTGAACTCATCACCCAACTCCTCCACACCCTGCAGTCTCCAGGATACCGGCAGAGCTGTTTTATTATGCAGTGTCACACTACGGCTATCCCGCCTAGAGAGAGAAGGAGAGAAGAAGCTAAGTTCAGCAGAGGACACTTTAGATTATATAAGGACTCAAAAACAGCCAGTGTAATGGTAGTATAGTATTTTATCATGCAGCTTCCTTTTTTGGAGGAGGTTCACTGTGCTTTGTGAAAATCACCTCTCAAGCTATTCTACATGTTGGTACCTTTGCAGCAAAGTCCTGTCAAAGTGCAAATGCTTGCTTTCCAGCTCTAGCTCTGGTCGAACGCCCCAGCAGGAGAGGTTGATAATGACAAGCTCTGGATTGTCCTTGATATGGCACACAACACTGTCCTTCATTTGTCCCAGCTTTGTTGGGTAGGCCCACACTGTCAACTCCTAGCAGGACGGAAAAATATTTACATGTACCGGTGCTATCGTAGCCACCTGTATTTCTTCATTGGATGCTAAAATGTTCTCAATCTGGTATTTCCTTGTGATATTTTGCTCACACATTATCTGAATGAGGGGTAAAACCTGTATGGTACCTGTTTCTGTGCAGGTTTGAGAGTCATGGTTGGGGGGTCCAGCAGATATGTAGTGGCCTGGCTATCATGCTGGAAACAAAACTGGACCTCAGCCTCCAGGCCTGAATTGTTATGAATCACTAGTCTCTCCGTGTTCTCTGGGTACCTGTTTTCCTTGTATCTATTAAACAGACACATGTGAATCTGTAAGGACAAAGGCAGAGACTGAAAAGAACACATTAAGCCATTCACATTCTTTACCCTGCCTCTCACCTGTCTCTGCTCTTGCCACAGAGTAACGGTCCAAACTCAAAGTATCCAGGTTTGATAATGAAAGTCTTCTGGAGCCCTTCTTTCATTTTGGGTACCCTCTTACTAAGGGCAAAAAGAGTCCTGTGGAAAGGATGTATGATAACTTTAAGTCTCATCTAAAATCACATTTAGTCCTCCTTTCTTCCAGTCAAGGTTTTTCTGATGTGAAGTTCAATGCATTTAAACGTAAAGATTTTTCAGGAAATTTATTTCACATTATTGCATTTTCAGCAACGGCTTATTCAGCTGTCAGCATTCACACACATTTTCTTCAGGAAATTCATTTTGTAGTGAGCCACCTAGCCTGCAAAGTGATGTTAGCGGTGCACTTTCTCTGATGAATGTTTGTTGGCATCAACAAGCTACGGTACAAGACAAGATATGTTTATGTTTATAAGTTAAATAAGAAGGGGACTTTAGCAGGAAAGCTAATGCAGGTTGTTCTCCAATGCTTGGACCTTGTGTAGCAAAGTGTGGCTAAGTGTGTGACCATAAGTTAATGACAGAACACTGATGTTACTTAATTTAGAAATATTGGGTTAAATATCAAAGTTTAATAATTGTCTAGTATTTATTTGTAATAACCCCTCTTTTCCCCTCCCTTCCCCCATTTTTACCATTTGTATTACTGTATTTAGTGATTAAATAATGCTGACTGACGTGTAGTCTTTGCAGATGGATGGATAGGCGCTTCTTCCTCTGCAGAGGAGCTGGTAGTGTCTCTGGGTCCCCAGTAGCTCAAAGTTAAAGGTCTGTTCAAATGTCCCTATGGAGTCCGAGTAGAACCAGATCTTCAGGACCACCTCACTGTTGGCTGGTACAACCCAGCGAAATGTTGTTAGGCTGCACACAAATACATACACAAAAACACACGTGCACACACTTAGTTACAAAAAAGTTAAAAAGTTTAAAAAAAAAGCTACAATGTGTCCTCGTAGAGTGTCTGTGTGTGTTGGTCCTTGCCTCTGGCTGCGTTTCAGCTCTAAGATTCCTTGATGCTGATCTTCTTCAGTGCAGTCAGATGTGGAGGAGACGTGAGGTAAACGAGACTGATCCGAGCCCTTTCCTTTTATCTTGGCTGAAGTTTGTCTCTTGCTCCTCTGACTCTCTCTGCCCTTTTTATCCTTGTCCTTTGTTACTGCACTGTCCTTAACGCTGCCCTTGCCTCGACTTTTGGAACGTGTTGCTGCTGCCTCTTCCTTTAGTGTGGACACACAAACACTATTCTGAAGCTTTAATGGTGACATTGTTAAAATAAATTTGTACCTTTAATTGTTATTATAATTTGGCATCTGAAATATGTGGGATAGAAATTAGTGGTAGCTCATATTTCACAGAAGGTAAATTCTTAGCACTAAATATTCTTCAAACCAAGACAACATTTCCTATAAATCCTGCTGCTTCTTGCCATAAAAGGACGTGGCTTCTTGAAGAAGATCATCACCTATGCATTGGCAATTTTGTACTTATGTTTTAAGTATATATTCATGTGGTGTGTAAAATTATCATTACCTTTACAACTGAAGCCTGCACATCTTCCCCTGGACCTTTCTCCTCAGCCTGGTCATCTGGCCCTGTAGGAACCAGGAAGGTGAAATAGCTACAGGAGAGTTGGCTGTTAGATTGCTCCCTCTTTTTGGGAAATGGAACCATAGAGAAGATGGTAGGAGGAGGGATGGGTGGGCCGCTGGGTCCCAACCCCAAATCATCCAACACCTAACAAGACCAAAGTAGAGATGGAAGCACATTAGGCAATGGTGACAGAAAAAACAAACGATAAGGTACATTTTGAAGAGACACATACAGTCAATTATACTAACTCCCATACTAACAGAGAAATCAGACATACCTCGACAAGAGGAGGGAGGGTGCTGCCTTTGAGCAGCTCTGAAGCACTTGGATAGTCTTTCCCTGTCAGATTCAGCACAATATGAGGGATGATGTCCTGTGGAGACACCTTGTCTGCTTCACTTGGTGCTGATGTCTGGCTTGGCATTGGAGACATGACCTTGCTGTTGGCTTTCTTGCTCCTCTTGCCAACAGGGGTCTGTGCAAACAGGTGAATGGTGTATTGAATAGTTTTCAAAACTTGACCTGCTGTGATACTGAAGCTTTCTTTGTCTATGTTAGTCAGTTAAGCAAGTGTATTGAGGGACTACTGTCATACCAGAGGTTTTCTAATGTTGTCTCTAAGTACAATCAGCAAGTATGGTGTGATAAAGTATACACGCACATAAGGACAGGTATCTACCTGTTACCCATTTAAATTTAAAGGTGGGTACACAAACATGTAACAATAACGCTAAAATGTCAGTCACTTAGTACGACTGAATGCATGAGTTATCCCAAAATTTATGGTAAGAATACACAGATCATGACTAAACTTACGGACAAAAATTCTAGAGGTGTCTGCACAGTTTCCTATGGCACAGTTTACACCTCCAAACTGCAGATTACTAATCACAAATGTCACAAAATAGCAGTGTTCCTCTGGAGAATAGCACCACAGGAAACTGTTCTAATGTGAAAGGTAGTGATAGGAAAAAATCAATGAACAAAAACTAAAAGCATATTTTCTAAAAATGAACTAAACTTGAAAGGTCTGGTACATTAACATGTATCAAGAAACTGAGAGTGTGAAAAGGATCAGACCGCCCTTCACTACTGAAAGGCTGTCTATCAGGGCTGCAGTCAACTTGTGACAGTGATGATAAACTCCACCCATGGGTCCACCTGCAAACTGTGACTGGACAGTTAATTGTTTTTCATTTAGCCAAGGACAAGCCCCTCTTCTCATTTCTTAGTGGACACATCCTCACAAGCCAAGGAGGAGGCAAGGAAGAGACACGAGAGAGAGGAGTCAAGGCAACAGGCATTTCAAAAAATGAGACATCCATGCTTTGGAGCCATCACCTGTGTGTCACATGCCTTTCATACATCACTGGTGCCTTAAAAACATCCACAAAGGATACCCACGTGCATACTTGTTCATAGCTCCTCCTGCAAGCTTCCTCTCTCCTTGAGATTTATTTTTAGAATTGAGACTTGCTCCAATTAAGCGTCTGCATCTCATAAAAAGAAAAGACTCCCCTGCAACAGTGCTTTGTATTTAGTAATCGCAGGTGTATGCTGCCCTCTGTTGGACAAACTGTAATAAAATACATCTCTTTACTCTGTTGTGATTTAATCACTCAAGTAATTTAGACAATATATATATATATATATATATATATATATGTGTGTGTGTATATATAGTCATTAACACATACAACAAGGTGTATTATATATCACTTTATTTAGTTTTTTTTTTTGCTGTAGTTTGAAAGTTAGGAAAAAAAGTTAGAGTACAATTGTAGCAAGAGGTTTGAACAATCAGCAGGCAGCAGTCTCAAAGGACAGAAGAACAGCGTCATTTTCCAAATTAGCCAAGCAGTCTTTACTTAATTAAAGAAAACACAACTGACAACCTTACTTGTTTCTCTGCTGTGGCCTCCTCTGACATCAGTGGTGGGGCTTCTTCACTGGGGAGCGGGACCAGCAACAAGCCCTGAGCTCGGTCCCAGTGCTGCAGGATGTGCTCCACCTGTTCTTGGCTCCGCTCATACGCACTGAACTGAGACTGCAGCTCATCCATGATGGGCTACAATGGTTGGATAGTAAAAACAGAAGGATATTACAAATAGGTCATCAGCATCTATTGCATTTTCTAGCTTGGCAGAAGCTCAATGTGTAGGAGCCATTACATATGCAACAGAATTTATAACAATTGTCTTTACATAACTAATACAAAAACCTTAACTTCAAGTGCAACGCCACAATTAATTTTCCCATTATTCTGCTGCTGGCAAATTAAATGTTTAACTGTAAATGTAATTCCTATTTTATGACAACAATTAAATTTTGTTATTTATTGTTATGGCTGATCATCTCTCTCCACATGTTGTAAAAGCATACTGAATGGTTGTGTATATTCCCAGTATTCAGTATCAAGTTTGACACTATGAACAACTGGACCTTTCCAGAGCTGCAAATGAGAAATACAAATGGAAGAAATGTATGTTTACTTATCAAGTAACACAGAACTAAGTGTAGTCTCCATTTTTGTTTGATTTTGTGAATGCACAGCCCATTATGACTATGATTATCTTAATAAAGCATCTAGAAATAGAAAGTATTTGTAGTAAAATGGGTCAGCAATGACACCGAATACTCATCTGACAATATGATGGAGTGTATTGCTGCCTGGGTTTGACTACGTCACTGCCCTTGCTCCTTAATAAACTCACCATTTCTCCCTCCGGCTTGTCTGCAGGTTGAGGAGACACTGCTTGTAATGTCTTGGCTTCTTCTGTCTTCTTATGTGAATGATCAGCTTCTTTGTTCTGATGCACTGTAATAGCAAATAGGATCAGTAATATATACATATATACATACATACATAACATACAGACAAACACAATAATTGTGAATCATGACTTTTATCTTGGAAAACAGTATGGGCTACATGTTATCAATTTTCATAATCAAAATGACACTGGTTTTTAAGCTTACTGTGTTGTTTGATATTACTGCATGCCCTAATTTGAGTATTGAAACAGTTACCACTTTTAACTAATTAGATACCCTCATCAGGAGTTAATCTTGGGTTTTGAGACCCTATAAGGATGTAAATGTCTGTTAATAAAATTGTAAGCCTTTTAAGTAAGTTGTGAGCTTATACAGTGTGGATCGTCCTTTCTTATAGCATGTCCTGAAAGTTCTTATCTCCTGCACTGAGGCATGCTGGGACTCCTTACATCTGCTGGCAACTTCATTTAATTGATGCTGCTCTCTTGCCTCCACAATTGACTCTTTGGAGTTGTTACAGAAAGGTGTTGGATGGGCATCTGGCACAAGTGTAAACTGGAGAAAAAAAAAGAATAAGTAATTGTTCTGTATGTGTAAAATCTGGTTTAGGGATTTAATTCACAGAGGAATCACCGAACATGGTGTATGTACAGACCTCCTTTCCACCAGGCGGGCCCGTCTTCCCTGATGCTTCTTTATTATCTCTCTCTCCAACCTTTTTCTTCAACTCTTTTTCTTCTTTTAGCTTCTTCATGTCTGCAGTTTCTATACTCTGAGATCCAATGACAAACATACTTCATGCCCAGTATAAATGCAAAGTTCATGACTGAAAATCACAAGATCATGTACAGTATATGATTCTAGATACAGATCATTCCAGTTGTAGACAGGTCTATAGTGACACTGAGGACAAACACTTTTAACACTTCAGATTATGGCCCACAGCATGCACCGTAATACCTCTCAACTGTGTGTTGTGGGACATACCCTAAAGAGTTACTCTAATATCTGACAATATGATACAGTAAATAATTTGTGCCGTGGGACTGAATGTGTCACTGCCTTTGTTTAGAAATAAACCTACCTTTTGTCTCTCCAGCTTGTCTGTAGGTTGAGGAGACTCTGCATGTAATGCTTTGATTTCTTCTGTCTGCTTCTGTAAATCATCAGTCTCTTTGCTGTGATGCACTGTAACAGCATAGAAGACCATATGTTGGCGATCAGACCACAATTTACTGCATTTTATTCACTTACTTCCAAGATACTAGAAAGTTATTTGAGTGTCCAGAACTTCACAAAAGTGGGATTCCTTGCAGTTGCTTGCACCTTCATTGAAGTTATGGTGCTCTCTCGCATCCATGAGTGACTCTAAAGAGTTGTTACGGGAAGACAACCTTTGTCCATTCAATGCATCTGCTGACTGGAGAGGAAATGAGACATATGAGTTTCAAGACCACCAATAGGGAGACAAAGTGAGCACTGTGTTTGTGCTCACGGGAGCTTGCTTGTATTTTGGTTCCAATTGGGTTTTGGAGAGAAGTGATGTGGAATACATATACAGACCTGCTTTCCCTCCAGCAGGCTCTTCTTCCTCGACACTTCCTTAGTATCCTTCTTTCCAGCCTTTTTGGTCTTCTTCTTCAGCTCTTCTTCTCTCAACCTTTTCATCTCCTCTTCTAGCCTCTTTTCTTCCGACTCTTTAGCTATACGCTCGAGCTCCCTTCACACAGGTGCACACACATACATAAGTTGTTTGTTTTATTAAATAGTTCCCAATATTTGGTGGAAGCTGTATCCACTAAAGGCCTGGGCAGTTCAATCAGTATTTGTGTTGACTACGGGGGACTTAAACCAAGTGCACAACATGGACAAGTGGAAGGTTAAATTAGCTTTTTTATCCAGGTATGTGGACACAAAGTCCAATCCGATATTCATTTTTTCATATCTTTAGTTACACTTATATTTTCTTGAATGGTTTATTCCTCCATAATAACTGTGCTGTTTCTTTTCTTTACTTTGACCATCTCTATCTTTTGGTTCAGCCACTGTGTTGATTCTGCCCCCAGGTTGCATTTACAATCACTCAAAAGGTAAAAAGAATTCAGAAAGTTTCATAAAAAAAAAAACGACAACTCTGTCCAGCACCTAATAGACGGTGGGCCTCATGCAAGAACTACTCATGTGAACAGACTGGTTGTTAAGTAAAGAACTTTCTCTGGGTATAAACAAAATTCACAGGTGGTCCCTCTGTACAATCATGTAAACTAAGATACTTAGTTTGACTTAAAGGTCTGGTGTGAAGGATTTAGTGGCATCTAGTGGTGACGCTGCACATTGCAACCACCTGAAACTTCTCCCATGTGCCAAGCATATAGGAGAACCGTGGTGGCTGATGTGAAAAATTGAATGGCAGATGACGAAAACACAGCAATTCTTACTTTTACTTGACTATACACTTGTGTAAACAACTTATGGATTTTATACTCAATTTCTGTCAATATATCTCCCCAAATCGTTCACACTGGACCTTTAAGAATCATAATGTCTTGATCTGAATGAATTTAAATATGATCCAGAAATCAATCAAAATAACAAGAACAGGTGACATTTGTCAGAATGAGACAATCAAATTATTATTATTATAGTTATTATTATTATTATTAAGTTTGCCCATTTAAACCTACAGTTGGTAACTTTTATAAAAATAGCTTTGTGTCATATTAGCTGAAATTGTCTCTATATTCTGAAGAAAGTTCATGAAACAGATAATCTGTGGAAAATATCATGTCCCTCCTCCAATCCTACTGCCTCTAATGACATTTGGTAGAATCTACAGTGGTGCACCAATCAGAGCTGAGGAGTCTCTAACGCAGCTGTCAATCATGACAATCACTGTTCATAAACTGTGATCAAACTGTCAAACTTGGCAGTGCTGATCAAATATGAATCAAGATTCTGTGACTGCATTGCCTTTTACCACCTCAAATGTTTTTAGCAACATATTTTAGTGTACTGATTAGCTGTAAATGATCAATGAATAAAATTATAGAATAAAGATGCATGAAGTCCAATGTGTCATCTTTCAGTCAGTACCTGAGTTTCTGCTGTCTACGCTTCTCTTGGTGTCGCTTAACAATACGCTCTTTCTCCTCCTCGGGCAGAGCGTCATACTCCTCGTCATCCAGCTGCTGCAGCCACTTCTCCTCCCTGTCAACTTTCTCTCTCTGCAGAGCCTCTGAAGGACACACACACATAGGCAGTTCCACATACTGTACAGCTCTATAACCTTACTGAATAGAAATAATAACATAATAACTTTGGTGAGTTCTGTTCTCTGTATCAGAATCTGCATATGTGTGTGAGCTCTTGCCATTTCTTACCCTCAGTTTCTCTCTGTGCTCTCTCCCGTGCCTTGAGTGCAATGTAGGAGTCGGAGAAATTGACTACATAGATGTGTTTGCGATTATTAAGGGCCTTGAGAATAATTTGCAGTGTGCTTGCCCCTGACTGAGTGTACACAGATTCCAGGCCATCGATCACTATGCCACGGTGACAGTCGCTTAGCTGTTATCGCAACAGCAGCACCAACAGCAATGACAATGACAAGACAAAGAGGACAAACATGATAGGACAAAAGTCAAACTTAGGTGAAACTGTCTATTTAAGGTATTAAACATAATCTGATGTCTAACAGTTTATAAGTACAAACAGCTGTGAGCCTTTTTGATGTATGCACGTAGCATTTTTTATGTAACTGTCTTAGAGTATGCAGTATAGGTAGGGTCCTGCGACATTGTGCTCTAGCAGTTAAGTGGATATTTTGAAACTGTTTTGTAATGTGTCACATGATATACCACGACAATATATATGGAAAAGACTGTCTTTTAACTTACCTGAAATCTTTCTGCCAGGATATCAACCAGTAGCTGCTCAGGCAAGAGACTGCTAAGTGTGGTCACATCTCCTCCCTGAAGCCAAATCACACCAAAGGAATTTGTATTTATATTTAGTAAGATTTCAAAGAGAGGCTTTCTTTGTGAACATAAAGATGTATCCAAGGAGAAAAGGAAAACAATTTTCAAACATCCCAATCTAACCCTAAAACTCAGCAGAAGACCAACGGATTTAGGAAAATATACCAGGCAAAGGGCAATGTGTGTGTTTTTAGTCTCCTGAGGAGCCTCGGTGTCGTTTCTACTGCAGCTGTCCTTTCTGGGTGTTGCAACAACTTCCACAGTATCACGTGAAGCTGGAGCTGAATGCGGAGCTGGAACTGAGGCTTCAGGACGTTTTGCAGGTCCTGTTTCTGTGGTCTGACCTGGAAGCAGACATATGTAGTAATCAACTTTTTTAAGGTTTTTTTTTTTGCAAATCTGCCTTTATTTGACAGAGGACAATGGAGAAATAAGAGAGAGAGAGAGAAAGAGAGAGACAGAGACAGAGAGAAAGCGAGAGAGAGAAAGGGGAGGGTATGACATGCAGGAAAGGTCTATATATGTGTCTATATATAATATATAATATATATATATATATATATATATATATATATATATATATATATATATATATATATATATATATATGTATATATATATATCCATATGTATATCCATATATATCCAGTAGTGTCCTGTCTGACTATAGAAGAGTTATGGGGTCCAAAATTAACATCTGGCAAGCACCAAAATGCAGAAAGATTATCTATTTGGTGAGTAGATTTTCGGAAGCCTTTTCACCACACTGGCTGGTAAATGTTTGTACCAAAATAAACATTGCAAAAAGTTATGATGTCATTTACAAGCGCGCTCCACTACTGCTCTACCACAAAACTGACTGTCTTGAGCGCTCTTAGTTTCGCGGTACTGTTGACTGCATCAGCTGATCCACTAAATTATCATTTGCTGCCAGTCTGCAAAGAAGAGGAATCTGATGATGACACAAAAAACATATTAGAATTGACTGTATGCATAGCTCATAATTCTTACCAGGCTCCTCAGCCTTCTTCTCAGCATACTCAGCAGCAGCACGGTCATAGAGTTGTCTTGCGGTCAGGCTAACAGGTGAAGTACCATTTATCAGCACTTCTGTAACCACAGCATCAACACTCAGGCTTGCCCCTCCGTAGTGATGCGCCAGATCAGCCACTGTGCTGGCCTTATCTTAAAAAAGAAGAGGAAAGTGACAGTTTCACATATACATGCTCATCAGTCTCGGGTAACTGGGTACTACAGTGTACAGTGATTATGTTGCTAATATTCTTAGTCTTAAAATATTTAATTGAAATATCAAGATTCTGTAAATTACATAAAATTATATTTTTCCTTGATTAACATTATAGGATCTACTGTTTAATTGGTTAATTGATGAATTTCTTCACCTGTCAGTGGGGCTCCATATACAATAATAGCAATGCCTCTGCGGTTGCATGCAGCTAGACCTTCAGGTGAAAGATCTACGCCCATGTGGCGGGCAATTGCTCTGGAGACAGGAGTCATCTCTAGCTGCCCCACTCTCCCACTGCTTCCCTGGTTGGTCATCTCTGAAACGACTGGAAGTGCAAGCATTATAATACATATAGTACCTGTGGAAATTACAGTGCATTACACTCACCTCCTGTCAGGCTGCTCTCAGGCTCTGCTTCTGAAATGGTTGTACCCACCTAATTCAGTTGGTTTCACAGTTATAGTGTGTATTTCTTCCACTTTGCTGTCTGCTGGGTGGACACCATTTTGTCTTGACCTCTTTTCTTCCTCATGCATGTCACCCGTTTCAGCTTCATTTTCTTCCAAGTCTTCCTCCAGCTCTGCTGCACACAGGTAGATTGGATTAAAACAGGTACACACACACAAGATATGCAGGTACCTGTAGGTATATGATTTCAGTGCTTTATAAACATGTGTGCCTGAAGGTACCATCATCTTTCAGTTGGAAGCAATTCTCCCTGTAGAACTCAAGCAGTTCTGTGGGAAGGCTTTCTCCAGGGACTCTGGGAGGCAGCAGTAATATGTTGTTCTCATCATAACCCTGCATCAAACGCAGGATCTACACAGAATGAAGCCATTGGGAAGAGAGGGGAGGGCGAAGGAAACCAGACAGAAGAAAATTAAATGTTGTGAGGTGCCAGGTGAAGAGATAAATTAAGAGAGGACATCTCCAAGAGGGAAATAGGGGTAGATAGATAGCTAAAAGTAAGTTTCAGTGATATATGGTTCTTACATGAAAACTGGTAATGGCTTTGTTCAAATGTTTCTCTTTGTCAAAGTTAAGCCTGGGCATGATTTTTTTGTGAGCCCCCACCTCACCACCTCCCAGATGTACTCACAGTATTATTATCTACCAACCCTTGCACCTTCTCATTCCGACTTTCTCTTTCTTTTTTATCCCTTCTGTAATCATAAGCTACCTTTTCTTCCTCAAGATACTGTGTGTCAAATTCCAGGGAGTAGAACTCAATGGGGAAAGAGCAGGGGTTTTTGATGGTGACCTCAGCTTCAACCTCAGTGCTGGCAGGCAGGCAAGGCCCCAGCTCCAGCATCAACGGGCAGAACTCGAGCTGAGGCTCCTCACCCTGCCCCTGGGCTGTAATAAGGACCTTCTGGGTGCTCTCAGCCACACAGACCTCGAGCTGCCTGTTGTAAGCATTCTGCAAAGAAACGAAGAGTGTCACCGCCCATGAAATATCCTGAAGCTCTGCTATGTATCATGTCAATCTATAAAATCAAGTAAGCTCCTTACCCCATCAGCAGGGCTGAACTTTATCTGGACATTGATTCGTTCTCCGGGTGACAGCTTGCCAGAGCAAGGAATCGCCTTAAATACCACTGGTGACCGCTGCTTCTGCAAGACCTTTTTACGCTGATGGAGAGGCAGGAACTTGTCTACCTGAGTGAGAGCAAGAACAGAGGCTCTTTGAGATAGCATTCTAAACAATTAGTTTATCTTAAGCTAAATCTGATAGATACCAAGTAGTTTTTGTTAAGTTGCTTTGTTAATTCCATAAAATGACAATTGTTGTACCTTTTTGAAAGGCTTCATCTTCTCAGCTATCCTCCAGTAGCAGGGCACAGACTCATGGTTAAACAGTTGTATTGTCTTCATCTGATGGAGAACAATGACAACAACAACCTGAGTAACCACAACCACATTTAAGCACTGCAAATAGATGACCTTAGTAAAAGAAATCCTTAGAAATGATAAACCTGATCTGACCACAAGATGGCACCACAGTGAAGCAGCATCCTGGTCTCTCATTAGTGCCCTTCATTAGTGTGCCATGCACACACCCAGCAGTGTTAAAGGATACTTCACCCACAGAATGATCATTTGTATATCAATTACTCACCACAGGTTACATTTAATTTGTGAAGGAAACTTTGTTTTTCTCACATGACTCTGCAGTGGATGAAGAATCTAAAAATGATGAGCTGAGGACCTAGCGGGTCCACGTTAAGCAACAGCAAAACTATATGAAAACATCTGTTAACGAACTCTCTCACAACTCATGTAGAATAATCCAGGTCTCATTTATCCAGTCAGCTTGGTACTTCCGAGACACGCATTTTCACTAAAACCTTACTATTTTAAACACTTGCACATTAACAGTCTCATGCACAGACAAGTAGCACACCTGGGCAACTCAGTGAAATGCACAGGCAGAATTCAAATGCACATGCTTGCCCAGGCATGCTACTCATATGCACAAGTGTTCTAAACAGTAAGGTTTTAGCAAAAATGCATGTGTTTAGGAAATACTGAGCATACGAATGGATAAATTGAATTTTACTAATAATTTTCTGCGTGTTTGGAGTCTTCTTTCACCATGGAGGCATGCGAGAAATACAAAGTTTTCTTGATGAATTCAGTGTAAAATGGGGTGAGTAATTGAAATACAGTAAAGTTTTCATTTAAGCTGCATACAGTATTTGTGCTTCCTAATCTGCTACTTTTGCATGTTGAAAACAAACAAAAAAATAGGCAGTAAAAGTTAATTTTAGTTAATTTGTGTAACTATCCAATTAAACAAGTGTAAACTGGATATAATTTACAAAATTTTAACGTAGCGTTTTCATTCATTCACAAAACTCAACCTGCAACCTTGCTAGGACTACATAACAGTATCTTGTCATTCCATGTTACCACACTGTATTACCTGACACATGTGACACTGCACAGTGTCAAACTGCAGTGTGTCTGTGGAAACAGTAATGGCCGGCACAGTTACCGCTGCACAAAGCCGTATCTGGACCAGTGGTCCACCTGTGACCTGTAAAAGCAAAAAAAATCATCTTTGCAACAAGGTCACAAAGCTACTGATTAACAAAGGAGACCCAGCGGACTCACTTGGGTAGAAATTTTACACTGAATCAGAATTAATGACAGTATTTGTCCACATGGTCATGTGTTGTGTGTGCCCATGTGTACCTGTATTGGCATGACAACACTTATGTCCCCCATCTTCAGGTTGGCTCCGTGGGGGGCAAATTTAACTGTGAAAGTATGTGTCTCACCACAGGGCAGGTTTTTCACCCTTTCAAATTCTACACTGAATCCTTTGAAGAAACAAGAAAAAACCATTTAAAGTATTTCTTTATGTAATTAAGGCAAAAAATGTATAATAGAAACAGAAATGAAATAGCGGATAAAAACATAATGATTAATATCAGAATATGGGCAGAATGTTACCACATTAATGGTGAGACATGGTATCAATCTATCTATTTAACCCACTAAAAAAAAACTTAGTTAAAATTCTTTTAACTGAACTATACTTTAAGTCTTACAGGGATTTTCAGTTTCATATTCAATTTTCCAAATGACGTATTTGCATAATTGCACGAATATTTGATTCTATGTTGTTATTTGTTATGTAACTGCTGTGACGTAAGGCCCAACCAATGCCAGGATATAAATACCAGATGCATCACACCAAGCTGTTTGAATAATTCAGCCACGAAACTAACATTTGAAATGTTTATTACAACAACAGAACATAGTTAGAGTTTACCGACTGCACTCCGACCTCATCACTCCTAGCAGACATGTTTACATGAGATATTGGGGAGTGATGACTGAATACTCCCCCCCAGCCTGAGCATGTAGGAGCATGCTGGGGCTAAACGAGCAGGCAGCAATACTGATGAGAGGCAGCAATGTCATTGACAAGACAGAGGGAGAGCTGGGAAATATTTGCCGCCTTAATTGACCGTCAAATTAGGAGGTCAGGGTGTGTTTTGTAGATGATATGGAGAGTGAGGTATGTCATGAGTGTGCAGCTTGGGCTGACTACTTTAACTAGCTAACAGCTCAATTTATGGTACCTAAATGAAGCTGTTAGCTCCATAATGACTGAGATATTACATGAAAATAAGACACACAGATCTCAAAGGAAGTGTGTTGTGTATTACCTGTGCCAGCTAGAGGTTTGCCATTGGCGTGGAAGGACACAGCCACTGACCCAGTATTGGTCACATTTACTGTATGACTGAGGACTTTGCCTGGAACTACATAACCAAAATCCAAAACATACTCTGGGAGTGGGAACCTGGGGGAGTAAAAAGAGGTTGGCTGGAGACAAGAATAAGATCATAACAAGCAACATCTACAAGTCTGTTTACTGAAGCAGGGCTGGGCAATACTTGAGCTTTATGATTTTCTGAGAGTAAATTCTTCAGTTGTCATGATCATAATATGTTATCACTTTATAAAACAATGCCATTGACATAAATATTTCAAGTAAATTGTACTTTACAACTGACCATATTAGTTATTTAAGTTTTGTTTTTACATGTGTGATGTGTTTTGTATTTCAGTGGGACAAAATTCTTTGCCTTCAACATTAGCTTGCTTATTTAATGTCTTAATTAGCAGTATACATTTGTGGAGATTAAACAAGGCATCACAATATGGTATGAGGGAAAACAGCCAATGCACACCATGACATCCATCAATTTGCACAAGTAGCACAGATCAAAAACACACCCAGCCAGATATAATTCATTAACCCAAAGTCTTTGAATTTCACAACACAGTTCTTGTTTCAGTCCAGTGAGTGGACCATCTGTTCAACCAATGTGTGTGTGTGTGTGTGTGTGTGTGAGAACATACTGGCTAAGTCTGTGCCACTTTCTGGAGGAACCTTGCGAGTCTCTAAGCTCCAGCAGGCTGCTGGTCACAGCGAGAGCATTCTGTTTGACCAACGTTCTCTCAATCTCCATGTGAAGCAGCTCTTCATACTGGAAGCAGCAGGCAAAAGACAGAAAAGAAAAAGGGAGGGGAGACAGAGGGAGGGGTACATAAACATTTGAAAGTTACAAAGAAAGTATTGAGGAGTTACATAAGCAATAGACAACACAGTCTCAATGGTAAGTACAAAAATTCAAGGTACCTCCAAATCTATTTTTACTAGTCAAAGCTCTTTTTAAGAATTGGTCTCATCACACATACACTACAGCTCAGAGTGACAGCTGGATGTCATTCAGTTTTGACTGATTTTCAGATATCACTTGATGTGATTCAAGGTTTAGAAATGGATGCTGGTCTTGTAAAGCAGAGCTGGCTGATTAAGATTCCAGCCATCACCATTTCAATCCTGAGAAAAAAAAAGAGCCACTACATTAAAAGAACTCATGACCGTGACATTTATGGTGATGAAGAGCTTTGAGATCTGCAGATTTGGGATGATCAGTTGCCCACACCAAATCATTTTTACAACCCTTGGTGCAGTAAGGTTGTTAACATTGCATTATGACAAATCATATTTCAGCCTTAAACATCATTACTAAGATATCTTTTAACTGTGAGAAATCTAAATGTCCAAATGCTTCTCATCCTGGAAGAGGTATCCACTCTGTTGCTCTTCTTGAGGTTTCTAGCCTTGCTCCAGTTTTAAAGGGTTTTAAAACTGGAAGTGTTTCCATATCTGGACCAAGGGTCTAAGGACAGGAGATGTCATTTGTTGTGGGGTTGCATTAAGTGATTATTTTCATTGTCCATTAATCTGTCTATTATTTTTTCAAATAATTAATAAAATGATTTGGTCAATGTCAGACAACACTGAAAAATGCAGATCAATGTTTCTCGAAGTCCAAAATGACATATATAAACGTCCACAATGCAAAGAAATACAGTTAACTGTCATGAAGGAGTAAAGAAACCAGAAAACAGAAAATATTCACACTTAAAGGTATACTACTATGCAGGATTGTTTGTTACTTTTTGTAACCTTAGATTCACTCGTTTGGCGTTTCACCTCAATATATTAATTTATTTGCACTCTTTCGGTGCTGTGTCTCTTGGATGCCTGCTGCTTACAGTCTGGTCTAGTCTAGCTACCTCCAACCTCACCTGAGCTCTGTGGGGGTACACGCCCACAAACATTCCCCACACACAAAATAATAACAGAATAGGTTAAAAATATAGGCAGAGGGTTCTGCAAAAACAAACAAAAAAAAAAAAAAGAAAACATCACCACACACTTTTAGTGAGTCAGAAGTGATGATTGAGAGGGATTACTTCTGTATCAGTCTATACATTGCATTTTAGGAAAATCCTGCATAGTAGAAGCTGGAATCAGAGATTTTGACCTTATTTTTTTTATTACTCGAACAAATGTCAAATTAGTTGCCATTTAATTTGATAGTTGATAACTAAACCATTAATCATTTAATCGTTGCAACTCTGATATGTTGTCATATGTGCAGGCTGAAAAGCCCTTTGTGGCAAATTTGTGTTTTTGGCTGTATAAATAAAACTCATTTGACTGACTAGCCAACATGTAATTAGATATATCTTAATGTTTTGAAAAAAATAAATAAATAAAATTGCAGATTTCTGTATTCTGTATCAAGAGAGCTACTGTAAGATAAACATAGCTGTAACATCACTAAAGATCTGAGGCATTTTCAATCATCAAAATTCTACTGGAGATACTTTGAACTGTTGTTCTTACTAGACAAATCAAAACTGCATTATAATGCATGCGAATCAATCTTCACCTTGTAATATGACTAAAATGTATTTATGAGGGTGTAAATATGATAATTGATTATTAGGCAAAACTGTGAATTGTAAACATTTTCTAAATCAGTTTGCCATCCTTTTCCCTCATTTCTACACCATAACAAAAACAGATAGAAAGTCACTAAGGTCAGGGTTCTTTGTGAATCAGGTAGTAAGGTTCTAATCTGTCAGGTTATTCACAGGTATTGCAGTCTTTATCCTTCCTGTCCTTATCTGCAATGAAAATGCATTTTTCATGTCAGTGGTTAGGGGAAATGTCGGGGATGTTGCTGGGGCAACTCACAAAACCATGAACAAATACTGAGGGGATAAGCAGAAAATAGCAATTTCCATTGAAATTCACTGGGTCTTGCCTACTCTATAGAAAATCAATACACAGATAAGAAGCAGGGAAAGCCCTGTAGAATAGGCTGGTTACTAACAGCAGAGATGTAGTGGCACTGCCATGCCCATACAGAGCAAATATAGATTTGGAGCATGTACACTGCAGTATATCTGTGATCATAATGGCATGCATTATTTCTTAATACATATACATAAAGCATTCTAAACAGGACACAAGATGAACTCTGCTGATTACAACAAACATAAATTTGTGTTATTCAGAGATAGGAAGAGTAAGTGCTCCTACTTTACTAGAATGAAAAATAGCACCGTTTTCACTACGCTACATACAGTATGCATATGGAATAATACAGAAGATAAGGTTTTATGGCATAACATCACTGCTGTTTATCTTAGTCACTGACTGTGAGGATGCTGCTGGCCTCGGTTGTTGCTCCTTCACCTCCAGTGGCAATTCCATCCATCAGCTCCTCTCTGACTCTATCTCCCTCCACAGCTGTTCTGGCCTGCTGCACCACATCACTATAGCACTCCTCTGCTGCAAGAGAATCACAACAAGACACCAGCGCAGAAACAAAAAGTTATTTCTGTGTCTCAATATTTGTTAGCATAGAGACGTGACTATGAGGGAGACCTGTCTGTTAGCTAAGGGATTTGGGCTCAATGATTTCTAATGCAAACAGCGTCAGAAAGCAAAACAGCAAAACAAGGATTACATACTACAGAATAAATTCTGTTCTAGGGGACAAGCTGTGTTCTTTGGTCGACTCTTTTCACTCAGAATTTCCTTATGGGGATCAATAAACCCTTACACTACATGTTAAGCATTTTCTGTTTACTGTTGTTTACTGTGTTTAACAAAGTTTTAGATTTGTCCATTCCGACGCACTGAGAACAATTCCTTCCAGTGGTATTATCTGACACCAAGATTGCATTTGGGCAAACAAAATGAATATAAAGTACAATATAAAAGATAGTCTATTGCACTTAATGGTGGGTAGGGGCGTAATATGTAATACCTAAAAACGTATATATTCATTGTAAATGTTCATCTTTGTTGACTTGAGAAGGAATATGATTATGTGTCTGTGAGTGCATGTCTATGCATACACAGGTTTCTTGGCAAGTTCAGGCTTATCCTTGGGAAAACTCCCTTTCCAGTCAGCGTGATGTCCTGCAGTGGCAGGAATGCCACCTGCAGCTGAAGGCGCTTCTCAAACACGTCAGGGATGCCCGGGAGGTAGAGCACACGCAGACACTGCACCGCACCTGCATTAATGTAACCCTGATACACAAAAACAAACACACACAAAAACTGGTAAAAAAAAACAAAAACCTTTACACATAATAAATGACCCTCCCACTTTTAAGTGGTTCCAACTCACTATGTTGGGGATGACCAAGGGCTGGCCTGGTCTGAGCTCCTGTTCTTTCTCATTTTGCTCCCCTTCCAGGGCATTCCTCTGTCCTCCTGTCTCTTCACCAGCCTCCTCCTCATCCTCACTATGAGGCTGTATGATGCTAAATTTGAAGCCCACCTTGCCAGTATTCCTCAGGGTCACTTCAGCTTCCCCTGCATGATCAAACAGCTAGAAGAAAAACAGAGGATATGCAACACTGCCTTTTAAACTTTCATCACCTTTATTTTTACTGAAGACAATGTGATTTAGCTTTATGGCAAACAGAAGGTTTTGATAAAACCACTCCACCTAGTGTCTTTAGGTGGAGTGGGTGCCTTGTAAAGGTGATACAGTACAATAAAAACACAGTTCCAGAGAAGCATGCATGAGTTTGGCCTCCATTTGAACCTGATGGCATATGGTTATAACTATCATAAAAATCTAACAACAAAGAAGATAAGGTGATAGTTGTTAGCGTGAAATGAGCACAATGGAATTGTTATTTGAGTGTTAAAATTGAAATAAAGTAAGAGACATAAATGCTGCTGCTCAAAACCTGGAACTGTTCAAAGTTGACCACTTGTGCATGCACAGAGGGGGTCGTTTCAGGACTTCCTGACTAATACGGGTAAATCTAATTGACCACAAGTAAACAACACAGGGAGTGGGAGAGAGAGAAAAGACAGCAAGAGAAAGAATAGTGCTGAACAGACAGGAAGGTCAGAGAAATGTTCTGCTGAATCGCTCATTTCAACTAAATCAAAAATCAATATGTCCTTGTTTTGAATATCAATGATAACTGGTCTGGATGGCTTGCATACTTAAAGAGGGGATGGAAGTGCAAAAGACCAAAGTGTGAAAAACTATGCAGTGACATTCAAAGTTACTGTAATTCATCTCATCGGTATTTTTAGTGGGTAAAAATAACCTTTATGCCACTCTCAACAGTGTTTATATCATGTGTGTCCTTATGACTTACAATCACTAATCGTACAGTCTGTCCCTCAGCATTAGAAATGGAATGGGAGGGGGATAAAATTAGATTGTCTGTCAAAACACTAAGCAAACAAGCAAATAATCAAACAAACAAACAACAGTAATTCAGCAAACACATCCTCTTCCACAATTACAAACCGATCTGTCACACTCCCCCCAAGGCCTGTCAGTGTCATTTTGCAACTCACCCAAGTTTTATAAAAATCTAATTAGTTTTGTATGAGGAATCGTGTCACACATGGATGAGCAAACAGACAGCAAAGAGGAACAAGGACAAGAAAAGCAGGATAACAGGACAACAAGGAGGCAAATTAACACAAGACAATGTAGCTGAAAACATAGTGAAGGAGAGGTTTGCCAGACATGAGTAAATCAAGCAGTGGTGAATTCTGCCTCTTTTGCCACATCAAGCAGTCTCCTGCGCTACTTATAACCTTGATCCTTGCCATTAAGATCGAAATAAACTTAGCTCAAACATTTGATCAGTAGAGCAGTTGGGACGAAGAACTAAGAAGATAAAGTCAGGGTAAAGGAGCTCTGTATACATACCTGCAGACCAAAGTCAATATGGGAAGAGTCAAGGCTGTAGCTGATTACTGATGCTTCTCCTCTGAGTTTGATTTCATACGTAGGCCCCTCCTCTACGTGGCACTGTGCTAACACCTCTCTGCTGACATTTTCATGGCCGTAGAAAGAGAAAATGACCTGCTGCTGCTCCCCTGGTTGCAGATGACTGTATATGGGTAAGATATCAAACACCTATAGAAAAAAAACAGTGGAATTAACAAAATTAACAAGATTCTTACAAGATTAATTTCTTACTGATTCTTCCAATAGGCTGCTGTTACAATCCCATTAAAGGAATAATTTGGCATTTTGTGACGTGCACCTATTCGGTCTTTTGAGTTAATGCCTTTGTGCACTGAACCCGTTTTTTTTTCATCCAAAATCGTTGTACATCTTAAAGCAAATAAGACAAGTTGTCTCACGTTTGCACTCATTAAAGTTTTTGGAACATGTTCAATACTTGTTTTTTGGCATCCGTCAAAAGCCTTGTAGTGCCACGCAGTGAAAAAAGTGTGGTGGTGGGACACATTCACACCAAGAGAGAGTTACTAATATTTGAGCGGATGATGATGATGGCGAAGAGGAGAATGTAACAAAGGATGAAGACCGCACACAGACAGAGCGACAGTGTGGACACAAAGAGGGAGAACAGCTCAGCCCCTTTAGGTAGCCATGGTGCCAAACACAGAACATATGGAGAGAATGGAGACAGCAAGAAAGGTTCCTCCAGTGGAGAGAAGCAAGGGAGCAAATACGTGGTTACATTTTGTTTTGAATTAGTGTGCAAGGTTTCTGTGCAAAAGTTTTTTCTTTTTTTTTCTTTTTTTGGGATGACAGATTATAAAACACAGACAAAATAAACACTCAGTGTATAAAGGCCTTTAGGCTGCATTTACACCAAATCGGGCACTGCAGTGATAATGGCAATATTCCTATTCATTTAAAAGTGGGTAGTGCATCAGGCTGATGAGGCCGCATGGGTCGCCAAAAAAAAACGGCCTGCAGTGAAAGGTTGAAACAGACGCAACTTTTGGAGAAACAAGTCTTTCCTGCTTTGCAAGGCAGCCAAAGTCACTGGTCTTGTTGAAGAAGTAGTTCCAGAAAAAAAACAACCTCTTGTTTTAACACTTTGTCTTTTGTACGAAATGAACAAACAAGATATAAAATGTTAATTAGTGTTTTTTTCTTACTTTTGATAGAGCCAGGCAAGCTTTTTCACCCTGCTTCCAGCCTTTATGACTTATCAACTAACTACCTGACAATCTCCTGAATCAAGCTTCATACCAATTGACAGATATGACAGTGGTTTTCACCATCTCATCTGACTCTTGGCAAAAAAAGCAAATATGCACATTTCCAAAAATGTTGAACTATTCCTTTAAGCTCTAGTGTTTCAGAGTTTCTTTTATCTAGAGTTTGCACTAGCGGTATGTATTGCTAAGTTAGCACACACAATTAGTTGATCTGTCAATGACCTAATCAATACATACAAATTCCTTTATTTTTCTGGATTGTTGGTCAGATAGTTCTATAACATTGATATTTTTACAAAGTATAGACCACAAACAAATTTGAGTTACTTGGTCAAAGATTAGGCAATGGATTTATCAACGATGAAAATAATTATAATTGCAGTCCTAATACACCTGTGCAGATGTGATCTAAGTATTCTGATCACTTTAATAAAGGAGACATAATAACACATTATAGGTTATAAATCAGGGCAATGATAACAACAAAGAGGCAGACTCTCCACGCTTAAATTTATTATGCAAAACTATGTGCATGGGTGTGGCACCTGCGTGTTTTCTACCTCCACAGCACTACAGCATAGAGACAGAGAATGACTTGCACCTTAGCTGCGGGCTTTCTCTATCCCCTGACCAACTGGAAACCTAGGGAAACCTTCATTTGTTTACAAGTGAGCATTTGCCTACCTCCTCCACACCCACAGGGCGCTGTATGCTGCTTTGTTCATCCGCACCTGGCCTGGGGCTGAGATGGACTGAAAAGGCAGGAGACAGTGTTCTAGAGGAACTCCATCCTTCTTCAGTCTCACTGTCTGGACTTCTCCACTCCTTCTTTGCCTCCAGCATCTCTGTCTCTCTATGAGTGCAAAGTAACAATAAACAGAAGTTAAATATTTATTTGATGAGAGGAAATGAAAGTAACGCTGCATAAACAGACACACAATAAATGAAACATAATAAGCGACACAAGGCAAGAAAACACATACAGTAAACCGTTTTCCAGCTTCATGAAATAGACAACTGAAGGTCTCAAGATGTCCATGAGGTAGCAGTGTACATGCACACAACAACTTACATAAGCATCTATTGTACATCCAATATATCATTAACATATATCACAATACCCAAGTGAAGAAGAAAATCTTAAGCACCCACACCCCAAAGAACTCTGACTCTCATTTTCTCTCTCTGTTCTACTCTCTCCTTCCCTGTGGGATCAGACTGGGTGCATCCATCAAGTTAATTAAACAGAGTGTTCTATAATTAAGAGGAATTTTAATAGGCAAGCAGCAGGAAACAGGTCAGGATAGATTGCAGTGAAGTGCTGAATAAACATGGAAGAGAATGAAAGAGATTTAGTGAGTGAAGCCTTCTCAAAGCTGGGCTGGACAAGTTCTATATTAAATCACCCATCACTGGCTACGCTATTGCTATAGTGTGCATATGTGTTTGTGTATGTGTGTGTATGTCTGTGTATAAGCCTGTTTATATGTAAGGCAGCATTCAAGTCTGCACTCACATTTGTCAGAGTTCTCAAGCATGCTACAGAACTGGTGTGTCAGCTTATAATGAGTGGATGGTGGCAATGCAGCCAGCAGGGGGCACTGTTGTATGGTCAGTCTGTGATGGAATGCAGTTTTAAGGGACAAGCTGGCCTGATGTCCGGCCCTGGGGAGACTCACAAATTAGTACGTCCAGCCTTGAGAGATGTAGGGTTGAGCAAGTATTGTAGGTCAATGTCTTCAAAAATAGGGTGCTTTTTTTTGGTGGATGAGAGTTCAGAAGAGCCCACAAAAACCATTTGCCCCCCTGTGGAAAAAAATAAGCCTTTTAGAAAGACTTTAAAACCCACTGGTGCGGACAGAGGAACAGATGGTGAGACAGCAGATGATGACTCTGCAAGAGCGTGGCTCAAAACAGAAATAGCCTACTCTGACATTCTCATATCTGTCTCTCTCTGTCTTCAATCTATTCTTTCCTTCATGGGTGGGTGTGACTGTCCTCCTATGTTCAGTCTCACTAAAATTCTACACATCAGAGTCTTCTGAACCACAAACACACTTCCAGCTGAAAAAAAAAAAACAGGCATGATGGGAAACATTTTGACGCTGCGAAAAGCACACTGGTACAGACAAATGACTACTGGGGTTACAGTTAATAAGTCAGTTTGAGTGTGTGTGTATCACACATGGTTTTAACTTTTGACATCTCTACTTAGTTTTAGTCAAAGGCTTAACAAGTAAAAAAGCACCAACAAGGATAACTAGGTTCACTCCGAATCGTTGTCTCCATTGTGAATAAGCTGTTTAAAAGCCAACAAGGAAGTGTAAAAACTGCAGTTCCCAGAATGGCCACTGGAGGCTGGCTCTAAAAGGTAGTTGGACATTGACTCATTGACTTGACATAAACATGTTTACAGCCTGGTACAAACAAAACAGCTTCGGTCTCCATAGCTAATTTTCCCATTCATGACACCATCATGAGGGTCAAATTCTTATTTAACTCACCAGCTTTTAAACTTTTATTTCAGAGCTTTTATTTTAAGTCTTTTTTTATTAAGGCTTAAAATTAGCTATAATTAGGGTGTGGCCTCTTTGAGTGACAGCCTGTCTGTGAGACTCCAAAAATTTAAGATGGCTACAGCCGAAATGCCAAACTCAGTCCACATATCAACGACTGACATCACGATGGCTACGTCCATTATTTTCATACAGTCTATGTGCACAATGAGTAACTTCCCTTATTCCAAGAGGTGGAAATTAACTGGGTACATTTACTCTAGAACTGTTTTTAAATACAAGTTGGGGGTAACTTGTACTTTGAGTTTGCCATTTTATGCTACCTCATAAATATACTTCATGATATTTCAGAAGAAAACATACTTATTACTAAGCATTCATTTGACAGCACATTTAATGAGCTACTTTGTACAGTAAGATTTTACATATTCAACTATGATGTATTGTTATACAGGTGCAGTTGAATCACCCAACAGTCTAAAGTAGCTCCAACTTGAAGAGCTACAAAATTAAAATGCTCCTTATACATTTAAATAAAACCATGATTAAAATTACATCCATTTCACACCAACAGGAGTCTTTCCGCTGAGTAATTTTAGTTTTGATACTGTAAGAACATTTTTCTCATTGTACCTCTGTACTTTTACTCAAGTAAGCTTTTAAAAACTTTGATGGAGTATTTTACATTGTTGTTTTGCTCCCTTTACCTAAAGACACAACGAAAAAAAAAAATGGTTATATTCTTGTGTCCTTGCATTAATTGTTGTTCAGATGCTAAGTAAGTGTCAAAAACATTTTTAAGTATTTTTAAATCAAAACCCCTCTGTCTTCTCTTTCTGCAAATATATTTTAGATGACTAATCCTGAACTTGGGGGCAATGACATAGATGTATCCAATCATATGTGGTGTGGGGTGACTAGCAAACCCCACCCATCACATAAATCGCACTTGACCGTTTGCTAGTGGCTAGTAGAACAGTATCACTGAAGAGGTGTGTGTTTAGATTCATCGGGTCAAAACTAACCCCCATCCTCTTCCTCTTACACTAATAACATGGGTGAGGGAGATGTGGTGGAGGACAAGCTCTGCATTTCAATACACCTCAGCATGCTGCTACCTTCACTAAGCCAGGCTCACTTTTTCACATGCCACTCAACTCTTAAAGATGTGATTTGAATCTCTGTCATAACTGAACCACGCCCACACATACTTTCCCTCTGAAATGTGTCAAATTATTGAACCATTTTAACTTTAAGTAAAGGATCTGAATGCTTCTTCCACCACTGTTTCTTCTGCTTTTTTCCAAACGTTTGACATTCCATTCATTCTAAGTAATTCATTAGACAAGTGTCATTTCAACAAGATTCACCTCTTCTTGATTGTGCTATGGCAAAATGAAGTTGTAGGATGAATATTGGGCTTTAGAGACGGCTTTTTTTTTTTTTTTTTTTTTGCTAAAATTTGCATTCATTGTTTCCCATGTTGACCTTGTGGTACAACAGTGGTGCATCATCGTATAGCGTTTCCTTGGATAGCAAATGCATGACCCACCCTATTCTCCCTTGGATTGCCTTGTGCTCTTTACTTCCTTGGTTGTGTTGGTCAGGTTTAGGCAGGTGGAGTGACACTGGTTAGGTTAAGAATGTCAGGCTAAGCCAATCAGAGGCAGAGTAAAGTAGAGTAGGGCGGGTCATGCCCTCTTTATCCTAGGAAATGCAAAATTTGCCTCATAGACACGAAAATATCTTTTTTCATTTTTTTTTTCCTTCAATTTTGTTTATTGTACAATTGGTCTTAAATTTAATTATGAGTGACATTAAGAGGTCTTTTGCTATTGTTTACACTATCTGGTTAGATGCTACACTGCATAAAAAAGCAGGTACAAGCATTATAGCTTGTCGCCTTTCTCTTATAACATCAGAAATTGTGTTTCAGTCACCTCTGATTGTCCAGAAAAACTCTGAGCAGAACAAATTATACTTAATAATATTTCCATTCTTGTACCATGATGCTTTTGTTCACCTATTTTCTCAGGCAATGTCTACAGCTTATAGGATTCCTTTTGGAAGTGACAACACAAAGAAACCAGTTTACATTACAACGAAAGAACAGGAAACTCAAGGCTGTTTCTGATCCTTGTTTGAAAAAGTAACATTACAGGTTTGGAAGGCTGAACACAGCTGACCATGTAAAGTTGTTTAGAACATTTTTACACCTGTACACCTCTGCCTAATTCAATTTCCTCTAAAACAGCTGAAATCATTAGTTGTGAGTGATCAGTCAGTCATTAAGTTGTCAGTGGATCCCATCAATAATGCATACAAAAAGCTGCAGTGCAATAAAAAGGTCGCATAAGTATTCCATTTTACTTCTTATAGATATAGAATCCTAAAGACTGAAAAGTAACAGTATTTAAATGTATTGTACTAGCGCTATCTATCAGTGGGATAGATGGATAGAAAAGAGTTAGCTCTATTGAAATTCCCCTCTTCGAGGGCTGCGGTGTAATTACTGATAGGGATGTAATTAGCTGAACATGGCTAGATAGTGCAGGTTTTGTGAGGGAGAAAGAGAGACTTTAGAGAGAGAGCGTGCACACAGAGTGAGGTCTCCATTTAATTAGCAGGACAGCCTATGAGACAGATTGTTAAGCGAGGTCACAATCTAGGAGAGAAAGGGTGAAGAAAATGAAGAGAATAAAAGCTTGATAAGAATTTAGTAGAGAGCAGAGAACAGACAGAAGAGGCAGGGAAGCCGCAGGAGAGGAAGGAGGGATATGAAAAAAAAAGATAAATAGGCAATGTAAAACCCTAAGATGAGTACAAGGAATGGAGTAAAAAGATAGAATACCAATAGATGAAAGAGGGGGAAGGGAAAAAGACAGTGGAGGGTGATAAATCTTGCAAAGCTTGAGCAGTTACTTGGTTCAAGGCCATGGACAGGCAGACTACTATAGTATTCACAGTCCATTTCGAGGGAAAGGAGCCAAAGCAAAGGCTCGAGAGAGGCACAATGTAACGTTAAGTACACAATCAGTAGATTTGTCTTCCCCAGAGAATTTATAATGGATTTGGCTTTCAATTCAGAGGGTTGAATGTATAGCTACTGTACTGACTCATCCCGTTGGACAGTTTTAATATATGGCTGAGATCCTATCTGTTCTTGTCCCTGAATCTTGTCTATTCAGGGTCCTACAGTCCCAAACATTTTTTGGTTCTATAATAAAGCCAAAAGGTGCAACAGAGGAACCAAGCATCCTACAGAGCAAGGGTGCTTTAGCTTCCTGTAGTCCACCAATCCAGTGCAAGTAACAATAAAAAGGCTCTATTTTAGTTTATGAAAGTTTATGAAAACAAAGTCTCACAGGTAACTTTACTTTCTTTGCCTCACTTACTAAATTCTTCAAGATATGACTGTCTACAATGCAGCCTCTGTTAAAAGGTACGTTATTATGTCATCCTCCATGTTGGAAATGTTTACAATGGATGTATCTATTTTCGTGTGTAAAGGGAGGGTAAATTGACTATTTAACTAATTAAAACCCTTATGTAACCCATGCGTACATGTAACTCAACTGTTGGTGACAGAATTCTTATTATGTAGGAGGGGTTGTTACCAGACAGTAATAGTCACATCACTGCTCCATCCAGCCCTTGCTATATTTCCTCTCAACCAGCGATGCAGAGGAACATCTGCACCTCGCTGATTGTCCACAAAACAGGATTGCATCACATATTCAGCACAAAAAGAACAGGTTGGAGTGTTTAGAGCAGAGCAGGGGTGTAGTGCTTCCCAAGTGTACAGGAACGATGCTCTACTACTGTTTTTTCTTTCTTCTTTTCTGTAAATTCATATACATTTTTTTAGCACTTGAAGTCTAATCATCAATGAAGCATAAGTGACACGAGTGACAATATCAACAAATGGAATGGTCAGAGTTGTCATGATGGCATTTAAGGTATGTTGAATGATTCACAACATTAGCTCATGAATTAAGTAACATGCAAGAAACGATTCCACCTTAAAAGTTGATGGTAGCTGCCAGTGGTAGCCTTTGAGCAGCACAAAGAGGCAGCAAAACATCCTTTAATTTTATAGCTATAGTTGACTAATTAATGTAAACTTGCCATCGTAGGAACAGTGGTTACAGTCTGTTGTAGTGTGAACAAGAGTGACGGTTGGAAAGATTAGTGTGCTAGGTACCTCAACAGGGGGGTGACAAAAAAAGGGATGAATTGAAACGGTTCTCTTGGTACGATCAACAACTTTTCACAACGGAAACGCAAAAATAACCATTCAAATGTGTAAAAAACTGAACTGAACGGGACACTTGGTGGAAACAAGGCTTATGTACTGTACACCCTCTCTTTCATCTCTGCTATACCAATACTGTATGTTATTATACAGTATGCAACTGAACACTACTTACTATATTTTACTGTATATCAGGTGTAGGGTGTGCTGTAAACAGAAGTAGAAAAGTTACCTGATATGACTCAGGGCTCCCACACCCTCCGAAATATCAAATTCAAGTACTATGAAAGAACCCGATTTCAAAGACCCAACATGGCACAGTTTGACATACGGATCAAGGTTAATTACTGTTATAACACTGAAAATTTTTATAATGAGATCTAGCAGGCTTTATAGAAGCTCAGAGACAACAATTAAAAAGAGAGAGAGAGGCGTGAATGTGTGACTACTCATTAACAGTGATGGCAGACAATATAAAACAACATCAATTTCTACTTTTGCACAAATCATCAAATTCAAGCACTGTCACTAATCCACGTCTGATAATGTCTATTTTTTTAAACTTTTAAGGCCTTGATTTCTTTTTCTCAAATTCACAAACTTTCAAAGATTTCAAGAACTCATGGGAACCCTGATGACTGTGTGTGGACATTTCTCAGTGTGAATATACCTCATGGTAAAACGTTTCTGGTCGTCCAAGAAAGCCCAGTGGTAGGACACAGGCAGAGGGGAGCAGTTGGTGATAGAGATTTCTCTACGAGTCCCTGTGCAGTTCAGCACACAGCCAAAGTCCACTGTGGTGGAGGAAAAGTGGAGGTTGGGGAAGTGGACCTCAGCGTGCAGCTCCACCATGTCTTGCTGTGGGTGTCCCTGGTAGTGTACCTCAAGGAACTGGAAAAAACATCAAGGAAGGACATGTATTTGTCCAGAACAGTTGATATTACAGATAAATACTATAATGGTAGAAGCAGGTAAACGTTGATTGTTTTCACTTAATGCCAGTGATTGCCAGTCATTTGTAGCTTGTGCAGTGGTGGAGGAAGAATTCTGATCGTCTACAAGATCATCATATGTTTGTTGTATCACTGTCCTGTGACATCCACACATCTCTAAAATTTAACTTTTCATGAGCTTAGAAAAACAGCCCTGTTTTCAGCTTTGTGACAATGCATTTTCCAGCTGTTTTCTTTTAAGTTAAAGGTCCAGTGTGTAGAATTTAGGGGGATATATTGGACAAAACTTAACATAATATTCATAACTATATTTTTGTTAGTTTCAAATCACCTGAAACTAAGAATTATTATGTTTTCATCAACAATCCGTTTACATCTACATACTGAGTCCTTTTCTATAGTCCGCCATGTTGTTTCTACAGTAGCAAAGAACGGACAAACCAAACCCTGGCTCTTGATAGGGCCATCAGGATTTGGGGTCACCCACCATAGTTCTCCTACACGATTGCCACATGGGAGAAGTTTCAGGTGGTTACAATCTGCAACTTCTCTGCTAGATGCAACTAAATCATGCACACTGGACCTTTAAGACGTAGCAGAATTTTCTCAACCCATAAAGGAACACTTTATCATCTAATCTATCAGAAAAGTTTAAATTCAAAATCATCGGATTTGGGGATGCATTGTTTTTACTGAACAGGAAAGGCATGAAAAATTGTAATCTGTAAAGTAACTAAAGATGTCAGACAAATGTAGTGGAGTAAGAAGTATAATATTTGTTGTAGAGGAATTTAAAATGTAAAAAAAAACCAAAAAACTGAAATACTTAGGTAAAGTATAAGTACCTCAAATTTAGTAAATGTACTTAAGTTACACCGCTGGGCCTATGACAGAGCAATGTTACTCATGACCCCTTGTCACTGGTTATGGCCTGAAACTATTTGATTTGGAGGTAAAAATATCCAGCTTTTAAAAAAGATAAAGGCTAAATTTGGAGAAGACAGAAAAACTGTTGTGTGTGGAAGATCCTTTTTTTTATCCCTATAATTATCTCTTGAACCCAATGCAGGTCATAAAACTCATGTTGGGAACCACTGCCATATGCACTAAGATATGGTGCGCTAAGAGGTTCACAATATGCTCCCAGATTAACAGCATTACATAAGACATTTTATCCAAAAAAAGGAAAAGCAAAAAAATCAGTGTTACCTCATCCAGGACTCGTGACACCCGATCTTGGCAGTAAGATGGATTAAAGCATACCCACAACTCAGCCTTCCTCCCGCCATCTAAAACCATGGACTGGAAAATACAAAGAAGAGTTAAAATAAAGATCATAAAGGTACCAAAGGGCTCGCGCTGACTCTGCAATAGTTAGGATCACAGACTTTGTAGGTAGTTTACCTACTCAATCAACATAAAAGAGTGCTTCTTCACCTTTTTTCATTTCATGATAATCTTGTCATGCGTGCTTGATGGAAAATCACTGCATTATGTTTTTAATCTGATGACTCTCAAAGCACAGGTTCACAACCTTTTTAAAAACCTTCCCACAGTTTAATGAAATGTTTATTGTAATCCTGCCATGGGACCTGGGCTTATCAAAAATATCCTGCTACTCTTTAACTTCACTCAGAGATCTGCCGGGGGCTTGATAACCTTTTTTATGTGGATTCCAATGCTGCACTTAAATCAGCTCTCAGAATGGAAGTGAGAGCTGTGATAAAATAAAAAACATGGGTATTACACAATGGCATGTACTGAACTTCTAATATATATCTGAACTTCAGTCTAGGTGGGTGCAAGTCACTGAAACATTAGGTTCAAAAACAAGCACATGATAGCAGTGGGTCGCATTTGGAAGGTTGGGAACATCAACAAGAGCATATCTAACTGCGGCTGCTACTAATGTGGAAACACATGTCTAACGCAGACAAGATGGACAGCCACACTGAATCTGTATAATTACCTTAAACATCAACTGATCTAAAGGTGGCCTTATTTGTGGAAGTAATAAGTAATACTAACATTATGTTTCTAAACCTTTTAAATACAAACTTAAAACATATTGATCAGTCATCAGCATTTATGTTGGTTGTACACACTCAAAACAATGTCCACTTTCTCTGGATTTCATTTAACACACTACGCTCACCACAAGGCTAACGTTTTTATTTGTTTTTGATTTTTGAACATTTAATTTATAGTGGTTTTGCATACATAATAAAACAAGGCAGACAAGACATACTGACAACTACAATACCAAAAAAATATGTAGGCAAACAATAATTAAATTAATGAATAAGTCAATAAATTATAATAATTAAAAAAACCCTGCCCCTGCTCTCCTTCCCCCAAGGTAAAAGAAAAGAAAAGAAGAAACATTTGGGCCAAACTTGTTGAAATTTTGCTATTTTCACTGCTTATCTAGAAAAGCAGTACAAGCACACGTAAAACGAAGAAGGAAGAGTTCTATAAATCCTTGATGTGTTTGCATGTATAGCATTTTCCTGCTACTGCCTTTGAGCAAGGCACTGTTCATTAGGCTTGGGCAATACAACGGTATTATGGAATATCAGCATACTCAGAAATGTACGATAGCTTGATTTTCAATACTGTCAAAAATACAGACGCTCCTCTTTCTTTTAAACTCGAACGGAAATGCTGTATTGAGGATGTACTGTATGTAGTACACGCACACACCACCAGAGGTCAGTCTCTACTGATACACATGGCGGATTTTGCAAGTTTGGCACACCGTGCGCGCTGGTGCAGCTACTCCTCTTTCCCACCTCCATCCCTCCTACCTGCGCAAGTCAGAAAGAGGGAGGAGAGAAGGCATGGAGTGGGTTTTACACAGCCGATTCACATCACACCAATCAAATGAGCCCCTCTCCTCGCCCTTAAATGCGCCGTGCGAAGGCGTAATGAGAGTTTACTCAATTCGCCATGGCAGAAGAGAGCAGCAGTGTCAGACGGCCAAACTTCTCCCAGGAGGAAACTGATGTTTTGGTCCGGGAGGTACAAGCTCGCAGTGTCCGAATATACAGAACTGCGAGCAGACCTCCACGGGCTGATGATGCAAAGGTAGCCTGGGAGGAGGTCACCACAATTGTAAATCGATGTTGCGTTTCTCTCGCGTACGTGCTCTCTCTTTCTCTCTCTCTCTCATGGTCTCACTCTGTTTCTTTTCTTTTGACTTTTCTAAGATGACAGATGCTGCATATATACTCCCTATCTGATGCTGTGGCTGTTTGTGGCTGGCTGAGAGGGATGTGAACTCAGCTGTGTTAATCAAATCAGGTTGGGTTTCCATTATGCATGCCAAACGGTGCCAATCCCCTTTGATCTGACATCAGATGTGACGGGACAGTCGATATAGAGATACATTTATGTACTGATTGCAGATAGTTGCATTGAATAGTGTTTTTTTGGGTATTTATTGCATTATTAATGTGCCTGACATTCTGGAAACCTGCCTGTGAGGTTTTGGTGACGTGTGCGCACTGTCCACCGGTCAGCCAAACTTCCGCTGCACCGGTTGCGCTCAGCCTGCGCTGACAGTAGACCTGGTTTCAGCTGCCAAGCTTTTAGCGCACCTTCGGCCAAGCCTTTTGGCACGAAACTGTCATTGTATTGCCCTGTTAAGTAAGGTGAATAGGAATAGGTGTGTGAGTATTAGTTTCTAATGTTTATTTATGAGACTGTAAAAGCTAAGAAAACAAAGCAAACTTGCCGCTTGGGGTGAATCTTAGGTTTTTCCCTTGGCACCTACACACCACAGAACATGTCTCTTCATTATTCTTTTGCTGAAATGTACTTTCTGTTGATAATCTAAGGTTAGTTCTTGAGCTACAAGAAGCTCTGACAGCAAGAAAATCTGAATGAGGTAGAAAATGGACGGAGATAAGAAAGAGACAGAAGTGAAATTATTTAAAAGAGAGAAAAAAACCCCAGCATGAACAAATTCATAAGCTCACTGTATATTTAAGTTGCCTCAAAATCTAGACAGAAGAAAGTACTTTAGTATATGCTCACATTTTTCATCCACCATATGACTCCTTCCACTAATTTTCCCAATAGCGTCATTCTCTGCATGAAGGCAGTGTTTTTATTTTCAGTTATTTAAACGGATTTCTAGCAAATCCTTACAATACCCTCAGTAAGTGACTCATTTCACAAACAACACTATGCTGACAGATGACAAAAGATATAAGTTCAGCTTCAATTCATGGTGGAGCCAGAGCAACAGTCTGTATACCACCAAAGTTATTAGGTTTCATTCTTATGAACTTAAAATGAAATAAAAATAACAATGAAAAGCTAACTAAAAGGGAGAGTTGTGTACCATTGTTGTGGCTGAGCTATGGGCTCCCTGGGCCTCACACAGAGAGAACGGCTCTACAAGAGAGAGCTCCACCGATAGAGAAAGAGATGACACATTTTCCAAGATCAGCTTCTCATACAGGGGCATTAGACTCTGTCCTGGGACCTGTAAGACATATACAAAATAAATATAAATAAATATAAAGACATGTTTGAGGGATAGGAATCTTAAATGAAAGGCTCCTTGATTATTTTTAACATGCTGATCTCTGATAAAAATTTAACAGCCATCACTAAAGAATACAGATGCTAAAATTCTCAGCCATTCCTTTAAATTATTTACATCCCTGCAACACCATATCCAAAAGGCATCTGACTTACGACATGCGTGTAACAACTAGAAAACATTGTGTAGACAAGCTTCTGCAAGGTACATTACAGAACTAAATTAAAAAAAATACATAGCTTTAAATACAAATACCCTGGAGAGATGACCTTTTGACCAACCTTTTCTATGTAGAATTTCAGGTGCTTGGAGGAAATGCTGAGCATAGGAGCCACAAAGCGACAGGTAACATCTACAGACATGATAAGCTCACTACAACCCTGGCGACCCACAATGCCATGGCACACCAGCCGCTCCCGTACAACCTAAGAAGACAAGAACATATGAACTGTACATGTACTGTAATGTGTATCTAATCTAATGGACTCACACTGGCTTTGCTTGCAAAATTCAGAACTTGAGTTTATTCAGATTATGGCTTGCATGCAGACTTTCTCACCTTGGCAGAATCTGAAGATCCCGACAGCACCATGTCAACAGAGCAGCCTGGGGAAAGCTCAACACGAGATGGTTTGAGACTAAACACCGGCTTCTCTCTGCTAGAGGGGAGCAAAGATCCATGGCCCAGAATGTCCCTCTTCCCAGGAGCAGAGATGGGGGGCAGGACGGTCCAGCCAGATAAGTTCCCCCTCTTTCTAATTTTTGTAGAGGGCAGGACACCATCAGTCCGCCAGTACATCCGTTGCATTTGCTGGCCATGGTTGGTCAGCTTGAAGTGGTACTGGCATGACCCATGGCTTACAGGACATACAGAGGACAACAAGGAGGCAAGGCATACTGTCAGTACTACAGTTCTGAATCACCACATCATTATTTTGAAGTCAAAATTTGACCCATAAGTGTGATCTCTTTCATTCTACCTGAAGTATGTGCCTAGATCAAGGTTGGGAGCAAAAGGCCTGTTGCTGACAATCGTGGTGCCAGTGCCTGTGGCAGACAGAGGGACAGAGTGAGTTTGACCATCCAGGATGGATATATCCAGCCTGGTCTGGAAGAGAAGCGTGTCCTTCAGATGTGCCACAACTCTCAGCTCAAGCTGGCTCTCAGGTGGCACCTGCCCCTCACTGGGCTCAACTCGCCCAAAGGACCTTCCATGGCTCTGAGGAAACAGAAATACAATCAGAGTTCTTTTACAGTCTAAAGCCAATGAGCTGACATGTTTGCCATGACAGGATGCTTGCCTTTGCATCCTCTGGAGCAGCATAGGAACAGTTACAGAAGCTAGTTTCATGACTGAAATGTGATGCATGAAAATGTCTCCCTTGTGGGGGCACTTTCCTCTAACTGCACTGCACACGCCATTGAGGCCTATGCTATGGATGGACCTGGAAAGATAGATGTGTATATCATATAGCTGCATAATCACATCAATATTTCGGTGTAGTATGAGATCCTAGAGGTATAAGTAGAGAAGTGGCTCCCTGCTTGACATAAGTAAGATGAAATACCTCCCTACTACACTGTTAGAAATAAGAGTTCCAAAAGGGTTCCTGCTTCCTGAGGGACTGAGGTTCTACCCAGAACCATTTGCTTCTAGAGAACTCTTCTTTCTTTGAAGAAAGGTTTCCTCAAAGGTTCACTGTAAGAGTAAGGGTTCCATTAAAAACCCTTTTCATTAAGAGTTCACCTAGTGTTAAAGCATAGATTTTTCTGCACCATCAAATATTCAAATATTTGGCCATGTTTCAAAGGGTATGCATAAATGTAGATGTATCTGGACTCCCCTTTATCAATTCATTTTACTTTTGTTCTGCCACAATTGATATATTTACCATCATTTCATGCCATACAAAACCATATTGTCTGTTGAAATAAATTTTTCACAGGTCGAAGGTTTTTGGCATTTCAGCTCTAATTTGGAGCTGAGTTTTATTTCCACCATTTGCACCATTGTAATATTAAAGGCTGTAGTGGTAGTGACTTCATGCTATCTCCACCCCCTAAAATGTGACTGTGAACTATGAGTGTTGTGGGTTGCGAAGGATCACATCAGCTCATGAAGCAAGATGTGTTTCCCTTGGCCTCAGGCTAACTGGTTCAACTAAAACCATAATTAATGAGAGAAAGATTCATGGGCAATGTGGTCAAATACTATTTTTTAAACCCCCTACTGGTTGGGTTCTAGATTTAACTAAAAGGTTCTTGTTAGCACCCTTGGAATGTGGAAAGTTTCTGGATAGAACCTCCAGAGAGGGATCTGGGTGGAACCATTACACCACAGAAGGGTTCTCTGAACGATTCTAGGTCTTATTATCCATTTATGTTGGGTTCTAGGTAGAAACTTCTAGGTAGAAACCTCAGGTAGAGTTCCAGGTGGAACCTTTGAAAAAAGTTCTACCGTAAACCAAAAAGGGTTTCTTCTATGGGTACAAGCCAAAGAATCCTGTATGGTTCTAGCTAGCACCTTTATTTCTATGAGTCTAAGATTATGATAATGGTAGGGAACGATACATAGATTTACAGTTGTATAGAAGCAGTTAAGATGAGTGTATCCTATGTTAAAATCTGTTTTAAAATACACAAAAGCCTAACACATGGATTGTTTCAAAATGTTATTTGTCTTACATCTACACTCTCTTTGACGTGATTATAAAAAGGGACTGCTGCAAGACAAACTCAGTATTTACTCTATTTCCCAGCTCTGTGGATTGTTCGATTGCATTTATTGGAATCAAGTCCAATGTAATGAGAAAAAGATGTAAATCTAATGTTCGTCTCCAGTCCATCAACAAAGCCCTTCACTGTGCTCACTGTACTGTATATATATCTGACCAAGCAATGGTCGGAATCACAATCAATGCTCGATACAGCAACTCTGTTGATGAATGGCTGGAACCTACACTTTAATTGGGATTTTGAGAATGAGCTTCCTACAGACGCAGTGAAGCTTGCCCACTTTCAATGCCAATAGGACATCATGGTAGATAGTTTATCAATGGAGGAGAACATCTTTGCTTAAATACTGCAATTGACATCCGGGTTACCTTACTAAAGCAGAGACTGTACTAAAAATAATATTGGGCAAATGAAATATGATGATTTAGTTTGAGAGGGACGTCCTGCAGAAAAAGAGGCATTTGAGGAAAGTTGCCTCACAAGCAGGCAACACTTGACCAGCGAGTGACTTTAGGAGTCATAGATCACTTTCTCAGTGTTTGTATGATCGGACAAAAGAGCCGGTGAAAGCGAAGTTGGTGTGGGTCGATGCAAGGGTGATCACAGCAAAGGGGTGGGTAGAGTCAGAAGAGGAGAAAGAGCAGGGGGTTGACTCCCCAAAGAACGGAGCAAAAGGACTGGAATCTCAATAATCACATCAAAACCTCCTGCATCCCACAGCTTGATTAGCATTGATTGCTTTCGAATGCGGCACAAGTCAGAAGGGCTTTGACTCCAAATCGGTGCTGTATGCTGTAAAACAATCAACAGTAGACCGATCTGCAGAAATCCTGCATTGATGTTGAAGCGACTGGTGTAGCCAGTGCCCAAAAATTATACAGCAAAACAAGATCAATATATTGTAATGTGATTCTCACGGGGGCTCATGTTTCTGGTTTCCAGCCAAAAACGGGACTAAAATAACATTGACATTTTCCAACCAATAGACGTAGATGTAGTCATGTAAATGTGTTGTCATGAAGTTTCTATTTCTAGCTCTGTATCTGTTCATATTCTGACAATAGAAAAGAAAAACAGACTACAGAAAAATCTGCATGTGAGGTTAAGCGTTTGGTGTGCTATGCTGACACTACTCTTCACATTACACACTCTGGCTGTCTACAATCCTTGACACTGTATACAATAATCAATAAGACCGAGGTTGGATTAGGGATGGAGTCGTGGTTACTTTCTAACAGATGGTCACTTAGACGACAAGCACGTGTGGATACCTTCCGCAATATCCCCGCAATCTTCAGTCATCAGGTCTATTTGTGTGGCTCTCTGCCAGCCTATTGAGCAAGATGTAATGTAATTCAAGGAGAATCTGCATCGATTGATGTTTGAGAGCGCAGGGGGAAACTCCTTCCCTCAATACTGCCTCAGAGGAGAGGATGGGGTCATGCAACTGCAGTTACACTGGGCTTGCCTATGTGTGTGTTTGTTTAAGGGCACGTGCATGGTCTTGTCTATGCCAGCTTGGGACGTATTGAGTCATAGCTCCAGTCACAAGTTTGTTCCCAGTGGATTCTCCGTTATAAAAAGATGCACAGCGAGAAAAGGGCCTTCAGAAGGTATGTGAAACACTGATATGCTGGACTGTACATCGTAGGTCACAGTTAAGTTTCATTTACACTGAGTAAGCACAACAAAGACAAATAAGTGGAAGATTATTATTCAGTCTTAAGAATCTTTATAGCTGTGTTTACATTACAGAGCTTAATGCTCACTCGAATAATTTCCCCAGATTTGATCTTTCTGCCTGGACCGCTCACATCCATATTTGAAGTTATCCATGACTGACATCAGTGCAGATTGATCTCTTCCCTGAAACACGTCACAACAGTAAAAATGGCACATTTGCGAAATAGGCATTTGTTGAAAGAATTAATGACATACCACGGCAAGCTTTATCTTTCTAATGATCACCATAGTAGGAATGTTTGAAGACATCATTCTGGCTCATGGCTAGTAATAATAAGCCACACCAAGGGCCCTATTTAGATGGTCTAAAACGCAAAGCGCCAGGTGTGCGGCACATGGGCGTGTCCCAGTCACTTGCTAGTTAGACAGCGTGTTTTCAGACTGTGCGCCATGGCGGAGAATCTAAAAGGGTTGGACTTACTCTGTGAATTAGTCATGGGTGTGTTTTGTGCATTATTCAATAAGCCAATCAGAGTGTCACCTCTCATTCCCTTTAAATGAGGCGCGATTAGAGCGCACGGCGGAGAGCTAGTTAGATGGCGGACCTACCAACTGGAAAGAGTGAGCGTTTTACAGCTGAGGAGACGATAAATGTATCTCTATATCCACTGTCCCGTCACATCTGATGTCAGATCAAAGGGGATTGGCACCGTTTGGCACATTTGGCACGCATAATGGAAACCCAACCTGATTTGATTAACACAGCTGAGTTCACATCCCTCTTAGCCAGCCACAAACAGCCACAGCATCAGATAGGGAGTATACATCAGAGAGAGTGTGCGTGCACGAGAGAAACGCTGTCAACAAATGAATGTAAATTATTCAATTTATTTTATTTTAACCCAGGAGGTTAAAGACCCAGCTCCCTCTCCAGTGTTTTACATTTGTAGCCTACTTGTAGGGCTATAAGTTTACGTTTTTAGATCACAGAAGCTGGTTATTGTTGTGTTTATGTTAAAATAAAGTTTATCAAACGTTTTCACATCTTTGATTTTGTGATTTACATCCCAAAATGATCACAATTCAATTGGGAAAGACAAGTTCATTTTACAGGCTATGCATCATCAGCCTGTGGAGGTCTGCTCGCAGTTCCGTATATTCAGACACTGCGAGCAGACCTCCCGGATTATGATGATCATTATTACAGCGATTAGATCATTCTGATTAATGACTGACCATTAAGATGTGTTTCTGATAAATATTTTAATGTGCACAATAATAACCTATCGCATTGTAATCATATTTTTATTTGTTATCTTTTGCATATGTGTGGCTGCTCCGTGTGTGTCTGAGCAGAGTGCACGCGCGTTGTGCACCCGCCTAGAGATGCATATCACTAACTTGTTTAACAGCGAAATACTGCGCCGTTGACTTTAGACCAGGTTTTTGTTGGTCCCTGGCACATTTGCTTTTTACGTCATCTAACTAGCAACGCGCCATGAGTGCGCCTGACCACTCCTAATTTTTCGACCAACACACCCAGAGGAGCGCAAGTTCATTTGCTAGTTAGACAAAGAGGGCGCTGGGCGTGAAAATGACAACTGCACCTGCATCTAAATAGCAATGACACCTGTGACATAGACTATGCGTCCTCCACCGTCCACTTTAGACCATCTAAATAGGGCCCTAAGCTTTTAATATCAAGGTCCCAAATAGACTGTCGGTCCAACAGCTCTATTGGCGGCTATTGCTGGTAGCTCTGTGGAGAGAGAGGTGTGGGCGCAGCTGGGTGAGGAGTCAGAAGTAGAGGAGCTGAAATTTGGAGGGTTTCATGGAGGGGAAGTTCCTGCAAACCTTAGAATGTCAAGAGCTACATTTCAGTATCCCTGTTATTGCATGTCGGCAAACTGTACTGGTCAGAAAGCATCTGGTAGTCAGGCTCTATTGGCTGGTGACTGGGGCTGCCTATCACAGCAGCGGTACGGTTATGGCAGCCTTCTGTTGTTTCAATGGGCCGCACTGTATGGAGTGTACATAGTGTGACTCGCATTGTAAAAAGCGCTCTGAGTGGTCAGATGACAAGAAACCCGCTATACAAATGCAAGTCCATTTACCATGTGCACCTGAGCAGTGAATTATGATGTGGAAAAACCATGGATGTATGAAAGTGGCATCCAGACATGATGCCACTTTCCTAGATGGTCTGGGACGCATTTGACCACATATTTTTTTTATAGTGTAAACGCGAATGCGTACTGTTGCTTCACTGAAAAGGACTACGTTGTCATTGCAGGACACATCTTGTTTGTTTTGATGACAGCACACTAACGCTCTATAACTTGCCCATTTTACATTAAGGTGGACAAAGTGTTGCATGACAGTACATTGTTTTGCTGTGTGGAAGGAGACGTGCTGAATTCTGCTCCAACTGTGCCAACACAACCACTAACATGACTAATGGCTGGCTAATGAGAGTTATGATGTAATAACTACATGAATAAATGACACAGGCAGTAATGAAATCTGAACACAAGTGGTTAGTTGGAGCAGCATGACAGGCACAGGTGTAAACCTTATTGTGTCTTGGCTGTCCACTTGTGTTCTGGTCACCAAAACACATGTTAATACCAGGTGTCAACTGGCTCTGTGATACCTATGTAACTGTGCTAAATTAGGCTGAAAACATATTCCCCAAAAAATGAGTGCGCACTGAAGCTGAGTGAAAACAGTCAAAGTGTCATTTGCGGAGTAGGAGGTACAAACAAATGAACCATCAGTTGAAGAGTAAGAGATGGAAGTTGAAATGTCGATTAAATAGTGTACATTGTATTTTAATGTATTGTGTTATATTGTAGATTAAAAGTACTATTTTGTGCATAAAAAGCTACAAAAGCAGAAACACGAAGAGAGTCCAAGTTGAGCATCGTTAAATCAGCTTCCCACATCAAACTAATCAACTAATTTCATTCACGTCACCCTTAATTGACAAAAAGTCAACATCTGACCGGCTCATAAAGGGAACGCACTCTAAGGAAAATCACTTATTCAGATATTGAACTGGCAACTAATTATTTCTAAAGCTAACAAAGCATTGAACCCATTAACTCATTAATTACTTATCAAATCAGACTGAAAATTAATTAGTCACAAGAGCAGGGGAAGATAGACAAAGGGTTTGGACAAGAAATCTAGCCACTGAATGGCTCTATAGGAATGTATTAATCCACTACTAAAACTATTTCATTTTGTGTTCTCCTAGACTGTAACATCCTACTGCTACATCTGAGTGCATGCAAAGTTACATTGATCATCTTAATGTTAATGCATGTGATAAGTGTTTTATTCTATTTTTAGCAAGAGCATGTCTGCCTAATAGTGCTAATATGTATGCTCAGAGGTGTGTCTGTGTTGGTGTGTTTGTACCATGCGAGCAGTGAAGTAGGCCGGAATAGGTGACTGGTTTGACAACTGCAGGGACCTAGTTATGTCCGTCAGAACCGGGATTGTGCCAAAGTCCAGCTGAGGGCTCTGAACATGAACCACTGGTCCCTGCCCAATACATGACAAGCCCACCTCCTAGAGCAGAAACAAACAGAGGTGGAACAATTTGAACAAAGAACAATTTGATGAGTAAAAAAAACACTGCTCCTGAATTGAGACACACTTCTACATGAACAACCAGCAGCATCACAGCTATTCACACTAAGAAGCACACACACACAGACATCCACTGACCAGGGGTGGCTGGACGCTGCCAAACACAGCAATGCATAGAGTGTGTTGCTGCCTTCCAAGAGCCTTAGCCAGCAGAACCACAGGAAGCTCCTCTGCACTGTGAGGAAGAATCACTCCTCTGGGTGTGGGACTGCCAAAAAGCAGTGAAGGACTCTCCTCGTTTTTCTGGAAAAAAAAAAAAGTGAATAAGACAGAAATTACTTTTTTGGATGCAATCAACATCTACTGTACATATAGATTCACAACAAAAGGATAAATTGTCTTATAGTAACGTATTTGCCCTTCCCTTGTCACAGCACAAGTGGGCAGTTGACAGACACTGATTTAAATGTTAGCCATTTGCACCAGTATTTTGCAGTTTCAAGCAGCTATTAAACATACATTTCTGTCGCTCAGGTTCTCAATGAAAACATTAATAAAAGATGGAGCAATGCCATCATTGCAGTCAGTTTCTCCCGGTTAGATTTCCTTCAGTATTTCTTGTTCAGAAGGTTTTTACTGGAAGCCCAATTATCCACAGAGATCTCTTCCTCTCCAAAACAAACACACCAGGTGATTAAAACTGGGAGAAACAATGAATGAACCAGTTTCATGTTACAAATCAGTGTTTCTCTGACACTGTTTGGCTTGTCGCGGAGGGGCTCTTTGTCCAGCTCCTGCTAATATGTGCTCACCTGTTTTTCCATTATAAATTAAGATTCAGACATTCAGGAGTTATTGAGCTGGAGCTGAATTATTCGCAGATGTCTCTTCCTCTCCAAAACAAATACACCCAGCATTTTAAACTGGTGAAAATGAATAAAGCAGTTTAACATTAAAAAACTGTGTTTCTCAGATGTTAGTTGGCACAGCAGTGGCTGGAGCCAAACTGCCGTAAATGTTTGCTTAGCTTGCTTCTCTGATAACTTCTGATCCAGATGTTCACTGACTAAAATCCTTCATCTGTTTAAAACATAGTAAAAAAACAACCAAGACCACAAAAGTTTATCTTTGAAAGAAAAAGTTGTGACACCACTGACAGGCATCAAAGACCAAATGACACAGGCCATGTCCCTGATTTAAAGTATGGATTTCTCTCGGTTTTAACATTGTTGGAAACATTTCTGATATTGTGAGTACACAACTCAACAAAATATATAACATATCTTTCAGTCAGGACCTAATTATTGTGACTCCTGTTGCATCTTAAAGTTGGTTAGAAAGTCCTGAGAATATTCAGTGATAATGACATTTAATTGTATTTAGTCAATCAATAGTATAGCATTTTGGAAAATAGGTTTATTGGCTTTCTTGTGAGGAGTTAGAGGAGAGGATTGATCCCACTCTCACGTACCACTTTCATGTACATTAGTATGGAGGAGATGGGAGATAGGAGATGAGCGGGATAAATCTTTTCATCCAACTCTCAGCAAATGAGAGTAAGTGTATTTCCTAAAATGTTATCATGTTGCCCACCTCTACGACATAAATTTTCTGTTTTATGCTGGAATTGAGCCGTTTTCTTTAATACGCATGTGTCAGCCTTAATAGCTTTTGCGCTTGTTCATTTCACTACCCTGCAACATACTATATAAACACAATAAAAAATAACTTACTGCAGTGATCTCCTTAACCTGGTCAAGCATGCCATAGCAGGCAGGCAGAGTGCTGATGTTGGTCAGCCGCACTTTCTGTTCATACGGGTGATTGAGGAAACACCTCTGAAAGTCCAACACTGGGGTCTCCACCACAATATCAGGAACAACACACCTATTGGCAAAGAGGAATAGATACAGAGAGGAGAAGAAAGGAAAAGATCTGAGGCTTATTTATGAATTACAAAAGCTATTGCATTACTTCATGCCAAAATTGCGCTCTATTAATTAGAGCTGATTCATAAATTTACAATGACGGTGATTGCCGTGAGGAAGTCAGATTACAATTGCCCTACTCTGAGTGATGGTGCAGGTGACATTCCAATGTATTATTATGCAAATTAGGCTCTGAATATTTAACACGCACTCCACTGATTTGTCGACACCTGTATGGAAGTTCAATGGAGCACATTCACAGCTTGTCAAAGCTGCAGCAACAGCTAGAAGCACAGCAGAGGTTACTGCCAAGAAAAAAAAGGCAATATACTTCCAGAGAAAGAGTTGTAGGAGAGTTTTTTAAAAAGAGAGATGAACCTCTGCTGTTTTACAGCATCTTGTGACACAGTTGTGACACGTTAACACTCATTTTAGAGGATGAGATGATATTCCATCTTACTAGGACAGCGGGGCGGTGATTCATTTTCATCCATTAATTTTTTATGAAGTATCTTTTTAAAATGGAAAAGATCAAACAGTGTTACAGCAAAAGAGAAAAAATACAGGACAACTGAGCCAATAATCTGTTTATGGCCTAAATGTGCAAAGTCAAACTAATAATAATAATGCTGAAGAATTTTTGTGCAACTTGCAAGACACCACAAAACTGATTTAAACTGATGCATGTTTGAGCATGTGTACACATCAAAGAATGTGTGTGTTGACGTCAGTAAATGTGTCTGACCTGGCATTGATTGGCAGAGTCCTGATCTCCTTCCCAACACCCTCAACATCCACCACCAGCGCCAGCCTGTATCTCTTGACTGTGTTCGAGCACAGCGTCACCTGTAGGTATTTAATACACAAATACCAGTATGAGATCACAAAAGGTTCAAAACTAACAGTGATGGTACTCACATCAACAAATAAACACAATTTCAGTTTAGGTTTTAGATTGTTGCCATAGAATTTTTATTAATGCATCACAGGAAAACTTAATCCTCTCTAGTTCTTTTAAGGGAGTCAGTTTAATGACGAGCAGTATGTCAATCTGAAAAACAAGTAAGTAGAAATTAAAATCCAAAGAGCACCTATGAAAGGAATAGGTTGAATTTTTTTTGACGATCAGTACCACTTTGATGTCTATTATGGAGACTGGTAGCTTAGCATAGAAACTGCAAACGAGGAGACAGTGAGTCTGGCTCTGTCCAAACATAACAACATCCTGCCATCAGCACCCCAAAAGCTCAATAATTACCATGTTAAATCTCATTTATTTTATCCATGAAAAAAGTTGTGGTTTATGAAGTGTTAAAAAAGGGTTTAAAAAAAATACTATTTCTTAGCTGTTTCCCGGCAACCTCATTCAGACAAGACTCTGCAAAGTCGCTGCATGTAGAGCCAGGCTAGCTGCTTTGGCTTACTTAGAGTTTTTAAGCTGAACTTAGGTATTCATCTCCTAAATCTAGCTAAATAGTTAATACAGAGGCATGCGAGTGGCATCAAAGTTCTCATCTAACTCTCTTCAAGAAGGTAAAAACAAACACATTTTCCAAAACGTTGGACTGTTCCTTAAGATCTACTGAACTCAGTCAGTTATTGTGGGCAATACGATGAATATGTCAGGTAGAGGATAAAATCACCACTGCCTACCTAAGCTCTATAAACAGATATCTGCATATAAGGGGTTCACCCATTTTGAAATTTGGAGCCAGTATTGATACTGATGTTTTAATGTTACTGTTTATTTTGTTTTGTTTTTTGTTATTTATTCACCTTCACTTAAAAAAAAATAACTGAACTGTTTTAAAGTCATTCAGTCCTTCACTACACTACCTTTGAATAAGCACAAATTCAGTTACACAAATTTATGATACAACCAAGAAAAACAGCTTTAAAAGCCTTTTTACTAAGTATAATATATCATAATTCCCTCTCTAATAATGTTATTTTTATGTGAAACCATCAACAATTTTCTCCTTCAAACAGCTGCATTTATCCAAGTCTCTCACCAAAAACTCCTTTTAAAATATTACTTAGGACCTAATGAGACAGATATAATTTACCTTTGTCCAATACCCATTTATACTAAACAGGACTGAACGCATCAAAATATAACTCAACACAACCTCCGTGAGCAGTTAGTTGTGGTCACTGGCTGCTAACAGCTAACGTTAACTCGCTCTCCTCCTGCTAATTTTACCACAGATTCTTTGTTCACAGTGTAGCAGTATCAGAGAAAGGGAGGGAAGATCTCTGTTTGTCCAAAGCATGTTTTCTATTGTCCCCAGGACGATGGGACACTGGCTGCTACTCGCCATCTCGTCACACAACAGTGAGAACACAGAGCCTATCTGCCAAAAAGTCACTGTGTTCTTCTTTTACCTGCTGACTTTTGTAGCTGTTAGTCTGGAACCCTGCTTTTGAGCTTGCTCAAACTTGACAAAACAAAACAGAAAAATATTGGCCACTGCCATCTGTTAATTTGCAGACAGGCTGATGGCAGTCAGCAAGGTGTATCTCAGCCAATATCAATGTTAAGTTAATACTGGTACTCTGGTTGGTACTCGAAGTGTTCTGGTTCTCGTTTGCATCTCTTTTGCAGCTTTACTTCATGATTTAGACTAAAAATATGGTCATGTTTTTACAGATATATACTGCCCGGTGCAGCTGGGGCATACAACTTTACAAAGACCTGTAATATGCTGCTACAGTAGCAAAACTTATTTCAAAATTAACTTAAATAAGTTCCCCATTCATTAGTTAATTTACTCTACCTTAATGGTGATATCTGACAAGGCACGCACAGAGCCCGCAGCGGGTGTGACAGTGAACTCCACAGGCCGAGCATGAAAGTCTCTAGCAGCACTGTCTTCCCAATTATTCCTGGACATCTCGGATGCCTGTTGGGCACTAGTAACACTGGGAGACCCCAGCCCATCTCCCAGGACACGCAGGGCAAATGTCATAGGCACCAAAGAGGTGTTGAAGAGGGTACAAACCATTGTTAGTGGGAAACCTGCACAGAGAGGAGAATGAAGTGGAGGAAATGTTTTTTTGTGTGTGTGGATGTTGTGATGCTCTGAGGCTTAATATATCTGTAGCAATTTAAAAATGAATGAACCTAAGATAAAATATTACTCACCGAAGGCTACATCTCCAAAATTGAGCTCTGAAACATTGAAGTGGAATGTGGGACCAATGACACACCCCCTGGAAAAAGAAGGCCAAAAAACATGAGCCATGAGAAAGACACCCTGGTATTTTGATGAGTAATGCTGCCACCACTTTTAAGTCCAAGTTTTTATAATGTTTCTTAGGGATAAATCTGAATGTTTTGTTCCAATCTGAGTCACTACACTTGCTAACTTCACCTGAAGGTCACGGTAAGTGGTTGAGGCTGTCCAGTGACAGTTAGCAGCAAGTCCTCAGAGAAAGTTCCCAAGATGCGACTGTGGAAGGTGACTTCCACAATCTGGCAGGCCCCAGAGGGAACAACACCTTCCTCAGGACTGAAGGAGAAACAGCGGCCGAAAGTGGTGTCAGGGCTTGACAGCCTGAAAGGGGCATCAATCAGTCCTCTGTTGTACACCTGCAGCTGGACAAAAAGGCAGATCCACTGATCCATCACTTAAGTCATGTTTTTCCTTGTATGCGCCCCACCGTCAGTAAACAAGTAATATGCATGTGCTGCATTTATGTTTTGTGATGTTATCCGCTTGAGTTCAGCTTTAATGGAAAAATATCATTGCAAATAGTGCTCTGGGAGCCTGCTTTTATTTTGGAGAAAACATGACTTTATTACAGCACTAAAAAGAGAGAATTGTAGAAGTTGTTTTTATGTTGGAGATTTTATCTGTTTAGTTAGTTTAGACTGAAAGTTTAGTCTTATTTTTAAGAAAGGACACACATCAAGGGTGACGTTAACACCAAATGTGACTTCAGAACATTGTTAATACTAAAAACTCATCCATTCAGTCACTGCTAAAGATACAAGGTAGTGTCAATAACATTTACGCTAAAATACTGGCAAAGACTGTATGATACATACTTCGGTTTTGTCAATATGTATAGAACATGGTAATTCAATGAGCGTCTTGGCTGACTGGGTGGAGCACAATATTTTAACAATTTAACAATTAGATTAAAAGACTTCCTATAAAAAGTTAGGGAGGATATGCCACACACAAGCTCCTACTACATTTAGATTCACAGTTAACAGGCATAATCTTTCTTACTTCATAACAGTCTTTGTCACCAATGAACACGTTTTTCATGTCCATCAGGTCATAGCTGAGCTGGAGATTAGGTCCCAGGCCCTCACCCTTTACTGTGAGAGGCAACCGAGATTCACGGCCTATATAAAGACACAGACAAACGTAGTAAAAGACAAGACAACAAAGTTAAAGGCAGTTAAATATATGAGTAAAAAAAGTCTCTCAAACACTATATATATCAGACACTGATTTAATGCAGTTGAATTGGAAAGGCTGCTTTAATATTTCCAGGTAAGAGATATACTTTACAAGAGTTTCTTAAAAATGTGTAGACTCATACAGAAATAGTCCCTATCAGTCATCACTTATAACCCACTATAGGACTGTGGTGGTGTATTTATCTGCAGAAACCCTGCCTTCTGCATGTATTTCTTTATTATTTTTGCTGTATTCGGGATGTTCCTGGGCACAACTCACAGGTGAGGTCAGGACTTACTAAAAAAAAACTGCAACCAGGTGCTAGATCGTAAGCAGCATGCATCCAGGAGGAAGCTACAAAAATTGCTGACATAGCTATGAAAAAAATGCAAATATTGTACATGCAAATGAATCTGGAGTTGGTTTTCATTTTCACTTTCGTTGGCGATATTGTTTACAAAAACTAACCAACATTCCTGCACAGTATTCACTTTATGGTGCCCCTCCCATTTTTTAAAAAACTTTCGATTCTAACATACTTGTTTTCATTTTTACAGTTTACCACTAGCTCCACTATTTGCCGGTGTTAACAATGAATGAATATGGCAATATTCAGCAGTAACACTGCAGCGACTGGTTGTTTTACAGTATCACTTCCGTCAGCCATCCAGTGACTGAGAGGACAACATAAGAAAATGGCCTGAAATCACATATAAGGACATTTTTCATCCCTTATGTAGATGGCTCTGCTCTGAGGAACCAAAAGCAAAATCTGTCAGCACAACTGCTCAATGAACTTAACTGTCTATAGATTAAGCTAACAACCTGATCACCAGGTGCTAATTTTCAGTGTCGCGTACAGAATCTCGATATCTTCGCCAGAGAAATCTTAGTTTCAATGAGAATTGTTATATGCTATTGTTTCTTCCCCCATACGGCTAACTGTAGCTCACCTGTTAACCTGTAGCAAAACAAAAACCATAGCTCAGCTAGAGTCACCTAAATAGCATTAGCTTAGCCTGCTTTCATCATCATCATCTGTATTCATTTTCAATGTTAATATTTTTTGCAAACATTGATAGTAATTACCAAAACACTGCAAAAACACTCAACATGCTTTTGAAACATGCCAGCAGCTCTGAAAACGTTGACATAAATATGTTACTAAACTGATCACATATTGGTAATATAAACGGTTACTTTTTCAGCTTGAACTATCATAACTATAGCTTTTATTTTAGCTTATCAAAACGTTTAGGCGTGTTGAGGCAAGGAATAAGGTGACTACCTTCAAAGCACAGAATTAAAAGTCCAGTCAAAATACAAAATATCTAAACATTTGCTGACCATTTAATTTGATGCAGCACCTTTTCTACTTTTCTCTCTCTGTGAACTTCATAAAGGGCATATAAGTTCTATCCTTCAGTTTTGCTGAGCTTGCTTCTGAGCTTCTTGCAAAGTGAGGGATAAGGGTAGTGTCCAGTCTGGCTGCCATTGACCTAGGCTGGTCAGGGCGTCAGATGCCTCAGAAAACATGGAAATTAATGTAAATCTGGCCTCCGGCTCGAAGACACACGTGATGGCCACATGCAAATTTACCAACAACCTTTTACAACCACTGGGATGAGATGAATATATTGAGGCCTCATGAGTGCATTGTCTCATATGAAAATGAGCTCAAGTAGCAATAAGTCATCCAGTGGTCAAAGCATTTAGGCAGATTTAGGGGCTCATTTGTGGTGCTTCAACACGTTTCATTGAGGACGTCGTACACTAAAGGAGAAGTCAGCATTTAAAGAGGAAAGCTGTTGTTCTATGACAATAACCGGACAGACATGGTTTGCTACCCAGGCTTGTCTGTCTAACCTTAGTCTGCACCAACCCACTGAGGGAAGAAGAATCTTATATGAGAAAGCCCAAGCTATTGATTAACAGCAGGAGAGTACAGACTGCTTGAAGTTGTTAAAACAATCAATTCCAAGGTGTTGAAGAACAAACAAAAGAAAAGAGTTATCCTTGGTTTCTAGAAGGGTTTTTTGTGTCAAGTGACGCTGTAAATTGGCTGTAAAAGTAAGCTTTAATGCACATTTAGTTTGTCCTTTAACCTAACCTGCAGATAGTCATAATCTGATCCTATCTTTCACCATACTCAACATGAAATACATTCTCATTTTAACACTGAAAAGATATCTCTGCACTGTTTGAGACCTCTGGCCCCAATCAGGCATACTATCTCTGTATCTAGATCCAATTGAGATTGTGTTTCACATCCATCAGTAAAATGCATCTTAAATGACCCGTCAAGATTATTCAAACCTTGATTTAAGACTCGGGCAATCAATTAAGGGAGACCCTTATTATCAGTGATGCCGTGCATGAACACAGACCTTAAAACAATCAGTAAGAAAACGAAGAACCATCGTGCATATCAGTTACAACAGATATAAAATCATATACAGTGAAAACAACAATAGCAATAACTGATCCCTAAAAGTACATGTTATGGTGTAGATATATAGTTCAAAGCATTGACACTCAATTAAAACAAGATCTGAAATAAGGCATTTAAGCAGCAATAAAGGTGGCAGAGTGTCGAAGTTGAAGGTCAGATTTTTCACTGGAAGAGAATGACATTCTTCCTAGCTCAGTTCTGATTAAGGGAATGTGAGGCAACAACCTGTTCTGTGAACAAGTACCAAGATTATGTGAGGTCAGAGTTATATCTTGCTTCCCTTCACATATTTGATTTGAGACTGTGACCACAGATAAAATGGACAACCCCTGAGGTATGGTCTTGAAAATGTTGTCTAAGTTGTTTCAAAAAGGCAAATCAGTTGTATCAAAATGTCTTTTAAAGGTGTTGATTCTCAACCATGGATCCAGGGACCCCCAGGGTTCCTTGAGGGAGTTTAAGGGGGTCTCCAGGAAAATGGGGAATAGTTTATTTTCATTATTTAATTCCCTACAGAAGTGAGTCCGGGTGACTATTCTGATCATAGGTTTCAATTCCTCTATGGTTATCTCCTCAACTGTAAATCACACCTATATATAATTCTGGTCTTAATCATATCTAAAAACCAAAACTTTTTCAGATGGAGCTCCAAATGGGAGGCCACGACTGAATGTAGTTTAACAGGCCTTAACACAAAAAAGGATGAGAACCACAGGCCTATAGAATATACCTACTATGAAATTTTTAGACCGTGGGGCAAATGGATATCTTTCAAACCTTTCAAACTTTCTGACCCTCCTGGTGCGTAGTCCAAATAAATATCCAGAAAGAACAAAAATAGTTTGAGGATCGCACACATATATGTCCGTCAGCAGATAAAAAGTTTTTAATGACGCCTTTCAAGCATTTTGTAAGGACAAAGCGCTTTCGGCCGTCCGGCTTTCATCAGTGTGAGTTAGCAAACAGATATCCGAAATGACAACGGGACTTCTATTTCACTTCAGTTACATACTAAAAAAAACATCAATGAAAATAGACGCATTATTTATGCAAGCATGTCCACACATGTCAGAAATGGGGTTGCATGTTATGTTTTGTTCTTATGTGTATGAGATCTGACTCTCTACACTGGTGGACAACCTCCTAGCCAGCCATCACCTTGCCTCCACTGCCTGGATTTTTGTTTTTTCCTTTGGCAATAAATTCTTTTGTTTTCATACACCTCTGTCTGTGTCTGCTTTGGGGTCTCGCCAGAAACCAAAACTTAACAATATGGTCGTAGAGCTATGATTGGGCCCAAAAAGATCAGGCCTGCCCTACATGAAGCCACACAGTTCCTGTCCAAGCCTGACCCCAGCCCAAACCACAGCAGCAGTTTTGAGCCCAAGCCCGATTAAAAACTTGAATTTCCACTGTGTCTTTTTAATATTAAAACATTTATCACAAGCTTAAGTCAACCAAAGTATTTTCAGTGTACTAAAAGACATCTGTAACATGAGTTCCAGCATGCGCCTTCTCCTATCAACTTTTCAGCCCAGCCTTAAACTGTCATATGTCACATCTATTAAATAGAGATAGCATAACGTTTCTCCTCATTAATGAGAGGTGGGAGGTCGGGATGGGTTGATGGCCCATACATTATTCATGACAGTAGACAGATTATAAGTGGTGCAAAAGCGAAAAAAAAAGCACCAGGAAACCGGAGCAAACCCAACCTGGAAAATTGAGAAATTGCAGCTCGGCTTGTTCCCTGTGGGTGGGGTAACGCTATGGGCCAATCGGGTTCGGGTAATAGATCGTAAATAAAGATGGTAGATGTGTTTACAATTTCTTCCACTGCAAAAAAAGAAGCAAAAATATCCCGCATACAGGATGCCATCTTGCACTGGTGTCATCATTTGGAGCCAGAGTCTGTGCAGTAGGTGTCATGAAGTGGAGTCCTGGTATTGAGTTCCTGCCCATGCACCCATCAGACCCAATCACGAACATTGCCTTTGATTACATGCTAACATGCTCAAAATGACCATGCTGATGTGATGATGTGTAGCAGGGAAAATTTTAACCATGTTCCCCAAGTTTAACATGTTAGAAAGCTGCCATTGGCTAATTAGCACTAAATACAAAGTACAGCTGCGGCTAGGTTAGGAATGCCATCACTTTTGCAGGTTATATAACACATTACTGGACTCATTTAGACTTTGTGCTAGATGAAAAGTTCAGAAATGCTTTATAGCAATTAATCCAATAAATGTCAAGACATTTCACTAAAAACCAACAGTATTAATCTAAGACCATCCAAAAGTTGTTGAGAGCTGGATGAAAGTGGAGGTCTGACCGAATGTCATTGCCCTCCTAACACCCTGCCACTAGCACGGCTAAGAATTAGACATTGTTTTATCTAGCTGCATCGTAAAGATACAAATACTGTGCTTTGCTATGTAAAACCTAAATGAGTTCTGTATTTTCCAGCTCGACACTGACCTGTGACATCACAATATATCGTGTCTTGGTACAGTTTGGCCTCCTCTGGCTTGAAGACAATGTTGAACTGTGCTGGAGTGTTAGGCCATATTTCACCCTCCTGAACCATGTTAAGACAAGAAGAAAAACAACTGGTTATTTTACTTAAGGGATATTTTATAAAGCAGACACGCACACGCTATAAATGCATATTCTCTCACAGAAAAAATAGCTTGGATTGACGATCACTCACTGTTAATGTTAGCAGCAGCCTGATGGTGTGAATGCACAAGAGAAGTTTTATGGATGGAATTTCAATTGCATTCATTGCGGTGGGGAAAACAGTGTGGAAGTTAACTTATCTTACCCGCCTCAACTCCACCCACACACACACACACACACACACACACACACACACACACTGTCTCTGACACCTACTAATACCTATGTGTGACTCTGTGTGTGTGCATGGGTGGGTGGGTTTACGCATGAGTAGACTGCTGACCATTTCTCTCAAATGCCCTCTCAAAGTTTGTGTTGTGACTGGCTTACAGACTGTTTACTCTCTCTCCCCCGCAATCTCTCTCTCCTGCCCTCTCCTTCTGTTTTTCATCTGTCTCCTCTCACGCTCTGCCCAGGGAACCTGGATGAGTTGAGCAGAGGAGACACTGGCAGAAAAGAGGGGTGGCGGTGTCAGAACAGGTCAGGCTACCTGAAGGTCCCTAGGCAGAAGGGGCCAAGTCTGTGACCCTCCCGTTACTGCAGAGTCAGACTGGATTTACATTCAAACAACAGAGCTGAAACATAACTCTTTGCGACAACTCTAATCTGATCTTTTTGGGGGAATCCACAACAGATTCTCATTTCTGTCCTTAAAGCCACAAGGCAGCACACAGTAGGTGGCTGTCTGGCAGTGAAGTGTCCTTCAACCTAAGAGCCCTGTCTCAATCATCCAATCTGCCCAAGTGCCCTTGGACAAGCTACTGAATCCCTGCCAACTCAGAGAGGGCTACATAGAGGTATGTTAACCCCCTTGGCATTAATGAAAGTATTAGATTATTTAGACACATCATGAGAAGCTATTATCTCTGCTGCACAGTCCTAATGAGGAGAGAAACTAGGCTGCGAATCCATGGGTGGGTGTGGAACATTAGCCAAAGAGAGACACTGAGCAAGAGGGATATGGAGAAACAGGAAAACAGAGACACACCGCTGGTTCCACAGTTATGCAGCTGTGTGAGAGAGCCAGGAGTTGGTTCCCTGCAGCCTGGCTTCTGCGTTCCTGCAGAGCTCTGGACAGCAGTGGGAGGCGATGGACCGCTGTGGGGTCAGACTCACACTGAACAAGCAACCGTTCCCTCTCCCCCTCCTCCTCCTCCTCCTCCTCTTCCTGATGGAGCACTGAGCTCTCCCTAGAGAAATGAAGGAAGGGAGGGAAGGTGAAAGGCAAAAAACAAAGCAAAATGAGGAGGGTCAGAGAGAAAAAGAGGCAGTGAGAAGAACAAAGACTTGCAGACAGAAAGAAAGTGATGGACACTTGAGCTATTTCTGGCAACACATGCTGCTGTAAAGAAAAAAACAACACAGCAGGTAATTTTACTTGACACATGCACACTGCGAGAGAGAGAGAGAGAGAGAGAGAGAGGGAGCTTATACAGCCCGCACTTCAAAAAACATCTTTTCCTAAACACTTTCCTGTAATATCTGTGTTTTATCAGTTGTGTGCATGCATAAATACCTCAATAAGCTCAGGGCCTCTTCTTGCAGGCTGGGCCATGCCGTCCAACAGTACTTCAGAGGGATGTCGCTCTTGTAGGTGAGGGACACTGTGCATACGCTTTCCAGGGAAATGTAAGTCTTGTTCAGCAGAACAGAGTCAGGCTCAACATGGATGTCCAGTTCCTCACAAGTCCCACACAATCTGATGTACACGTCTTCACCTGGGCAGAGGACATGCAAAAACAACAGACTTCAATGCCCACACTATGCCAGTGGTTTTAAAACTTCTGATAATGAGCTATCAATGCCCTAAATAGGTCACATGAGTTATGAGATAAAGGCAACAAAGCATGAATTTAACAGCTGAATATATTCTGTATCCAATTCAGATGAATCACCTGACTGTTTTCCTCATCCCAAAATCAATCAATAACAGTGAGACTTCTTTCTAATCCTGATTTGTTTAAGGTGACTGACTGCTCTTATTAACATGTGCACATTAAGTATATACTATACACAGAAAACAAGATCAAACAATTTGTGTAATACTGTGAAGCCACAAAACTGTACCCTGATGAGCCTGCATTTATTTCTACTTGTACATGTATTTACAGGGCTCCTGTTCATTTTCCCTATCAAAATTCCATACTCTTCTAGACTTCATTTTCCACACTTCTCTGTAGATTTTTCAGATCGTATCTGAGAAATAGCAAGACCTCAGATTGCATTTACCCATTGTGGCTGTTCAGTCCACATCACTGCACACAAAGTTGGAAGATGTTCAGTTCCACTGTCAAACATGGCTGGCCAAAGAGGAAGTAAACCGACCAGTGCTTCCTCTACTCGTATAATTGTCCCATACCATACTGAATACATAAACCATCATTGTTCCCACCATATTTTTATAACTAAAAATGAGTAAGTTAAATAATTCAATTTTCACTGTGTCTGTGCAGCCTTGTTTATCTACTTAGTCCATGGAAACACAGCCATAAAGTCTTTTCACAGTAGTCTCTCCCTACTGTGCTGCGATTGACTAGTACTAGCCCGAACCATGACCTCTATGCCCTCATCCTAACCTTGTGAAAAAAAGCAACAGTCGGCCTCCTTTGCCACTAGCTGTCTCGCGTCAATTATCTGTGTCTGGGCCTTTAAAGCCAACATGTCTTTCAGCCCATTCGTATTCCCAGGTCATCAAATACCAACACTTTTTCACATGCCTTTCAAAGGCACTCTTTTGTATCTTTGTGAGATGCACCATGCTTTGAATTAACTCCAGTGTCAACTTATCCATGGCAACACAATGCTGAGAGCAACTGAGGTAGTGCAAAGAGCAAGAAAGTCCTTGTAAGGCAGGAGGGCAAGGAGATGGATGGGTCAAACAAAACCAGACTTTCATCCAGGAGATCACAGTTTGTGTCGTGTGAAAACAAAAATCAACAGTTTTTTAACATAACATTGCCTAATTTATATATAATCTTCGTTTACTGATGTCACTCACATGATGTATTTACGTCACAGTAGGTTACTGCATGAGGGAGAGACAGTTACATATTGCACATACAGTACTCAATGGGGTGTTGCTTAGCACAAAACAATTCCACCCAGTGAGCAGCCACCCCTGCTCCTCTGGGAGTCCCAGGCCTAATGTGGGCAGTGGATAGAGGAGAAACTCACAGTGGAGTCAAGGACAAACTGCAAAGTCTAGCTTTGAAAGATTGGATCTGGATCAAAATGCCTTACAAGAGATTAAAATGGCTCTCAAAATATCCTGAATAACTGGCATCCAAATCTACTGACTTTAGTACACTGCCAAGCCTGCAGTAATATGAAATACATCAGGCTAAAATGAATATGAAATGTTTAGATCATAATGTAGTAGACTTAGGATAAATACGATTTCCCTCGACACAGAATACAGTTTCACAGTATGATTCTCTGGAGGTAAGTTTCATAATCAAAAGAGACAAAGTCCTCCATGGTATACAGGACATATAATGAGTCTCTGTGGTAATAACAAGGTGCCACCATCACATTTTGCACCCTTCCAACAGTGAAAGAAGGCGCAACAATAAGCAGCAAAAAAAATAAAATGCAAAACAAGGTTTTGTATAAAGCCACCAAGAACAGGGGCTTATGTAAATTCAATGAGTTTTTGTTTACATTCAAATCATAAGGACTGGAGCTTTAGCCTGTAGAGACACACTGCTTATCCTGAGAGCAATTATATGTGTATACCTGCAGAGATTATATTTTTCATACCAGGCCAAATTTCCAGCTCATCCCACTCCACACACACACACACACAGACACACACACACACACGGAAATCTTTCATATTTTGGATACAATATGAGGGGATGTCTGAATTTTGAATACTATGTACACAACAGGGTTTCCCTCTCCATATTTTTGTGGTTCATAATTTCTTTGATACAGTATTACATTTCCCTAGCGTAAATGAAAACACAGATAATTTGGTCAATTAAATGATTAGAAATGAAAACTGAGATCTGAGTGACATGGGGGATTTTCACATTTGCAAACAGTGCAATGCGAGTCCAATGGGTATTTCATTTAATTGTGATTGTTGTGCTTTTCAAAGCTTGTCTCCAGCCAAAACAGCCGTGGAGACTTGCCATTAATTACTTTACAAAATTGAATGGAAGTGAACGAAATGATTTACAAGTTACAAGTGCTCCGGAATGCAGGTTTATTCAACTGACTGGGAGGATTGATAGTCACTCTGCAGGGCGGCGAGTGAAAAACCTGCTCTTGGCCGAGGATTAGAAACTTGACTCTAGCTTGACTGTGCAAAAATTTTGAGGTCTGAAATTGCACCAGTGCACTTGAACTAATGTGACTCCAATAGTTTTTAAATAAACAAGGGCACGGTATCATTGACGCAAAGCACCCAAAATGGCAGCACATCCAGTTGAAAAGCTGCAATGCCAGCAGGTTCAGGGCTGCAGTTCTGGACCTGCAGTTGGCAAGTAAACCAACAGCAGTTTCTTCTTCAAATATCAGTGTGTGCCCCGTAAAGTACAGGCAAAATATCTATAATATTCTGAGACTTTGTCTGCAATCAATGAGTGTTACACATTTTTATATCTCTCTTTAGTTCCTGTTAATGTTGTTAACAGCTACTGAAATAAACTTTAAAGCTAACATTTGGTGTTTAACCACCACATGCTGAGTAACTACCGTGAGAGCCATTTACTGTTAACTTTTGCTAACAAATATGTCGCATCTTTAATTGCCTGGAAAACTCAAGGTCAGGTGCTGGGCACAGGTGCCTTCATTGTGCCTGCTTTTAAGTGTGGGCAGCAGGTCGCGTCTGAGGTTGACTAAGTAACCTCGACAAGCACGGTACCATAGCCAGTTTACCTGATATCGGTGTAGAGCTGATCTTCTTTCAGGTGTTGTTTATAAGTGTACTGGCATATCGTCTGTGGGACAAATGTAAAGCTCTGGCAGCCCTGCACTAAAATGATCAACTTCTTGGAAAGATATCTATCGGCTGTGATTGGCTGTTCCTTGTCACATGACATGCGGTGTGCGCTGCCGAATTCCAAAAGTTGAACTCAGCTTATCTCAAAACACAGCCTGGAAAAATGGGTGCTTGAGAATGCGCGCCTTTCTCCACACTGGTGTGCTCCACATTTACTGTACAATAACAGCTATATCATTTGCTTTCTTCAGTCATCTTTTACTAAGCAAGAACAGTTCAGCTGAGATCAAGGACCTTTCTTTCTCATGAGACCTGGCCAATAAATCAATGAAAACACGAGAGAGGTGGAGTAAGACTCAAGGAATCAACCAAAGAACTGACTGTTTGCACGAGATTTGTCCTCCAAAATAATAAGCAGATGAGCTGAATTTCCATAAGAGTAGCCAACCCATTAGGTTTCAAGTCCTGCTCAGTGCTGACTGCACTAGAGAGGTTTTAATCCATCTCTGCCTGGGCTTGTACACGAGTGAGCACAAGTGATTAATTGGGACCTGAGATACCTCATTTCTGCGTAACATGAAAGCCTCAGAAGAAGTAAAACTCTCCCAGTGTGACTTATTTAGCTTTCAGATGCATCAACAACAAATTGACCCCAATCCTAGTTGAGGGGAAAAAACAAGGCAGACTGTGAAGAATGCACACTGGTTAAAATCTATACAATGACCATACGTGCCCTACAGTAAAAACACATATCAGAATTCAGGGAGAGCTCGTGTTTGCTTCCAGTGGTCCAATTATCACTGAGATTTTCATCATGTACCTGGAGGCAGAAAGAGGGAATATTAAAAAAAAAAAGCCTGGCACTGTTCCACAGGTCTTTGCTTTCACCGCAAGAAAGACTAGCAGAAGCTATGAGATATCATCAGGAGGAGAAGTAGAGAGAAAAGACAACAGAGAGGACAGAGGATGAGTGATAGAAGGAAATGAGGGAGAGGGAAAGAAGAATTGGGGAACACAGAGAGAAAAAGCAATTATCTCCCAGCATCCGGATGCTATGACAGCAGCTGACAGGCAGGGAGAGCTGCAGCTTATTGCTAAGCTTTCATCATGGCTGTCCACCACCCCGTCCTTCCCCCCGCCTGCTTTCTCTTCCCATAATTTCTCTACGTACACAGCGAGAGAACTTCTCAACCCCCTCAGCTACCTTTGATTACGGCACAAACAGCAGCTCTGCAGTACGTGTGTGTGTATGGAGTGTGTGGACACACATGCTTGTACTTTTGGGTGCATGTTTGTTCGTGTGAAGCTGCTTGCTGTTTGTGTGTGAGTGTACCGCTTTTCTAAAAGGCTGCTGTGCTGAAGTCCCCTTGGTGCTATAGCCCTGTCAAAGCAGATGCCTCAGCGCTCCCTAAGAGCTGTCCGTCTTTTCATTTAAATCAGCAGCAGTGACAGAGGAGAGGGGTGTGTGTGTGTATGTGTGTGTGACAGAGGGAGGGGGTTACTGGAGCAGCACAGACTCTGCTCACTTTCAAGACAGAACAAGGATTCTCTAACACACCATGGTGAAAAACAAGCGAGCTGAGCAAACTATTATCTTTCAAAGCTGCACTGGCTTTTAACTGACAACAGGAAATAAAGATGCATTGTGTATCAGCGTTAAGCACTACATGCAAATTGACACACTAAGACACACATGCACACACAGGCAAAGTCAGTTATGCTGAAGTCTCCGGCGGCCCCTCAGCAGAGTGAAGCCTTTTGCAGCATGCTGACCTGAAACATATATGAGCATGAGGCAGACAGGGAAAGGTGCTAAATTAAAAATGATAGTCTCTTGATGGGCTGTAAGTGGTGTTCTGGACCTGGGCTGGCCCTCCCATTATAAAAGCTTAATGCCGCTGAGCACCGTTACTGTTGCCACTCCTTCAGCAGACCTGCCTGTTTACATAGCCAGTCAGCACCCCTGCTCCTTTAAGGTCACGCACACAGGTAAAAAAAAATTGAATACTTTTTCAATACACAAAAAATGAAAAACAAAACACTCATCAACCGGCAGATATTTATTCTATAGATCCTGAAGTTTTTAATCAAAACAATCATCATTAAAAAGCTAAACATAAATATTTTATCAGGTCATTCTCTACTCTTGGGAACTGCATCACAATAATTAAATGATAAACTCACTCTGGATGAATACAAATCTGAAGTCGGAACAGTTTAGCTCTTATCCACTATTATCCAATCATAAACAGGCAGTTTTTTCACAAGATGACTTTGCCTTGGTTGAGTTTCAGGACTACTACTGATAACGGAATGACTGTCGTGCCAGCATGCTACTGAATTCTCCCTCACACACACACACACACACACACACACACACACACACACACACACACACACACACACACACACACAGTGCTTCACAGTAAGCTGCACCGTAGAATATCCACCCAGGTGATGCATAGCTAAGGGTGAACTCAAGTCTTTCTTTTCTCTGCACAGTACACAGACATTCTATCGTATTTGTTTAACACCATGGGATTATTCTACCTAGACGATTTATAGGGAGCGGTGAGCTTAAATTAGCTTTAAAAGAGACTTTGATGTGGCCGGCTTGGGTCAGGAGTGAGGCTGATTTGATTCTGATGAAGAATCCCCTTGGTTAATCAACCTAGCCAGTCGTGTTTGCTATTTTCAGCAACTAATATAGCTGGGAGTGCACAAGAAATGTGAGACTAATTGCTTTTTTTACCATCATAACAAACTACACCATCAAACTGGGCCTAGTTTGCAAAGTTGCTGTAAGACAGTCAAGTCTTAAGTCCAGCCCTTGGACCGATTTCAAACGGCCTGTGGCTTGTCCTTTAAAATATATGTGGTCTGACACACAATACTGGATAATTGAGCTAGTCCATTTTGCATTTTTTTCTGTTCACCTCATGATGGCAGGACTATCATACAGTTTGTAAACATGCACCAAGTAGGAACTATACTGGCAGAACTAATGTGTTTTCATAAATGCATGGTAAACAAGCCAACAAGTTACCTAGCAGCAGACATTCCCTCTTAGGTAGAAGACATGGCCACAGCAAGGGCCGCTGTTTTCAAGAGCAGTGTAAAAGATAGATTTGTTGTATTTGTCTCATTTGTGTGTGTATTGGGTTGTTGTTGTTGTTTTGGTTTTTGTTGAGTTTTTGTTTTTTTTTGTTATGTGAGAAGCAGCTGGCCCTCATTCAAAAAAGATCAGACACCCTTGCTGTATGGTGTAGCAAGGTGTAGTTTTGCATTGAAAGTTCCAGATTACTTCACCTGCTAAATGACCATTCGTGTAGCAGTTAAATGGGGTCCTAATTTGACAACAGCAAAACTATATCAAAAAATCAGTTTGCAAACTCGCAAACAACTCCCTTACTATAATTAAAGCCTCATTTATCCAGTTACTCAGTACTTCCCAAACACATGTATGTTTGCCAAAACATCAAGATTTAAAACATGTCAGTATCAACAGACTCAGACACAGCTGAACAGCATGCCTGAGCATGTGTGTGCATTTGAACTCTACTCAAGCAGAGCTCGTACGCGCCTGCTCAGGTACACTCAGGGTGGACCACTGGTAGGCATGAGTGTTTTATGTTGTAATGTGTTGTAAAAAATTCATGTTTTGGGGAAGCATTGAACATTCGACTAGATAAATGAGACTTGGATTATACTGTATGAGTCATGTGAGAGTTTGTTGACTGATGTTTTGATATGGTATTGCTGTTGTTAAACATGGTTCCCATTGACTTAAATTCATGAAGAATGTTGACTTCTTTGGAATCTTTATTCACCGTGGAGGAATGCAAGAACCCTTTTTTTCTTCTTTTTCAGAAAATCAAGGTAGCACATGGATATAATTCATAAACAACTGGTCGTTTTGCAGGGAAAGTATTCTCTTAAGGTAACATTAATTGTTTGCCATCCATCCAAGTGATTAAATTTTACTATACCATTTTCTAAATTCATGTAAGGTGTGAGCTCAAGTAAAAATATATATTTTTTCAACAGGCCCAGCCCCAGTTACACAATTATCTCTTGCAATGCACTGATGTTTTCCAGCAACTTTCTCCTTTAACCTCTAATTGATCCCCTTGTGTGTCGACAGAAGAAGTCAAAAGCTTTGTCAATTTGCCTTTGATGTTTAGGAGTCTAGCTAATTGTGCAACTAGGGCTACCCTACAATAACGTGTGACCAGTAAGTGTAAAAAATTGTTACAAGTACAGGTATAATTGTAGGTAGAGCCCAGGAATCACTCACACTGGTAACAAGATTATCACAGAAGAGCAGAAATTACAACAAAAAACTAATACAAATGTAGAGGGTATAAATAATACAACAAGTCACCATTACTGTTCTATGATTCATTAGTTTACTGCACTGAGCTGATTTTTACCACAAAAATAACGTCTTTGTGATTTATGCTCATGGAATGACAACATTTAATTGTTCTGAGCTTTCTGATTACAAGAGACACCTAAAATAATATCCTGCTGTCAGCCACGATGGTGTGTTAGTGATAGTCACCAGTTTCTGTGTGATTCAAAATGCAAATAATCAAGTTTTGAGTAGTCATTTGCAAATGGTGTAGCCAGTCTGCCCAATTTTCATTATATCATTATATGCTAAGTCCATTAAGATGTAATCTGAGAAGAAATCAGAGCTTGCAGTGGCGAGGAGAGGAGAGGAGAGGAGAGGAGAGGAGAGGAGAGTAAACAGTAATAGGTAATAGGCTCTCAGAGAAAGCTGCACTGAGCAGTAAATACAATACACCACAGCCCATCATAGGCTAAATTCCCACCCTGTTCACAGCCCAGTTCCCTAAGGATGTTATAGATTCTCCTCTCATTACCATTAGTTATGTCACCTTTGGCTTCATGGCCCCAAGTGGACACAAACACACACACAAGCTCCAAAGTACCTTGTTAGTATCTACTCATCCGCTACATCCAAGGTTAAAGGACCTCTGTGAATCCAAAACCAGCCAAGCAAATACAGGTCTTGTCCACACATACACAGGGGTATCTGAAATTGTAAATTCTTCTCTGTGTTTTGGCCTTTTGTCCACACGCAAACTGCCTTTTAGGTCACTGAAACAAATATTTTGTTAAACTCCAGAATAAATGTTAAGAAACTCAGTTTTCAGTGTTAATGTGTTAATGTGTAGACAGTGAAAATTGAGTTTTTGACTTGAGATGTCGTGTGTTGTGTTATCTCCTTTATGAAGCCTCACAAATGAGGCAACACTTTGTGCAATGGCGGATGTGACCAAAATAGTGCTGCTTCTAACCTTGACAACAAGACTTCTTACGTGTTTATACATAAAATGTGCAGAAATACTCTTCCATTATATTAGGGATGCACCGAATATTCGGTGACCAAATACTATATTCGGCTGAATATTGCAAAAAACCACACATTCGGTATTCGGTGGAATAAGTGAAAAGCAAGGCTGAATAACAGTGCCGTGTTTGATGACGCAATCAAACAGCGTGCAGTGACGGACGGAGTAAAATGTAGGCAGTGTGGCGATATTTCAAAGTGTTCGAGAGTGATAGAAGAAAAGTGGTTTGCAAAGAATGTAATACTGAACTATCTAGAGTAGTGTTGCAGGGTATACAGGTACCAACGGTAGACCGCGGTACTAAAACACCACCGTACATATGATACCATAATGTTGGAGGACCGTAGTACTACGGTACCTCAAGTACCAATACTGTGGGATAAGTTCAAAGTCCAATCGCAAGACGGTGAGTGTCCATGCACCGTCCAATAACGGCGCGTGCTGGCCACCTGGCACTTGATATGCCGCTGCAGCCTTAGTGCTCCGCGGTGCAACATACCGGTGACGGAGAAGGCCCAGGTCTAATAATTTCCTCTTCTTGGTGTCATGACTGCCCAAAAGTACCTGAACAGCCAAGCCGTGGCGGCACACAGGTATGTGATATGTCAGAGGAGAAACAAGCCGTTCACATTTCTCTCTTTGTGGCAGGTAACGGCCCACAAACCTCACCGCACTTTAGGGACTGTTCTTTACTTGTCAGGGGAGGAGGGTGGCTGGTTGATTGTTATTTTATTTATTTATTTTATTTTAATCCCCCCTATGTTAATCACTTATTGATGCTGTTTTTGAAGTATGAATAAGTCAATAAGTAATTTATTCCATTGAAATATCATTGATGTATTATAAAAAAGTGATTTATCTTTTTATAAATGACAAAAGGCACATCTGCCTATTTTTCGCTGTGGTATCATGATACTACTCAGAACCGTGATACTTTCACTGGTATCATACCGTGGGTCCCAATTTTGGTACCATGACAACACTAATCTTGAGGGTGTTCATCTGCAAAAAATAATGAAAAACTAAACAACGGCATTCGGTATTCGGCCAAGCGTTTAATTTTATTAGGGCTTCGGCCACAAATTTTCATTTCAGTGCATCCCTACATTATATTGAGGAACAGAGAATCATTGATGTATAATAATAATAACTAGACACCAGACCCCAAGATGGTGCCTATTCAGTCCAATGGAGTTGCTCATTTGACACATACGGCTTCCAGGTTTACTTCCACAAATATGTACAGTAGTGTTTCTCCGGCTGGCTTCACCCTAGAGTTTCCGCTCAGCTCACAGACTTCATATTTTGATGATGTCAGAGATTTTTAAATCGTTTTTCTTGGCTCGAGGAAAGATTTAAATAATTAAAACTAAATGTAAAACCTCCAGGTATCAAAAATTCATAATAGAAAGAGTCATAATTTACCTTGTTTGCAGTTGTTTGCACCTGACAGTACTCCAATTATGTTTTATGTTTTCATTTGACATGAGCTTTTTTTATAGCAATGCCTGTGTGAATGAGAATTTTGTTTTTAGACCAGAGGAGGGGAAAACCCTATTTTCAAAAATACCACTGTCTGTGTGGATCGCACCATAGTTATACACACAGCCTATTAGGGCTGAAATCAGCAGCAAAAAGAACATAAATAGAAAAGAGACAATACACAGTTATTTGAACAAGCTTGGGGTAATTGTGCCGGGCTGTTACACATAGATCTGAGGATGGAAAACACTGATAAGGGTTGTGTATGTGAAAAAGACACTGACTGTGAAACACACACATGCAATACTATTAGACGTACACAGTGAAACAAAGGGTCTTCATGTCCGACAAAAGTGAATGCCATCAAACCCTGAGTTACACAAAGGAAACGACAGTAGCCATTGTTGTGTGTGTGTGTGTGTGTGTGAGTAGCAGTCCCTTAGCAGTCCCGTTCTGCTTCAGAGTCACCATTGCTGCAGAAAAAGAATCTCATTATGGAGTTTACCTCAGTGATTACAGTAAACACATTCATCCTTTTAGTTCCACTCCATTTGATACTGCTGATTATGCAAGATTTTGCTTTAATCTGTGTGTGTGTGTGTGTGTGTGTGTGTGTGCGTGCATGTGTGGGCCACGCAGCAACAGATATGAGACAATGTACTTTGTTGAGGCGACACTTTTTTTTTTTACAGTTTGACTGTGTGGGTTCATGATGTGTGTGCATATTTGTGTGTTAGAAAAGAAAAAAGTGACATTGATGCTATCTTCAAACTTTGATCAGGCCAAATGAAATCTATTTGTGTGGCACAATATTTCACAAGAGGACAGACAGATTGAGAAACCCATTCTGACAAATAAGAGAGGGAACATCTGAAAAGTCACTCAAATAAATCACCTCTCTTCTATGGAGGCACTTTCTGCATACTAGAACTTAGTTTCTGAAAAATGCTCTGCTGAAAAGAAAAAATACAGCTGATGAAAGACGAGCCACAACAAGGTCATTCTCATGCAAATATGAATATTTAACTACAGTTCTGGGAACTGAGAAATCTTGTGACTGTACAATTGACACTAGCTTTATCAGGTCATAACTTATTTTGGTTATTTGTACCATCTGTTTGCTTACGGTTCTGGAGTTTTGTATATTTTCAGATGGTTGGATTTTTCTCACCGGTGTGATAGTGCAGAAGCAGGTCCTGGCTGTGGTCTCCTACAGTCATGGGTTTGAATTCCACAGTCACCTGCATGCACTCGCCTACATCAAGAGTCCCACAGGAGGGCACCACTGAGAAAGGGCTGGAATAAAAAAGAAAAGAAATTTCACAGGGTGGAAAAGATGTTAAGGCTCAGCGTTTTATAACAGCCAAGATTCTATGGAGCTTTATCCCTATCTTTATTCAAGAGAGTGGTCTATCAGTTTGAGGTCATTATTTATTGATTTCACACTCAAAAACCCTACCCTCTCACTCAAATAGCCTCTGCTTGCGCTTGGATCTGCTCTGTTTCTGCTCAAACTGTGTGCTCGCACTCAGAAACCATGTTGCAGATTTCCTGCTCGAGCTTCAGCTTTTCTCCTCGTGCTCAAACTGTTTCTGTGCCCTTGTGGAATTTCTGCTCTCAGATTTCTGCCCTGCGCTTGGATAACCAATATAGAACGCCAATATAGAACGCCAGATTTACTGTTGATCAAATATATATATACATATATAGAGTACTCGCCCGGACGGGACGCTCTAAAACTAAAGCGAGCGCGCCCACAAGGAGGCAGGGATCATTTCATTGGTCAACAGTAAATCTGGCATTCTATTGGTTGGGGGATTTTGACAGGGTTGTTACACAAAAAAATCCAAGCGCTGGGCAGAAATCTGAGAGCAGAAGTTCTGCAAGCACACAGAAACAGTTTGAGCGCGAGGAGAAAAGCCGAAGCTCGAGCAGGAAATCTGTGCAAGCAACATGGTATCTGAGTGCGAGCACACAGTTTGAGCAGAAACAGCGTAGATGCAAGCGCAAGCAGAGGCTATTTGAGTGCAAGGCCAGGGTTTTTGAGCATGAAATCAATAAATAATGCTCTCAAACTGATAGACCACTCTCTTGAATAAAGATAGGGATAAAGCTCTATAAGATTCAATGTTCTTTTAGAAACTGGCAGAGGAACCCCAAATGTTCAATAAAACATTTAATTGTAATCAATAGGAATTACTGTAAACATTAATGAAATGTTTGCTTATCACCAAGGACAATAATATAGTTCCTGAGTCACTAGAACAGTGTCAACAAAAGCCCTCACTGTACTGAAACTCACCTCTGTGTGTCCAGCTTGAACTTGGCCTTGCTGTTTCCTATGTTGCGGACTAGGTGGGTCCTCTCTGTGGAGGCTTTCACAGGACAGACAGGTAAATGGAGCTCATCACGAAAATCAAGAATGGCACGTGGCCCAACGGCATGGATTGGGACCTCGAACCGCTCCCTCTCTGTCACACATACCAGTCTGTGGTGGTAGTCCTGCATGGACAAAATGAGAAAAATGTGTCAAACAAACAAGCTCCACATACATTTTTTATGTATTTGTTAGGTGATGATGAGCCACTCGCCTGTCCTCAAAATTAGTCCTGGACGGAAACACAAGCACAAACACACACACACACACACACACACACACACACACACACACACACACACTGATTTTTTAGTAAATTAGCTACAAAACAATTGATTTTGGTATTCTCTACTGTAACATGTTTGTATACTACTACCACAAAACCAGCAAGAACAAAACACTACAGCTCCGTGAGGCTATGTGTAGGCACAGCATGGCTTTGAGCTAAATGCTAACATCAGCATGCTCACAATAACAGCACTAGTGCACTGACGTTTAGCGGGTTTAATATTTTACCTTATTCACCATCTTAGTTTAGGGTGTAGCTAATATTTGCTAATAAGCATTAAACACAAAGTATAGCTGAGGCTGATGGGAATTTTATTAGTTTTGCAAGTATTTTGCCATAAATCAGTGTTTAAAAAAAAATAAAGATTTAACGTGATGATGATACTAGATGAATAGTCAGAAGATATAAATTACTACCATCCGTCCTGAGCAAAAGCCATGTAGTCCAAAAGTAATCTGATTGGATTTCAGTGATCGGTTGGATCAAATCTTGAAAATGGGTTGTTCAAGAGAAAAAAACGATTCTGAAATCAGATTAGATCATGTAAAGAAGTCTTGGTTTTAATCCATCTTAAACCTTCAGCATGTGTTGTACAAAAGTTTTTTATTGGAACTAGAATACCTTTGATGCAAAAAAATAGGATTATCCTGATGCAAGCAAAAGGACAGATTCAGGATGGTTTCCAGGAACAAAAAGTACTAAAGCTTTTAAATTCGTGGATAAAGTAGACATTAGGCTACCGATTAAGTCTTTCAGTACAGCGAAGTAAGAAAAAAAAAAAGAAGAAGAAAAAAGCAATAGATAAAGCATTTTGTCCCCATAAAATAATCCTCCAAATAGCTGTCAATATCAGATATTTCCATCTCGTTATCTTTGGCAGCATTCATGGCAATAAGTGGTAATTGCACTGTGTTTATTGGCTGGTGAATTTATTTCTATCAGCTCATTCTATGAGCTGTGCAGCTGGTGAGATGAAAGGGTTACTACAGCATAGACAGTGTGAGAGCAGATAATTAATGACTGCGTACCGCATACAGAGTTTTCCCAGGAATGTCACCACAGACAGCCAGTTCATTACACTGCAAACTTTCATCAGAGGGCCATAGGCTCAATCACCATTGATCTTTTCACCACGGAAAAGATATTGACTTAACATACGTTTATTAAAATGAAAATCTTCGGATTATTACTTTAATTTAACTTTCATTCATCACTTTATATTGATTGTAATGACAGTCATGAAGGATTTTCGTAAAAATAGCATCCCCCACACTGTTTTATGTCTCTTTAAATACACTTAAGAGTGACCCATATTGGCTGCTCTACCTGTTGTTCTTTACATAGCTGGCAGTCTCATTTAGAGCACTGTTCATACAGAATTTGTAATCTTCAAAAGTCTATCTGGATCAGGGTGATCCAGTCCAATGTGGCATTGAAAAACTGGCACAAAAGCAAGATGGATTAGCTGATCCTGGATAGTAAAACATGGGATTTTTCAAATCCAAATCATTCTGCTCCAGGCTAAACTTTTGAACAGCTGGGCTCTGAGCGTTATGAATGTCTGTAACCAAATTTCACAACAATCCATCTTATAGTGATTGAGAGATTTCAATAAAAGCCACTTGTATCAGCCTCATGGTACAGCCAGAGAAGACATCAGGTGATCACCAAAGTCATAAAGATTGATCCCTTGGTGAACATGAATGTACTAAATTTCATGGCAATCCATGGCAATAGTATCTTTGGCCTGTGGACCGAATGAGTGACCTTCTCAGCTATCTAAAAAGCTGAAAAGTTTTAAGTGTGGCGACCACTGTCAAACAGTCATGACACACACATGAGGCATTATGTTACCTTTAATGTAATGTTACTACATTTCATGTTGACCTTTGCTTCTCAGGTTTCACTTTCTCCCGCAGTATCAGTAAAACAGTCGACAAAAGGATGTGCTAGTGTAACCTAATGCCTGACCCTTGACCCTTAACGTTCTATCTCTAACTCTGAAACTGGCCATTGCAAGAGATATGTGCACAAAATATGAATGCAAAGTAAGTGCTTCCATTTTGATGTATCAGCTGTCATTAATTTCATATTATCTATTTAATTTATGTAGTTTTGCTATATTATTGTCTTCACAAGGAGTGGTTAATTTCACATTCTTACCCACAATCTATCCTCTGCTTACCTACAGGTCTGATTACAACTTCATCAAATTATCTTATCTAAATTCCATATCAGCCTCTTAAGTGCAGGTTACCTTGATACTTCATTGTACTCTCTAAATCTAGCCTTCTGTATATGATTATTCCATGGAGCAGTCAAACTCCCCTCTGTCTCCAGTACCTTGTTCTCCTGTGGGGTGAAGATGACAGTGAAAGTAGCAGACAGTCCTGGTGCAACCTTGCAACTTGCATCCTCTGGACTGACCACATGGAAATACTCTGAGTCCTCCAGCTCCAACTTCATTTGTCGTGAAACCTTGACAAAATAACATCCTACAAACGTTATGAAATTGCAAACCCCACACAGCAACAAACACGGAGCCAGGTACACACACAAGTGATGATTTATTCATTATTACTTGATGGTGTCTTGTACAAATTGCAGTGATAAATCTCCACCAATCCCCCATGACCTTTTCCAATCATTCCTCTCCCTGTACACACAACCCACACCCCATGACTCTCTCTCACACAGACACAGACACAGACAGACAGACAGACACAGACAGACAGACAGACACAGACAGACAGACAGACAGACAGACAGACAGACAGACACACACATTTTTTACCTGCTTTGATCAAAGCTATGCTCAGGCTGAACTGTTCCTGTTGTTCCATTTCACAACTAATCATGACTGAAACATCAGTTCAGCAGCCATGTTGTTAGTGTAACTATTTATCTATTCATTGCTCATTTACTCACCTTGTCATTGTTGCAGAGAAGTAGAGGTAACGTGTAGGTTTGGGCAGGAGTGAAGTTCTGGAAGACTAGCTCAGACGGGTAGGGCTGGAACAGTGGATGATCAATATCCACCAAGGACAACTAAAACACACACACACAAACACAGACACACAAAGCATAAAATAACTCTTTCCTAAAAACAAAACATGATACATGATTCGTAATCCATCCACCTGGCAGCTGTGGTATATCAAGATCCTGATTAAACAGCATGATTACGACACAGGTGTGCCTTGGGGTGGTCACAATAAAAGGCCTCTCTAAAATGTGCGGTTTTATCACATGACACAATGCCACACACGTTTCAAGTTTTGAGGGAGCGTGCCATTGGCATGCTGATGTAGGAATGTCTAACAGAGCTGGTGCCAGTTAACCAAATGATCATTTCACTGCCATAAGCAATCTCCAATGACGTTTCTGAGAATTTGCTACACCTGTCGGATGGATAGATTACAGATTATATTGGCAAAGTGCTCAGGAACACACATTTAAACAAATTTGAGAATAAAATTTAAGAGATAAGCCTTTGTGTGCATAGAGCAAGAAGCCTATTTGGTATTTTCTTTCAACTCATGACAAACAAGAGACTAAATAAAGAAGTATTGCATTTATATTTTGTCCAGTGTATACATTATACTGTGTTCTAAAGTTTTGGAAGCATATTAAGCATATGATATTGTATTATTCAAGAAAATCCCTGTACACGCTGTTGTAGCTACATAACTGTAACCTGCATGAAATGCAGATGATCTTAAGTTATTGATAAAGTGTATTAATTCATCTTATTGATTTTTCACAGGGTATTTCTTAAAGGAAGATTTGAAATTTTAGAAATGATGCTTAATTTTTCTCTTGCCAAGAATTAGATGAGAAAATCGACTCTCATAAGAGTTCTATCGATCTTCTCATCAAATGCCAGTCATAGAAAGAAAATAATACTGCTTTGTATATTACAATGTGCAATTTTGTGGCTCTCAGGATGACATAAAAAGATCCTGCTGGTCATTGCTCCCACTGGTCACCTGCAGTGGCCCACAGTGGGGGTTATTTGGATTCACATTAGCATATCTGACAAGTCACCAAAAATGTAAACAGGGTGAGATGCAAAAATGACTCCTCCTAATTATGATGAGGGGGCATTTATTAATTTCATAGACATTTCACAAACTTTTGATGGTATTTTGCTCCAAGCCCCCCCTCTGTTAAATTCTGACTCTAAAAGTACAGAGCATTCAGTCACATTGGTTGCCCTTTGCCCATCAATTAGTGCCTGCTGACTAAGGGGAAGCAACTTTGGTACAATTTAAATGACCTTAGCAGACAGCACATGCTCTGAATGCAGGGGATTAATGATGAAATAATGAGATGTTTGAATGTTGGTGTCTTTTTTGTAGTCTCATCTACCCTTACAAAAAGTCACCAATATCCATTGTATTAAGATGTATCTATTAATTCACATATAGGTTCAGTCCATTTGAGCTCACATCTGACTAAACTGTTAAACTAAGTATGGTAACTGTGCTTCAGTGTGTGTCTACAGTATAAATGCTCCAATGTTACAGTAAAAGTACAGCTTCAGTACCACTGGGAACATTTTGTTTGAAGAACTTTTATATACCTTATTATATATCCTTGTGGTGTGAAAGTCTTTTGAAGTGAGGAGACAGGTTGTCTAAATCAAATGTAGGTTTCAATGTATTTTTGAGTCTTAAATGTTACAGTGGACTCCCCAGGGTTTCATTCTCATGAAGATCAAAGTCAGCAGCTGAGGCCTCTCTGCAGATGGCAGTGATGATGGCAAACTCCTGTCCAACATTTATCTTTTTCCGTAGGCTGTTGTCACTGTCAAGTTTGTTGCTGGTGGAATTGGAACAGTCCATTGTTTTTGTTTCAACCTCAAACACTGACATGTTTAACCGGTTTCATCATCCTAGTTATCTATGCCTATTGTAATACTTTCACTATCACTGCTATCATCTGCTATCATCTTTTCTTCTGGTTGTTTTTTAGCTTTTAGCTATGGACATGTCACAACATTGACTGGCAGTTACTTTGTGATACGTAGTCTTGCTCATGTCAAGCAGTTCCAGGATGCGGGGCTGGTGCATCTCATTGGTGTTAACCAGGCGCTCCTCTGTAGACTGCAACATCTTCTGGGTGTAAACAGATGGAGTCACCTGCAAACACACAGCAGTTCAGGCTATTAAGATAACTGATAGCCTGTTTCCTGTCTCTTAATTCAGCTGTGATGAGGCACCACATCAAAGAAGACTGTTATCACTAAAGGAGAAAATGGGAAAAAGATAATGAGCACAAGACCTGTAGATTGTCACATTAAGGCTGTCAAATATGACACATATGCACAGAGGCCTGCATTAAGAACATTTCCATGAACTGATTTCATGTGCTTAGAGAGTGTCTGTAGTCTCTCCTTCAGTGAGGACGACCTGCAGCATTTTGTGGTTAATATCCTCTCCACACAATCCTCTGGCACCTCTTTATCAGAGAACCAGACGCAAAGAAACATCTAACTGCACTTAGCCTATTTCAAGGTTAGGTCAGATGGATTTTAGCTTAAAATCTACGTGAATAATTTAGCAGAGGGGGTTATTGTATATACAATATTCAATAGCTGCCAGTTATTATTTAGGGACAACAAAGTTGCTCTTTAAAAGGCAAGCTGTGAGATAATTTAGCTTCTCTTTAAATGATGACTTCTCCTAAATAGTAATCACATGGTGTTGACATGAAGAGATGCAGGCATAATAGCCCACAGAACTTTGAATATTGTGGGATATAATTATTTCACTACTTTATTTACCATTGATACATTTAATTGTCCGTCTCCATCTATTCTGATGGATAGGCGGTTTGGGGCGGCATCAGCAGTGATGCGGGCGCTGCACCGGACTGTTATGGTGAAGAGGGAGCTGAGCCAGAAGGCAAACCTTTCATTTATCCAATCCTTCTATGTCCCAACCTTCACCTACGGTCATGAGCTTTGGATAGTGACCGAAAGAATGAGATCGTGGATACAAGTGGCCGAAATGAGTTTCCTTCGTAGTGTGGTTGGGGTCAGTTTTAGAGATAGGGGGAGCAGCTCCGACATCCAGAGGGAGCTATGAGTAGAGCCGCTGCTCCTTTGCATCCCATAGGGCCAACTAAGGTGGTTCAGGTATCTGATCAGGATGCCTCTTGGAGGTGTTCTGGGCAAGTCCAACTGGTAGGAGGCCCTGGGGTAGATACAGAACATGCTGGTGGGATTATATATTTAATCTGGCCTGGGGACACCTCGGGATCCCCCAGGAAGAACTGGAAAGCATTGCTGGGGAAAGGGATGTCATGAGTACTTTCTCAGCCTGCTGCCCCCACAACCCAGCCCTGCATAAGCTGATGAAAATGGATGGATGGACGGACATATTATTGTCCAACTATATTTGTGTTGTTTATTACACTTACCATCAGACATAGAGAAATACAGAGGGCTTAAACTACTAAAGCAACTAAGAAATATTTAGATATTAGAAAATGTTATTATCAAATCATTAATAAGTGCATGCACTGGCTTTGGTTTTATCATTGCCCAGACAATGAGGAAACCAGGTTTTGTTGGAGGATTAAAAATAGGTTATCACCAAACTTGAAATAAGTATAACCAACTGTAAGGACAAATAATCACTTTTATGTGGATCATATTTTGCCCTATAAAAAGTCTGGGCCTCAGTAAAGTAAAAGTACCTCCTACTCTTGTCACCTACTCCAGGTAACATTACAGAGACAAGCAGCTAAGTAGAGAGCAGAGGCCTAAAATTGCTGAGCTGAGGTCATTGCAACAAAGCACTGCAGTCACATATTGATTTTTGTTCCCTATAAGAAGCCAAGGTAATTATTGGACAATCTCTCATTTGAAGCAGCTTCTTTAACAGAATGGGACCATGTCCAAAACGTGGGTTACAGGAAATTGGCCCCCCTGATAATTCATGAGGAAAAAAATGGTTTCAAGATCTGATTCATTTTATCTGGATACTTCTAATTCTGTGTGAAGTTAGAAGATGTCATGACAGGGTATCCTCACCCTTTTTGGCTTGAGAGGCATCTCGCTCTTTAACCACTTCGTTCTTGGAGGAAACTGAATGGCTGTCATTTTGTTTTGAAGCACACATTCACCTGCAAAAAAGAGAAGAGAAGAGAAGATTATGTGTAATTAATAATTTAAGAGCGCAAATTAAGGGCACATTTTATTCCAAATACGCAGTTTTAAAAAAGACGTTGCTTTTTCTTGATGTCAAGCTAATGTAACGTTAGCTATGCTATATATGCTAACAGTAACTAGGTAACTAGAAGTTATCGTCCTCATTTTAGAGAAACTTTGCTTTAAGCTTACTTCAAACTGAAAAAGTTGTCCGCGAAGTTAATTACGCATACGTTGATTACAATTATAGATGGGCTTAACCGGTAACGTTAGCTCATCCTGACCAAAGTTAGAAAATAGTTCGCATTACATTGCTTAGGTCCTCAGTCAACCCGTTGACTCGCCATAACGTTAACGTTACATTAGGCTGTTACATGTTTTCTACCCTGTTTAACGCTTCTCTTCCGTCACTTACCGTCACAGTAAACTTACCGGTTAAACATGTTGTCTCATTGCACTGACAAAAACCAACCAATAACCAAGTATTAATCTAACACTCCTTTGGGTGAATAGACAGCGGCTTCACAACTTCGTTGTGGTTTGTCGCCCTGGCAACACACTCAACGACCTCCCAGTAATCTGTTCTGTGATTGGCTTGCGGCTGTAACACAAACTGGCTGCAAAGTGGTGCATTTAAGTTGTCTCATACAACACGTCTATTAAAGGGGAACGTTTTGAGGAGTCATCGTGAGACAAAGGCGACACTGAAACGTTGAAAAGAAAGAACTGCCTCAATTTGGCATCGTCTCTCAAAATAATCCAATTTCTTTAGGTGAGGGACTCTTCTTTACTTCTCAGAGGAGTGGGGTGGATGGGTTGTGACTTTTTTTTCAACCTCCCCAAAGCTACAAATATTTTTCCTTGAGCCTCCCTGAGTGACTGGTGCAAAATGCATGACTCTTCCTCCACCATAAATTAGTTATTAGATTTTTAAAAACTTACCCTTTGAAGTTTGAAAGTTTAAAGTTCACAGTTGAAGACAAAATCCTGGGGTTAAAAAAAAGCCTTGGTTTTTCACCCTTGTCGTTCCTGCTTATGGGTGTAAATGGTTTATTTTAGGCCACATTTTTTAAATAAAATGACAAATAAAGTGATTTTGATAAAACAGTATCACTATTTTTTTTCTGACACAGTTCCACTGCATATGATGTGTCCGAAAATCCAACAGTAATTTCTGTTTTTACATTTTCTGACTGTGATAAAAGATGTGGCCATTCTTGCAAACCCAGGCAGGTTTGGAGGGCATGTTTCCTTGAAAATCTGCAGTAAAATAAAACAAAACACAACCATTTAAATTTGAATGCCTATCCCCTAAGCCAAAATAAAAAAAAACCCAAGTCCATCCCCGGTGCTTAAAAATTGTTTGACATGCCTCCCCCTTTTTGCACCACCCCTTCCCCCCTCATAAGTACTGAACAGCCCCTTAAAACAATAAATTACATTACAGTCACAACTAACTGACCTGATTCTTGTGAGTTCAAAGCTGAATCAGCCAAACTCTATGATCTAAACATACAGTAGGTGTTTTAATTGAGTAGCCTTTAAATAGGATTACCAGAATGTAAAAATACCCCATCACAAGTTGATGCTAAGCTCGTTTCATAGCCCACTGTCTTGTAATGTATCTATAGCCTAAAAGTGCACTATATTTTAAAAGATAACAACATTTTGTAGCCTATGTAAAATCTGAATCTGTGAGATAAAGAGTTAAAATAAATGTGAAGTAAAAAGTAACTTCAACACTACCTCTTAAAATGTAGCTTTAAATAGTGAAGCAGAATTATAAAAAAAAAACAAGTAATCACGTAATGTTCAAGTACCTCACAAATCAGTGTTTCAGTGAATATTTTAAGTATAATTTTAACTTCTTTTTATGTTGTTGTTGTTGTTGTTGTTGTTGTTGGGTTGATGTTTTTGTTTTTGTTGTTGTTTTAACACTTGTTAAATGTAATTTGTTACAGACAACTTGACGTTCAGTCAATATCAAGCAGCTTGTCTTTTTCACTGATACCGAGATGTGGCTCATTGCAGACTATGAAAAATCCAACAGTTAGTTGAGATGGATAATCTATGGACACAACTGAGGAAGCAATAAATATTAGACCACAATTAAAATAATAAAGAGAAACATTATCATATTAAATTATATGTCCTATCTAATTTTTATCAAACAACCACTCCAACTCTCTTTCACTCACTCACTCACTCACTCACACATAACCAACATGAATTACGCTGTGTGTGTGTGTGTGTGTGTGTGTGTGTGTGTGTGTGTGTGTGTGTGTGTGTGTGTGTGTGTGTGTGTGTGTGTGTGTGTGTGTTCAAGAGGGTCATTATAAGGACAAGTGAGACTACAAAGGGGATTTGAAAGCCCAGTGAGCATGATGACAGCGCAGGAATTTCTAATTGAGTCTACAACTTTACAAATCCACTTATTTATCCCTCTTGACTAACTGTGTTCATGACAGTTTTATTTGGACTGATATCTTACAGAGGTCACTAATCTTTAACCTAGATCATCACTGATTCATATTTTTCCCACGGGCTGCCATCTAGGAATGTATTGCAGTATATTGTCAGTGACTGACAATATACAGTTATATTGTGTCCCACTGCTTAATGTGAGTAAATGAAATTGTAATGCCATATGAATCTCACATGAAAGTCAAATGCAATCCCAAAGCCTTCTCCACATTGCTAGGAACACAGTTAATTATGCTTTATTGATTTTTTTTTTTTTTTTTAAACTTTTGTTAAACCTGAAATTCCAAGAAAGAAATGGAGGACATACAATGTCAGTGTCCTCCAACCTTGGCTATTTTCATTCACTTGACAGTGTTTTAAATCATAAAGCCATAAAGTGTTAACATGGAATGATAGTTTGCACTACAGAGCTTATAGCGCAGAGTTTTTTTTTTATGTTTCATTATACCATATTGGTTTATAGTTCTCTTGACTACAGCTGTTGGTAGCTCACTTTTTGTGTTTCCTCTCACTTTCATTCTTTCCTTCTAACCCATGAGTCAGCACTTTGAATTGTTATGCAGCCTGTGTGTGTGTGTGTGTGTGTGTGTGTGTGTGTGTGTGTGTGTGTGTGTGTGTGTGTGTGTGTGTGTGTGTGTGTGTGGGTGTCTGTGTCTGTGTCTCTGTGTGAGGGAGAAAGTGAGGGAGGGAAACTACTTGCAGGCTACAACATGTTTCAGTTCAAGCATATTAAGCAGTTTGCAGGATCTGAGGTGTTAAACCAAACTCTGTGACTTGTAGCATTTATTAGTTGTTCATCTTATCGTTTCCCTCATCTTTGTTAGTCTTTCCCTCTGTAGCTCTCTCATTGTTTCTCCCTCTGTTCCCAGCCCCGTCTCTGTCAGTGAACGGATCAGTGAGCTGCCCAGCCTGGTAGAAAATAGGATTTACTGTCTTCTTCAAAGGGACCGGCATTCAACTTAGGTCCCGCCTCTTCGCCACGTACGCAGTGACGTTGGCACGCTCCATGACCTCCGCCACTCCGTCCGCAGCAGCAGAGACTCCATCAGCGGCTACGTTATCGTCAACTCAGCACGGGAAGCGTCTGTCAAACACGACACGAACAGCATCTAATCAGTAGATTGGTAACGCTCATCATCAGATATGGAAGCGGCATCCTCCTCCTCCACTCAGTGCAGGTAAGAGCGATAAGGCTGGATGTTGGTGGACCGGAGTGAAATGAGCCTTGTCAAGCCTACCCTGTAGTCTAATCATATTAAGAGGTATCCAGTGTTGTTTACAGCATAACGATTGTGTAATCAGTAAAGTATACAATAATCATCTTGTTTTGGACTGTGCTATTTGAGAATTGCGAAGCGAAGCCAATACAGTGACATGAACGCTTCATTCCGAGGATTAGTAGCATATGGGGGCTTTCCCTCCAGGATGACACCTGCCACTCTGACGTAATCGTGTGTCCCAGGTGGTATGTGGGCTATGTCGTAATTATAACGTCTGCTATCTCTTTACATGAACAAATCCATTTTATTTCATTTGTAATGTTTGTGTCCGCTCACTTAATAAGCCAGTCTTGTGTTCCTAGTTCACTGACAGCCTCGGGGTTGAAGATCCACTCAGGCTGGTCGAGCTGGTCCCATTATGTAAAACACACAGCCTCTCCCACAGTGCTCTCGTGCCTGAACAAGTTCCGCCAGTACCACGGACAGCTCCGCGCGCAGCTTGCCGGTCCTGGAGAGCCCACGAGCTCACTTCCTGCTCTGAGTTTAATTTCTTACTCTGCTATTACATAATACATAGGCCTGCGGTGCTTTCAAAGGCATGTGCTACTGTACCTGCCTGATCATTAAATATGACTTGATTGTTTGTTTTTTGGTTTTTGTTAGAAAAAGATAAAAGGAAGCAATAAAACAAAGATATTTTTAAAAATCCACAAATTAATAAATAGGCACTAGTACCAAAAGAAAAAGCATAAAAGCAATAAAAACGTACAAAAATAAAAGTACAAAAGACATTAAAGTTGCTTTTGGTAATTAAAATAGTATTCTACTCATTAAATATATGAAATAAATATCTTTCTAAAATGATACCTATTGGTTAAAATGTATGACATATTTGGAAGTTTTGCTTCAACCCACTGAGTCGAAAAGTTTTCAGTGTAAGAACAAAATCTTTAAATAACAGTGGAAAAACATCTCAAGTTTCATTAGAAAGGATTTCACTAGTTGCAATGACTAATTTGACTAATTTGACATTCATTCAGTGTCCGTAACCGCTTATCCTCTTGAGAGCCTATCCCAGCTGACATTGGGCGAGAGGCGGTGATTCTCTCGTAAGTCGGTCCGTTCCTCGCCATCCCCGCCATCTGCCAGTTAGTGCGCAATTCCTTGTCTCCCCAGTTGCTCATCTTTACAGTGTCTGTCAGGTTTGCATTTCCCTCTTGCTACTAGCTGCTCGCTAATTTCTGCTATCAGCTGTTTATCCTGCTTATCCAGTGGGTCGCACATGCGGTGTCATCAACAGCTCCTCCCACAAGTCATCAACAGCCCCTCCTGTTGCGGAAGGCCGCCTCGGTCTGTTTAAACTAAAATGGTTCCGCCAATATGGCTACCCTACAAGGCGGAAAATTGGGCATCTCGGATCAACTAATCAGTTAATCTGGCTCCTTGTGTCTAAACGCTCGCAGCTTGCCGGCAAAATGGCCCAACATTTACGGAAAATCTGGCATTGTAAAAGGAGACAGACAACCATTCACACTCACATTCACACCTAGGGACAATTTATAGTCACCAGTTAATTTATCCCCAGCCTGCATGTATCTGGACTGTGGGAGGAAGCCGGACTAAACCCACGCTGACATGGGGACAACATGTAAATTCCACACAGAGGATTTCCCTCCTGGGTTCGAACCAGAAACCCTCTTGCTGTGAAGTGACAATAACCACTTCACCACTGTGCCACCCTAATTTGACATGTTTTGGTGAAAAGTTATCATTAATGTATTTTAAGGGTAACTTTGGTTAAAGTTAGATGGTTTTAAATAAATTAAATTCACACAGTCGTCTTATGATCCACAGGTGTAAAAGGATGAACTTAGCTTCAGTAATTTGTAGTTAAGGGGCATTAGGGCTGTTAGTTAACAACGGGGTATTTAAGTATTCATTTGTATAATTATGGTGCTAAGTGTACAAGAACAATCTGTTTCAGTCAAACAAAATAAAATGCTACGACAGTTGTGGACAAAAAGAATAGCTAGCTTAAAAGTTAGCATCAGCACTTGGTATTAGTTATGTTTAAATTGTTTTAACAGCAGAGGAATTATTTCACCAACAAGATGCAAACTCATTGTCTTTTTGTTACCTTAAAATGAGCTGTTTATATCTACATCAGGTCCCCTGGAAGTGCATCGGGCTTTGAAGTGATATGTTTTAGTGGCCAACCATGGGGTTGGGCCACCGTGTCACGCTATTGGGCCTAAAGGGCTTTTCCCCACAGACTTACATTGTGAAAAACCTTTCTGAGCGTCATAATTCCTGTGAAATGACTCCTTTCACCATCAGGATTGGATCCTTTCGGTCCAATAACCTTTTAAATTCTGGAAGAGGTGCGAGATCAAATCATTTTATCCCCATTCAAGTTAGCAAAGGGCTTGTGTCAGTGCGCCTGCACTATAGGCCCAATGATGCAGAAGATCTGGGTAATTTTACACCTGAAAAGTCAAACTTTTTAGGCTTCATGCCCAACTGAGCAACTTTCATAGGAATAAATGGGGCCCACCTCCAACACTGTATTCAGTTCTCTTTATACATTCATGATCTACATACAGAGTGAGTCCTCTTCCATGGAGTCACCATTTTGCTCTACGGTGGCCCAGGACAGACAAACCAAACACTGGCTCTAGATAAGGCCATTTGTGTTTTCGTGTTGGCCTCAATAGTTCTCCGACACTTTTGGCGCATGGAAGGAATCTCAGTTGGTTGTAATCTGCAACCCTTACTGCCATATAGCACTAAATCCTACACACCAGATCTTTAATGAAAGGAGGGTATATGAGAGGTTTAGCCATTGTCATTTTATCAATTGTTTAAACACTTTTCTTTATTATTATACACATCTAGAACATTTTTTTTTTTCCATCTGCGTTATTCCTAAGAACATTTCAGTGACGTTCATATCTAACATAGATTACAGCAGAATTACAGAAACATGAATTGTCATCTTGTTTTTGTTACACAAGAGATTCTTATGGCTACGGCTAAACATTAGACCCCTGCTGACATCTCCTCGTTTCAGTTTCTTGGGGTTTATAATTGCTCTCTTTCATTCCCCTCCTTTTACTGGCACCGACAGTGAATCTGTGTATGAATCATCACATACCAACATGACGGCAGAAGTTACAGCAGCCAACTGCATGTCTGCCTGTGTGTGAGTGTGGTTATACGTTTGTGTGTTAAACTGCCATTACCACCTGAAGAATCATGTGAAGGGCAACCTCTGCAACTGACAGGCCGGTAATGCAGCTATACAACAATAGTGTCATTGTCAGTGCTTTAGGATGAATTGATTACCTGTCGGGTATTTTGATAATTCTCCCACAGATGTTAGAGACTACAGAAATACACTTCTGCTTTGATAAAGTTTTAATGACCTACCCAGTCAACACTCAGATAGCCTGTTGGAGCATTATTCATGTTCATCACTTTGACTTCACCCTGTCCCAGGCACTAACATACCTACTGCAATGAAAGACTTCCCAGCTCCTTTTTGAGCTTGAACCGAGTAAGGAAACAAGGGGAAAATGTGGGAAGATTGAACACCCAAGGGTAGCCTGATGTAGCTGCCATCTTAGATGGCAGCTCTAAAATGGGCTCAAAATCATCAGGCTCTCTCCTGCTGCAGATTGGTCTGGTAAAGGCTGCCGCCTGAAGTGTCATTGTGTTTTAATAACAAAGCTCGAGGCACAGTGGGGACATTAACAAGGTTATAGCTTTACAACCAGATTTATAACCAGAATTACAGACTGTTTCAGACTTTGTATGATGTAATACCTCAAGGCATTTCCAATCAAATCAGCGTCCTTGACTAGTAATTTAGCTGGTACACTAAATATCAAACAATCTCACAAAATATACATGGTTAATTATGAGACAGGCTAACATTATGTCAGTTGGCTATAACCTCAATAGTTACTAGTAGAACCTGAAAAAGGGGACAAGAAAGTTAAACTACCAGCAGGTTTTGCTGACACTGTCTGAGTGACAGGCTGTCTGCTGAAAGTGTCCTTGGTTTTTCAGTCAGATCCATCCCTCGCTCCTCCACAGCCCCGGCCTCTCGCCCAAATATGGTCACTAATGGCAACAGCCAAGCCAAACTCAATGCTTTAAAACAGGAGTAAGTAAAGGTAAAAGCTTAAACATCTGACAAACTTACACTTAAAGTGAAGCTTTACCAGTGTTTAAGAGCTGTCTTGGTCACTGTCTGTTGTAGACATAACTAAATAGCATGGTAGTATGGAATTTCAGACACAGTACCAGTGTTTGTCCACTCTGGGATACTGTAGAACAACATGGCGGACAACATGGAAGAGGGGCCGCCAATATAAACGGCTAACATTCCTGAAAACAGAACAATTCTTAGTTTCAGGTGATTATATACTGATGGAAACATAGCTATGAATATTATAAACCATTTCTGCTAATAAATGGCTCTACATCCTACAAATTGGACCTTTGTTCACCAGTTAACGATTAGGTAACCACAGCTGGTGGTCCTTAAATTAACTACTTACATTTATCTCCGCTCTCTAACAGTCTAAAACTTAGCAACAGGCTAACGCTAGGTTAAAAGTAGAGTTACAATCATATCTCCATCATGCGATCGTAATCTTAAAATAAGACTTAAAAATACTTACATTTTAGGTGACGAATAGCCGACTTCAATACTTTCACAAGCCTTAAGCGACGACCATATATCCATGGCAACGACGGCGTGCCGTGCGCATCACTTTTTAGTGTCCCCTGGAAACAGTTTCCGTTGTGTTGTGAGCCTCTTGCAGCGCTTCAAAATGCCGCACGTGTTGTTAAATTCATGTTCTCGTGTGTCAAGTCGGTGGAGATGTTTTCTAAATGTTGCGTGTGTGTGGTCCAATGGTTGTTATCGTGCGTCGTCGAGTTGACGTTTTCGTGTGTCGTCAAACTGATGTTTTTGGTGAAGCTGTTTTGTAAATGCTGCGCATGTGTTGACAAGTTGGTGAATATGCTTTTTTTCACTTGCTTGTGTTGCATCTGTTTGCAGCACATTGATGGCCTCCATAGTGATTACTCTTAATTCTAAACATGAGACTGATGTTGATGAGTGTTTATGGTGTGCATTCCTCTGTCACAATGATAATGATGGAACTTGCTGCAATAACACAGACATGCAGCTAACTTTTCTCTCTCAGAGCTGTCGTGTAGTAATATATATATATATATATTTCAAATTTAGCAAAATTATTTCTATTATTTTCAGATACAGTTATGAAGAGTACAAAGCGACAGCAGACTGGCTGCTGGCCCACACAGAGCAGCGTCCTAAAGTAGCCATCATCTGTGGATCAGGCCTGGGCGGTCTGGCTGACCTGTTAACTGACAAGACTGTGGTTCCCTACAAGGATATTCCACATTTTCCCACCAGCACTGGTAAGTTGTCTGTGACAAATTGCTTTTTATCTACAACTTACTATAAGTGGATGGAAACTGAACATGAGCTGGTCATACTGTGCTGTGCAGTGTCAGGCCATGCTGGCCAGCTGGTGTTTGGGAAGCTGCAGGGCCGTGAGTGTGTCTGCATGAAGGGGAGATTCCACTTCTACGAGGGCTACGACATACACACGGTAAGCTTAAGCACACAAAGAAAATGAAATACTGCTTGTGATACTTATTAAAAATTAGTGATTTATTCCAAAGTAAAGTTCCAAAGCTACACTCAAAGTTACAAATGTGAGCCCCATGTTTGTGCTGGAGGAAAAGTCAGGGAATCACCAAAGTTGTGTGAGTCATCATCTGTCTGCCACAGTAAAAATAATAATTATAACAATAATAATAGATAAGAGACAAAACCAAAAATTGACAGTGTCGAGCACAGCATTTTAACCAACACTGATTATTATTCAGCTCTTGGCAACCAGAGAATAACACCAAACCTGCAGCGCTCAGTGCAGAATAGACGCTGAGACCTCTACACTACTGGTGTTTGTAGCAGAGTGTAAATATGAAATGGTCCCATTGCAAAGAATTAAAAGATATGCACACCTCAGGAAAAACACTTTTCTGCTGCAGCTGCACTTGTCGCCACCTTCCAGGGGTTTTTCTTGAGTGCTAGTAGAGGTTCTTCTTCTTCCTTTTGCATTAACAGCAGACTAGAATACTTGTAGGCGTATATGCTGCCCCGTCAGGTCCACGAGTAATGCTATCCTGGTACCCATGGTACTGGAGAAAAGCAAGTACTGTTACGTTTTCAGAACTTTGGCATTGATTTGGTACCTATAGTAGTTCCCATGACAACCCAGTTTGTATAATATTTTTGCCAATGCAGTATGAGATATATCACAGGATCACTGAAAATTCTGCCCTGCTGTACCAAGGAAAAGTCAGCACATCTCAATCCAGTTAATAGTTATTGAGATATTTCAGTGCAGACCAAAGTGGTGGACCATCCGCTATTGCCATCCATGCTGCCAGCATGTTTAAAAACATTGTAATGTGTTGATCTCAGAGTTACATTTTGGACTTGTCTACTTTGGTATTCGTTGTGCTGGAATTACTTAAATAATTAATGAATTCAAATGAAATTTGAATGATGTCCACGTTAATGCTGTTTGGTGCAGAGATGCAGACATAATTATTTGTTGTACTGTGACTTGCTTTGTGAGCAACTTTCTGTCTCAGTTTCTGTTATGAGCCAACTTGCTTTGACATTTTGAAACCTTGCTGATGTGAATGATATACTATACAGGGTAACTGAACTAAAGCTGGCAGTTTAAACTCTGACTTTGTCAGTCACTTTGAGAAAAACATTTACAGCGTGAGTGTATGGAGGCTTAATCTTTAAACTTTCAAACATTGACTTTGTTATTCTTGTCACGGAGGGTGACTCTTTACAAGAAACAGCATTCATTTTGCGCAAGATCTTTTTAAGTTCCAATTATAGCATTGGCCTAGTGATAATTGTAGATACAGTATTTGCAACTAGAATTTATATCCAACTGCCTTTAAAATGTTTTATTTTTGTTTTGTAAATGTAACAGCTTTAAATTCAACACCTCAGACCAGACTTCATTTCATATATTTTTACATACCCTATCAGAGAAAACTGCTCTAAGAGACGCTTAATCTTTTATCTCATCTTCGATCATGATTTTATAATTTTATAATATCAAGTTGTGTAAACTTGGAATATGACAGACAGACCACAGTAAAGCTCCCAACTTTGGCTAACAATTTACTGTGTGTGATGAATGATCAGCTGCAGAATTGTGATGACAGTGAGAAAACCACTCGGTGTGTCATACTATCAATGTGGGAGCGGCCTTTGACCTGTGGAGACACTGTATCCTGGTTTTATTTATTTTATTACCAGCTTTGATGTGCCATCTCCACATAAAATGATCCATATAAGCCCACTGAATCATAAAATCCAGTTTCATACACGCAGCAATAGAAAGCCAGATGCATTATGACCCTCCTGTACCTTGTTGGGACTTTAGACAGCGATATAATGAATGAAACGCCTCAAGCTGAATCACCATAAACTGTGCTGAACTAAAAAAAAAAAAAAAAAATTGATTCCATCCAAGCCAACTGAGGTACATTTTCACCACAGTATTACATAGATACAGTCTTGGCAAACTAAACAGAAAATCGGTTGAGATTAAAATCTGTTTTTATTAGCCACACCAGCAGCGTTGCTCTGTGCATAGCAATGTCAGGCTGCCAGTCGTTTTTGTGCCATTATGTTTTCCGGTTGTCTGTTCCACTCTCGTGATTGTGATATCTTAGGAACACATGGAGGGAATTTCTTCAAATTTGGCACAAATGCCCACTTGGATTATTATATTAAATTTAATAGTGTCTCAGTGAGATAGAAATTGTAGTTTAATTTATCCGATACTTTGCTCTATGGCCAAATACCTGTTTAAGTGAAGACAAAGCCATCAGCTTCAGCTGTACATTGTGGTTAATGCTAATTAGCAAGTGTTAGCATGCTAGCACACTAAACTAAGATGGTCTACATAGTAAAGATTACACCCAAATGCAAATGCTAAACAGAGGCATCTAAATGCTGAACATGAACATGTTAGCATTGCCATTGTAAGCATGTTAGCATTAGCATTAAGATCAAAGCACCAAACCAGCACCTCTTAATCTCTCTCGCTCTTAATCCTGTCCTCATTTAAATTCCATCTGTTTCAGTGTGACTTTTTCTCCCTCCTTGTCAGGTGACATAAAGAATCATTAAGGACTAAAAACTAGCTTAACACAAGCAAATAGTGCCACCCAAGAGCCTTTTGGCAAATAGTTTGATGCAGTTAACCTTTTATTAACGTCTCCATGCTACAGTGTAACCACAGACAGTCCTGCTTTTACATATGCAGCCACAAGTCAACTTAGAGCACAGTTCCCTGTGATAATATGCAAAACTCATATCAAACAGACCAATGTTTCAAAATGACAGCTCTGACCTTATCAACAAACTGAGGTACATGAAAATATTTCTGCACTAACTAGCAAAACACATTTAACAGGCAATTTAAGCTTCAGAGAAATGTGAAATAGAAAAAGCAATTTCCAAATGTGACTGCAGTGAGAAGTAACAACAGTCATTTATGGGCCATCTCCTGCCATATAAAGGTTAATACAGAACCACAACTGTTTCAGACATGCACAGTTCAACAAGAACCCATAATCATAAAACCCCTCGAGTCTACTGACATCAGTATGCGCAGACGCTGTCCCTTTTTAAATATTGGCTTCTCATGTGATGCGTTTTCTCCTCCGTTGTTCCCAGGTGACCCCCGTCTTGTAATTCCCCTTTGTAATCTGATATGCATCAAAACAATAAAAGAACAACAGTATCTGTCCCTAAAGCAGAGCTTGTCTGTCCCTCCAGGTGACGTACCCGGTGCGAGTCTTCTACCTGCTGGGTGTGGAAGTTCTGATTGTGACAAACGCTGCAGGAGGGCTCAATGACAGCTACGATGTGGGAGACATCATGCTCATCAAGGATCATATTAACATGCCTGGCTTTGCAGGGCAGAACCCGCTTTGTGGGCACAATGATGAAAGGTATAGCAGCAACACCGGGGCAGGACTATGAAAGTGAAACATCCATCTTTCTTTTTGCTGTGTCACATTCATTCATTTCACGTCTCCAGGTTTGGAGTGCGCTTCCCTTGCATGTCGGATGCATATGACCGTGAGCTGAGGACTCTGGCCAAGCAAACAGCAGAGGAGCAAAACTGCGGCAGCTTCCTGCAGGAAGGGGTGTACTGCATGCTGGCTGGACCGACATATGAGACCATTGCAGAGTGCAAAGCCCTGCAGATGCTGGGGGCTGATGCTGTGGGTTAGTACAGCTCTCTCATGCTCACTTAAAAGGATGCTGATGTGTTGTAGGACAGCCTCTCAACAGTGCATTTACAACAGCTTACTAGGGATATTTCAATCAATATGAATTCATTATTCAAATAAGAACAGATAATGCACTCCGATACAGACAGAAATAGCATTTGAATTTTGCAGTCGTATTTCCCCTGGAATAGAAAGCTAAAGCTGCATAACCTTCCATGAAGCAGGGTTGCCGAAATGTCAACAAATAGGCTATAGGTGTGGGTAGTTATGGCTTCAGCATTCAAAAATTCCACTTTATTTATCCGATGTGTTTGGCAGTGCAGGATAAAGCTTGGCTGGTGTTGCATTCATATTTTTATGTCATGAAAGCTGGCACCTCACCCTAAGAGGTCTTTTCAGAAGTGTGTCAACTGCTCTCTCAATTTGTTTCATAGACACCGCAAAGCAACTTTTATCTCATCTGGACCCCCTCCCATTGCATTCATAACCTCCATTCTTTTTTTTCTTTTTTTAAGGCTGCAATAGATCCAGTTGGCATTTGTGAGAACACCCACAAAGTGTCACATCCTTTTATGCCACTGGGTAAAACAAAACATTTGCTACCATGCTACAGAGCTGTCGTGTAGGATAGGACCGTTTTCCCCTTCATGGACCATAACCCTTAGCTATGACTGGATACCAACTAGACTCACAAGTCAGTCTTTAGACACTTTGCTTAACTAAAGACTGATGTCTTTCTCCCTGATTTTGTGTTTAGATGGGCGGATACAATTTCAGAGTTTAAAAAAACTCCCAACGTTGCAGAACCAATAGTAAATCCTCAGGGTGGTCCTTCGGTGGCTCACTGAACTCGTGTGCTCGTAAACATAGTCCGACTAGAAACACGTGTAGCGGTACAAAATGGCTCAAGTCGCTGTAAGTCCTTCATTTCCACAATCTTGTGCACTGAGCACACGTTTGTTAAAATGGAGTTAAATCTCTCGGCATCCATTTTCAAGCTCTCTGTGTGTTTGTTTCCTTGCGGATGAGAAAAGGAGGAGCGCACATTTCCGGGAGGGCGTGTCCTTTTCAAAAATGCAAGAGGCGTTGCTTTGTTGCTGGCCGTTTTCGCCAGTGTGTTAAACACACTTTAGAAAGGAGTGTCCCCAGACTATCAGAAGCCGGAGATCTCTGATTGTCTGGTGGCAAGACTAGATACCAACATGACCCAATGAGCTATTATGGCCTTAATTATTATTATCTCTCTCATATTTTTTGCCATAGACACTGTCATTTGGGGGTCTTCCCATTATTTACACAGCCTTTGTAATGCAAGTCCAACTGTCTCTGTGTCTGTTTTCCAGTGTTTAAACCTCCTGTTTTATTTCCACTACTCATTTATGGCTTACTTTTCTCTTTTTTCGAAGGTGGGGTTAAAATACAAATGATGTTTTGTTATTTATTTATCTGTGTTTGTATTTTGCAGGCAGATAAACCTACACACGTGAAGAGTATATGCCTCTTTTCCAGTCCCAGTTTTGTGAAAGTGCAATACTAAATCACAGGATAGGGGGACAGCTACATTCACGTTACATAGCAAACAAGCCAAGTTAGCGCTCTGAGCTAATGCATGCTAGCAATGCTAAGATTAGAAATGTGCAACAACATTTTTTGCCGACTCTAGATATTAGAAAAAGCAGAGACTGTATAGTATTAAGTTGCTGTGAGCACTTCTAAGCAGGAGGCAGAAGATTATGTTATCTTAAAACCTGACCGTGCAAAGCCTCTCTTCATCTCACAGCTGCATACGTCTCACTCAGACTCTCCCTTGGTCCGTGTCTGCAGCTGCCTGTACCCGTTGCAAGACATCTTCACCAAGCTGACAGGATGACTTGACGTAGTGTAATGATTTTACCCTGGAGAGCAGTGTGAAAGCGAGGAATGCTGACTCTGCAGCTACAACATTTTCCCAGAAGTACACTGCACACTGACTGACAAGAAAACAAACACAAAAAACAACTGCTTGACTTTTAATGAAATCTGAGTTGACTGAGGGGGGCCCCAAATGATGATTCCAATCCTCTACTTTCAGGGAGCAGCCCAACGGTTCCTCCTCCTATCATTAGTAGTATTATTATTGTTACACTCACGATTAATCAGTGCACCTGAAAAAAAGACTTTCTTCCCTCTGTCCAGGTATGAGCACAGTGCCAGAGGTGGTGGTGGCTCGTCACTGCAGCCTGCGTGTCTTGGGTCTGTCCCTCATCACCAACAAGGTCGTGACAGATTATGAGAGCAGTGAGAAGGCAAACCATGACGAGGTGCTGAAGACCACTGAGCGCAGAACCCAGGACCTCCAGAAGCTCGTCAGCCAACTCATTACTAAGATCTAGCACCTTCATCTGAAATCTGCTGACAAAAAAAAACCATCCAGCCTCACAATGAAGTCACTGATGACTAATCATAGCTTTGAACAAAGGTAAAAAATGGAGGTGCAGATGGTGAACTGGTCAGGTATGGATGAGTTATTACTTACTTGGGTATTGTATTGGCTATCGTGGTTATCTGGTGGAGTGAGTGATAGGGTTTTAAGGTGGAAGGCAGATTAAAGAAAAACGTTGTCAGTATGGTACATGTGATAGACCGCAGCATTGATGATTTATGACAACATTGTCTAGTTTGCGATTCAGTGCTATCACAACAAAACTCTCACGACCCTGGATCAAGTCTCCATGAATCACATTCATGCCGACTTTATATATATCTGACCACTAGCTAAATTTGTTCTTCAGAGGTGTAAAATCTATAAACTGGAAAAGCAACAATTGGCAGTTTTTGGTTTGGCACAGTCCAATCACCTACTGTTAATTAGCAGAGGATTCTGACCAGCAGGATCAAGTGTTTCACTACCTTGCTTTTTGAAAATTTCAGATACATTTCACGACAAGCGCCATGCATCCCTGTCGCCTGTTGTTTGTTTGGTCAGAAGAATACACCTGAAACCACACCCAGCGGTGATGTCATGGTGTACCAACACACCCTTGAACAAACTTTACATCAACGCAGCAAAGTTAAACCACTGGAGAAAATAAAATAAAACATAATTTTCAAGTAAAGTTGCTCTGTAACAACAAGTGTCGTGCTTGAATCATGAGACTTGAAATCCAGGCTGAAGAAATGTTGTGAAAGTAGTGTTTGTTGGACGTCTCTCCAATCCGTAGTTGACATATTGACTTTTGTTGTGTGTTTAAATTCAAATCCAGGTTATTGTGGTGGCTACTTATGATTACACTATAACATTCCCTTATTTAAAAATGACCATGTTCTCATATATCCCAGATCATGGATCAATAAATGTAACAGGAATACAGCTGTGGCTATTGTACAACCCCCATTGGTATGTATTTCTATCCTGCATTGGTGCTGCAGGGTTGTTTGGGATTTCCCTTTACAGTACTGCCTGTTAAGTCTGAAGTGGCAGCATACAACATGACTGGGACCTCTCTGATGGCTGATCTTGTACTGTATATTTGAGTGTGTCTAAACAAAATCTTCAATGTAAGACACGACTGTTCATTACTAGTGACTCCTAATGGACGCATCAAACCTTTACAGATACAGTGATGATTGTGTCATGGTTAGTAGTTATGATCACTAGGTAACATCTTCAGCAACATGTTTGTTTTTTTTTGTTTTATTTTACCTCATCTTTAGTCATTTGTCTATGATTAAGGCTTGTAGAGTGATACCCTCCAGTATTTATACTTACATTTGTTATATGAATACATGCTGTATGTCTTCTTTGCCTTTAGCAAGAGCAATGTATGCACCCACCACCTATGAATGCGTAGCTACTAGCTTAAAGGGACAGTTCACCTCAGCATCAAAAATACATATTTCCCTCTTACCTATGGTGCTATTTATCAGAGTCTAGATTGATGGCACTTTGCTTGCAAAAGTGTATTTTTTTGCCACTCTGAGCACCACAAGCCGAGTTCCGTCTAGACCCATGATACTGAAGAGATGGCAGACGTCTCTATGGTCGATACCTCCAACGCTCAGCAGCTCACACCAAAACAATCTCGACTGATAAATAGTACTACAGGTCAGAGGTAATGTGTGTATTTTTGATTTGGTGGTGAACTGTCCCTTTAAGATGTATTCGAAGATATTTCAGACGACACTGTGCACTTATGTGTTGGCCTTGACATGTTGGTGCAGGGATAGAGGACATGGCCAGTTCCTTCTCCAGCAGTGTCTTAGAAGTGAATCTACATTATAATAGCTGCTAAATGGAGAACATATAGAATAACTCTTGTAATCAAACAGGATCACTGGGAGTCACTGGCACCTACGTTCCTTTATGTGTGATTGCTTGTTAATATTGATGTACAATACTTATTTAAGCTATAAATCAAAGTGAGTATATTTACACTCCGCTGTGAAATCAGAATTTATTTTTGAAATGGACAAATCGCTTATTCTAATTATGTAATGTATTTATTGATGAAAAAGTATGATGAAATGGAAATGACATGTCAATCCAAAGCCTTGTTGGGTATCCATTGAAGAAGGCAGTGAAGTTTTAGCTGAATCAGTGTCTGAGAAGCCTGTCCACAATATAAGCACAATATAATCTGAAAGAAATGCCTTGAATCAAAGGCTAATTTGGTGAAGCAGTAGTGATGTATGAAGGTTTTTTTTCTGGGGTGGATTGCATTTGGATGCATTTTATTTGTACAACAAGAGACCACAGCACTGTAATATCAGGGAGAGCTATAATACCTCGGCCTGCAGTTTTCAATCTGGAACCTGCTGCCAGGTCCCCTTGACCATCTCATTCATTAAAGCTGCAAAGGCCCAAGAAACCCTAGATCAGCAGTCCACCTCTTAGGCCATTTGTATCAGGCTTTACATCAAGATGGTAATGGAAGTCTTAAAGGGGAATTCCACTCAGAGTGAAGCCTGCCATCATCGAAATGTAAATTTTGGATCTGCTCCATACACAATAAACAGGGAAATTTACATAGAGCTAATTCATTTTAAACAAGCACGATCACTCTCACTACGTTCCTGTATGGGCACAACTCCAAATTTTGCATTTTGCTTCTTTGTTAGTCTCCTAATGTCTGGTTTGTGAAGTCTTCTGCACCTTTGTATTTCCTAGACTAAACAGTAACTATATATTTTATGTTCAGTTGAATCATATTTTCTGTATCCAGGTCTCAGGTTAGAAACAAATTAACCAAAAGGATAAATCTACTATGTCTGTTTTGATTTATAATTATTTCTTTTCATACCAAATGCTGCTGCTGTCAAATAAAAACTTGCAGATGACGTTGGGGTGCTGGTGTTTTCTGTCATGAGAGAGTGTGCACTGAGGGGTTATGTCCCCAGAATCAATCAGTGTGGCTGTTTTCAAGGAGAAAAGAGTTTCTACCAGCAATAATGATGATCGGTGAATAGGGCGACATCTGTGAAAAGCAATGAGATAAAAACACACACACATCTCAGCAAAGCATCCACTCTTTCCATATCCTCGGCTTCACTCCCTCAATCCCTCACTTTAAACACACCTCAAACAGATGAAGACGCTGTGAGATTGAGATGAAGTGGAAATGGCTGTTTCGTGCCGTGCTCCTTTCTGTTACATAATTCATCTACATACAACCCACTGTGGAGCTGAAATATTAATACAAATGAACCGGGCAGCCCAACAACACAACACCTTTACTGGGCTGGATTGTATTTGCACACGTACACACAGCTACCTCACAACTCCCAACTAAAAGTGAGACGTCTACAAAAGATATGCATGTAGGATGCAAATATCAGGCAAATATCTGCTTTGAATGGAAGGAAGTAGTTGACCAGACACAGATAAAGACAGACGATAGGAGTGACTAAAGAGAATAAGAGAGGAGAATGAAGTGTGTTTGAGTCGGCAGTCCCCGCAGGCTGGCGACAGGCCTCATCTGTAATGTAATGTTGATCTATCTATTGTCGCAGTGCCAACAGAGCCCAGAGCCCACTATTGATTATTATAGGGTGAAAAGAGAAGCTGAGGAAATAGAACAGGACAGCTCTGCTGAGTTTACACTCTTATACACTCTTGCACACACACAAGCTGTTCTTATGCACTGTCATGTACCTGAGCTCACACAGTCTATGAGACAGCAACGCTGCTGTTAGTGAATGTGACTTTTACAAGCGTAAGAAATAGCGTCGTTGAGGGAATGTCTCCGCTGACTTTCACACGCTGCCTCCAAAAGGAGTCGGCTGCCAGCGGCGTGTCAGCACTGTGCTGTACCAGCATGCAGAGTGGATCTGGAAAATTACTGCCCCAGCTCTGAGGAGACGTGACAGGTCAAGTTCAACAATGCATCTGTATGCATGATGGTGCCAACTTGGTTTGTCCAGATCATCTTAATTGTTTGCCCTCAGTGCTTTAGCTTCAACTGGGGTAACCTTGATTTATAGCACTGAAAATACAAAATGCACAGCACACTGCCAGTGCTGGGCATATAGATAAGTGTTCTGTTTGAGGTGGGATTACAGACACAAGATGGATCATATAAATTGGTGAGCTTTGCACGTGTTAATTAGCATATTTTGGAAGTTTGGAGAGAGCAAAGCCAGCTGCACCCCCTGCATTCAGTCTTTATGCTAAGCTAGGCTAACTGCCTCCTTGCTCTAACTCCATACTTACCATGCAGTGCAGAGAGGTATTGATCTTCTCAACTACCTTTGGAAAAAGCAATTAAGCGTATCCACCAACATTTTACCAGCTAGCAAACATTTAGCTGCTAGAGATAAATATTTACCTCAGGCATGGTCAAATCATGAGACAATGGGCCCCTGGGCACAAATATGCAAAAGGCCCAACCCAACCAACCTGAAAAGGCCCCACCACCTGTCCTACACAGGAGCAACATATGCAGACTTTGTGGTGGTTTTGCCTCATTTTTCTTTTGTTTTTCATCTCTTTATCATCTCTATGCATTTTTTCATGGTTTTCTCTCTATTTGTCTCATGTCTTTGCAGTACCTTTGTACCTCTGTGTGGCCTTTTTCTCTATGTCGTCATTTTGAGTCTCTTCCTAGTACGTGTCAATTTGAGTGATATTTTGCAGGTTAAGGCTACGGGGGCCCCTGGGCCTGTGTCCAGTAGGCCTGTTCAGTAATCCATCCATGACCACAGGAGTTAGTGAAAACAAAAAGAGGAGTGACTTAGGGCATTTTCATATTAGGCACAATGGATTTGTACTGTGCCCAGGTACGATTGCTGCGCTGCCGTCTCCTATAAAGGCATCAGAAATAGACTGAGACTGTTTCATAAATGGTAAATTTAAAAAAAAAAAGAAGAAGTTGCATTGAATATCAGTCTGCTTCAATGTTTTGGTAAAGTTGGTGTTCACACCTGATGTGTACTGTATGCACAAATCATGCTCAAGACCACCTTTTCAAGTGCGTATGGTACACAACATTCACACCAATTAAATAAACGGGACTTTGGGATAAAGTTTACTTGGATACAGGCGTGGGTCCCTGATGTGAAAGCCCCCCTTATGGGGCAGCAGGGATATGAAGCAGTTGCCGCCAGTGGTGAAGTGGTAATTGATGAGGTGTGTGTATTACTAGGTAGATAGGTAGGTTACCGATGAGGAAGTGGGCATACTCTCCTTTGTATTACAATGGCTTTTTAGCTGATAGGTGGGTATACTGTAACTGGATAGAAAAAGGAGTGGGTATACCCGTATACCTGAGTATACCCTCCACTACACCACTGGTTGCCGCGCATGTGGATGCACACAGAGTTTGCTCTGTCAAGCAGATCTCACCGTGTTGAACTTCTGGCGGTAGCCACCTGGCATTGGCAGATCTAATGGTGGGCATTGCTGAAGCAGAAAAAAGACAGGATTGAGGAGCTGTTAAGTTTAGTGGCTGAATACCTGGAGTTACAGTGCTAGCAACTTTTAAGGACAACCAGAGGAAAAACTGAGCCTGGGATAACACTTCCACCTAACGTCAGATGACTGATAAATTGTCGGAGTATGCAAACAAACTTGCTTGCACTTCTGCTGGTGTTCCCCACAACACCTGTGTATCATCACAGCTGTGAATGGTAGTGGCAGCAGCCACTTGAGATAGTTTCCTGTTGGGGCGTCGGTGGCTTAGTGGTAGAGAAGGCACCCCATGTACAAGGCTGTTGCCCCACGGCCCAGGTTTGACTCCAGCCTGTGGCCCTTTGCTGCATGTCACTCCCTCTCTCTCTTCCCCCTTCACACTTGTCTGTCCTATCACATAAAGGCTAGGAAATGCCCCAAAAACAGTTTCCTGTTTGGGGGAACGCTCCTACAGGTATGCAGTTGTCAGGGTGGTTACCACGTGGCAGTATGACAGCATCTTTAGCCTGCATTTGCCAGTTGGCCAGAGACACAACATAGAATGGATGCTCATGTTGCTCTGTGCTTGGTGGATGTGTAAATAGAGCCAGCCATTTGCTAACACCTTCAGCATAATAACTTATAAAGTGATCATATGTCAGTGTTGCGTTTACAGCTTGCTGCGCTGCCCCTAGTGGCCAAACAAATACTGTAGGGTTAGAGTGTACTTTTTATAAATTGAACTGAATAAGATGATTTGAGTTTTGACACAACTTTAATGACACAGTGAATTGTGTAGACTTTGCCATTTTCACAGCAGACATTTGAAATGTAGCAAAAAAAGCCCATGGTGTACCAACACTGGACCATAGCCTAATGATTAAACACACCCACTTCTCTCAACATTTGAGAGTCAATTGAAAAATATTAATATTCTTCATGTGTAGAAAAAAGTCTATTTGCAGATTTCATCCAACAGCAGCAAAATGCTTCTAGGGATACTTGCCCTCCTGCTCATTACAGTCTTATTACTTTATCCTGAATATGATCACCTCTTGCAGTAAATGAGTTGAAGAAATATATATGAGTACATTTTCTTCATCCTCATTCCCGTAATAGGATCTGTGGCTTTGCCTGCCCCTCTGCACAGCAGACTGGCCATTAATGAAAAAGTTCTTTTCCCTTTTTTCCCCAGAATTTACATTTATTATGTGGGCTAATCACTGCTGGCTGGAGGCAGTGTGGGAAATGTGATTAGTGTGTGAGTTCTAATTAAGTCTGTGAAGCCTCACACACACTGGCAGACAGGCTCGGGGAGCTGCACGCTTAGATACACACACAGATGTAGGAAGGAACACACTAGGTCTGCTTGCACACACAGAAACACACGCATGCGCTTCAAATGCATAAAGACATATGGGAATTTACATGCAACACACACACACACACACACACACACACACACACACACACACACACACACACACACACACGAAATCTATTATAAAGCATGATGATGCAACAACAAAACAATCTGCTCACTATCTGCATCTCTCTCATCTCTCTCTTACACACACATCTGTCTGTCCACTGCAGTGCCCAGTCCTATCACACAATCACATCAAACTTGAGAGCACACACACACACACGCGCGCGCGCGCGCAGAGAGAGAAAGAGAGCGAGAGAGAGAAGCTGACTCAGATGGATGCTGTCGGTGGCAGTGCGCCCCTTGCGGCGGTGCAGCGGCGCTGCTGCTCCTGCGCCGGGGTTAAAAGCGGCGGGCGGCGCGCTGGGGCCACAGTGTGGGGTGTGTTTGAACAAGAGCCACAGAAAAAGTTAGTAGCGGATTTTTTTCTGGCTTCTGACCTGCAGCAGCAGCATCCGTCGGCAGCATCATGGCAAACAAAGCACAGCAGCCTCCTCACCTGCACCTGGCCGAGGTCACCGCGTCCCAGTTCCTCGACATTTGGAAACATTTCGACGCTGACGGTAGGACACTTTTTTTTTTTTTTTACCTCCTAAAAGTTATTTCCAAACCGAGAATTCACGAAAGATGACTGAATGATACTGAATGATATATCACTGCAGCGGACTGAATGAAGGTTGATAATGATCATACAGGTAAATGCATGGGGAAAAT